>CM034147.1:646541413-647746181 GCA_019776745.2 Taxus chinensis | reverse complement strand
TTGAACCTCCATTTGTGGTTATAATGTGTAATTCTCTGCAAAATTGACCACTGAAACAATAGTACCAATAGGAAATGTGTCTTTGCATAGCTTGAATTATTCATCCAACCATCGAGCTCTATGTGTATGCCTAGCACTACTCATAAACAATTTCATCTTTAAATTTTCTCATAAATTGGAAAACAAGCATATGTTCTGTAACTAGCTCACACCGTTTAGACTCTTTTCCATCTTTCAACTGGTATGCAACTGATTTATATTTATCAAACTCAACTAAATTATGTCCTATTGTACCTTCAATTTTCTCATGGATGTAACTTTCCAATTTAGGTAATCCGCCACATGTACTACAACTTCCATCTAAACAATCCTGACTATAAAAAAATTGTCCAACTTCTTTTTCACAAAATATCAGTAGGAATGAAATCCCTGGAAGATATTGTGGAACTTGAACACCACATTCCAATAACATAGTTTCTGAATGAAAATTAGAACGAATACATAAAAATTTAGCATAATGCATCGTAAATTCAACATGTTGCCTACAACAACAAGTGGTGCGAGCGTGGTTGATTTTCACATAGAATGGTTTCAACATTTCAAAAAAATGTTGACTAATTTTAATTTCTAGATTCTCTTGTTCAAACTTATGAAAAAATTGTGTTTGAGTCATATCTAAGAAATTCTTTGGATGTGGTTCATGATTAGTAGAACCAACTCTCCATTTTATAACATCTCTTGTATTAGGTGAAACTCTAGTGTTATCATGCCAAAATTTAATAACAACTTCTCTTATAGCATCATAATTATTTTTGTCCTTACGCGGTGCTCTAGTAGAAAATGCCCAAAAATCGGTGTTATTGAGTGATTGAAGGATATTACGTCTTTTAATTGCTTTCATTAGAGTTTTTCGATTAACTTGTAACATTCGACTTGTTTGCGTAATCAAACGTTGTTTTTTTATTGATTCACTTACAACACTAGTAGTAAGTACATGACGCACAATATTACTATCCCTAGTGCGTCTCTTGACACCAACAGTGTGATATGCATCATGAAGGTTTTCAACAATTGTAGAGGTTTGACCACGTATATTAGATGTTGTCAATCCTAAGGTGTTTAATGTAGGTGTCATTTTAATCAATTTCATCAAACTAACCAACAACTGACATCTTTGGGAATCATTTAAAATTTTAAAATGATTATCCCAAATTTCAATGGCTTTTCTTTTGATTTGTCATTCAAAAAGTTTGTCACACATTGGTTTCAAAATGTTTTCATCAATTTCAATAAAATAATTTAGGTTTCTTATGTAAAATCCTAGGAGGTATTTTTGTCAAATTTTGCTTGTCTACAGTTTCAACATGAATTTCCTTATTCACATTTTCATTGTCTCCTTCAATTTCAACATTTACTACATCATGAGTATTTAATTCTTCTTCAACATTGACAGTAAAAACATCTTCATCATGAGTATTTAATTCAACTTCAACATTGATAGTAGAAACATTACCTGGTTCTTCATTGCTTACAATAGTTGGGGTTGAAGATGAACCTCTTCTTGATTCATGAAGTTTCCGCATTCACTCAACATTTTGAATTTATTTGGTCTCTAATTCGTTTGGTGTTTTTTTACTTAATGACTTCATTTTTTGACTTCATTTTTTGTCTCCCATGATGTTTTGCTTCTGGTGATAAGAAAAATGTGTAGAAAATGATAGAATTTCATAGTAATTCGTACGGTAAGGTCAGAGAGTAAAAATCACATGGTAATTCAGACATTGGGATGTGTGTAAATATGATTTATGAACCGCGAGCGTGCTTTATAAACCATCGATCACAGTTTATAAAGCGCGATCGCGGTTTGTGTTAAAAAACCCAATTGCACTTTATAAACCGCATCATGGATCTATCTGCCGAACCTAAGCCTCAGAAAATATTTGTTTTTCCCCAACCAAAGCTATGGAAGGTCATTATGAAGTGTAAAAGGTCAAAAAACTTCAAATCTGCTCTTCCAAAGACTTGAACCATGCTAAAAAATTGAAAACATTTCACAAAAATGGTGCCATCGCATAGGGGAAACTCTTAGCTTCATAGAAATATTGATTTTAAAGTGAATAGAATAAGATAAATATCATTTTATAATTTTTTACTAACAATAGGTCTTTAAGACATTTTTTCCCGTGAATGTTCATGTCTACGTTTAAGACTGTAACTTTTGTTTCACTTATCAAAATATGATAAAAATTATACCATCCCAAGTGTGGAAAAATTTATACACACACACACACACATATACATACATTACAAATATATATATATATATATATATATATATATATATATATTTGATTTCGATATTTTTTGATATAGTTATGGCGGGCAAATGGAAAGCGATTGTTTTCTAAATCTTTTCAGACCACTTTCATGGAAAAAATCATAAAAAAAAATATTGCTAAAAAAAATACAAAATAAAATCCATCCCAAGATAGACAACTACATCTAACGTTTCACCAAAGGAAAAAAAAATAACAAGATTTGGTCATCCAAAATGCTGGCAAACGGACTACAAGCTTATAAGTTTTTTCAAAAAAAAAAACTAAGTCATATAATTTTAAGTGTTTAATATAGCTAAACTTGTCCATTTTTTAAAAAAATTAGTATTTTAGAAACTAGATTCTGAATTCTACGATTCATATTTATATAATTTTTTCTAATTTAGAGTGCGCGTATAGCTAATAATCCCTACAAGTTAAGATTTCACTATTTTTTGCAATATGACGTCCACTTATGACCCTATATTTGTCCATCAACTTCCTGCACTTACCCAAATCTTTCACTAAATGTCTGTACATAAGAAAATATCATGTTCCATTTTAAGCAACCATAAGGAAAAATCCTAATTTTAGCAAACAAAAAGAAGAGAGATTTACTAGGGAGAGATTTGCATCAGAGTGATTTTTTTAGAAAAGAATGACAAACACATCAAGTATCCTATCATGAACATCTGAAAAGAACCCATAAGATAAGGTCCCTAAGATGTGACTGATAATGTTTCACTGTAAAGTAGATTAGAAGGATAAGAGGTAATGGCAAGGATGAATACCTATAGATAGTCAAAGATAGGTTGTGCACATTTATTTTTAATTGTGAAATGAGATTTCCATTGATGCAATTGGTAGAGATGGTTGAAATAGTCATTTCATATGACCACAAGAGAGAGTTAAACAACTTTTACTGACTAGTGTGTTGTCACAGCCCAAATGTGCTAGACCTACATTGTAAGCGTGATACTTCCTGAAGAGGTCGAAGATCCACTGTTGTGAAAAAATTAGATTATAACATATCATTGCAAGAAATACCATACCCCTAACTTGTGTATGCTTTAGGATCTCATTAAACTAGTAAGAAAATCTAATTTAACAGGTTGGCACTTAATTTACAACATAGTTTATCAAGGTTGTTAAGGTAATTTGGGTTTACAGGTCTGAAAAAGGATGTAGTTTAGGTCTTATAATTTATTCGGTTGAAGTGAATTAAATTGAGTGATTTATTAGATTACTAGTTTTACCCTTTTACAATCTGCACATGGTTACCGGTATTGGTTAGGTCACCATTTCCAGTACTGGTAAACCGATGGTAAACTATGTTCTATCATGTAAATTGCTAAAAACTTTTATACAAATCATTGATGAGAGATTTCTTAATTGTAAAAAAGTTGGGAAGGCTTGGATTTTTGTATTTTTAAGATCTCTTCAATGTGGATGAATAATGGGCTTTTAAGCATGGTGTGAAATCTCTACAACAATGGTCAAACAAAGGTGTTTAGGAAGATCCCTTGGAATGACAGGTATACAATGAAACCTCAGAAATATCATGTCAAATAGCTTCTAATGAAACTAATGACAAAGTATGATCATATCCCTTACTTTGAGAATGGACCATGATATGGAATACTCATACCCATTCTCTCATAAGTCAAGGGGTATTGAACGAATAAAATAAAGGGGAAGATCTGAATTATGTCTCATTGTGATTATTGATAGTGACATTTTCATTTAATGTTGATGAATCATATGTGGATGCCTCTTGAATATTCTACATCTCTGGTATGAACTTGAATACTATTAGAAAAAGATTACAGTCAGCATCTCTAGGTTGCAAGATACCAAATACCATTGTTAATAAGTTCTAAAAATAAGGGGTCGACCATCATTCTTCCACCGTAAATGTTCATAATTGACACTCCTCGTTCTAGGTTAAGAAAGTGATTGGAAGCATTAATGAAAATGGGACTAGGGAAGAGTTCTTATAGGTGAGATTTGGTTTATAAGTGTAGCCCTTTTACTGATCTTTCTCAAGCATGAAATACCTAGTTGAGGATCTAAAGGAATGTGGGGGTACATTGCTTAGGTAATGAATAGGGTAGGACATAAAACCCTTGAACTGAGGTGGAGAGGATAGTTGCAAGCTTGGTGAGGAAGAGAATGAAAATAATTAACTTAAATTGTGATAATCTTTGGTGCATTAATAATGTGTTTAGAGTGGGCATGTTGGGGGAATAGGTATTGAATTAATTAATTGAGGGGGAAATTAGAGTATGTGTGATACCCAATTTTGGGTGTCTACAGTATCTAAATTACCAGCTTATCTTCATAATTTAATCAATATCTTAGTTTAAGGAAACATTTAACTAGTTTTCTAAGTTTTCAATCTTAATTATAGAGTTGCATGTAAGGGTTTTTCCTGAAATCCCCATCTTCTCGTATTCGTCCATGGTATGGGATAAAAATGTTAGTACCCATTCTTCACTTTTTTTTCCCTCTTCATGCATGTATGGTTGTTGATTCATATATCATAATCACCTAGAGACTTTATGGACCTGATATAATTTCCATTTGAAAGGAACTCAAGGTATGGTTTGTAGACACAAAATCAGGCACTTTGGGTAATTATCTAGTCCTGATCGCATACTAATAGTTATATGATTCCTAAGTAAGAAAACTAATTAACCCATGTATTTTACCACCTTTTGGTAGCTTTCTATTGTTACTTTTAGTATTTACACATCTTACTTTTCAGTCTTGATTTTAACCTTTTCAGCATTTTCTTCCTAGACACTAGCACCCAGCCAGGAAACCAAGCTCCCAGGCACCCTTTTCCCCTCTAGGTGCTCTTGTCCTTATTGTATTCTTTACTCTCACTTTTTGGGTCCTTCTCTAGGCTTCTTTGTCATCTTATCTTTTTGGGTTCAACCTTTTCAAGGTTAATTACAAAATTCAAGCAAAGGGAATCATATAAATATAAAGTTATTCTGATCATATAAAGGGACCAAGCACTAAAGCATTATCTATCATCACCTAAGGTTGCATCCATTAAGGCATATAAGAGCACTATCATTGCATCCATCTAACACTCCATCACAACGGATAAAAGGGTTGTTTTATGCATCACACTTCATAGGAGGGAAGTTCATTTTATTCCATGCACACATTTATTGCATTATACATCTAGCTACTTCTAGCACTATCCATTGTGTGACTTGTACAAGAGCAACCTAGGGCACAATTCCACACACAAAAAAAAAAATACATTGGAGTCTGAGATGTAGTGCAACACTCAGTTGTAAGTCCATCATTGTGGTAGATGAGGATAGTTTGACCCCTCATTTTGCACCTTTATTTTTTGGGGATTTGATGTCTATTTGAGGGTTTTGCAGGTTTATTCTTCATCGCAGGTTTTTAGCAACCTCTGTGATCATTGTGTGAATCCATAGTGACAAAAGGTGAGTGTCATCAAACATCTTGTGACCCTGATAATTTTGGTTTCCTAGCATTTCCGTATACCCAAGTTCTCAGAAAAGGGCCTAGGGTGCTCATGGACGCCACTGTCCCTCTCTAGGTGCCCCAATCCAACCATATCCTCTGGATATGCAATTTCATGAGCTCCTGTACGACGGTCAATGCTTCTTGTTTCTCTATTTTCCATCTCTGTGCACTTTCCAGAACTTTGTGAATCAACTAAACGATATTACCCTTCTTTTGCACATTAGGGTTTTATTATTTATTGCTTAGTTTGCTTTGGTATATTTCTGTATTTCATTATTGAATTCATTTACTACTACTATAGTATTATATTAGGCATGTCTATTCACATTTTAGCTTAATCCTTTTGGTGAACCCAATAGATCTAACCCATTGCTTCTAAGTATGTCTTCAACTTATCAAGTCATGACTCAATCATATTATACCTCTTTCACTCCCACTAGGGTTTCTAGCATAGCTGCTAGTCCTGTTGATTTCATGCAAGTTCATACTCAACATCCTTATCACTTTGTTATGCCCATGGTTGATCCTTCTATCAATGTCGTAACTACTCACCACACTCATCCCCTTACTACTCAAATCATTTCTATCCCACCACCCATCTCTTCTATAACTCCTCCTCCTACTTCTAAGGGCTATGATATCATTGAAAAACTTAAGAATACACCGACCAAAATCTCCCTTTATGAATTATTACACAGTTCACTTGATTTTCATCAAATGTTAGAGGACTCCCTTCATTCTATCCATATAGAAAGTGATAAATTCATGATAGCCTTCATGCGCCTTATTCAGTCTCTCAAAAATTTACCATTTGCCTAAATTTTTATTTTTTTCCACTAATGATCACAATATTCATGAAATTAATTGCAAACTAACATGCAATAGGGCCAAGTGCATCATTAGGATGACTTAGTTACCACTAGGTTTTCTAGTCAAAAACAATTTGCAGGTAAGGGAACATCAATTTATTAATCAATGGACTCGACTGTAAATTCCTCACATGTGTTGGCAAATATCCCTTATTAAGAAATGGGCATTATATTCTCAGTAGTAATGAGAGAAGGGCCTAAGGTTGTCTTCATAGACTTCTTCGTTATAGATGCTTCATTTTAATTCAACCTATTTTTAGGTATACCTTAGATTAATGCAATGCAAGTAGTACCTTCTACTTTACATTAATGTGTCCAATTATTGTATGATGGATATGAACATAATATTATTTATGATCATTAACCTTTAAAATTTTGTTGCATATAGCCTGTTACTGATATGCCTATTCTACCTACGTAACTTATTTCATTTAGTAGTATCGATACATATGAATTTTTTCATTATAGTGCTTCACAATCTTCTTCCCTAGATTCAAGCGCTCTATTTTTTTCTACTCATACTACCACTATTATCTCACCCATAATATCTACTCCTATGCAAACTACTACTCTACACATTGATGCTCCTCTTACATCTAGCACACCACATGCCAACATACTTGATACAATAATACAAAATGACAATGTAACCACATATTCAGAAAACTTTTATGATGATGTTGATCATGTTGAACTTAATGACGAAGCATTAGGAAAAAAAAACTTTGCTACGATTGATGTGGATGAATCCTATTTCAATGACATTTTCATGGCCAATTGTCCTGGTGAATACAAATTCAAGACCCCTACTTATACTAATGTTATGGTTCTATTAGGGGTTTGTTTATAATTTAGACGTTATTTCACCCTCTCCCCAACAATGTGCATCTATGTAACCTCCTTTCACATGTACACTCTTCATAAAAATATCTTATTTGCATCACATTACGATGGATAGTACTTGTCCTGATACTATTTACACACATGATGGCTTAACTAGGCTCAGATTGACACTTAATGATAATCTCCCATCACTTCACTTACCTCATCTCTATCATGGTTATTTTCACATTATGACCTCCTATGGTCTTCAGGTATTCCATCTAACAATATTTTTTTCATGTACCCATCATACTTCTCTATCAATCCTTGGGAAATATTGCCTTGACTACATTGGGGGCATGTTAGATTCCACTCATACTTATCTCACTTTCCCTATGTAATTTATAAGTATTAATATTAGTATTGATTCATATCCTAGTCATAATCAAAAATATAACTTGTTGGTATGCACACAGATTTATTTCAACACATTTCATCGATGAGGAATATGCAATGACTTTGTACACCTTACATAGTAACTACTCCTTATATGATCCACATCATAGTATTTCCTATCAAGTATCCAATGCAGCCCCAGTTGGATTCGATCCAGACAATGACGATATTTTAGAACATGTAAATTGACCACTCTCTTCCTTCAAATACTTGGGGGGGCATCAAGCTCATCCCCCCTTCTATCAACACATGTCTTTCATTCAATTTATTACATACCTTATTTCTAGTATATACATTTTGATACACATTCATATCATCACTACCCTATGATGCAGTCTAATTCTATGGTTCATACTTGACTATTCAGGGTATACATCTCAAATGGACCTCATCACAATCACACATTTCATCAACTCTTCCATTCACTAACACATTTACATTCTACATTTTAACCTTCACAATTAATCAATCAATCTTCTTATCACACTATGCAATATTTTTAACCATCTCCTTATTTACAATATATTGTGATATATGCTTTTAGGCTAAATCATCGCCCATTTATATTTTTCCATCCATACATCTCGCGATATACGCTTTGTGTTACATTATCACATTTTATAAATATCATCATGTTCATCTATCTTGTAGTATACACCTTGTGCTACATCATCATACATATTAACAATTTAATCATCTGTCTAGTTATATACACTTTAGGATATATCATCACACATTCCATAAAAACATCCCTATGTCACATTTAATATCATCACTTCATTCATCACCTCTTTCTATATACAACACATCACTGAAACCATTTCCCTATGACCAAATCTTGTCTTACGGTTCACACTTGACTGTTGAGGGCATACTATATGCATGAACCTAACACAATGCACAATAAACACTACATGCTACATATCCTCACACATTCTACACCTTTGTACATACAAATCATATTCCTCTTACATCTACTATGCATTATTTTTATTTTTTTCTTTATATATCTTTACGCCATACACATTCTACACCCTACACTATTATGCATTTTACATCACACACACTTTTGTACTTCCAAACTTATATAATATAACACATATTACATTGCACACTATGAATTTTACATTACACATTACCTTCCTCACACATCACATTCCATTTTCTCACCACCATAAATATTACACATATTACACATTTTACTCATCTAATTTTACGTGTTGCACTAACTACCTGACGATGCACTCTAGTTTCATGGTTCATACTTGACTACTAAAGGTCTAAATCAAAATTGAACCTCACATCATCACACTTATTCAATCAATCCTTCTCACACACTATGTGACATTATTACCCACCACCTTTTGCATACATTTCAGGATATACACTTTATGCTACATCAGCACATTTTCTATCATCTCATTCTTACAGTTTGTGATATACACTTTTTGCTACATCATCACGTATTTATACCATGTTATTCATACATTTTGTGATATATGCTTTAGGATAAATTATCACACATTAAACCACCCCATCAATTTTACTTTTTCAAATTCAATCCTACACACCACACAACAACTCACAATCACCATATTTCTTCTGCACACATTTCAGACCATTTCCTGATGTTGCACTCTTGTTTATGGTTCATTATTGATTTCTGAGTGGGAATAAATAAATGAAACTCATTTCATACATACACATCCACTCAGGGGGGCATGTTTCTCCTATCATTCACACTACATTCTATTCTGATTCATCCACAACATACTTCATATCTTGGTTGCATTTACTCTTGCTTATATTTACTTGTACCATGATCATCTTATTATACATGCTAGATAGATATCTTATATGTCATTATATTTCCATACACACATGCATGTTCACTTTCTTTCTAGTTTTGATCATATATTATAAATATCCATTACACGTAGCATGGATACTTGGCACAATATATATTACCAGTCCCACAGTGGCTCCTGGGGGCATCCACTTTCGTACACTACATGTTATATTATTTTATTTTGTACTTAGTACTTTAAATTATTAGATTATTCAAACTTTGACATACTTTTTATCTTTCTAACATGCTAATGGGTGATTCATGTGCAACATTTTTTATGCATGACTATTTTCTTTCATGGTTATCTCTTACATCGTTTGTAATTTCTTAACATTATATGCTCTTGTTTTCAAGATTTTCCCTTTGTATTGTGTACAAACTTGTCTTTTTGTGGCCATTACGACCTTGATTTTCTTGTGACATCATGAGTTATGTCCCATGTTTGTAACCCTCTTTTCATGGTCTCCATTGTCTTCTTGTGTGTTTATAAATTGTTATGGATAGCTTAAATTTTGTCTTATTACTATGAGAGACCTTAATAGATATGTACCAAAATTTTTTTTCCTATCCACTTGTTTACATGTTCCTTGGTTTCTACCAAGAACATTATCCACATTGAGAAGGTATGGCTGCAAGTTTAATCATAGTGGCTGGTCCTCTTAAAGGCCAGAGGAGCAAGGATCGAAATGCGCTAGTGGAATTTGTGTAATGAATTTTACTTGTATCAAGAAAGTAATTCTTAGCTAGAAGTGGACACCATAATACAATGTTACGTTATATTATCACCAAGAAGTACGTGAAGGTTGTGCAAGGCAGGAAGTACACCAAAAAAGTACGTGAAGTACTAAATGGGTCTTGTAGATACATTGGCGTAAGATAACCTAATTAACTCACACATTGACATTATCTTCAGGATCCAATGTGCAGTACTTATTCATCATCATAGACTTAGATGCACAGGATCCAATTTTCCAAACAAGGTCATTGTATAGAATGACTTTCCTTAGACACTCTTTACATATGAGGAAGTGCACAGACAAGTGGATTTGAATTTCTTGATCATACGACTAGTGTGAAATATCGATTCCATGTGCAATACTAAGTAGTATTCAACAGCACCACCACGAAGGGAGGAACAATAGTGACATGTGTGTTGATTCTATCATCCATAAGTAAGATAAATCATCACACCTACACATGATTTCTATTACTCCCAAATGGATGATCTAAAGGATTTCCTTAGTGATGAAAGGTATCCTCTTTCAAAGATTGACACTAAAGAGTGGTTATCACTTCAAAATGCATTAGGGAAGGAGATGAGTGGAAAACCATGTTCAAAAATAAATCTACATGGATATCAGGTATGACATGGTCTAGTTAATTCTATTTGGGTTAACCAATGCTTTCTTCGAGTACCTTCATAAGGTGGGGTAAAATGTAAACACAAAATCATGTAACTTTGGGTAATTATCTACTCTTGATCGCATAATACTATTGATATGATTCCTAATTAATAAAAGTACTAATCAACCCATGTCTTTGGTCACGTTTCTTTACTTTCTGTTACTACTTTCAATCTTGCACCCTTACTTTCTTAAACTATCCTTTTTACACTTCGAAATTTTTGATCCTGGACACCAACGCCCAGCCCAGGACGCCAATGTCAGGCACCCTCGTCCCCTCTGGGAACCCCTGTACTCTTTGTACTTTCCTCACATTTTTTGGTTCCTTCTAGCCATTTGATCATCTTATATTTTTGGTAATTGACCTTTTTTGGGTTAACTATGAAATCCAAGTAAGGGAATTACATAAATATAAAGTTATGCAATCATAATAAATGACTAAGCACTAAACATCTACTATCTCCACCTAAGGTTGTATCCATCAAAGCATTTAAGAGCTCCATTACATCCATCTATCTCCATCACAAGGGACACAATAGATGGTTTTCTACATCATACTTCATAGGGGGAAGTCCATTTTATTCCATGTACACATTTATTACATTCTACATCTAGCTACTTTCTCGTTATCCATGTGAAACTGACACAAGAGAAACTTAGGGCACAATTCCACACACACACACACATAACTACATCAGGTCTGAGATGTAGTGCAATGCTCAGTTTTTAAGTCCACCATTTTGGTGGCTAAGGAAAAATTTGATCTCTCATTCTGCATCTTTCATTTTAGGGGATTTGATGTCTATTTGAGGGTTTTACATGTCTATTCTTTATTGCAGGTTTCCAGTGACTCCAATGATCATTGTGTGAATCCATAGCAACAAAGAAAAACATCAGTGAACATCTTTTGACCCTGAGAATTCATGTTTCTAAGCATTTCCATAGACCCAGGAACCCAAAATTAGTACTTGGGTGCCCACAAGCACCCATGTCCCTCTCCAGGTGTCCCTTCTAGTCCATTCCTCTAGATCTATAATTTTCTAAGCTCCAGTGCAATGGGCAGTGCTTCATAGGGAAAATTTTAGTGGAGAATTTTTGTAAACTCATGAATATTAGGGATTTTGGAAATTGGAAATGGTGAATTTTCAGTAGTCAACTGCCATCCAGTTCACCTAAATTTTTGGCTGATAAGTCATTTATATGGGTCAGGTTACCTATTATTTATAGTTAAAAATGAACATATGCATGTATTTCTCCAACGTTTCTAATCAAAATGTGCAAATATTTTCTGAGGTATAATACATATACTAGGGGGTTGTAGGGGGGTACCCCCCTTGCAGGGTCTGGGGGGCTTATCCCTGCCATGAAGGTTCAAGAGAAGTGCCCCTGAAAGGCACATTTTATATGTTTATTTCAAGGGGAGATGACTCTCTATTTCTAAAGAGATGGCCGTCTTAATAACACATCATACATGGGGTGGAAAACCATTCAAAGTTACTAAGAAAACCATCCAACAAAGGTCAGATGGTAGACCAACAAGGTTGGATAGATGACCAATGGATTCCATCCAATACAGGTTGCATGACCGACCAACAAGGATGAATCCAACATAGGTCAGATGGAAGACCAACAAGGCTAGATGGATAACCAATGGATTCTGTCTAATGCGTAGGTTGGATGGTCATCTAATGCATGTTATATGACCAACCAATAGGGATGCATCTAACACAGGATAGACGACAGACTAAAATGGTTAGAAAAATGACCAATGGATTCCATCCAATGTACAGGTTAGACAACCAACCAACAGGGATGTGTCCAACATAGGTCGGATGATAGACCAACAAGTTTGGATGGATGACCAATGGATTCCATCCAATGTGTAGGTTATATGGTCATCCAATGTAGGTTATACAGATGACCAACATGATTTTTTTATAATGACAAAGAGATGTATGTCCAACAACCATCTAGCTATATGAAACCATTTGAAAAAATGCCTTTCCAAATCTCCTTTTCCTCATATCAATTTTTTGGATATTTTTCATCATTTAGAAAGTCCATTTTGGAGATTCTCCAACCATTATATACTAATTTTTCATATGGGGGTCTTAAAATGAACCATGGTGCTTCACATTTCTCTATCTTCTAGTTTTGTGCACTTTCTAAAACTTGGCGAATGAGCTAAGGCATCTTACCCTTCTTTTGCACATTATGGTATTATTATTTATTTCTTAATTTTCTTTGGTATATTTATTTATTTCACTATTTCATTCATTTACTACTAGTATAGCATCATCTTAGGCTTGTGTATTTACATTTTAGCTTAATCAAGTATGTGTCTTTATCTATTGACAAGGTTATAACACTAGATATTAATTATTAATTCTATATACATGTTTATACTATTTTAAAAACTTATGTGAAAACGTGGATTACTTTCCATTCACAAGATGACAGAAAAATCCAATGTTGAAATACTTTGTGAACTTGTAATAAGAATTTTGAAGAATATTGGCAGAATGTATGATTATTTACTTGTAAAAAATTTGGTATGTGTTAGGGTAGATGGGGTATGTGTAATGCAAGGTCATCGTTATGATTTATGTGTAAGAATATAAACATCCCGTCACTTGCATATGATTTTCATTCATTGTATAGCTCATATAATGAATCTAGCATACAAAATAGACAACAAATTTAAACATGTAGCAAAAGTGGAAAAACTTGTTTGAGAGGTTGATGTAGGGGCATTTTCAAAGAGCATCCAGACTGATATTTTCTCATCCTAACCATGGTTTTAAGATAAAATCATGTATGTTGGAGTGTGATGATGTCCAAAGAGAGAGATCTAGGAGGCTAAGAAGTTTGAAAATTCAAATTCATGATTTCCCTCCAAAATGTAATTCAAATCTTAACACATGTAAAAGAGATGTAATGAGGTTTCAAAGAGTCTAGGTAATTTAGAATGTGTGTGAGTGATGAATAGATGTGTTATAGGGAATCCTAAGTGTTGGTTAGAGAAATAAAATGTTAAGTTAATGTAAAATAACTCCTTGCATTGTAAAGGCATATGAAGAGTCATGTAAGAAAGGTTAGTCAGGGTTGATGTGGATGAAAATATGAGATAAAGAGGGAATAATTTGAATGATTAAAGTAAATTAGAGGAGAGGAGATAAGAAATAAACCTTATGAGTAAGGTAGGAGAGTGAAATTCCTTAAGAGGAGAGTTGAAGAAGAATGGAAGAGACTTAAATTTTATATGAAATAGATGATTAATAAACTAAAGCTCTATTTTTGTATGAAAGTTTGAGTAAATGCTTTATCATTCTCATGTTCTTACATTCACAAATAATATTCATTTAGGAGGTTAATAATGAATTTTTTTGTTATAAGAAGACTCTTGCATGTGATTAAGATAGTTAGTTGATGAAATTATACCTTGTTCACAATTAGAGAGTACTTTTGACAGTGTTTTGTAAGGAAATTATGTGGTCGGATTGTAACACCTTGTCTATGATGTATGAATAATTTTATGTAGCATGTACAATAGTTAGTACATAAATGGGAAAGGGAATGAGGAAAATTAATTAGTTGGCTAAGTTATTACACTCTTTTTATGGGATTGTCATTTATAAATATGTGACCATGTACACCTACAGAACAAGACAGTAAGGAAACCAATAAAAATGAGATTTTATGTGTTTCTCAAGCTCCACTAGTAAATAAATACGTGGAATGATGTTGATACATACTCTAGTACACAATTTAGTACCTTGAATTGAATCTTGGTGAAATTTATAGAAAAATTTAGTCTCTCAGTCTAGGTAAATGCACTGTTAAGGTTTGCAAAGAAAATGTGTGGAAAAAACCTCAAAACAAAGAAACTTACTTTGAAACTTGGAATAAATGAATATGAAATGTACCTTAAAAATATTGAAAATTAAAGTTTAGTTTTCATTTGTTACATTCTCAGATATTGGTGATAGTCTAGGACAAGGGAAGTTTACTCAGTCATAAACCTAATCAAGATGGTCTTTAACAAAGGAAGTAGGCTCTATAATTGAAATTTAAACATAAAACTTTTAAGATATCATATCAAGGTTGTGTGTTAACATATTTCAATGGTTTTAGTTATTTAAAATTAATTCAAGTCTCTTGATTCCTAATAGTCTACTTTCATAGACTGCTATAGTGCCGAGAGACCTAATTGAGGTCTAACAACAATGGATTTGAAACAAATTTTCCAAAACAACTCACCATGAAACTTTGAAAACAATTGTAAGGGTTAAAAGGGTATCTATAAATAGATTTTATTTTTCATGAAACCCTATATAATGAAATTTATGCTCAAAAATTCCTAAAACCACAAGTAGAAGGAAGGTTGTGAGCCAAGAGAGAGGAATGGTGATAGGAAGAAAAGGACAAGGAGTTGGGTTTTAATAACTACACCTCACCATGTTTTCCATAAAGAGTATTTGAATATTTTTTTACTTTTTAATGGGTATTCCTAGATCCATATAACCATGAACCATGCAAACTACTTGTTCTTCAGAACACGAAGAGGCAGATTTGACAAGATAAGTGAAAATTTTAAGTTTGGATCCTTTTTTAATCAATTTAGTGATTGATTTAAGTTTTTTTGAAGTGTGTGAATATGGTACAAGGTTGATACATGTTAGATAATGCTAAAAATTTTAAATTTCATTTTTGTTGCTAAGAGATGGTGAGTTGAAGGAGAAGGACAAGTCAATGAAGGTAAGTGTAAAAGGAGTTTGTATGAAGAGGGATAATTTTTGTGGATGAATTGATAATGAATGAAGGTGATAGATAGGGTATAGTGCTTTATAAGAAATCTAAAGTGAAATTTGTTAAAAATTTGCAATTTTTAGCCATTTAGGCCACATAGAAAGATCCTCTTGGTAGAGATTGATTTAGGTTGATGGTGGATTCCTTCTAATATAGTTTAATGCATTACTAAGTATTATTGCTTTGCATCATTTTATATCAAAGTGTGAAATTATTATTGAAATTTAAATATTGATTCTTGATTGTGGCTAACAGTGTATTGTGAGTGTGTGAATGAAAGTGGTAGGTTGAAAGAGAAGAGGTGGGAGTGTAAGAGTGAAAAGAAGATTCAGAAGACACTAACATACTAGGTTACAATCCTAGGTGAGGTGTGAGAATAGGGAAGGTGAAAAATACTTGTCAGAGAGAGAAGATGGAAAAAAAAATTGGTGATAGAGATGTTGAAATTCATTAGCCACAAGATAAGACAAGAAGAGATAGAGATAAAGAAGAAAGAGGAAGCCAATAAGAGAGAAGAAAAAAGAAAACAAGAAAAGAGGATGGAGAAAGAGTTAAGGAATTTGAGATACGGTATAGAGAAGTTAAGAGATTTGATGATGAAATAAAGTAGTAGCATTGAGTTTGTGATGAGGAAGAAAGTGAAGTGGCCTATTGAGCTACTTGTAAGAATAAATTTGATAATGCAACTGAGAGAAGCAATCAAGAAAGAGGAAAATATGATGAGGTCAGAGGAAAATAAAGAGAAAGAGGTTGAAAATAAGTATAATGAAGAAAATATCCATTAGAATCCCTCAAAAAGTAAAAACCATGGTTATGTGATGCCTAAGTGGTTGAAAAAGCTATCAGCGGAAGATAAAAAATCAAATCAAGTGATAAAAATATCAAGAGAACATGAACAAGGAAAATAAGAGGAATCATATCTTTTGAAGGTCCAAGAATGATTTGGAAAATAAAATAAACTAGTATGGTACAAGAAAGAGTGACTGAAATGAAGAAAAAGGAAGAAGAACTCATAGAGGAAAAATATATTATAGAGGTCAAGGAAGAGATGCAAGAAAAATATGAAAGCAATGTAAGCAAGTTTGATTATTTTTGGGTTGATATTGATGATTGTTTGGGTGAATTACTTGAAATTATACAAGATGAGTCGAATTATACATTTGAGCATGTTTACGAACAAGAAAGTGGTGAAGTTTGGATGTGTGAATGTGATGAAATTTTTCAAGAGTTACTAGATGATATGGATGAAGGAAAGAAAAGTGTAGGTGTAGCTGAGAATGTAGTGATATCTTGGGAAAACAATGATTCAAATGAAGGAAAGGAAAATGTATATACAATTTTAGAGCAACTTGGAGTGATAGTAAACAAAAGAGAAAAATAAAATAGGAAAGCAAATGAGGACTATGACCAAGAAATAGATGAGAACATGATGGATATAGTGTATTAATGTATGAAGAAAGTGGAAAAAGATGAATAATAGTATATATTTGTTGTTATATTATTTGTGTATGCATGTACAAAGGATTGAGACATGAATATAATGAAGAAGAAGATGGAAATCAAGAGAGAAAGATGAAAATTCAAGGAAAATGGAAGAACAAAGAGAAATAATCAGGACCCAGGTGGACATGAATCAAGCAAACACAGTGAGAGTTAAGAAATAAGACTAAGGACGATAAAAAATTATGAAGATTCAACTATGAAAACAAAGGACATGGACACTTTTTCTCCGCATTGGGAGTATGATGCAAGGGCATATTCAAAGAGGATCCAAAATAATATTTTCTCATCCTAAACATGGTTATGAGATCAAAGAAAGTGTGATGAGGTCCTAAGAGAGAGATCTAGGATGCTAAGAAGTTTGAAAATTCAAATTCATGATTTCCCTCCAAAATGTAATTCAAATCCGAAAACATGTTAAAGAGATGTAATGAGGTTTCAAATGGTCTAGGTGGTTTATAATGTGTGTGACTGATGACTAGACATGTTATAGAGAATCCTAAGTGTGGGTTAGAGCAATAAAATTTTAGTTTAATGTAAAATACCTCGGTGCATTGTAAAGGCATATGAAGATTCGTGTAAGAAAGGTTAGTTGGGGTTAAGATAGCTGGAAAAATGAGATAAAGAGGGAAGGTTTTGAATGATGGAAGTCAGTTAGAGGAGAGGGAAGAAAAAAATAAACCTTTTGAGTAAGGTAGTAAAATGAAATTCCTTGAGAGGAGAGTTGAGGAAGAATGGAAGAGACTTGAATTTTGTATGAAACATATGATTAATAAACTAAAGCTTTGTTTTTGTATGAAAGTTTGAGTAAATTATTTATCACTCTAATGTTATTAAATTCTCAAAGAAGATTCGTTTAGGATGTTACTAGTGAATTTTTTGTTATAAAAAGACTCTTGCATGTTATTAAGATAGTTGGTTTTGAATTTATACCTTGTTCACAGTTAGAGAGTACGTTTAACTGTGTTTTATAAGGAAACTATTTTGGGATTGTAACTCCTTATTTATGAGGTATGAAGACTTGCATGTAGGATTTATGATCAATTAGGAAATAAATGAGAAGGGTAATGAGGAAAATTACTTTGTTGGTTGAGTGATTATGCTATGTTTACGGAATTGTCATTTATAAATATGTGATTATGTACATCTACAAGACAAGACAGTAAGGAAACTAATAAAAAGGATATTTTATGTGTTCCTCAAGATCCAATGGTTAGTAAATGTATGACATGATGTTGAGACAAAACCTATTACACAATTTATTACCTTGAATTGAATATTTGTGAAATTTATAGGAAAAGTTAGTCTCTCGGGCTAGTTAAATGCACAATTAGGGTTTGCAAAGAAAATGTGTGGTAAAAACATAAAAACAAAGAAAATTGCGTTTAAACTTGGAATGAATGAATATGACATGGTCCTTAAATATATATAAAATGTGTTTTGAGTTTCCATTGGTTAAATATGAGATATTGGTGACATTCTGCGATAGGGGTAGTTTACTCAGTCACAAACCTAATCAAGAAGGTATTTGAACAAGGAAGTAGGTTCTACAATTGAAATCCAAACATGAAAATTTTAAGATATCATCTCATTGTTGTGTGTTAATATATTGGAGTTTATTTATTTATTGAAAATTTATTCAAAGAGCTTGAATTATAACAGTCTACTTGTATAGAATGCTATAGTGCCAAGAGACCTAATTGAGGTCTAACATTAGTGGATTTGAAACACATTTTCCAAAATAAATCACCATGAAACTTTAAACACTACAGTAAGGGTTAAAAATGTATCTTGAAATACCTTTTATTTTTCATGAAAAAAACTATAATGAAATATATTCTTAAAAGGCCTAAAACCAGGGCTAGAAGGAAGGTTACGAGCCAAGAAAGAGGAAATGTGATAGGGAGAAGAGGAAAAGGAGTTGGGTTTTAATAACTACACCTCACCATGTTTTCCCTAAAGGTTATTTGAAGATTTATTTAATTTTTTTATGGGTATTCCTAGATCCATCCAACCATGAACCATGCTAACTTTTAGTTTTTGAGAATAAGAAGAGGCAAATTTGACAAGATAAAAGAAAACTTGAAGTGTGGATCCTTTTTTAATAAATTTACTGAATGATATTATAATTTTATTTAAAGTGTGTAAACATGGTACAAGGTTGATAGAGTTTAGAGAAGGATAAAAAGTATAAATTTCCTTGTTGTTGCTAAGAGCTAGTGAGTTGAAGGAGAAGGAAAAGTTAAAGAAGGTAAGTATAAAAATAATTTGTCTGAAGAGGGATCATTTTTTTGGCTGAATTGATAAAGAATGAAGGTGATAGATAGGTTATAGTTCTTTATAAGACACCTAAATTTAAATTTGTCAATTTTTTGCAAGTTTTATCCATTTAGACCACATGGAAAGATCCTATTGGCAAAGCTTGATGTAGGTTGATGGTGGATTCCATGTAAAACAATTGAATGCATGAAAAATTGTTATTTCTCTACATCATAGGTGCATGCTTATTTCTATCGAAGTCCTACAAGATTAATGGAATTTCAAATCTTTGGAAAAGGAATAAAAAATGGTTACAAACTATGAAAATATGTTGACATCAGGTGGGTCTCATTGTATTGACTAGTTTGCATGGTATAAAATGAGTATCCATCCTTATTGGGAGCAATGTGGTAGAATCACATAGAAGTGGGATAGTCTCAAGATTTGATGAATAATTTGATTGGCATAGAGAAATTTTTGATGTTGTGTGGTATCCTTCCCATGTGGGACTAAATTCATCATTTAATTAAAATATCCCAATAAAGAAATGTGTATATATGTGTGTGTGTGTAGCTAATTTATTTATGAATGAGACTGCATTTTTAGGTCCAAATTTTGAGAGTTGGAACACTTATATAAACATTGGAAATCTAATTAACTTTATGGATCTTAATTTGTTTTGAGAAGTATGTGCTTCTATATATAGATATGATATACCCATGTGCTTATTTCAAAAACTATACACTGGTAACATTAAGAAGTTAAATGTCACATAGACACTCTTTGATCAGATTGTATCTTCAACAAGGATAAGGTTAAGAGAAATTGTAGCTTCCCTACTATGAGATATAAGGGAACATTTTAGTAGGGATTTTTTACTTAAATAAATGATTGTAGTAAATAAAAACTATGATAATAGTACAAAAACTGATAATTATTTATTAGACGACTACCACAAAATATTGATCACATGGATTCAACATTTTTGCAAGATTTTTGATATCAATGGAATGCATATTCTAGGTATTTTAAACAATATGTATTAATTGATCAATCCCAACAATCTTATTATAAAATTATTGATTAATTCAAATATTTGTATAATCCCTTAGAGTTTGGAGCAATAACTCAGTTATGGAAAAAAATTGGGTTTAGAAATATTTTACAAGAAACCATGATTGTGTTTTTTTCACTAGGTGATTTATGTCAAACAATGAGTTTGGGATTAGTTGAAGATGAGACATTTTTTTATTCCTTATCTTTTATAAATTTAAAATTATGAAACAATATTAAGAAAAATTTAGAAAACTATTTGAGAATTTACATATTGTAATATGAAGTGAATAACTTTCCCCATGACAAGGCTTTGGGAATATAGAAGTCAATTAATGAAAGGAGAGGGGTTGATAACAATGTAACCAACACAACATATAACATTGTTAAAAATATGAAAACATGGATGGATCTATTGCACCAATTGAATATCAAAAAAGTTAGAGAAATGGTAAAGAAAATGATATGTGTGTGTGTGTGTGTGTGTGTGTGTGTGTGTGTGTGTGTGTGTGTGTGTGTGTGTGTGTGTGTGTGTGTGTGTGTGTGTGTGTGTATTCCAACATCAACAAATTTGAAGCATTCATTCATTGATATGTGATATAGATAATATATTCTAATAATTATTACATTGTTCAAATAATATATTATTCTTGAATATTTATTTATATTTATTCAAAACATGCATTACAAGTCCTATTAAACCAATGAATCAATTTTTATAATCTTTGGAATGAAAAGTTGAAGGAGTTGGAACACAAAATGAATGAAAACTTATATCATGTGAATTTTTTGATATTGTTCTATTTTGTTCCATGTGTGCACTGAGTAAAACAGAGAAAGAAATTATTTGTGTGCATAGTAGAATAGTACTACTTACTCATAGTTTTTTCATGAATCCTCTCCTAAAACCAATAATAATTCATCTTCTTCTAAAAGCTAGATGAATTCATCTTATGACATTATGTAGCTCTTAACTCTAACCTAATCTTATCCATGTCTGTTGGTATGATGTTGCATAGGTGTTGTCATTGATACAAAACCTAATTAATGAAAAAGTGGATGATTTATTAGGGACATATCATGCTAAGTATGATGATGACATGATGATTCAGACGTGTTCATGATGATATCAGGTGTTTTAGTGAGGATTGCTTGTTCTTGTAAGCATATTCAGGTGACCTAGCTAGCCTAGGTGATGGTGTATAGAGGCTGGAGCTTTTTGGTTACTTGAGAAAAAAATTTACATGATGGATATCATGTTTTGGGAGTGCTTGAGCACTCATACAAGCTTCAGGGTGTAGATACAGGTTGGTGACAATGTTTCAGGTGTGCATTTGGACCAGGCATGGTTGTTAGAATGCATGAGCATGAATTGTGGAGATATATGAGATCATATGCATGTAGGTAGGTATATCATGATGTACCAGGCATTTTAAGACCTTTTTGATAGTTTTCATGATATGTTATGAGGTTGTTTCAGTTGACCCTAGCCTTTATAGTGCAAAACCCTAAGGGCTAGCTATAAAAATGAGATGGGATGGAGGGATTGAGAGCTATTTGTGGAATGGTGATGATTTGAGATGTATGTAGGGTGTTTCCTTGTAATTTTGGGAACAATTAAGGTTTCCTTGATGATTATTTTTCATGTTATATCATTTTTGGTGAAATGAGGTTAAGAATAAGGCCATTTCCAGCTTGAATTGGGTCTTTTGATGCTCACCCTAAATTATGTGGTTTGTATGGGACCTTGTGGATTTCAGGGATATTTATACATTTATTATAAAAATTTTCACAAAAATAATGAGGTAATTTTATCTTCACATTTTTATGAACGAATATTAAGAAGGTAAACAACTTTTTATGATTTTATAACCCTAGCTCAAAAGTGGTAGGAGATATTTGATTCCTAAGTCGCTATAATTTTTTTCTAATTCTTGTATGATGATTGGAAAATGTAGAGGAATCCTTCAAATTTCTAGAAATTTATGGTAGAGATTATGGTGATGAATGGACCCCACTCAAATAGGTCAGGTTTTGAAGAAGTTTAGTTTGGAACAAGGTTGTCCAAAGGAGTTGTAAACTAAATGACCATTGTATAATGTATGTGTTTTTTTATTGATTTAAATTATGTATTTAGGACATTTTGATTCTAATAAATGGTCAAGTATGCTTCATTTATGTTGACTAGTCAAAGGGAAGTTTTGGGGTAGTTTCATGAAGTTTGCAAAGATCAGCTTGGTTGAAGGCCTTCCACTTGGAGTTCGAAGGAGTTACAATATGTTATGTAAATTTAATTCAAATATATTTCTAGTGGTATATATTTTTTATGATTAGTTTATTTGATGAGGTTTCTAGGTCAATTTGTGAGCAAGAAGATTTCTTTATTTTCAAGATAAAGTTGATTTTGCTAAAACATTAGTTGGTTAGTGAATGAAATGGATTGAGTGATGCTTGAAATAAAATTTAATGTGAAGATAAATGAATTTTTAATCCAATGAATCCATTTTTGTTTGATATATCAGTAAGGGTGCAAACCAATTGTATTTGTAAAACTGCATTTTGGGTAGCTTGATTTGGTGAACACAAAATTTGATGTGGTTTGAACCAATGGATGTTTCAAGAGATATAACTTGAATATATATTTTTTATAGGATTTTTTATTTCCATTTATTTGTCACATGTGATATTTTATGTGTTCTTTGGTGATATTTAGTCCAAAAGGTGAAGATAGGGTGTTGGAAATAGGTGTTTTGTGAAGGCAATGATCCACTGTGCCCATTAAATGAAATAATATGATTGGTTCATGATAATTTAAACCATGGATGTTTTTTAAATGTCATTTTAAAAATTTATGTGATTTTTAGAACTTAGCTAAAAATTATTTTGGTGTTAGGGGGTTTTTCTCATTCGAATGATGTGATTTTGAGGATTTTTGGTGTATGGATGAAGGGTTTTGGCTAGGCCGATTTGCTTGGGTCACTTGTGATTGTTGTGATAAAGTTTAAGATATTTTTTAATTTTTAATGGTTATGATAAATTATGGAAACTAGCCTATTTTTAATTTGAATGAAGGAAAGCTTATAAAAGCATAATTTTGGGTGCTTTTGTGAGCTAGTGGTGTGTGTGCAAGAAGTGGAACCTAGGTGTGAGATTTTTACAGGTGTGTGAGCATGATTTGAGATTTGATAAAGTGTGTGACAGGTTTAGGAATGTCAAAAATAATTTATGCAAGGGTTTGAAGCTTTGAGAAGTGAAGAAAGTTCTAGTTTGTGAGATATTGAAGACCTAGGGTTTGAACAAGAGTTTGAGGTGTGTGATCTCTATCATTTATGGTAATAGAAACACATCATATTATTATTCATAAGGGGTTGAGTGGGTACTTTAACATCTTGGTGGGTTTTATCCTCCTTGTGGAGTGGATGCTTCATTAAATTAGGGGTTAGTTCCTCACTAAATTTGAAACATATCAATATAAATATTGTGTTTCAGTGTGTTTTCTTCCCCTTGAGGGTTTACCACTTATATCTTGTGTATTTTTTTATTCCATTATTCATGGTTTATAACATATATGGTTTTTGATATTATGCACACATTAATGATTGACTATGTGGATTTGTGGTTTCGATAAGTAATCTGAAATATGATTTAAATTTTATAAGGAATGATTCACCCCCCTCACTCTACTGTGCTTCCAAAAATTAGTATTAGATAATGTAATTTTTGAGAAGTTTTATCACTTGAAAGGATATCCTTTAAAGCATATAAATGGTGAGCCAAAAAAGTGGGTTATCAATAAGAAAGGAACCTTTGTTTGAAGGTGTGAATTATGATTTTTTAGAGCTTGAGGATGAATACATATATCATTTATGTAGGGTTTTTATGTTTGAGAATATGTGGAGATTGGCTATACTCCTCCTACCACTAGTCCAACTACTTATGTAGAAAGGAAGTCATGTAGTGATAACTCAAAGGATTTTAGTTCTATCATATGTGGTCTTGGTGAATTTGAGATGGGAAAGGTAATGCACTG
Organism: Taxus chinensis; assembly: GCA_019776745.2. NCBI lineage: Eukaryota > Viridiplantae > Streptophyta > Pinopsida > Cupressales > Taxaceae > Taxus > Taxus chinensis. The sequence goes on along the minus strand of CM034147.1, from coordinate 647,721,303 downwards.
CAAGTTAGAAAAAGAATCATGGGAGAAACTACAAGTTTTTTATGAGGGTGACTCAAAGTTAATAATTTCTAAGCTTCAAACTTTTAGAAATTAGTTTTAGAGTCTTAAGATGAATAATGATGATTATATTGCTACATATATTCTTAGTGTTGATAAAGTGGTCAATAACATGAAAATAATAGGTGAAGATGTGATAGAATATGTTATTTTTCAAAAGGTTTTGAGGTCACTAACTCATAGATTTGATTCTAATTATATTAAAGAGGTAAAGTATCTAACTACTTTGAAGATGGATGATTTGTATGGAACTTTGACTACTTATGAGATAATAATATATGATTCCAACCAGCTAAGAGAGATATTTATTTCAAATATAAAACGAAGGCCAAAAGTAAGAAGGACAAAGATGATGTTTCTCATGAAATATATGATGAATCAATCTTTACAATGATGGATAGAAGGTTGAAAGTTAGATCTGGTAAGTAGAATGTAAAATTCCATTCAATTGTTTCAATTGTGGTGAAGTATTTCATTATTCTACTAAGTTTCCTCATAGGAATGATAAAGAAGATGATGAAGATCATGAGGCTGAACATAGAAAGAAGAAATTTAAGAAGTTCAACTATAAGAAGAAGGAAAAAAGGATCTTTTATACAAAGGAGGATGATTTTTTGTATGATTCTAGAAATGGTGTTTCAAATTCAGAATCTAAATCCTCACATGAGGGTGTAGGAAATGAGGTTCTATTCATGACCAATGACGCAATAAAGTCTTTTAATGATATATTTTTTTATTAGATTATTACTGCTACTCTGATGAATATGAAGTGGAAGTAAAAGATGATCTTAAAGGCATCCAAAAGGAGTTAAAACATGTTGATAAAGAGAACAAGAAGTTGATTATGTAGGTCAAGGAGGATGAAAATCAGATTCATAAGCTATAAGAAAATTACAAGTTGGAATTAAGTGAGAAAATGAGTCAATCATATTTTTAGAAGAGAAGGTAAAGTATCTTTTCTCAAGTTTGCAAGATAAAGAAAGTGTGTGATCAAAATTTGAAGAAGATATAGAGTTTTTAAGGGCTGAGATACTATAATTTGGAAATAATACTATGTGCTTTCACAAGTTTGAGAAAAGTACCAATGACCTAGATGATCTCCTTGTAAAACAAAGACCAACAAGTGATATATATGGTTTGGTTTTCAGAGAGGAATCTACAGGAAAGGAAGTGAAGAAAGAAGACATTATTCTAAGAAAATATTAAGGTGAACATAACATCAAGGAAGATAAGAGGAAGGTGAATCTCATCAAATATAATGTGAAATCAAGGACAAGTAGGAAACCTAATTCCTCAAGGTATTAAATAAATTTCAATGGATATTGTTATAATTGTAATGAATTTGGTCATAGGGATACATAATGTAGAGGGTATCCTATAAATAATCATCCATGGAGAGACAATAGGAGTGAGAAAGAAAATAATGTTGAATGATACAAGTGGAATGAGGTAGGCCATGTTTCTTGTATTTAATTGAATGATTCATCTAGTCATGTTATGGATACAAGAGGAAGAGTTATGTGGTTTGTTATAATTGTAATGAAGTTGGTCATGTTGTAAGGAACTACTATCATGAATATTCAAGGAAAAAAAAGAGTGCTCAAAGTTCTAAAATGCAAGGAGGTATCTTTCAAATTTCTAGGATTCATGATAATGGTATAAAAAGCACTTGGGAGCCTAGAAAAGATCATGGTGTCTCATCAAGAGGTGTTGATGAAGAAATGAAAGGAATAAATCAAATGTTAAATCATAAGAGAGAATATTAAGTAGTTTTACATGTGTCTAAGAGGGCTTGGGACCTCTTCAAGACCTTGTTTTAGGTCTTCATGGTGTTCATATACCTCTAATACACTTCTTAGAGGTGTACTAATTCAAATGAAGAATTCGAGTGAGGGAGAGTTGTCTTAGTATGTGTGTAAATCTCCTCCATATTGTAAAGTTATGTCCTTATAAGTCATTATTAATGTTCTTATGATTCAAATATGGTTGTTCATGTTTTATGTTTCAAAATCTATGTCTTGTGGTCCTTGGTGTGTGTCTGAGTTCTTGAGGTCTGAGTTTGCATTGTATAAGTAAAGGTGTATGTTTGAGATGACTCATTAAGTGAAATATTCATGTTAAGGTCACATAAGTGGTTATTAGTGTCATTTCATTTAAGTAAATTGTCTTATTTTAGTCTGTGTTACCAGTTAATAGTGTTGGTTAAGTCTAAGGTCAGTGGTGTCTCAAAAGGTTAATTATGAGTCATAAATGATCTATCATGAGTATGTATTGAGCTATAAGAGCATGAATCAAGTATGTCCAAGTGTCCTTGATGAAGTGAAATAATGAGAAGTCTCTAAAGGAAAGTAATTGTGTGAGTCATTCTTTCAAAGCTCTTGGTTGTTCATTGGTGTGTCTCAGTCTTCTCAGGTGTGTTTTAGCCAAAATATACATGGTTATTGGTATATATGGAGTCCTATCAAGATGGAAGGTGATATGATGAATTAAAAATAATATTTTAAGATGGTATGTGTCATAAAGTATGATGAATTGATCAGGCCATCAATCCAAGAGTGTCCAATGAAAGTGATGTGGTCAAATCAGGGGTGTTACAGTGAAAATTAAGGTGGATCTAGGTGTGTGATTGGTCATTTTTTCTTCTCAATCATGAAAAAAGGTGCTCAATACTTTATGTGGTGCTATTATAATGATGTTGGTAAAGTTTGAGATATTTAAAAACTAATATATCTGAATTCAGTGTTCTTTATTCAAAACTAAGTTCTAATGGTGTACATGGAGTGACATGAAAGGAAATTTTTGTTTTAAGGAGCTAGTGATTAATTCTAATGCCAATTTTTTTTTCAATTCATCTAGATAGTTTAGAATTCAATATTTATGTTGTTTTATATCTTGAAAGTGTCTATATTCTTTGTGGTTATTGACAACCAACAAAGTTGACAGTGTGAATGTAAAATACCCAATTGCTAAAAGAAGAAACTACAAACTGGGCATGCTTTATTTGATCACAATTCTCAAGGTTATTGAATATGATTACATGGCCAAAAGGGTATTTGAATCAGGTAATAATTCATTATGAAAGTATTAATGGTAACATTTTGGCACGAAAAACCTATGTATATGGGTTAATAGGCAGTATGTATGCAAATCATTGATGAAAAGAAGGTATAGTGAAGTTTTTGATGTTTCTCAAAGATTTTAAGACATAAATAATAATTTGGAACTCTTGAGAAGTGTTATATGGTAATAATAAGTTCAAATTGTATGAAGGTTTATAACGTGTAATCTTATAGCATTATGAGCTGTGATTTGTCTGTAAGTCTCCATTTTGCATCTTCTGAGGTCCTTCAAGGATTCTGTATGGATGTAATGATCTTAAGATTGTGTCCTGAGTAAGAAAGTATGGTTCTTCATGTATCATATCATACAAATGTGAAGTCTTAGTGAAGAAGTATAGATGGATATATGGTAAAAGTGGGTCACAATGATTTGTTTTTGAATATCTACAACTTTGGTAACTAGTGTGAATTATCCTTGATAGGTCTAAATCTCAAAGAGCATGAGTATACAAATGTGGAATATATATAAAGGTATTAATTTGAGGAGATAATATGGTCTCATGCATAGAAATATTATTTTAGTCTATTTGTGACTTCATGAGCAATAATACTTACTACTGGTGCAAGGTATATACAAAGGTAGAGTATTCATACAAGCTTAAGATGGATGATATGATCTCTCATGAAGTGATTAATGACTCTCTATCATGGTAAAGGTGAATGATTTATCAATGACTAATCATGAAGGTTGAAGGTGTGCCTAAGCTTGTTTAATGATTTTATTTGTGTCTTGAGCCAAATATCTAGCACAAGGATTGAAGAGTGTGAGAAAGGTAGAGTATGGTTCTTCCATAAGAGAGAAATGTCTAATAAATCCATCCATGGTATGTTAAATTGATCTCAGCCTTGTCTAAATGATCTAGAAGGATTATGCCATCTTAAATGAAGCAAAATTATGTCTTGTTAACTAAAATGGGTCATCATGATCACATCCTACATGCCTGTAGGTATTGTTTAGGTATGATTAAAGTGCCACTTCAAGGTTTCATGATGTTTTATTTTATCTTAAAGTTTATTAAGATGAATATGAATGTGAAGAGACAATTGACTTGGTACAATTTTTTATCTTGGGCCAAAATGAAGAAAATACCTTAGAAGGTTTGATATGTTTCTACAGTTTCATATGAAGATCAAAATGATGCTCAGGGTTGTAAGGGAGTCTTCATGATAGGGGAGTACACATTTCATTCCTTGAATATTTTGTTGATGTATTCATTTACTTGAAGAATAAGTATCTTGAAAAATTTGAAGCTAGATTTGAAGGTAAGATTGATGTCTTGATGATTGTCAGTGTACAATGATATGAAAAAGAGCTTTTATAGTTGTAAGATGATATGTATGGCACAGATTAGTTAAGGGAATCATGTTTGTGTGTTTCTAGAAGGTGATATGGAGGTCTTCAAGCCACACGAGGTATATTTTAGGTGTTTCTCTTCAAGGTCAATTTTGACTTTTTCATCATAAAGTGACTGTCATGAATTGAGAATGTGGTTTAGGACATGGATCAAGTTTTTGAGCCATATCTTTGGATTGTGATGAAGGAAAGAATCTTCAATTTTTTTTCTACTAGATATGGTTGTCCTAAGTCCATAGGGATTAGTGGTAGGATTTTTCAAGATGTTTATGTTGTTCTAGGGATCACCAAAATTAATTGAAATTTCACTCAAATGATAGAGCAAGGATCTCATTCCTTGAGATGGTTTGAAGAAAAATATGTCATTCCCTAAAATTCGACCCAAATGAGGAATTTTTTTTTGCATTAAATTATTGGTTATGATGTTTAAGATGTTATGGATCAATGCTATGGAGCTAAAAAACTTTCTCGCAAGTTACATTTGTCATGTCTACATATGGGATATGGTAATTTTATCTATATCATTCAATTTTTACCATAGGTCTCCGAAGAGACTAATACGTTGATTATGATGTGTTAGAGGACTATGAGTTAATATAACATTATATAGTTCCCTTGAAGGTTGATTCTCCAAGGGGCTTAGTTGAACTAACATTATAAGCGTAAGAACTATTATACTAGCATTACAAATCTTGTAACAATGTTATGAATGTTATAAACCTCATTCAAAGTATCATATTAAGAATAACAACCTTATTGCATACTTGATACATTATAATCTCTTTAAATTATTATACAACCAAATAATATAGTAATTTCAAGATTATATTAAATGATGATAACCTAGGACATCTCAATCATAGACGTCACACTAATCTTATATGCTTTATGTATTCATTATAATATATATATATATATATATATATATATATATATATATATATTAATGCCAATATTATATACTATATAAAATATATAATACATTCTCTATATCATAATTTATATCTATGCTATAATATTAGAAAATCTAATATCACGATAAATATAACATCATACTAATTATCATCATAGTCGACACATATTATAACTATGGTATACGATGAGTGTTATATTCTTCATAATAATATTACACTCTATTACGTAATGTAGTATTACAAATATTAAAATACTATAACGTAAATATATCAAGCATTATCCCATTATAATAGTCTATTATAATAACATTGATAATATCAATACACTTTATATTATATCACAATAATATTGTTATAATATAATGTGTTAACATTGTAAATATTTAATACTATTATATAGTCAGTTTATAATAAATGTTAAATATTATATAAAACATATATGACATTATAATGATATTTATAATATATAACCTTCACTTTTAGTAGTTTTCCTACCCTTACAAGTATTTCTATAAACATTAGACACATATTATTTTAGTTATAATGATATTTTTTATATTATTATAAGTATTATAGACCTATATACTACAACACATTTTAATCCCATTAAATTATTTACATTTATATTATTAGTTATATTTCATTAAGCTAGATACGATACCTTATCAATAAAATCCATATATTTGTTACCAAAAGTCATACATACATACATACATACATACATACATACATACATACATACATATATATATATATATCTGTGTGTGTGTGTGTGTGTACACACACACATATGTGTGTGTGTGTGTGTGTGTGTGTGTGTGTGTGTGTGTGTGTGTGTGTGTGTGTGTGTGTGTGTACATACACACACACACACACACACACACATATGTGTGTGTGTGTGTGTGTGTGTGTGTGTGTGTGTGTGTGTGTGTGTGTGTGTGTGTGTGTGTGTGTGTGTGTGTGTGTGTGTGTGTGTACATACATACATACATACATACATACATGTATATGAATTAATTTAATATAGTGAATGATTTTATACATATTGCAAAATATCATATGGAAAATAGTTTATGAAATTTCTAGTTTATATATATATATATATATATATATATATATATATGACAAAAGATAACAAGAAACATGTGACTAAATCAAGTTTTTTTGCATAGAAAAGAACAATTAGCCTAAGAATGAAGGTAATGACAATATCTTTGACTCTCTGACAACATTGTTTGCATGATTTAGAGGAATTTACCTCAGGTACAAAGTTGTTACAATGATCTCTTGAAGATAAAAACATATTTGGAGGTAAAAGGACAAGTTTTTGCATAATTTGAAGGTAGATGATGGTGTTTTAGCCCTAAAAAGAGGTAAATTATTGACTTATTCATGATTTTTTCTATTATTAAGAGGTATATGTGCTATTTCCATGGGAAACATGGCGTTTCCATGCTTGAAAATGGCTAAAATTCAGATTTTCGAGAAGAATTTCAAGATTGTATGCTTGAATGAGATATTTGGTTGATGTTTCTAACCAAGAGGTGATCATATGAATTTGAGAAAGGTGAATAACATACAGGTACATGCATCCTTTTTCATTAATGTAAAAAGGGGGAGAAGTTCAGGTGATTTTCCATTAATGACAAAGGGGGAGATTATTGGCATGTTGTTGCATAGGTGTTTTCCTTGATGCAAAACATCATTAATGCCAAAGTGGATGATGGAGTAGGGTCACATCATGATGAGGATGATGAATATATGATGATTCAGATGTTTTCATGATGATATCATGTCTTTCATTGAGGATTACCTATTCTTACAAACATATCCAGGGGACCTAGTTAGCCTTGCTGATGGTGTATGGAGGTTGGAGATTCTTGGTGACTTGAGAAGTATTTTAAAATTAATGAGAACATGTTTTAGGAGTACTTGGGAAATCATATGAGCTTCAGAGTGTGGATATAGATTGGTGACCATGTTTTAGGTGCTCATTTGGACCAGGTTTGGTTGTTAGAATGCATGAGAATAAATTGTGGAGGTATATGAGCTCATGGATGCATGTAGGAAGGTATATTATGATGTACCAGATATGTTAGGACCTTTTGGAGAGTTTTCATGATGTGTTATGAGGTTGTTTCAGGTGACCCTAGCCTTTACAATGTAAACCCCTAAGGGCAAGCTATGCAAATGAAATAGGCTGGAGATATTGAGAGCTATTTTTGACATGGTGATTATTGGAGATGTATGTAATGTGTTTCCTTGTACTGTGAGAAAAAAATTAGGTTTCCTTGATGATTATTTTTCATGTTATGTCATTTTTTGTGAAACATGGTTAAGAACAAGGTCATTTCCAGCTCAAATTGGGTTTTCTGATGCTCACCCTGAATTGTGTGCTTTACATGGGACCTTGTGTCTTTCATGGATGTTTAGAAATTTAGTATAAAAGGTTTCAAAAAAATATTTAGGTCATTTAATTGTCACATATTTATGAATGAATGTTAAGAAGGTAAACAAATTTTTATGAGTTTGAAAACTTAGCTCAAAAGTGGTAGGACAAATTTTCTTCCTTAATGGCTAGAATTTCTTTATAATGCTTGGATGATGATTGAAATTCGTATATGACTCCTTCATATTTCCTAAAAGGTATGGTAGAGATTATGGTGATGAGTGGACCCCACTCAAATAAGTCATTTTCTGAATAAGTACAGTTTGGGAAAAGGTTGTCCAAAGGAGTTGCAAACTAAATGAACATTATATGATGTATGTGAGTTTTCATTTATGTAAATTATAGTTTCAGGAAATTTTTATGTTGATAACTAGTCAATTATACTTCATTTATGTTGACTGGTCAAAGGGCAATTTTAGGTAGTTTGCAGAGATTAGCTTGGTTGAAGGCGTTACTCTTAGAGTTGAAAATATTTACAATATATCATGGAAAGGTAATTCAGATATATATCAATTGGTATAATTTTTGTGTCATGATTATTTTATTTGATGAATTTTCTAGGTTAATTTGTGAGAAATATTATTTACTACTTTTGAGGACCAAATTGCTTCTGCTGAAATAATGAGTTAGTTAGTGCATGAAATGGATTGGGAGATGCTTGAAATCACATGGAATGTGAAGAGGATTAATTTTTCATATAATGAATCCATTTTGAGGTATTTAATGTATCGGGAAGGGTGTAAACAATTGCATTTGTAAAACTACTTTTTGGGCAGCTTGATTTGGCGAAGAAAAAAGTTGATGTGACTTGAACAAGTGGATGTTTCAAAAGGTATAGCTTGCATAGATGTGTTATAAATGTTATGGTATCTCCATTTAGTGGTAACATAAAATATTTTAGGTGTTATTTTGTGATCTCGAGTCCAAAATGTGAAGTTAGGGTGCTAGAAACAGGTGTTTTGTGAAGGAAATGAGTCACTAGGCCCATTAAATAAAATAATATGATTGGTTCATGATAGTTGTGACCATGGATGATGTTTAAATTTCATTTTTAACATGTGTGGTGATTTTTAGTGCATGGATGAAGGGTTTTGGCTAGGTCAACCTACTTGGGTCACTTATGACTATTGTGATAAAGTTTAGGGTATTTTAAAAAAATTTAATGGTCATGATAAATGAGGAAAACTGACGTATTTTGAATTTGAATGAAGGACATCTTATAAAATAATAGTTTTTGGTGCTTTTGTGAGCTAGTGGTGTGTGTGCAAGAAGTACGAACTAGGTGTGATAATTTTTTAGGTGTGCGAGAATGATTTGAGAGATTATCAAGTGTGTGATAGGTTGAGGAATTTTAGAAATAATGTGTTTAAGGGTTTGAAGCTTTGATAAGTGAATAAAGTTCTAGTTTGTGAGAGATTGAAGATCTGGGGTTTGAACAAGATTTTGAAGGTGTGTGAGCTGAAATTGTGATCTCCATCAGTTGTGGTGACATAAATAAATAATACATATTCTTCATAAGGTTGTTGAGTGGGTGATTTATCATTAGGGGTGTTTTAGCCTCTTTTTGGAGTGAGTGCTTTACTAAATTAGGGGCCGGTGCTCCTTGTAGGGTTATTGCTCTACTAAACTAGAGGTTGGTGTTCCTTTTGGGGCCGGTGCCTCACTAAATTTGAAAATAATAAATATAAATATTGTGTTTTAGTGGGTTTTATTCCCCTTTAGGGGTTCCCACTTATATCTTATTTCTTTGTGTTGATTCTCTTGTTCATGGTTTATAGCATATCTGATTTTTGATGTTATGCACACATTAATGATTGAATAAGTGGATTTGTGATTTGGATAAGTAATATGAAATCTGATTTTAATTTTTTAAGGACTGATTCACCAACCCCTATTAGTCCATTGTGCTTCCAAAATTGTCAGCTACTAGTATCAATGCTTATATTTCAGTATTTTCTTCATAATAGATTTCACTAGCATAACTTCCAATTGATGGTAAATCATTATACTCAAAGTTAATAAAGTGCTTATATCAATAAAATATCCATGAAAGATTTGTTTCCAACCATATGCCATAATTATAATAAAGTAATAATCCCATACTCCCAACAATATAGTTTAAAGTAGATATGCATTGATTAAAAAGACACATATGTAAAATTTTAGCTTAAAATAAAAGATAACAATATCCCTCATTCATATTTCTTGGGACACCTCATGCATTGAAAAAAATTAAAAGTACAACAAATACAATAATTTTCAATAAGAAATTAATCTTGATTAAATTATATGGTTTTCTCTATTAAGTGGCTAGAATCCTTGCACATCATCTTTTATAACATATTTCACTCTTCATATATTGGAATTGTTATTTTTTGTAACTAATAGTGATGTATATATATCATTGTTAATAGTTCATAACTGAGAGTGGAAATTTTATTCAATGTATAATGCAAACTCACTAACAATGTTATCAATGATTTGGTGTAACCAAAAATTTGGCCTCATCTAGTTTCTCAAGCAATTAGTTCTTATCTTGCATCATTTTTTACTTCATATTCCTCTATAAAAAATTCTTTGTAATGAATTTCTCTATTTTATAAGAATGTATTGGAATACCAAGATTTGAAATCTCTTCTACCTTTCCTTTAGCTCCCGTAACATTATTTGACACTTATTTAGTAATTTGTGTGCTTCACCTAAAATCACACACTTCTGAATGATAGATGCTACCTTTATTGAAGAATAACTTCAATTGTGAATTTCATTGGATGCCAGTTCATTGCCATCTATTTTGTAGATATTTTTCAAAAAATTCCTTGTTTTATCCTCTCTTGAAGAAATCATGTATCTAATTTTAGTTACATATTTCTGAAGTTTGATAGAGTAAACATGAAAACCATCCATGAATTCAAATATTATAATCAAATCATTAGTTTTATAGTTTATTTCAAACCAAATGTTATATTTTATATGAATCATTTTCAATTTATAAAATTTAGATAGTTTTATTGTGGAAGATAGTAATTCCTTTCCAAATTTTTCCTTCTCCTTTTTCAATCTTTCATTGTGTTCTTTCTCTTCCTTTTGCAATCTTTCATTGCATTTTTTTTATCTTCCTCTAGTTTATGTTCCCAATTTTTTTGTTTTTGATTTATCCCCCTTCACATTGTTTTACACTTCACATAACCTCTATTGTAAATTACTACACTTATTTTTGGTTATATTTAACTTTTTCTTCACTTCTTCCAGTTCCACTACTAACTATTCATTCATAGTGATCATATATATAGAGGAAGATTTTTTTATATTCTTATCTAAGTCGCTAATTTTGTTAACTTCCACTTCTGAATTTATTTCTCATTTCCCACATCTACCTCTAACTTTTGTATTTTATTATTCAACTTATTTTTCTCTCACTTTCTTTATAAATTATGGGTATACCACATCATTGTTCCTTTTTGATACATTTATCTTGTCATAAATTTTCACTCTACTAAAATACATTGAAAGGCTTCTTACTTCATATTCAATACAAACCATTTGATCCTTTGGATTTTTAAATTTAGGAATATAATATATCTACTCCATGGCCTATGTATCTAGGTTACATGTTTATAGTTGGTATAAATACCCTGGTGGTATCAAGCTTTGAAGTTGTAGATTCTAGTTGTAGTATTTGTTTCTTTTTTATTTCTGACAAAATTAACTTGGAAATCAAAACTTAAGGATGTTGGAGCAACCCACTACTTGAATGAACAAGAAGAAATCAACATATTTATAGTTGAACTAGTTACACTAACAGTAGGAGGGATTCCACTACATGTTGCAAATAATTATTGAGGTGAAGATACCAAGCACAAGATTGCTCATATTTGTCATTGTATTTTACCTATTATCAAGGTTGTGTTGGGCTATAGTGCTTTTCTCTATTGACCTCTTCTAAATAATTTTTTTTGTGTGGCACTTATTAACCACTTATTCTACCTATACCACCACCACCACCAGTAGCCCCAAATTAATTTTCATCTCCTCTACCACTTGAATATTTAACTTAGAATTTATTAGAAGGATTTGAAGCCAAAACTATTGAATTGGACTACCACTTCATGTATAAAGTTGGTATTTTTTCTAGCTCCAATGCCTAGCATATTCATAGACCATTTAGGTTGAACATTTGGAGCCTACCAAATTCATTTTCTTGTTGAAACCAAACCAAAAACCTCATAACCCATTATTTGGGATATAATTACCATTGTACCATATTCTTGTTTTATGCTTTCATTCAGACTAGGTTTGTATGAGTGATCTCCAACTGTAGGTGGAGGAAATAATTATTCCTCAGTCTCATCATCATAGTCATTGCTTATTTTTGTGGAGGGATTATATCCATAAAATATAAAACTATATATCTTCATCAATATCCTCCAATTCTGAAGTATCTTTTAGATCACCTAGGTCCTTCCTCATAGAAAAAAAGACAATTTGTTTTACCTTGTCTAATAAGTGTTTTCATAAGATACTTTTAGAGCTTGTGGTATGAATTTAGAAGAAGATTTATTAGCGTCCTTTATATAAGAATATCATACCTAAAGCTCTTTATTTTCATACTTATCTCTTCCTCTTTTACAGGCACAATTCAAAAATTTATGTTCACAACTCTTCAAAACTAGTTCCTTTCTAGACATCAATTTCTTTCATAACCTTTTTTACCCAATCCCAAGATTCCTTGTTTTTTTAATATTTCTAGCATGGGTTTAATTTCATGTAGAATTTTAATCATAAGATTTATTTTTTGCCACCACTCTTGATTTAATCACCTCACATGGGTCTTACAGTCAGTGAGGGTCAGAATCAAGATTTAACATTTCAAAAATTTCATGTGCCACAAAAAATGTTTTTATCTCAAATGTGAACAATCCACATGAAAACTGTAAGGAAGGAAATATGCTCTTCTTTTTTTGACTAAAAAAATAGAGTTGAACTATGTTTTTCATATATTCTAAGGAAAAATCATTCTCTGATACATGTATTAGAAGTTTTTGGGACTTTATTCCTGATCCATAAAATCTTAGCACAATATATTCCTCCATGAAGTACCAGTAAGCCAATTTCATTTCTTATCCTAGTTGAATGCAATCTTTACAATACATAGGAAATCTAGGCATTGGATTTTTTGTAATTGTATGATAAAGTGGAGCTAAAAAGTAGTCCACAAAATGATTATAGTTCATTCTACAAGAATGCATCCTTATCTTATGGACCTACTCAGTCAATGGAAATAACAATTTTGTCCCCTTAACTTCATATTAGGTTTGAATTTTAATCTTATTGTCCTTAAACCATTTAATGAACTGCCATAGAAATAAATAAAACAAGTACATTGTGAACCTAAATGTCTTAGTTTTGGAATTTGCTTTCATTCTTAATTTTTTTAATAAATGGATTCTAAAATATGTTCAAAAAATTTGTATACAACATTGGAGTTACTATAATGAATGTTGTATACCATTTCAAGGAGTTTTCCATCCAATTATGCATCACTATCTAATCCGAGGAAAAATGATATCATAAAAATGCTATCGTTAACCCATGGTTACAATATCTCAATTGGATAAGGAGGCCTACTTTTGGTACATTACTATAAAATACTATTTTCTATAAAAAAATGCTTTGACACTTTGATTGGATATATGATAATCATTACCAATTACTTCCATGCCAATGTGAATGGTTCCTATTGTGTTAATACTAACACGCCATTGATATTTTTCTTGATAATGAACAAGATTTCCTCTTTGATGCCACTGACTTTCCTAACAATATAATTTTCTTTTTTCATTGTAGTGCTGGGCATAGGCCATGAAAAATTATGGGAAGGGAAAACCTCATGGAAAATCATGCATCCTAATGTAACCACCAATGTTATAGAGTTATTTATTTAACTAGACACCCTACTATTATTCACCTTACACTTAGACATGTATTTAATCTTTAAGGTTATTTTACCTATTATTATGGGATCATAAACATCATGGTATTCATCAATAAAACCATGGTTTTAATTAGTTTTATGTAAGTTTTTTTTTTTCTAATCTAGTGGTAGAAATTTGTGTTAACCCTTAACCTTGTTAGGGTAATAATGTCAAGTAGGGATACCTTTTGGTGGACCACCACTTCGTGACCCCTTTTTTAAAAATTTTATTTAATAAGATTTATTATGTCATTATTTCACAAATTAGAGTGAAATGGTATGACCAATTAACCCATCCTCTATGTGTGTGTGTGTGTGTGTGTGTGTGTGTGTGTGTGTGTGTGTGTGTGTGTGTGTGTGTGTGTGTGTGTGTGTGTGTGTGATGATGATGATGATGATGATCCCTAACAAGATTGGTATCATGTTGGTACATGTGAGATCAAATTGTTTTGTGATCATTATATTGTAAAATTGTGATAAACTATTCTACAATTGTTCTGTGAGACAGAGGAGAGAAGTGGAAGTTATGGGTAAAAGTATTTGAGAAATTATTAATACATACAGTGCTTTATTTTAGTGGGTTTTATTCCTTCATGGTTCCCCACTATAAATCTAGTGTCTTTTGTCTCATTTACTTTATTTTTATTTTATTTGAGCTCTTATTATTACATTATGTAATCTGCACTATATAAACATCTTGATAAATATTTAATTTAACTACACATCATAATCTATAATCTTTGGCAATTAATTTTTGGATTTATAATTTTTTTATTATACATTCCCTTGATTCCCAAACAAACCTATACACCCTAATATTGAAAATTTTGAATTTTATGGATGATATAGTGAATCTTATAGAAAATATGTAGGATAATTGGATTTCCCATAAGAATTACTTGGAAAAGTTAGATATAATGAATATATCATGGCACACAACTTTTCTTTATCCTTTGGGTGTCTAAAATGAAATGGACAAGTTATAGAACTTAACTTTTTACACTTGTAGTCTCGCTTGTAAATGGAATTTACAGTTTTAAAAAATATCTTGCTTCCCAACCCTAACATATTCACTGTGAGTCTGAGATTTGAGACAAGTGACAAGTACAGGTGCTATAATCTAAGTAATTATCATGAAGGAAATTATAATTATGGCTTGTAAATTAAACCAAATATCAACCAGTGATGTAAACTAATCTAACAAATCCTGAGTGGTTTTAGAGCTTTGTATACCCAATATCTACCTTTCCATATTGTTTTTCATATTCTTATGAGTTTTTATGGTGTTAGATTAGCTTTCATCTTGTTTCAACTTGCATTAGTGTTTAAGGTTTCATACTAGTTTTAAGGGTTTCATATTGGTGTTAACAGTGTTCCACTTGTGATGTTTAGGGTTTCACAATACTTCTTACGTTATACCACTTATGTTTTTGTAATCATTTATTTACCCTTAATACCTTTACTAACTCCAAGCACACTGACCTATCACCTAGTGGGCGCTAGGCGCTCACCCAAGGTACATGCAAACGCTGAGCCCCTCATTTGTGTGAGCTTTATGAGATGGTTCCACCATTAATGGTGGATGATTTGCAGAAGCAGAAGTACATTCACTTATTTAAAGAGGTAGAATATGCAACTAACATATCCATAATTAAATGCATTACAGAAACTAAATAACATTGTAATAAGCATAATAATCCAGATCTGATCTATGATGGTCATATAACACTAGGGTTTACACCCTTAAAAAAAATATACACAACGAACCCATATATATATGTATGTATATGTATATATATATGTATATATATATATATATATATTGATTTTAATTATAGTTTGGGTAGCCACATTACAGTCAAAAGGGTCATCTCAGACCATATACAATAAATGACAGGGACTTAACTTCCATGAACCCTCCCACGTATGATACCTTGACTATACCTTCCCCATTTTAACCCTTATTACAAATCCTAGTGTCATACAGAGGCTTATGACATCCCTCACAGCACCTAGCACTAAGTTCTCTAAAACCTATCATTACTTCAATATTGTATTACTCTCTTTCTCCTTGTCTGCATCCTCTATGCATTCTTTCTGTCTCCACATTCCCTCATATATATATTTTTCTATATATGTCTCTAGCTTGAGCATCTCTTTTTAGAGGATCAACACCCACCGCCATGCCTTCTATCCTAAACAAATCATGTGCCAAGTGTTGATGTGGTCATCCATTGGAGAATTCGTTTCCCTTTACAAACCCTCCACTCTCTGTAATGATGTCTTTTAGGAATATTCCCTATGGGGGGATATCCTTTTCTTGACCTCCAAGGTTCCAGGATGGCACCTTATCCACTCATCATGCTTAGTCAGGTCCTCACATTTTCCCTCAAGTTCCTTAGAATGCCAAATATGTATAATTCCTTTAAACCCATGTTATACCTCCTGCACATGCCCTAATTTCACTTAAACCCTTCTTAAACCCCTTTGTCCTGCACACTTTCCCTTGAGCACCCTTCTTCTCACTAGTCCTATGTGCATGCCTTTTGGTAGTTAGCCAATATTTTAGGGCCCAACATCACTCCACACTAAGTGTGTTCTCCATCCTCAGAAACATCTTCCTTCTACAAATAATAAAGAATAGTGGGACATGGATGATTTGAATAAAGAATGGAAGAATCTTCTACTGTTGTAGGAGGAGTGCGAATTCCTTCTTTATTGTTGCTTTAATATTTTCCCAGGCATCCACCTCACCCTACCCTTGTTGAATTAGGTCACCTAATAGAGAGATAACCTCATCAAAATTCAAGTAATCACTCTTAGCATTTAGTGTATCTACAATTCCTTCTAGATACTTGCTAAGATTGTCCAACGCATCCATTCTACGAGTGACCTAGGGATATAGCTCCTTAAAATAATTCTTAATCAAACCCCAAAAGGTTTTGATTGCTTCTAAATTTTTCTCAACCTCAGTTAGGATCTTATCCCTTTCCTCCCTATTTCCTTTGTTCTTCTATTGAAACTCCTTCAACTAGGCTGCATGCTTAGCAACTAGTATGATTGCTACCCTGTCTCTGTCAATGCAATTTTCATAAACATCCTCAAACATTTGTGCGACGGTGTTCACAGTGGTAAGGAGTTCAAAATACCAAGTAATTGTCTCAGTGATCTTCAGTTTTTCTTCCTCCTTCTGGTGCGCTAATGCCTCTTCTATTGATTTCAACATGAGTGGCCACCTCTTCATGGTGAGGATGTGGGTCAAGTCTTCTAAGAATTGCATGGTTGACTCATATTTTTTCTTAGGTGGGGTCAGATCTGGGTGCTTACAGATTATGGCTTCTGAAATCATCTCTATTTTCTTATGGATCTCATGCACCTTTTCCTTCTCCTCCCTTAATTCACACCTTAATTGTGCGCTGATCAAATCATCTTGTTTTAACTCCTTGTCTTTTTCAACGATCTCTTCATTTTTCTTTTCAAGCTCTTCTTCTAGGACCCTTACTATGTAATTTCTCCCAAAGAGCCTCATCTCAACCTCCACCAACACTTTGTTGAGTGTGTTACAAAATTTCTAATCTGATATTTGTTGAGCATTCACTAGAGGGTTTACTCCCTTGGTATCTGGTATCTTCATCAACACCTCACGATTGACCTTGAATTTAGGCTCATCAACATGGGACTTAAAATCCAAGGACAACATCTTCCTTATGCATGAGTATGCACCATCTTCATCAAAATAAGACCATGGAAGGAGTTGGTTTGAAGGTACTGTAATTTGGAAATGTGTGTGAAATACCTTATTTGGATCATTGGTGTAGGTCATTCCTTACTCCTGCACCACTATAATACATTTTCCACCTTTACACGCTTCTTTTGGGAAGCTTACCACCAAGCTGGGATCTCTGCCCATGCTTCCATACTCCTTTTCTACACTTTATCTTCCCTCCTTCTCCTTGAGTATTTCTTCAGCGTTGTTCTCCACCTCTTGATCCACCAAGTCTTTTATGATTCTTGCTACCTCCCTCTCTACGACATCCTCTATCTACTCCTTGGTAATACTTATAGTCCTTTGATCCTTCATGTTGACTTCCTTGCTTTCCCCCTTGCCATGAGCACCTCCTTTGTCCTCATCCTTCTCTTCATTATCCTCCTCCTCTGACTTGTGTACATCGTACACAGGATGGTCCTGAGCCTTGTTATGCTCTTCATTGTCTTCATTGCCTTTATTTTCCTCCACACTATCTGTTTCCTCTGAGTCCACCTTTTCTGTGATTCCAATACAAGAGACTATTCTTTTCCTTCTTCCCTTGGTGACTCCTTTATTTCTAATGACTCTTCTTTTGTAGAGGGCTTCTCTTGCTCTAGAGCCTCTTCCTCATGTGCCTTCTCCTTATATTTTGTGGGGGACTTATTCCTATGTGCATAGGTTCTTGGATTTACGCTTGACACATACACTCCTATAGATTGCGTTGTCTGTATACTTGGTGCATTTTTCTTAGGGGCCTCCTCTCTCTCCCTTTTCCTCGGCACAACCTTCTTTCTTATGGTGGGGTATTTTGGGATAGAGATATCATTATCAACATAAGCACCCTTCTCATACTTCAGCCTTATGCGCAGGTATACCCTTTTTTCCATCCTCCCAGTAATAGGTAAGGTTACTGTATTCAACATATGTACATCATGGGAGACATACTTCTATGCATAGGAATACTTCTTTGGATATATCAATGTCTAGTACAGCTTGCGATAATCTTGGTCTATCATGCTGAGGTCAAACCTTATCTTCTTTACCTCTTGAATCTATTGACTCTGGCCAGGAAGTATTTTTATTTGAAGGAAAATAGAAATCTTCACTAGGGGCCCTTAGAGCCGTATGTCAGAGTAAACATAACAATACAAAAATGTTGGTACATGGTGAATTCAACCTCTCCTTGTAGTAAAAAAGGTAACTACTAAGGTATTCTCCACTCAACGTTGAATGCGTCACCATCCTCTTATACCATGTTTGTAGGCATGCCTTGTGGACGGCTATCATGGTGTCACAAGTGTACTTCTCAAATATTTTAGTAAGGGAAGGGTTCTTTTCTAGGTACTCCTACACAAATAGTTTTGGCCCATCGGGCACTCCAATCTCTAAAAACAAAATAGTAAGGAGGACATTACCAAACATGATATTTTCTCCATCATACGTGGCACTACTTATTTCTTTTACTATGAACCTTAAGAGGTTATATATGATTCCCTTTGAGATATTTCAGAAAATGTTCAACCAAGCCTTGTTGATCTGTGTCCATCTTTCTTTCCCATTTAGTTTTGTGATCAAGTGTGTGGCCATCCTCATTATTGGGTCAAAAATCACAGAGATGTCAAAGTATTGTGACCCCTTCTTGTAGTCATAGGATTCAATAGTCTTCTTGATGGCCTCCTTATCATCCAAGTCATCATCAAAAGATTCACCCTCATGGCTAAGACAAATTAATTTACAAACTAGTTGGGGAGTTATCTACATCCTACATCCTATGAAATAGAAATAGTCTTCATGTATGCACGACATTAACCACTAGTACAGTCACTCAGGTTTTCTGAAATAGGGAAACTCATAGAGTTGTAATAACCCAGAATTATCCATCTTCACCTTTAACTCATCATTGTAGATATGCATTCCATCTGGTGTCCTTTTATTTATAAGGAAAACCAGTTCCAATGTTATCTCGTTCACTGTGGTGCTCATTCGATGGTTGTAGTCACATATGGCCATCTTTCTAACATGAGACACCCATTCTTTTCCAAGAAATATGTTGTATGGATAATGTTTATCTGCGTACCATTCTTCATTGAAACTTGTGGAAATAGCTTGTTTCCCTTTGCCATTTCCCTTATTTGGTGAAACAGTTGTTGCTTTCCTTGGTGCCATTTCTTTCTCGGGTCACTAAAAGTTCTTTCTTTCTCCTGATCCTAGCTCTGCTCAACTCTGCGTCTCTACCCCTTCACAAAAATACCTTCAATACTATGCCCTAGTTGTAGAACACTAACATGGAAAACCCTTCTTTCCACAAGATGACGTATTCACTTGTGGGATTCAAAAAACTTCTAAAACCTTCTCCCTCATACCCATGTAATCTTTTTCCACTCTGGTTCACTGATCAAACTAGTTATACACTCAAATATTTTTCACACAAATTTTCTTCAAGGATGCCCTAGTTTGTAAGAGCTCTTCGATATCACAAATGCAAGGTAAACAATAATGTACCTCAACCTTCTACTTATAGCTTTTGCCTTTTTCTATAATAAATGCCATGCCACCTACCAGTGTACATTTGTAATAAAGGTGAATTTTTCTTCTAAAGCCATCCTTTAGTGATTTTACCCCCACACCTAATCCTATGCCAAAAATTCTACAACCTTATGGTGCAAAAAAACCCTTACTAACCGAATATCCTTACAAGTGCGCTTGTAACACCGTAGGCACTTGTTTTTTCCCTACCTTGATTTTCCACATTACCTACCTCATGTTGTTCCTCCGTTTCTCACCCTTGTACTTGGTTTTTGTAAATCCTTCCTAACTATTTCACCATTTTCTTTACGTTTTTGAAATGACAAAATAGAAAAGGGAAAGGACCAAGGAGGAATACTTGTTTATGCTAGTTGGTTGATGGTTGTTACACGTGTTCTGAATTCTTGATCCAATTCCAACTACAAGAAATTTCTTTTAGCTAGGGGGAACTACCTGTAATAGAAAACACGACCACAAAAATATAGTTAAAGGATATATGAGAGTGGACTACTTAGCATGTGCTAGATCTAGGAAGTGTGATACTCCCTAGATGGCTATCAATCCACTATTTAAAACAAATTAATGTGATAAACAAGTAAAGTCCTATTGTAGTTGATATGATTTAGGTATCTCATTCAAGTAAAATAAGAAAATCTTAACATAATAGGCTAGGCTATGGTCAGATCAGAAAGGTAGGTAGTTGTCAGGGTGTTGGGACTTGTTAGGGTTTGATTCTAGGTTGTTTATGTAAATTGGTGAGATGATTATTGGGTCTATTCTTGGTCAAGGTATAAAACACGAAGACCAACGTCAATTGGGTATGATCAATGCCGGTTTAGCTAGAACCGATGATGGTTGTGGATAAATGGCGTTAGTGTGGTCGAGGTAAAAGAAACTCCAATAGATCAAATGGAAGGGGTTGATACAAGGTCAAATGAAGTTGGGAGAGTGGATGTGAAGGTCTGTGGAGCTCTCGGGCATGCTAAAAAATGGATATTAGGCCAGAATGGTGATTTGGTGGTGTGGGTAAGGGAATGGTTGAATAACAAGATAATAAGAAATGGAGGAATGAATGTGCAAAGTTTAAACTAATGAAAAGAATGACAAAATTTAACTATGCCAAAATAGACAATGCTGGTAGAGATGTACTTACTGTGATGTAGGTTTTGATGGCTGAATGGAGATGGTTAGTGATCAGTTGATGGAATGGAGCTTGGTGTTGTGGTGATGCTTCCTGAAATGCTACCATGAGTGCCAATGCTTCTAGATCTGTCCTGGTGTTGGCTATGGATGCCTAGGTGCATGAAAGACTCTAGTTCTACTTGCATGTAAATCTCTTCTCGTATTCTTTCTCTTAGAATGTGCCAACCCCCAAAAAAGGTTGTTTGGGTGAATAAATGGTAACTGACGATGGTTCTGAGTTGATCAACATTAGTTTAGGTCTGACTGGTGTCGGTTAAGGTGGGATTCCCTGGGTTTACTAAAATGGGTAGATCTTTCTAATTTCTTTGGACCAATTCATTTATTCTCACGGATTAGAACAGAAACTTCCCTTCTAATGGGTGGGAATGTGGTTAGAGATATTTTAGGGATTGATTTTATGGTTGAACCAAATCTTAGCTCATTAAGGAAAGTAAGATTAGGTCTTAGTTAGTTATGGAAACATAAGAAGAATAGATCTAGGGTGAGGTGGTGGGATGAGGTGTCTAGGTGAGGTGGAAATTAGATCAATTAATGTAATTAAATGATGAATATTGTGAGGATGAGTATTAATTAAATTAAATTAATATTAATGTGGCGTGGAGGGGCCCATGGTTAAGTGAATATTTTTGGGTTAGTTTTTCGACAGGGCGCCAAGGGGAGTGTGACTCAATTTTGGTGTCTACATTTTTCCCCTTTTTGTTGTGTGTCTTGTATTGGTAAGTGACACGAACAAAACTAAAATGTGGTTGCCCCATGTGGGGGTGAAGGTGATCCCCCTCAAACTAGGAACTGATGAGGCAAAAGACAAAATCGGTGAGTGGTTTGATAAAAGGTGGATGTGATGTAGAGAAAGGTGGACAACGGGGGGTAATGGGGTAAAGTTCTAATTGGGTAATCAAGGTAATGGGTCAGGGTCAAAGGTAGTGATATTCAAATGCACACACATGTATAAAT
Organism: Taxus chinensis; assembly: GCA_019776745.2. NCBI lineage: Eukaryota > Viridiplantae > Streptophyta > Pinopsida > Cupressales > Taxaceae > Taxus > Taxus chinensis. The sequence goes on along the minus strand of CM034147.1, from coordinate 647,699,005 downwards.
TGTGGCACAGTACTAGGTTGAAGAGCATGCAAACTCTACATCATCTAAGGTCGATAGGTTTATCCAAACAAGGTTAAGGTGATTCCAGTATCTAAGGTATAGGATATGTTGTAGAAGCACATCACAGGTCAGGTGCAGGAACGTTTAGGTATGTTCTGGTACACCAAAGGTTGGGTCAGGATAAACAACATGAAAATAGGCAAGGTAAGGTTATTAGGTCAAAAAACACGGGTAACAATGTTATGAGGTATAACAAAGCACATGAGGTCATATGTCAGTAACAATGTTCCAGGTCTAGGTAGCTAGGTCATGACATGGGTAAGGCTGAGGCATTGGTAAAATAACAAGTCCAAAAATGTAATGAAGGACAAGTATAGGTAAGGTATGCATGAAGGTTGGTTGTAATAAGGGTGGGTAAGGTCAAATGCTGGCCAGTTTGGTTTAGTGCTGGTCGAAAATGGGGGAAAGGGTATGGGCAAGCATATGATGGGTAACCGATGCCAGTCGTATGTAACCGGTGACGATCTAGGTAAGCTGATCATGGTTTATTAGGGAAGATGACCGATGTCAGTTTGGGTATAAACTGACCACGGTGTGCTAGGGTACATGACCGATGCCATTTTAGGTATAACCGACATCCGTCAGGTCAACATGGGTATATAAATAGAAAAAATCCATATAATACAGATTCATTTGTACAATTTGGATTTTGTGAAAATGATAGAGTGCTGAATGAGTTGTGCTTTATTAGGAGGAAAGGACAAGGGACGATATACTGCTGAGGTGGGGGAGATCCATTTGGTTAGAGAAGCTAGGTAGATGGGTCCACAAGCATAGGGGGATTGATTGTGATTGGGTGGAGGTTAGGAGGATTGGATTTGGTGATTAAACATGGAAGAGGTTGGAGAAGGTTCAGGTGGGCCACCGAGATGAGGTAGGATTCTATCTGATCTTGTATTTGTGATTGAAATAGGCTATTTAAATGGGGTTGGGTGTAAATTTGGGTGTAAGTTTATTATTGGTAATGTATGTGTAGGAAGGAAGGAAATGAGGGGTGAGAAGGTCTAATGTAGGTTAAATAGGATTGGGAATAAAGATATGCTAGGTTTGGGTAGGGTAGAGTGGAGGATTAGGTTAGATTTTGGGAAATTTTAAAAAGTAGGGGTAGGGGTTTGTAGTTGTTGATGTCGCGACAGTGACCGACACCGGTCAAGTGTTGGCCGACGTTAGTGGTATTTTGCTGGTATCGGTCAAGTAATGGTTGACTGATGCCAGTTACACATGACTGATAACAGTCTTTGTTAACCAGTGTTGGCTGGCTTTATGGGAAAACAGGGTAATAGAGAGCAAGGGTAAGAGGTAAGGATATGTCAGGAGATGTAAGGGTAGGTTTCATGGGAGAAAAATAGGGGAGTAGGTATAAATGGCATGAATATATTGGTTTAGTAAGGGGTAAGTGGTTGGGTGGCTACGATAAGATGTGAGGGTTAGATACGAGGTTTATGAGGTAAGGGGTGTGTTTGGTATGGTAAGGTTTTGATAATATTGTGTTTTTTGGGTACAGGCGAGGGACCAATTTCGGATCTGAGATAGGGTACCTCCCTTTCTCGTGGAGGTGCAAGGGGATGTGAAAGTTGAGGGACTGACGCCATGTTGTAAAGGTTGGCCTGATTAGAGTCAGATGCTATTGACACATGGTCTAGGAGCTGAGTTTGATGGTCGATCTCATCGACAGATAGGACTTAACGACCAATACCTTTTATTTTTTGACGGGTGAGATCACATTCACCCTAGAGGATGTGTACTAGATCTTGCATCTACCAATAGTGGGGATGTAAGTGTAATCTATTTCCTCAGAGGCCTCTGAGGAGTTAATGTTGACTGTGTTTAATGAGGGGCTAACAGAGATGAGATTCCATAGCACTAGTATGAGCTATGGAGATATGTACTAGGCTCATCTGGAGGATATGTGGTTGACAGTGTTGCTGAAGGAGGTAGTTTGCTACTTTTCACTACTAGATGTAGAGGGTGGGAGATTCCCACAATCCTTTTTGGGGGGTTCTGCATGACATGGTGTAGGATATGACCCATTTTGCATGGGTGCCAACATTTTTGGTTCAGTTATATAAGAAGTTATGGGCTTATGGATGACTATGAAGGTTTATCCTATGTTGTACTTTCCCACTTCACTTCTAGGCATATGAGCACATTATGTGTGTGCGTCTAGTTTGTATGCACCAGGATGATGCATTCGAGCTGGGATTTGTTTGGGTGCAATTCAGGAGATGGGTTCCTGTGATTGGGGAGCGCCAAGCTGCTAAAGCTACACACAATGTAGCCTATTACAGATAATTGCTAGAGGTGTTGTCTGGCATGGACATCATTTGGAATCCCTATGTGGGTTTCCCATCATATAGGTGGATGACATAGGAGCTATAGGAGCTATAGCTACTACCGATGGATAGAAGGGTGACGTACAAGAGAGCACAAGATGATACATGTGGATAGGATTAGACAATAGTTTGGGCTGCTTCAAGATATACCACCACATTTCCCACAGTACGGGAGGGATGATGTGGAGAGACCTCTACCTCTACCATAGCTGACCAAGCTAACAAGGAAGGAGGAGCAGGTGATTGAATGATGGATAGATGATGTAAGGGTTACAGATAGATATAGGAAGTGGTGGGCTACACATTTATGAGTAGTACCACCGAGACCAGGGCAACCGGATTTAGCCACCATAACAGTGTAGAGGGATACCCTACATGGGTATGTGGATACCTTGGTTACATAGTTGGGTATATTACAGGGGCAGATGAAAGTATCAAAGGCATATGTTTTTATTCTGTAGGCACAAGTGGCCACTCTACATACCTAAGTAGCATAGGGACATGTACCCACACAGGGTGGAGATGGAGATGGGGTACAGGTGGTCACCCTACAGTCATAGATTATAGGTTTGCAGGGCCAATTGGCCACTGTACAGGCACAGGTTGCGGCCCTTCAGGTCGAGATATAGGCAGGATCAGGACAGGATCCCTTAGGACAGTCACAGGCATAGAGACATGGTCCCTCTTTACAGGTACCAGCGGGACAGGGTTCCGAGAGATAGGTACAGGGGCCGAGGCTATTGAAACCACCACATATAATATCGATATGTTGGTTGAGATATGCCTTAGGTGAGGTCTGATATTATCAGGATATTTTGATGGCCATACGGATATATTTTTTGTTCTATGGGGATTATAGAGCACATCAAGCTTTGGGTGAGAGGACCAGGTCACGTACCCATAGTGTAGAGAGCAAAGGGGACCATCAAGCCCTAATATGGGGTCAAGGAGAAGCCACTAGTTGATGGAGGCCAGCCCCAAGTGAGGTACTAATAGAGATCCGACCAAGACCGATGATGGGTGGTAAGATGCTAGCTAGACATCATGTGGGGGAAGAGGATGAGGAGGAGACATGTGACATAGACATGGAGGATATCTAGCAGGGTGATGTTCTATAGCCATATGTACCTCCTATTTTGTATAGTCGTGTATTTTTGATATATACCCCGGCCTGCATGCCGATGAGAATGAGGATGTACATGAGATTTTTGATGATATACTGGCCTGTGTGCCAAATATGGTGAGGATGTATATGAGAGATTTGAGATGGTTTTGATTATTATTGGGATATATTTTCACATGTATTTTTTATATAGACTATCTTATTTATAGTTGATGGTGTTTATAGTATTGAATGTATACATGTGTTATATTTTCATTGTTATTTATATATGTGGAAATCAAGTGGATTAGGTATGATAGAGTCAAGATCATGTAGGCATGGAGGAGTTAGGTATGTTTAGGCATTGATGGAGTCAGGTCATAGGCATGTATTGAGTCAGGTCATAGGCATGGATGGATTCAAGTCATAGGAATGGATTGAGTCAGGTCTGACTTAGCTATGATTGAGTAAGGTTGAGTTAGGTGTGGTGGAGTTTCTAATTCATTAATTTTTGTAATTAATGATGATGTGTATCATGTTAAGATGATTTGTAGGGAAATGTATGATTATGGTAAATAAATTGTAGACCAGATGAAATGAATGTATGAGTGATGATGGTAAAGATGTTAAGAAATTGTGATTTGTTTGATTTAATTTCCAATTATTGATATAAAAAGGAAACTAAATAGGGTATAATGTGAATAGGAAAGGGGAAGAGGGAATTGGTTAGGGTAGAGAGTGAGTGAGCTAACCTCTAAGGGCCCCATGCCCTTGGAGTGCTACTTACATAGTCCCAGCGAAAAGGGACCTTAGGCTGATGTAGTTCTCCCATAAGCTAGGGAAGATTAGGGTTAAATAAAAGAATGGGTTGATAGATGCTAGGCATGGGTGATGTAGGTCATAGGAATGATTGAGTTGTTGTAAATATAAGTTTCAATGAATAGGTCCTATTATAGGAGAATCAATAGGTGATAAAAGAAGGAAGAAAGGTAAGAGGTGGCAAAAGAACCACCTAATTTATAAGAACCCCCACTGAGTCTACCATACCCCAGATGGGCTTATGAATGTAAGACCCTACAATCCTTACATAATGGGCTATTTTTAGGGTGAAGAAAAATCACATGATCACAAAATGTCACGTTTACTGCAAGTCCCTTGAGTAACGAGGAATTTAGGTGAAAAAAAAGGCAAGGAGGTGAGAATGGGAGGATTAGCATAACTTAGTGTACAACAAGATGTTATTCTTAGCAAGAAACCCAAGATCAAGAATAGGCAAGTCCATGATGAAAATTTCATATTTTTCTTTATTTGTTTGTTTTTAATAGATTGATCGATGTGGGAAGTCTATATGGGATGGGTATATTATCTCCTTGAGTTCTTTGTGAAGCTGATCAATGCGGGAAGTTTCTAAATATTTATTATATTTTTGTAATGACTTTATATAGCTGTCCTTCAAGGGAGAAGTCTATTTATAGTGATAGAATACAAAGAAGAGTTGTCCCTTTTGAGGGAGTTATCTTTTGCTGGAAGTTTGACTCAAGGAGTTGTATCTCTTTTTGGTTTTAGAAGTTTAAGTCATGGACAAGACTATAGAGAAAGATTAGGTTCTTGTTTAGAAGACAATACCATAACACATAAAGATTAATTGTGAAGAGGAGGTTTTGAGTGATGAACGACCATGGGATTCCATCTTGAAGAAGATGAAAATTATCCATGAGAATCACGCTATCAGTAGAGTTGTGGTACTCATATTGAAGACAAGGTTAAATGGTTATGGGTAATAACATGATTCTTGTTTATTCGTGGATCCTCAAAATGGGTAATATGGATTTGCATGCATGCAAATGACATCCAACAGTGTGGGAACAAAGTCCCTCCTCAATGAAGGGGAGGCTGCCTTTATTGAAAAAAAAAACTGTATTTACATCTATACATTCAAAATTGTATGTGGGGGGTGTTTTGGAACATCAATGGAAAGAAAAGTGAATGAGGGAGATGGAATGGGATGAAGGAAAGGAGTGAAATGGAATGAACTAAAAGAACATGCAAGAACTAGGTAAACATAGAGCCTAATATTGCATGAAGAAGAAAGACGAATAACTAATAGAAAATAAAACGGAGTTTGAGTTAACCAAACAAGAACATGTAAAAAGGAACACACATGAGCAAGTAGATAATCAGAGCTTGATCACTATGAACTAGAACAACTAATTAATAACGTTGAAAATAAGATCAAAGATAATATTTACATGCAAGATTCAAAAACCTAACATCTAATGAACATAAGAACATCAAAGGTGACAAGAGACAATGAATGAGACACAAAGTTCGTATTTCATTAACTCCAAATTTTTTTTCACAAAAGAACACAAAGTTTCTTCTTGAAACAAAGCTTGCACACCAAAGTATTTCTTCTCCTCTCTCAAAGTCACCCTTTACAAATGAGCCCCTCACTTCCTTTTATAACCCAAAATTTTGTTACAAAGTATTTAGGGTTTTACATGATCATTAAATAAAGCACTTAATCAACCTTTAACTATTTCTACAACTTTATTAAAGACAACTCAAAAATATAAATTATTTAAAATATCCATAGTTTCCTAAAAAAAATAACAACACCTTTTAAAAATATACAATAATAACTAATGCCTTATCCACTAAAATGGGGTCCGCCTATCTCAAGCATATGAGAAATGGACTCTCCCACTTCGCTAGATACCAAGAAAATCAACTCCCTGAACTTCCGGTGAAATTAGGATCCGTTGTTTTTTTCCAGTTGAAAGGATCTAAACCTTCCTAAAGTTTCAAACATCTTTTTTTCTTCTAGAGGTTCACTTGGTCAAAGAATAGCCTCACAAAATACTTGCAATTCAAGAATTCTACTTGGCATATCATTTAAATTAAGAATTTTGGATTAAGTGTTCTCAAATAAGTTCTTTAATTTGATGTACCACTCCATTGAAACTAACAAGAAATTGTTGGTGGGAGTGTACATGTCCTTAAATAGTTGTGAAAATTTATCTTCCACCTACTCTGATGAACACCTTTGATTATGCTCATTTATGAGGTCACAAGGAATCTCAACCATGAATTCCTGAATCAAGGAGAGTGAAGTGAAGGCTTCATTGCACATGCTTTCATAATGGATCATAGAATCCTTGAGAAGCATTTTTATTGATTTGAGATGTAGACACCAAAGAAAATGTGTCCCTCGATGTTCAAATTAGAGAATTCCTTCAATAACTAAAACTGAAGATTCCATACTTGCCATCTCCTTTAAACTAGGCAATATCTCATCCAAATTTGATATATTAGAAAAAAAAAAATTCTTTGAAAGAAAGAATTGGATCAAGATACACACTGACATCTTTATGAATCTTAACCGCGGTCTTGATCATCCCTTGGCCTAAAACAAGAATCTCTGAAAGCCAAGTTTTAGTGAAATGGCCTAATGTGTTTATTTCTTTTGACAAATTGAGATTATCCTCATCTGGGGCAGCCAGTGCATCAGGTACTAGGAAGGTGGATGATATGGGATTTATCAAATGTTGAACATATTTTACCAATTGATTATTTTCGGCCTTGAGCTGAGAGTTTTGAGACTTGTATTTCTCAACTCACTTTAGCATGATATCAATTGAATCTTGAGCCATCACCATGTCACTTTTCTAATGTAGATCTTCCAAGTCCAAGTCTGGAAACTTCATAGTCGGCAGGTGTCATAGCATCGCGTTATTTATCCACTTGTGGAATGGAAAGGTCTACAAATTTGTTTCCATCATTATCAACCATTATTCGAGAAAGCACCTTAGGCTTCTTAGGAATGGTGTCATTTGAAAGTTTTAAAAGGGCATCAAAATCAATGTCAATTGGCTTGAAAACTCTCTTCCTTTTATTCACTTTGGAATCAACCCAGGAAGGAGTATCATTCACTATTTCAGCATACAAAATCCTGGAGCTCGAATCAATATTCTCAGTATTCCTGACATCATGAGATCGTGTTTAAATCCTATTTACAACCTCGATTTGAGGAGAAAAAACCTCAATATCCACATCCTAATTATTCAGGAGATTTTGGGAAGTCCCTTCATGAACTACATGCTCCGAAGTGTTTGATATTTGAATTATCTACACCTGAGTGGATGCTTGTTTGAAGTATGGTTGAGGATCATTTGTTACTAGCTTTTGAGCACTATTAACGATGTGGGTAGAAGAATCTCTACTTGAAGTAGAAAATCTAGACACACGCTCTCTTCCTTCTTCGGGGTTGGGATTTTTAGATCTTACTCCTCGTGATATGTAACTTGGCGAAGTGGATTTTAGCAACCACTCCTTTCTTGCTTGTTATGTATGATTGGATGGTATAGAGGTCGATTGAGAAGATACTTTGGTCTAATGGAGGCCCCCTCATATTGGAAATTTTTGTGATCCTGAAACATGATCTGGAATTGATTGGAATTTGGCAAGTTCTATGTCATACCAAGATATGCTTCTTCAATAATTGGTTGATTCTTGCTATCAAGAGAAAATTCAACTCTTTTGGTCCAGTCAATTCGAGGCAATGGGATAAAGGCAACGACATCATATGAGGGATAAATGACATCCTCGTCATAATTTATGAATGAATCGGGAGGGCTCTTGATGCGGAAGGCCTTGATCTGAGTAAGTGTTAAGCGAGAGTACCCCCATCTTCTTACCTCATGTTTTTCCGAACAAGCAGCCCATAAATATTCCATGGTAGGATTATGTTGGTAATTTGCTCCCAGAATATTTTGCAGATATCCATTGATATCAAATTGGGTTCTCTTCGCATATGGATGGATGGTTATGATAGCGAACTCTTTTTCCATGAGTTGTGCACTATAAAGATTTGGACATTGGTATTCCCCGATTATGATTGGGAAATGAATTCCTAAATGGTGCTTGTCACTAAGGAGGTAGTGAACTTGGAATAATTGTCACACTAGCTCCAATAATGCCCATCTGTCACTGATGTACTTGGAATTTTCATGGGGTACTAGTAAAGCCACTCACAAGAATGTAGGAAAAAGATAAAAATTGAATAAACTAGGTTCCCCATTGGGAAATGACACTCATGGCTTCTATAGAAAACCTTTCCTTAGTATTCTAATTTAGGTTCCAGATCACGCAGAAGGTGAATGCATCATTGACTCTTCTAAAATGGTGATAACTATTTTTGAAACTGAGTTGAGGGTAATAATGAAAAACACTGTTCGACGACCCCATGACTCCTCTCGTTTCAAGTCCCGAAAATAGCTTTCTTCTTGCTACCGCATAAGTTAGATACGATGTCATGTAGAAGCATCTAGTAATCTTAACTTATATCAATTGTTTATGAAGGGTGTTACTGATGATGGTGTCTTAATCCAAAAAATATTTCTTGGCTAGGATGATATAGATAAACTGATACATACATGGGTGGAAAATCCTAGCAGAAGGTAGACAAAAAACTCGACTTAGGAGAGTAATCATATCCCTGATTTCTTCCATGAACTCAATGCAGTACAGTTCTTTGGGAATCCTGTCTATTCGAGGTCTCTTGGTCACTAACCAGTTATTTTTAACCATTTTTCTCCATCTTAGGGGTTCTTCATCCCAGAATTATTATGCTGACTGGTGAGTGATATCCGCATTCTCGAGAAATTTGGGTATGACGAGAAAATCCTTAATGTGTTCTGGTGTGATTAAGAGGAAAGGCTCACGGTTATCTTTAAAAATTCCTCATCTCTCAGGATCATAATGCTCAGTGCAAGCAATAACCAATTCTGGACACTGCATTAAGATAGGAAATCCTACTGCTTGGGGTAGACCACTATGGTAAACTCTATCTGAGAAAATGGTTTTTCCTTCAGTTTTCACCCGTTTGCAAAACTGTTGCACGTTGATGTGACCCAGATTTGTATCAGTGATGTTGTCATATGCTGACTTAATGGAATTGGGAGGGATAATTCCTTGAAATTCATACTTTAGGGTGGATTTGTTTGATTTCTCCACTGGCTACCTCGATCTCCCTGCAGATTTGTTAGATTTTTCAGCCATGATGAATTTCACAAAAAAATGACTCAGGCATGCAAAACAACGTAAGCGGGGCCGGGTCTTAGTCTCTGAAATCCCCTTTAGTGTAAAGAACAATTTGATTTTATTATTATTTTAAAAACAATAACAATAATAATAAATAGTCCAAATTATAGTTTTCAATCCTGGTGACAATTATTATTATTATTTTTTAAAATAAATAAAATCACTTGATTTTAATATTCTGAATTTTTATTTAATTCTCCAGAGCAAATTCTCCTTGATATGAGTGAATCGTAAGTTATTGTTTGTGTAAAAATGCTTGGTTTTAATGACCACATACTTTGAGATTTACTTCTTCCTTGCGATCCTTTGATAGATGCACAAGTACACTTGCTTGATCCTTCTACAAATGTGTGTAGAAATCAATTGCGTGTGCTAAAACTGGTTTCATTCACCTTCTTTTCTTATTGTTTGCTATTTTAATTTTTAAAACATGATTTCTCTTACATGAACAAGATTCTTTTAACTCTACGTGAAACTGTTCTGGATTGGTGCGTGGAGAAATTAAAACCAAATACATGGGCCCATATTATTTATTCATTTATCCTTTGGATGGTTTTCACTTATTTCCTCTTATGCATGCATGGGTATTTTGCTATGAATCCCTCTCTCAGGTTACATGGGTTGTGCGTGGGATTCCTTTTACCTCACGTGGTCTTTTCTACCTATTCTTGGCATGTGGCTACTCTTTCCTTTAGGCTGTGCTATTTTTTTCCTTTCCTATGCATGGAAAGCTTCTGCCTTCTCCTCCTTACTTAGCTCCCTCTACTCTTTGGCACATAGAAACCATTTTGGAGTTAAGCATGGGATGCCTTCTCCAATAAAAAATTCGTGGCCAAGTTCTTCTTTTTATTTCTTACGTGAAATTTGCATATTTTTACTAAGCGTTGGGTTTCATTGGGCATGCGTTGAACTGCCTGTGTTAGCTTTGGCGTGGGATTCCTTTCTTGAAAAATGTGTGGAAAATGATCTTTTTGTTTTTTTTTCACCTATGTGGGACTGTGGACAGGTGCATGGAGATTAGATTTTGATGGGTGTGTGGGGATTCCTTGTTAACTGATTTTCTTATCTCCCTTCCTAACGTGTGGCTTTTTGGCTTTCAATTTTCTGAACTGTTATTTTCCCCACCAATGCATGGAAAAAAAAATTGTCTTCTTGCTGTCTTTTTCTCCCCCCAAGGTGTGGTGTATTTCCTTCTACTATCCCCACATGGAAAATATTTCTTTCCTCTACTGTGTGAGCTATTTTTGTTCTACCTCTTTATCCCTTGCATGCGTGGGATTTTAAAACCGTCCTTCTATATTCCATATATCTCTCTCCTGCGTGGTTTCTCCTTTGGATTGGCGTGGGACTATGGACAGGTGCGTGGAGATCCTTTGTTTTCTCCATCACATGGTCTCCTACTCCTTGCGTGAGACTTGAACTTTATTTTCTATCCTCTTTCCTACAAAGGCTTGAAAATATTGTTCTTTTCAGTAGTTCCTTTCTCTAGATAAATGCGTTGGATTATGTGCTTCTTTGGACTATATTTTTTTATTTTATTTGGCTGTCTTTCTCCCTCTCCTCATGTGTGGGCTTTTCTTTCCTCCAAGCTGTGATGTCCCAAAAAATGGGTTTAAAAATTGTTCCTTTATGTTGCTCCCATCTAGGCTTGGATTTCTCTGTAATACAAAAACCTTCTTACTTGGCGATCGCAATATTGTGGGATGTGACAAAATATTATGTCCTTCAGAAGAAATAAGAAGCAATCAGAAAGCTTCACACGACTCTTTCCAATGAGTTTGACGTAGGAAGTTATGAGGATTAATCCAATTTCCTCTCTTCCCGGGTAGTGGAATTAATTGCCAGAGGGGAAATGGGGAAAGCAATGGCCAATTACCAACGTGAATGGAAAATTTGGCTAGCAATCTCCATTCAATTTCCCCATGTGTGAAATTGGGATATTTCTTCCCGCTAACCAATCCATGATTTGTAAATTGGTGGAGAAAATCCCACAAGCGGGAAATTAAAATAAGATTGCTAGAAAGGGGAAATCGGGGTTCGGGAAGCCAATTTGGCATTCTCGGCAGTTGGAAGCTTAAGCTTACTTCCCCGACAATAAAATAAAAATTTGTTGAATGAATTTTTCAATTAATATTTATTTAATTAAATACTCCTAAGTTATTTAAAAATTAATTTTATCAAACAAAGGGAAAATAATTAATTTAATATTAATTAATTAATTTTAATGTATTTTAATGCAATTTAAAGCCTGGCAGGAGGAGTTCTCACCCGAAAAGGATGAAACAAAGACCAAAATGATAAAAAAAGGGGACGGTCATCATGAGGGTGATAAACCATGCAAAGTAAAACTTTTGAAAATTTTCAAAATTTCCATTTTTTATTTTTTATTTTTAATTAATTTTACAAAGTCAAAATTAGCTGATAACAGCTGGCTCTAATTGGGGACAAGGACTTCATGGATGCATCAACGAACCCAAACAAAAATATTCATGAGCATGATCTCAAAATGATGGGGCACAAAAATGGGGTGACACAAGAGAGGAGACCAAAAAATAGGGAAACAAACAAACCAAAATCCTTAATTACCTATGTACATACGGGGAACAACCCGTTTTCAATTTTGATAATGCTTGAGATATTGCCCACTATAGTGAAAAGGCAAATGAGTTCCATCAGGATATGACAAGTAATAGGTATTATCTCCACATAAGTGTCTTATTTTGAATGGGTCTAGCCATAGCGAGTCAAACTTCCCATGCTTTCCTTTCAATTCACCTCTTTTGTCCCAAAGAAGAACTAAGTCATTGATTTGAAATTGTCTCTCCCTAGTTTTCCTGTCAAACAATTTCTTTACCCTGGATTGATGTTCATCAATCTTATTTTCCACTTGAATTCTTTGTTCCTCAAGTTTTCTTAGGAACATGATTCTTTTATCTAGTGCATTGGTGAAGCATTCATCATCAACTGCCTGAGCTAATTTTAATGCTATTAACTCCAGTGTGACAGGAATTTGAGCATCGGTTCCATACAAAAGTTGAAATGGAGACATCTTGATTTCCCTTTTGGGAGTTATGCAGTCAGCCCACAATGGATTGTATAACTTTTTGTGCCAAGTTATTTGATTTTCTTCAACTAAGTTGCGCACAATAGTAATGAGGTTTTTGTTACTGGATTTAGCCTAACCATTTCCCTGAGGGTAGTAATCTGATGAATGAGACAAGGATATCCCATATCCATAAAAAAAACCTATCATCTTTGTGGAATAAAAATTTGAGGCATTTTCCATCACAATATTGTGTGGAATTCCATAACGAACCAATATATTTTCTTTGATGAAATCACATATTACCAAAGTAGATGTTTGTTTCACTGGTATAGCTTCCACCCACTTTGTAAAGTAGTCAGTGGCAGTGAGCACGTGAATATGACCAACACTAGAATTAGGATTCAAAACCCTGATGAAATCTAAATGCCATTATTGAAAGGGTTCTTCAATGACAACTAGCTTCAAAGGCAAAACTTTCAACTTTGGTCTTCCAACAAATTGTTGACATGCTTCACATTTTTTCACCCATTTCCAAGCATCAGAAAACATAGTGGGCCAGTAATAATGTGCTCTCAAAATTTTATGGGCTATTACTGGGCCAGAGAAATGACCGCCACAAGCATGATTGTGGAAAGCTTCCAATAATCTAGGTTGTTGTTATTTATCAACACATCTAAGGAACATGTTGTCAATTCCTTTCTTGAACAACGTGTTATCCCAAATGACATCCCGGTAGCTCTTAGTTTGATAGCTCATTTCTTCTTAGCTGTTAGATTCTCTAGAAACTCGCCATATGTGAGGAAGTAGGCAATATCAGAATACCATTCATCTGTGGTACTGACAAAATCTACCAATGGTAAATTTTCTTTGACTGGTTCTTCTTCAGAGTTATCTTGTGGTTCATTCTCTGTAATGAGTTGGCAGGGTCCTCTTCCTCAAACCAAATTGGTAGGATTGATGTCCAAATCATATTCTTGGATCTTGGAGACCCAATTACCTATTTTAGATCTTGGTTCTTGTTGTGTCAACATTGATTTCACTGCAGTATCTGGAACTAAGAATTTGGTGTGAGAATTCAACACATAATACCTAAAGTGTTTCAGGGATCTTACCAACATGTACACATGTCTCTCAAGGGGAGTGTAATTGAGTTCATGTTTCTTGAATCCAGAGCTCATGAATGCAATGGGAGATTTGATTCCTTCTTGATTGTGCTAATTCAAAATGGTGGACATTGTGTGCGGAGAAGCATAGCAATAAATTATAAAATCCTTTTTAAAATAAGGACATACTAATGTAGGAGCTTTTACAATAACACCCTTGATTTTCTCAAATGCCTCTCTACCTTCCTTTGACCATTTGAAGGATTATTTTCCTTTCATCATATCAGCAATTTCCTTAGTCAACTCGGTAAAATCTGGCACGAACCTTCTCAAAAAATTCACCTTCCTAAAGAATGAGTGGACCCCAGGCTTACTTGTAGGCAAGGAAAGATTTTTGATAGCTTGAACACATTCAGGATCAATCTTAGTTCCTTCCTTAGAAATAATATGACCTAGGAGTTTCCCTTCTATAACTCCAAACACAGAATTTTTTGGATTCAGAGAAATCTTATGAAGTCTTCACCTTTGCAATATTTTCTCCAAATCCCTTAGGTGATCTCATCATTTCTTGGAGAATAATTTCAAGTCATCTAGGTATATCACAATGATCTTGTCTTTATAATCCTTAAATTCCATATCCATGGCCCTTTGAAAATTTGCGCCGGCATTGATCAAACCGAAGGGCATTCTTCTATACATGAACGTACCCCAAGGGGTAGTGAACACGGTTTTATGTTGATCTTCTCTAACTACTTCAATCTGATTATAGCCAGAGAAGCCATCTAGCATAGATAACATTTACGATCCAGTTACTACCTACAAAATATGGTCCATCACTAGAAGTGGATAGTTATCCTTTAAGGAAGCCTGATTAAGATTTCAGAAATCCACGAAAGTCCTAATTTCTCCATTTTTCTTGTGAACCAGTACAATATTAGCTATCCAGGTCGAATGTCGAATAGGAAAAACTATTCGTGCATCTAGCATCTTTTGAACTTCATGAAATATTATCCTTGTAATCTTGGGATTATTTGTCTTTGATTATGCCTAAACTGAACTAGGCTTCAAGGGTATGGCATGCTCCATTTCCCTGGGTTGGAAAGAATTCAAGTCTTTGTATGAATAAGCCAAAACTTCAGAATATTTGGTAAGTAGCCTTATGAATTTCCTATGCTCCTCAGGTGAGCAAAACTTACCAATATTGATCAAGCAAGGTTTACCCTTGGTACCAATATTAACTTGCTCATAGTCAGCAAAATTTGCAAGTCCTGCTTTTCCTTTCTCTTTGATAAACCTGTCATGTTTGTCAAAAAGTTCTTCAAGTGAAACCAATCCTTTAGGAATTTTATTCCTTTGAGTTGAATGATGCCATCACCAAGATCTTCATTCTCAACTCCTTCCTGAATGGGTGAGGTAGTTGATTCGTGAAATGCAGAATCACTTCCTTCAAAGTACAACTATTCAAAATTTTCTCTCTTTTCCAAGAAGGCAATAGTTTGTTGATCATCATTAAATACTTGCCAATTTTTTGCATTGTCAGGAACACTCAACCTAAAAACCATTTCAATGGTGTATTTGACTTGATCAAATTTTGAGTGAGGAATCATTAATGAAGCTGAGACTGCTAGAGAATCTGCTTTGTCATTCTTTTCATGAGGGACATATTTTATGGAAAATTTGTTGAAGAATTCTATTGCGTCCCACACTTTATTTCTGTAGTGTTTCAAACAACCATTCTTTACTTGGAACTGATTTCTTACCTGTTTCACGATCAATTCCGCATCCCCAAAGACTTCCAAATTTTTGATCCCTTTTTCCACTACAGCTTGAAGGCCAAGGATTAATACCTCATACTATGTAGTGTTATTAGTATTTGAAAATTCGAGTTTTTAGGAAAACGGAAATATTTCACCATTTGGAGATATGAGCACCACTCCTGCACTAGAACCCATCGAGAAACAACTTCCATTGAACTCAAGAGTCTAGATCTCATTGGAATCTTGGCAAGTGATCTCAGGGGTATGAAATTATGTAGTCATCATATAATTACCCATACTTGAGCCTTGGAAAAGGATCTGTGCATGAGGATCTTTAGTTTTAGTTACCCTGAACTTTTTCTGAGCTTCCGGCATAAGATTTTTCATTTCCCCATTGATAGGAATCATGGCGTGAAGCTAGTCCATTTGAATATCACCACCCAAATCTGTAAAAAAATTCCTGCTCAAAAACATTCCATATGATGCGGGAATGTCAATAGCTAAAATAGTTACCTTAACTTGCTTTTGAGGGAATTGGGCTAAAACCATTTGGGCATCTTTAATATACCTGATTAGAGGAACTTTCTTGGTTTCCATAGAGTAACATGATCTGAATATTCTTGTAAAATTCAAACCAAGAGCATGTGCTACTTTTTCTGACATCACATTATCCGAGGCTTCAGAGTCTATAATGCAATTACTTAATTTGCATCCGTTGATTAGAAAAGACACAAAGAAAGGTTCGATCATTTCATTTGAAGGTGTAGTGGTCGCCACAATATTTTTATTTTTCCCACCTTTTGGAGTTTTCATAATTCCTTTGGAGGAATAAATAGTAGAGTCACCTTTGATAAACTAGACCAATCACAAAAATGAGACGATCGCGATGAGGGAAATGAACCACACAAAGTAACACTTTTGAAAATTTCAAATTTTTCATTTTTTTATTATTTTATAATTTTGCAAAGTCAAAATTAGCTGATAACATGAACCAAATAAAACCTACCCAATAATGAATAAAGACTGCAGAACATAGGAAAAAGGGGAAAGAACCATAATGCATTGAAGGAAGCTGCAAAAGAAGGATAGAGAACCATGGGATATAGGATCACTTCTAAAACCCGTGAAACAAAGAATTTATTTCCCCACCTTAAAACTATTAAATATAGTAGGTAAACAACATAAATGTATAAAATCATAAGCTCACAAAGCCACAATGCACAAAATCAAACATAGTAAAGTAAAATAAGAAAAACATGAAATTAAGAAGGGTAAGAGAGCTAGGGCATACACAATAGAACAACAAATAGAAGAAGATGTCGACTCCCATCATTCTTGTATAGGAAGATCTGTAAAATCTTCAATTTAATAACTTAGAACAAGAAACTTTTATTTTTATTTTGTTATATTAATGTTCTCTTGTTCTAAATACATAATTTAGAACACACATATCATAAAAATCATTCTTATAATAGATAACCATATGCATCTGTAATGACTCGTTACACCACTGATCTATTTATTCCATGAGTCGGTGAACTACTGATCTATTCATGCGTAACTTTGAGATTGGAGTTTTCAACTAAACACTTACATTCTTGTGGTTCTCTTCCCTACTCCAGGATTCTGAGTACTCTGTCCAAGGAACATATCTGAATAATTGTTACCATTATTCATCGGCATCATGATCCTTAGACTAGGTGATGTAGGACAACACAATCAGTAGCTTGTGATACTTTGGCCAAAAGTTTGAAACATACTGTTCATATTACTTATTCCCTGATGGAATACTCGTCAATCTGGAATACGTCCTTCACCTCACTCTAATGTTATATAAAACATCTTATACTGACCTCTGTCATTCCCCTTGCCCCAACATTTCATTCTAGATCAGGTTAATATCATAATTCACATTAAAGGATGCCCTTGAAGACTAGGGGTAAGTTGACATACTGGGTCAACCGATGTTAACCCCATGTGTCGAGATACCTAGAGTCTCAAAGGGATGCCTCATAACCTGTTTATGATCCTAACTAGTCCCAGAGGGAAAATAAGTCTCGGTGTGTAAATCTTAATGATCAATGCAGAAGGGTGTTGCCATATGTCATCTGCATTGTTGTATCCTTGAGAAGATCCTAATCTTCTTGAAGGTACAACCTTGCAGTTGACATGTGTCAACATCCTACGGAACAGCCTCGGAAAGATGTACATACCTCCAAGAATTTACTTATGTTAAGTTATCTTTGGATTACAAGCCCACCTCATTAGGTAGCCTCCCCTAACCTGGAGTCCAACATTCCTTGAGTTACCCTTTTGTGATTAGGTTCAGTTTCACAGAGAAAATTTTTAATGAGATTTAAGATTGTTTCAAGTTACCAGTTGGTACCTAACAACTTTGTATCCACAAATAAGGCAATAGCCCTTAAGTTTTTCCCCATTAGGAAAATAACTAATTCAGAAAGGGTATGTAACAACCTTAGAGACTGAAACATAACAGACTTAATACCATTAAGTCATGGTGATTTATAACCATCAATATATGTTGGTTTTGAATTAGAACATTGAGAGAGTATTAGGATTTTCTTCTAGTTATAGCTACATCTTAGGGCATAGTTCACTCTCAAATTCCCATAATCATGCAATGGTCTGATTTCCAATTTAACCATAATCATATGATATAAGAATTACTAACTAGAAATATGTAGTATTTAACTACATAATTAAATAAAGCTTACTTAGGGAAATCCATCCAGACCCTATTGCATAGAATAATAAGAATGCAGACTCATTCATACAGGTAATAGGAAGATCAATCCAACAACTAAATAACACAAACCACATAAGTAATATGTACCCATTTCATTTATTCCCAAACCTATATAATTACAACCTATGTAATTTGGCATATTTTAATACATTAGTCTTCAGCAAAGAGTAACTTTCTTCTATAGTACAATTAGAAAAAATCATGTCGGAATTCTTCATAAAAACTAGATTAAACAGTCATTGCATCATATCAGATCTACCTACCTTTACCACTTTAAGATGACCATCTGTAAAAATTTCTAGCACGGGTCAGTTCAGTGAACTAAGCATGATAAGCACTAATCCTTAAAACAATTGCATTCCACCAATTGTTTTCATTAAACAATCCTATTTAAATGACATCAATTTCATCAAATCCAAAATCATGATTCACACTAGTTTTCCTTTTTCCAATGACTTTATATCATAACTCAAATCACAGACATAATTTCAACTTAGTCTATTTCAGATGATTTGTTTAACACAAGAAAATAATAAAGGACATTCTATATCATATGTACCTAATCATAAGCAAAGCCGAGAACAGTGTCAATCATGTTTATTTCACTCCAATTAAAGAAATAAACCTTTTTAAGGTGTGCTTCCAACAGGTTCGTATAAAAGCAATTTGAGCAAGAAGAGATTACTGTCTCGTGCAAGATCACCCAACAGACTACCATTAACTCTATTATACCAATTTTCAATCATTGATAAGTATGCGAAATTCTAACTACAGGGCTACCTTTATACAAGAGATAACAAACTGAGTTTAAATTCAAGACAATGATACTGCCAGTAAATGAAAGGAGTCTTCTAAGTTAAGATCTCACCACTTACAATTTCTTCCCTCTTATTTTTAACAGTCTTGTCATCTCATATCCAGACAGTAGAGTTCCTTATAGGAATTCAAAAGAAGAGAACACTATAATTTCAAGAGAGAGTGAGTGTAAATACCTTCGTATTTCGAAATCCTATAATTTCTTTCCTTCATAACTTAGAGGAAGGAGCAGAGAAAATCAGAACTTTATTTTAATCAAGTTCAAAACTATACTAACATCCAAGAAGTAATGTACATTCTCTCATCCAATCAGGTAAGAAGAAGGCAAGTAAAACAATACTTACGTTTAACCAAAAGCTCAGATCAAGTAGAGCCACCTTCGGATTTGCCAATAGATCACTACGATCTTACAACTATACATTAAACAAAAGCCAATAACATTTTCTTTACATAAAATGTTATAAACGATCTAATCTCATACCACAATCCTGCTCTAAAGTAAACAGTCTACATTTCCTTCATTACTCGAACCATTTGGGTCTAAGAGTTAGGGTAACTTTCCCATTACCTATTTATTACCAATGGATCAAAACTAAATTATTTCAACCGTTGCACTGTTAGGTTGTTATATCATTTCAAGATACCAAACCAAAAATGCATGTACAGAGTTAATAATGGAATTCTAAATACAGATTCAGCAATGCCCGAAAAGCCATCCTACTCATACCATAGTAGTTATCAGCGCTTTAACTGTACAAAATAAAAAAATCATTCAGTGGCATATGGATCATTTCAACCCAAATTTCAACTATAAAAGGAAAAGCATTAGCTGAACATAAATAAGCTTATCGACATTGAAGTCATTGTTCTTCTTTCAAAATAGAATTCGCGACATTGTGTAATGCGACCCTAAGAAATAGATTTCATAGTCACCCTAGAGTAAAACACAATCATGTCTCAACCACCCATTAAACACAATTTCCATAAGGCAGATCCAAGATTAATCCGTGAATTTTCCAGGAGATACAGAGCTTATCCAAATACGTTTTCTCTTGAACATAACCGTATTCGTAATTTCCATGTAAAATTGTAAAAAAAAAAGTTACACCAAATACTTCCTTACTCACAGAACCTATATACATAAGAACATTCAAACCCCTTTAAAATAAAAGTACAGGCTTAGATTTCAAAGCAACATTTCCAACTCACGCGACTAAAACAGTCGAGTTTCACTACATAAACTAACATTCCAACCACAAATTCAATTACCTACATTCTGAACATGGACCAGTAATAGTTAGAGTCCATACGATGAAGCAAACAATCAATTAATCCAATCATATTTGAACAACAAATAATTACAGTGGTGTTTTCAAACACGTAATCATTATGCATGCATTCTTTCATGGAGGTAGTTTCTAATCAAATACCTTCTACAGATAAAGAAAACTTACAACACTTCCAAACAGAAAGCAAAACTCCATAATTGGATTCACAGCATGGAAACAAGAATAACGAAGCAGGTTTCATCCAGGATCCAAAATACAACCCAGAACCCCAATCAACATAAAACCCAAATCATTGTTACCATCCAAGTCAAAATATGCATACATTATCTGAACAGAGTTGTTCTAATGAAAACAATTAAAGGAAAGCAATATTTTTAACAGTTAGGGCCTATCATGCCTGATAGTGTTGCTAAAAATTCAAAGAAGACCTCTGAATGCGCTCGCACCTTCTCTTCTTCTTCCACGAAAGATTAAACAACAAAATATTGTTACCTCCATGCCTTATATACTTCCCCTGACAGAGAAGTAAGTTTGAAACTCTCAAAATTTCCATGCAACGAAGAGTAGACGGCTGGTTTGAAGAACCAGTGCTCATGCAGAGTGAAAAACAAAATGCATGAAAAACAAAACAACTAAGCAAAATTCCACTTGCATGCCTTCGCAAGAAATCCACGCTCGAGGCCCTATGCACATTAATTGCATTTATTTTTATTCTCCCGCCTATTTTCCATTGCCACTGATCTGCCAAAGTTGGTGAATGCCAAAACAAAATAAACAAACATTCCCATTCTTAGAGATACTGCCACGTAAGACACTCTTAGCAAATTTACCCTCCGCTAAACCTGGCAGCACTCCCTGTCCTTCATCCTTATCCTTTCCTTAAATGCCATGGAAACCACCGCCCATGACTCGCGACCCTCCTTAGGTCCCCCTTCATAGCATTAGTTTAGGATAGGTTAGTGATTAAGGTTAGATCATAGGTAGACTTAGTCTTATTGCCATAGGATATAACATTAGTCACCCTCCTTAGGAGTATTAAGCACATAGTTTAGGACTAGGTTAGATTAACTAACCTTGCAACATTAGGTTATAGTTTAGGTTAAAACTAATAACCTTACTGATTCTAGTCTAGGTCCCCAAGATAGGACTAATCAGTAATAGAGTTCAAACAGGATAAAACATTCCTGGATCAGATTCTGTTTGGCATCAAGAAAATTAAGCTTTAGATATAAAACATACACATCTTACCTGGCTTACGGTCCAGGTCCTTCCCGATGCTATGATAACTGGAACCAGATTCTGATTACCATGATCAGCTAGAGTTAACCTCCGGAATTGAACATTCAAAGCTCAGTCAGACTTAGTAACTCTCGAAATGTCAATACAATTTTTTCATCCTGAATAAAATTAAAACATTACTTGGATCAATACAACTGATCCAAGGTTGAGTCATAAAGGTGGATAAATCCACAATCTTCCAGAAATCAGATTGTACTCAAATGCGAAGGATGAAAGAAACAAAAGAGTCCAAGCATATTCCGGTTCAGTCAAAGATCTTAAGAGTAGAAAAGATATAATCCAAATCAAGCATGACTTCCCAAAACCAAAGGAACATGTCCTTATAAAGGAGAAATCATATATCAACACTTGAATGCTCAGGAGAAAGTAACAACAGTTCAGGGTGTTACATGCTTCCCTCCTAAAAGATTCATCGTCCCGATGATTACATCCTTTTATTTATCTTCTGGTCAATCAATTCTTTGACTCACTGAACAAATTAACTATTTCAAACTTGAATAGTTTCAGAAATCAGTATCATGATACTATTTATTCAACCTGAATAAATGTTTGCCCCAATACTGGCTTACATAATGACATGTAAAAGATAAATTCATAATAATAAATTTTTTTTATCAGTCAACAGATTCAATTCTGTTCAAAAAGAAAGGGAAAAGTAGTTTTCATCTCTTCCAGATTTTCCCAAGTTGCACTTTCTTCGTTAAACTGGTCCCACTGGACCTTACATTGTTGTATTTCATGATTTCTCAAATGCAATTGGCGAGTTTCCAGCACTCGAGTGGGTTTAACCATGATTATTCCTGGGTCTTGGACCTGCAAGGAATTCCAATTTAACACATGTGACAAATCTGAAACGTATTTCTTAAGCAAAGAAATATGGAAAACATCATGCATTCATGACAAAGCAGGTGGTAATGCTAATTGGTAAGCTACAGGATTAATTACTTCGACAATTTCGAAAGGTCCCACAAAATGAGGTGATAACTTGGCAGCCTTGCCAAAAGTTATAGAACTCTTTCTTGGTTTAACATGAAGAAAAACCTTTTCACCAAGTTCAAATTTTTGGTCAACCCGCTTTAAGTCAGCATAACTCTTCTTCCTATCTGCTGCTTCCTTCAATCGTTCACGAATCATTTTAACTTGTTGTTCCATTTTAGTAAGGATTTCAGGCCCAATTACCTCTCTATCCTCAACGTTATCCCAACTAACAGGGGTTTCTACATTTTCTTCCATAAAGTGCCTCGAAAGGTGCCATTTTAAGAGAAGAGTGATATGTGTTGTTGTATGCAAATTCAACTAATGGAAGATACTCTTCCCATTTATACTGTTGATCCATGCAATACATTCATAACATATCTTCTAACACCTGATTTACTCTTTCAGTTTGTCCATCTATTTCTGGATGATACGCAGAACTGAAGTTCAGTTTAGTTCCAAGAGCTGCATTAAGCGTTTGCCAAAATCTTGATGTCATTCTAGGATCCCTGTCTGATATTATTAATTCTGGTACTCCATGCAATCTGAAAATTTCATGCACAAATCTTTTAGCTAACACAGGAGAATCATCCTTTAGATTTCCAGCAATAAAATGAGCTACCTTTGTTAGTTTATCAACAACTACCAAGATAACATCATGTTTATTTCTCAACATAGGAAGCCCTTGTACAAAGTCCATGCTTATTACTTGCCATTTGTACTACGGTATGCTATGGGGATATAATAAACCAGTAGGGTGCATGTGTTCTGACTTCACCCACTGACATTCAAGACAATGAGTCACAAAATTAATAACATCCTTTTTCATTCCTTTCCAGAAATATTGTTGTTTTAGATCGGCAAGCATTTTAGTAATACCCGAGTGTCCAGAAAAGGGTGAATTATGAAATTCAGCTAACAATTTCTTTCTCAAATCATTTAGCAAAGGTACGTATACTCTGTTTTCATAACGTAAGATTCCTTCATTATCAAAATGAAAACCTTTATACCTTTCATCTTTTGGATCTGCAGCAAGCGCTGCTTTTACTTGCTGAAAGTATAAATCAGATTCTAATGCACTCTTTCACCTCATCTTTAAACTGAGTTCTTAATGTTATAAGAGCATAAATGTGCTTCCTACGACTTAGAGCATCTGCTACTCTATTCTCTTTTCCTTTTATGTAACTAATATCAAAATCATATTGAGACAAAAACTCTAACCACCTTCGTTATCTTGCATTTAGATTAGGCTGAGTGAAAATATATTTCAGCCCTAGATGATCAGTTTTCAACTCAAAAGGTTTCCCAAGTAAATAGTGTCTCCAAACTTGAAGTGCATGAACAATGGCAGCAAGCTCTAAATCATGAGGGGCATAATTCAGCTCATGTAACTTAAGTTTTCTACTTTCATATGCTATGACATGATCATTTTGTAACAAAACACCTCCAAGGCCTTCCCCAGAAGCATCTGTTACAACAGTAAAGTCTCCATTAGGGTCAGGTACAGCTAAAATAGGTGTTGAAGTCAACTGAATTTTTAAACTTTTAAAAGAAGATTCACACTTATCATCCCAAGCAAATTTCTTATCCTTTTTCTGCAATGAAGTTATCGGTGCAACCACTTTAGAAAAATCTTTAACAAATTTTCTATAATAACCAGCAAGGCCCATGAAGCTTCTTACTTCATGTACATTCTTTGGTGCAGGCCACTCGGTTATTGCCACTATTTTAGAAGGATCTACAACAATTCCTTCTTTACTAATGACATGACCCAAATAATGAACTTTGGTATCAAAGAAAGAACATTTGGATAACTTACCGAATAACCTTCTTTTCCTCAAAATTTCCAAGACTACTTTCAAATGCTCATTATGCTCCTCGACACTTTTAGAATATATGAGAATATCATCCAAGAATACAAGCACAAACTTGTCCAAATATTCTTGAAAGATATTATTCATTAAGTTCATAAAAGCTGTGGGTGCATTAGTTAATCCAAAGGGTAAAACCGTGAATTCATAATGTCTGTACCTTGTCTGGAAAGCTGTTTTATGAATATCCTCTTCTTTAATTCTTAATTGATGATACCCAGATCAAAGATCTATCTTGGAATAAACCAATGCTCCACACATCTGATCAAATAAATCATCAATTCTAGGAAGTGGGTATCTATTCTTGATTGTTGCCTTGTTCAACATCTGATAATCAATACACAATCTAAGTGTCCCGTCTTTCTTTTTCACAAATATCACTGGCACTCCCCAAGGTGAAACACTTGGTCTAATCAAACCTTTAGACAAAATTTCTTGCAATTGAGCCTTAAGCTCGACTAACTCTGTAGTAGTCATCCGATAAGGTGCTTTAGAAATAGGCTCCGTTCCTGGTTTGATTTCAATGGTGAAGTCAAATTCCCTTTTGGGTGGTAAACCTGGTAATTCCTCTAGAAATACGTCCTTGAAACTCTGTAACAGTGGGTATCATTTCATGAAATCACCGTCTTCTTCTGCAGATTCAGATATCTTTACTGCATATAAGGTACATCCTTTATTTTTAGCCTTTTTAAGTTACATAGCTGACAGTTTCCTAACTGAAATTTCCCATTTTACACCCTGAATCTCTGTTGTTTTCTACAGATCATCTAAACATCTTATATATTTTCCAAAGAAGTCCACTTTTGCTTTATGATCCACTAACCAATTAACGTCGATGACAACGTCATAGGATCCCAAAGGTGCAACATAGAGATCAACTTCCGTGGAAAAGTTAGGTAAGTCAAGGACTGCCCCAAAAAGACACATACTAACTGTATGAACAGAGTTATTACCATACTGTACAGTCCAAGATTTATCCATTTTTCCATCTTTTCTTTTAAGTTTAGAAGCGAGTTTACTAGAAATAAAACATTCAGTAGCTCCTGTATCAAAAAGAATAGTTACAGGTATGTCAAATAACTTACCAGGAACTTCTATAGGTGTCACTTGCCTTTCAGCTTGCTTGTCTGCTACTGCAGCATGTATCTTATGCTGCTGATTATGATCATCCTTCTTCAAAGGGCATTGGTTGGCGTAGTGATCTTTGCCACAATTATAGCAGCCTCCTACAGGTCCCTTTTTAGGCTCAAAATTACTTCCAGCCTTAAAATTATCACGTTGGCCTCCATAAGACTTCTGCCCATTATTATAATTCTTGGAAAAACTATCCCTTACATTTCCAGCAGGCTTATTCGTTGTCGTTTTCTTATTATTATCCACGGAAAACTTATTTTTGTTGCCAAAATTTTTCCATGGTCCCTTCTTGGGTGCAAGAGAAGTTGAAGAAGGGTTTGAAATCTTCTTCCGCACTTCCTCTTTATGAGTAGAAATAGCCTTTAATTTCTGTTCCTGCCTTATGGATTTTTCAACAACCCCTTCCATAGTGGTTGGGCTGTGAACATCAACCTCTCCTCCAATCACGGGATTCAGTCCCATGATGAATTTCCATATTCTAGAACTTCTCGTCAGTTTGATACTGCGGAACGTACTTGAGGAGTTTCGTAAACCGCTCCCAGTACTCAGTTACAGTTAGCTTCCCTTGAACTAAGTTCTGGAATTCTGTCATTTTTTTATCATAGAAAAGTTGTGGTAGCCAACGTTGCCTAAAATAGCCTTTAAATTGATCCCAAGTAATGTTAGTTTCATCAATATTTAGCTCAGCCTTACGGCTATCCCACCATGAAGATGCTTCATGGGAAAGCTGATATGCTCCCCAAATAGCTTTGGTTTCCTCCGAGAAGTTTCTTATTGCAAAGTACTTCTCCATTTTGCTGAGCCAGTTCTCAGCTCCATCTCCTAATGTGGTGCCATCAAATTTAGGTGGACTTATCCTTTTTATATCATTAGTGAGTTCCGCTGCCAACCTGGCCTTTTTGTTTTCTAGTTGGACAGGTACATTTCCATTGTTATTACCAACACCCATATCGGGGTTGTCCTCAGGAGGTGGCTGATTGTTGTTACCAGCTTCATCGTCCTCCTCATTTCCCATTACTTGCTGTTCAAGTACAGCCAAATGATCTCTTGTGTCCAGTAGGGCAGCAAGGATCTCATCAAGTTTTTGGGTTGTTGCCACCCCTTCCTCAGGTGGAGCATTATTCGCAACATTTCCCCTTATTCTAACCATTTTCTGTTACAAGAAAATTCAGGTTTTCATCAGATTATGGACACAATAGGTCCAAGAGCTACAACCTTCAGCTCTGATACCAAGATGTAACATCCTCAATTTAATACCTTAGAACAAGAAAAAAAATTTTTTGTTAGATTAATGTTCTCTTGTTCTAAATACATAATTTAGAACACACATATCATAACAATCATTCTTATAACAGATAACCATATGCAGCTGTAATGACTCGGTATACCACCGATCTATTCATTCCATGACTCGGTGAACTACCGATCTATTCATGCGTGCAACTTTGAGATTGGAGTTTTCAACTGAACACTTTCATTCTCATGGTTCTCTTCCCTATTCCAGGATTATGAGTGCTCTGTCCAAGGAACCTATCTGAATAATTGTTACCATTATTCATTGGCATCACGATCCTTAGACTAGGTGACATAGGACAACGCAATCAGTAGCTTGCGATACTTTGGCCAAAGGTTTGAAACATACTATTCATATTACTTATTCCTTGACGGCATACTCGTCAATCCAGAATACATCCTTCACCCCACTCTAATGTTATATAGAACGTCTTATACTGACCTCTGTCAGTCCCCTTGCCCCAAGATTTCACTCTGGATCGGGATAATATCATAATTCACGTTATAAGGATGCCCTTGAAGACTAGGGGTAAGCTGACATACTGGGTCAACCGATGTTAACCCCATGTGTCAAGGTACCCAGAGTCTCAAGGGGCTGCCTCATAACCTGTCTATGATCCTAACCAGTCCCGAGGGAAATCTTGAATCAAGTTTCGGTGTGTAAATCTTAATGATCAATGCAGAAGGGTGTTGCCATATGTCATCTACATTGTTGTATCCTCGAGAAGATCCTAATCTTCTCGAAGGTACAACCTTGCAGTTGACATGTGTCAACATCCTACGGAACAACCTCGGAAAGATGTACATACCTCTAAAAATTTACTTATGATGAAGTTATATATTTGGATTACAGGCCCACCTAATTAGGTAGCCTTCCCTAACCCAGAGTCCAACACTCCTTGAGTTACCCTTTTGTAATTAGGTTCAGTTTCACAGAGAAGGGTTTTAATGAGATTTAAAATTGTTTCAAGTTGTTGGTTGTACCTAACAACCTTGTATCCACAAATAGGGCAATAGCCCTTAAATTTTTCCCCATTAGGAAAATAACTAATCCAGAAAGGGTATGTAACAACCTTAGAGACTGAAACATAACAGACTTAATACCATTAAGTCATGGTGATTTATAACCATCAATATATATTGCTTTTGAATTAGAACATTAAGAGAGTATTAGGATTTTCTTCCAGTTATAGCTACATTTTAGGGCATAGTTCACTCTCAACTTTCCCTAATCATGCAATGGTTTGATTTCCAATTTAACCATAATCATATGATATAAGAATTACTAACTAGAAATATGTAGTATTCATCCACATAATTAAATAAAGCTTACTTAGGGAAATCCATCCGGACCCCATTGCATAGAATAATAAGAATGCACACTCATTCATACAGGTAATAGGAAGATCAATCCAACAACTAAATAACACAAACCACATAAGTAATATGTCCCCATTTCATTTATCCCCAAACCTATACAATTACAACCTATGCACTTCAGCATATTTTAATACAATAGTCTTCAGCAAAGATTAACTTTCTTCTATAGTACAATTAGAAAAAAAATCATGTCAGAATTCTTCATAAAAACCAGATTAAACAGTCATTGCATCATATCAGATCTGCCTGCCTTTAACCACTTTAAGATGACCATCTAAAAAAATTGCTAGCATGGGTCAGTTCAGTGAACTGAGCATGATAAGCACTAATCCTTAAAACAATTGCATTCCACCAATTGTTTTCATTAAACAATCCTGTTTAAATGACATCAATTTCATCAAATCCAAAATCATGATTCACACTAGTTTTCCTTTTTCCAATGACTTTATATTATAACTCAAATCACAGACATAATTTCAACTTAGTCTATTTCAGATGATTTGTTTAACACAAGAAAAGAAGAAAGGACATTCTGTATCATATGTACCTAATCATAAGCAAAGCTGAGAATAGTGTCAATCATGTTTATTTCACTCCAATTAAAGAAATAAAACCTTTTTAAGGTGTGCTTCCAACAGGTTCGTATAAAAGCAATTTGAGCAAGAAGAGATTACTGTCTCGTGCAAGATCACCCAGCAGACTACCATTAACTCTATTATACCAATTTTCAATCATTGATAAGTATGCAAAATTCTAACTACAGGGCTACCTTTATACAAGAGATAACAAACTGAGTTTAAATTCAAGACAATGGTACTGCCAGTAAATGAAAGGAGTCTTCTAAGTTAAGATCTCACCACTTACAATTTCTTCCCTCTTATTCTTAACAGTCTTGTCATCTCATAACCAGACAGTAGAGTTCCTTATAGGAATTCTAAAGAAGAGAACACTATAATTTCAAGAGAGAGTGAGTGTGAATACCTTCGTATTTCGAAATCCTATAATTTCTTTCCTTCATAACTTAGAGGAAGGAGCAGAGAAAATCATAACTTTATTTTAATCAAGTTCAGAACTATACTAACATCCAAGTAGTAATGTACATTCTCTCATCCAATCAGGTAAGAAGAAGGCAAGTAAAACAATACTTACGTTTAACCAAAAGCTCAGATCAAATAGAGCCACCTTCGGATTTGCCAATAGATCACTACGATCTTACAACTATACATTAAACAAAAGCCAATAACATTTTCTTTACATAAAATGTTATAAACGATCTAATCTCAGACCACAATCCTGCTCTAAAGTAAACAGTCTACATTTCCTTCATTACTCAAACCATTTGGGTCTAAGAGTTAGGATAACCTTCCCATTACCTATTTATTACCAATGGATCAAAACTAAATTATTTCAACCGTTGCACAGTTAGGTTGTTATATCATTTCAAGATACCAAACCAAAAATGCATGTACAAAGTCAATAATAGAATTCTAAATACAGATTCATCAATGCCTCAAAAATCCATCCTACTCATACCATAGTAGTTATCAACGCTTTAACTGTACAAAATAAATAAATCATTCAGTTGCATATGGATCATTTCAACCCAAATTTCAACTACAAAAGGAAAAGCATTAGCTGAACGTAAATAAGCTTATCAACGTTGAAGTCGTTGTTTTTCTTTCAAAGTAGAATTCCCAACATTGTGAAATGTGGCCCTAAGAAATAGATTCCACAGTCACCTCAGGGTAAAACACTGTCATATCTCAACCACACATTAAACATAATTTCCATTAAGGCAGATCCAAGATTAATCCGTGAATTTGCCAGGAGATACAGAGTTTATCCAAATACGTTTTCTCTTCCTAATATCCATGTAAAATTGTAAAAACAACAGTTTAACCAAATACTTCCTTTCTCACAAAACCTCTGTATTCATAAGAACATTCATACCCTTTTAAAGTAAAAAGTACAGGCTTAGATTTCAAACAAAATTTCCAACTCACGCGACTAAAAAAGTCGAGTTTCACTGCATTAATCTAACATTCCAACCACAAATTCAATTACCTACTTTCCTGAACATGGACCAGTAATAGTTAGAGTCCATACGATGAAGCAAACAATCATTTAATCCAATCATATTCGAGAAGCAAATAATTACAATGGTGTTTTCAAACACGTTATCACTATGCAAGCATTCTTTCATGGAGGCAGTTTCTAATCAAATACCTTCTACAGATAAAGAAAACTTACAACATTTCCAAACAGAAAGAAAAACTCCATAATGGATTCACAGCATGGAAACAAGAATAACAAAACAGGTTTCATCCAGGATCCAAATACAACCCAAAACCCCAAATCAACATAAAACCCAAATCATTGTTACCAGCCAAGTCAAAATATGCATATATCATCAGAACAGAGTTGTTCTAATGAAAACATTTAAAGGAAAGCAAGATTTTTAATAGTTAGGGCCTATCATGCCTGATAGTGTCGCTAAAAATTTGAAGAAGACCTCTGAATGCACTTGCCACCTTCTCTTCTTCTTCCATGAAAGATTAAACAACAAAATATTGTTACCTCCATGCCTTATATACTTCCCCTGACAGAGAAGTAAATTTGAAACTCTCAAAATTGCCATGTAACGAAGAGTAGATGGTTGGTTCGAAGAACTAGTGCTCATGCAGAGTGAAAAACAAAATGCATGGAAAATAAAACAACCAAGTAAAATTCCACTTGCATGCCTTCCCAAGAAATCCGTGCTCGAGGTGCTATGCACATTAATTGCATTTATTTTTATTCTCTTGCCTATTTTCCATTGCCACTGACCACCAAAGTTGGTGAATGCAAAAAAAAAAACAAACGTTCCCATTCTTAGAGATACTACCACATAATACCCTCTTAGCAAATTTTCCCTCCGCTAAACCTGTCAGCACTACCTGTCCTTCATCCTTATCCCTTCCTTAAATGCCATGGAAACCACCGCCCATGACTCGCGACCCTCCTTAGGTCCCCCTTCATAGCATTAGTTTAGGATATGTTAGTGATTAAGGTTAGATCATAAGTAGACTTAGTCTTATTGCCATAGGATATAACATTAGTCACCCTCCTTAGGAGTATTAAGAACATAGTTTAGGAATAGGTTAGATTAACTAACCTTGCAACATTAGGTTATAGTTTAGGTTAAAACTAATAACCTTACTGATTCTAGTCTAGGTCCCCAAGATAGGACTAATCAGTAATAGATTTCAAATAGGATAAAACATTCCTGGATCAGATTCCATTTGGCATCAAGAAAATTGAGCTTTAGATATAAAACATACACATCTTACCTGGCTTACGGTCCAGGTACTTCCCGATGCTATGATAAGTGGAACCAGATTCTGATTACCATGATGTTAACCTTCGGAATTGAACATTCAAAGCTCAGTCAGACTTAGCAACTCTTGAAATATCAATACAATTTGTTCATCCTGAATAAAATTAAAAACATTCCTTGGATCAATACAACTGATCTAAGGTTGAGCCATAAAGGTGGATAAATCCACAATCTTCCAGAAATAAGATTGTACTCAAATGTGAAGGATGAAAGAAACAAAAGAGTCCAAGAATATTCCGGTTTAGTCAAAGATCTTAAGAGCAAAAAAGATATAATCCAAATCAAGCATGACTTCCCAAAACCAAAGGAACATGTCCTTATAAAGAAGAAATCATATATCAACACTTGAATGCTCAGGAGAAAGTAACAACTGTTCAGGGTGTTACAAGATCTCCCACATCCTAAATTCTAGAAACATTCCATGAAATTAACTAAGGATGACCCAATGGGATAATTTTCACACACACATGTGACATCCAAAAATACATACATTCCAACATCATATAATATGATCATACATGCTTGGAAGTCGATAGAAAATTGTTTCTTCAAAAAAACTCAGCTACAACAGAATTGGAATATAAGAACACTGCAAAATTCATATCCGAGTTAAATTTGTATGCATGGATCCAAATCCCATATTTTGCGAGTGAATATAATGTAATAAGGGTTATTCTTATTCGATTACATAATAAAATTCTATATCTAGATCAGCCATACCAAATCAACACAAAAGTATTAGAAATATTTATAGGATTGTTGGCAACACGTCACTCAACATTAACAAATAAGAAGATGTCAATGAAAACTAAAACATGGCTGATGGATGTAACCATGTTGAAAAAAGGATTAAGGATTAACAACATAAAAAATAATGCTCTCGGGTATGCTTCTAAATCCATTTGTTTAAGAATTTACCATACAAACTGAGAAGATGGTGTCCATGGACCTAGTGCACAAATCACCCTAGATATGATAACTTCCCATTAGGAATATAATCGATATGAAGTATTAGACATTGAGTTCCATGAGAATACTAGGAATGTTAAGGAGGGGAAACATACATTTTTCTATAGTTCAATTTTGTTATGTCTTGCAATGTACTTCAATAATACCCTCTCATCCAAAACAGAACTAGTCTAGTGGGAGAAAAATAAACCAATTATAGAATAAATTATAGAATATATGAGCACAGTAGATAAAATACAACAAATCACATGTTTGATAGGTTGGACAAAAAATATATGAAAGCTATTGGAAAATAAATCAAGGGGTTCAAAGAAAGTAGTGGAAAGATATGAAAATGAAGTGATATTTACTACAAACATAGACTATAATTTCATAAGGCACTTCATCCCACGAGTATGAATTTCTGTAGTCATCATATAATTACCCATAATTGAGCCTTGGAAAAGGATCTGTGCACGAGGATCTTTGGTTTTAGTTACTGTGAACTTTGCCTGAGCTTCCAGCATAAGATTTTTCATTTATCCATTAATAGGAATCATGGCATGAGACCAGTCCATTTGAATCTCACCACCCAAATCTTTACAAAATTTCCTACTCAACAACATTCCATACGAGGTGATAATATCAGCAACTAAAATAGTTACCTTAACTTGCTTTTGAGGGAATTGGGCTAAAACCATTTGGGTGTCTTTAATCTACCCGATTAGAGGAACTTGCTTGGTTTCCATGGAGTAACATGATCTGAATGTTCTTGTACAAGTCAAACTAAGAGCATGTGCTACTTTGGCCAGCATCACATTATTCGAGGCTCCAGAGTCTATAATGCAATTACTTAATTTGCATCTATTGATCAGAAAGGACACAAAGAAAGGTTCAATATTTTCATTTGAAGGTGTAGTGGCCGCCACAATATTTTGAGTTTTCCCATATTTGGGAGTTTTCAAAATTCCTTTGGAGGAATGAATAGTAGAGTCACCTTTGATAAACTGGACCAATTTCTTGAGCTGATCCTTGTTGGACTTCAAGTACTCTGACCATGACATGGAAATTTTTGTTTTATTGATATGATCAATGATATCAAATTTAGGCAAAGTAACCATACTTGATGTCTCAGATATAAGTTCTTTTAAACTTGATGATGACACACTTTTGACCTTGGCTTCGAGCATGGTTGACAACGATGTCGAAGAAGAAGCTTTCTTCATAGTTGGTTTACCAACTGATTGATCTAACAAGGACCCTCCTTTCTTTAAGATAGTTTTGAACTTTGAAACCTTAGTCGCCTTACACTGCTTAGGAGATTCATTTGTCTTGGATTCTTTGGGAGTTTCCTTAGAAACCTCTTTATCTCCTACCTTAGTGGTATCCTGCTCATTTTCTAAGAGCGCGTGAAAACCGCAAAGGATTGACTATTCATATTTCTATAATTTCTTCGTATTCATCTTATTCTTCTAAATGATACTCAAAGAAATGATTATTACTTTCCCCCTCAGGATCTTCAACTTCAGGTTCAGATGTCTTAGAATCTAGTTCTTCCTCATCAACCTCGATGACTTCAATCTCATCATCGCTTTCTTCAATGACATCACATTTTGAATTAGTTACGGGAGCTGATTCAATAGTAAGCCTCGTTGGAGCATCTACAATCCTGGATTTGTTAGGAATGTATCCTTTTCTTGGGATGTCTTTGTAAGGAGCAGGTTTAGTACTTTGAGCAACTTGCTTCTTCAAAGCTAGCACATCATTAGCCAACTTAGTGAGTATAGTTTCTGAATCATTGGGGGTTTCTTGACCCTTTCCTTTGAGGGAATTTTTGTTGAATTTTTCTACCATGATTAAGTCATCTTTAATTTCTATGGCCAAAGATTGAGCAAGTTCCAAAGTATCCACTCTAGCCCTTCTCAGATGATAGCACAGTTTTGGTTGTTATGCATTAATAAAGAAACATATTTGTCCATCAAGGTTTGGAAGAATCCTGATAGGAACTTTGGTCACCATTTTGTTGAATTTAGCCATGAAATTCCTCATGGGTTATGTTATCTCTATCTTTTCTTGAGATAGCTGGGCAAGAAGAGCATGTTCATCTTCTATCATTTTGAATCAATTTTCAAACTTAGTTTTCATATCATTCCAATTTGTGATACATCCATTGGGTAGATGATGAAACCAATAAGCAGCAACATCATGCAATGTTTTGATGAAGAGACGAATAGCAACATCTTCATAGTCTACCTACAAAATAGCACATGCAGTGATAAAGGCAGAAATATGGTCATCTGGTGACATCTTCCCATCTCCGTCAAACTTGGGAAGAATCTTTCTTGATCCTCGTGGGAGTTCATGTCGAGAAGGTAAGGTCAATGGGCCTATGGCATTTCCCCATGGTACATTGACTGCCATTTTGGGAAAAGTGGTATGTGAAGGTAAAACAATGTGAGCAAGGACAAGTGCTTGACTAGTAGTGATTTCTTCCTTGCTTATTCTTTTAGGACTTGATGCAAGGCTTGCAAATCTATGAGGTGTGCTTTTCTTTGGTAGAGATAACTTGAAACCAAATTTTCCTTAAAAGTCAAAATTGGGGTTAGATCAACCTTTAGCTTTTTCTCCTTGAATAAACCTCTTTCCTTCTAGTTTGGAATTTTTATTATGAAGGGATCACTAGCGTGTTCAACCAGCTCTAGCCTTTTCTCTTCACTCTCTTTCTTGAGCTATTTGTTCTTGAATAACTCTAGAAAATCTCATGGATTTCTCTTCTTTGTTATCTAGTACTGATGCGGTAAGATGAAAATGATAGTTACTCGTGTGCTTTTCCCAAATAGCTTGCCTCAAATATGATGATATGTCTTTTTGAGTATCTGTAAAAACAAGATTTGGTTGTAAGATAGGTGGGTTACCTGTAATAGTCATATAACTTATTACCTTGGTGGAAGAGGACCGAATCAGTGAACAATGATCAACACATTTCCAGGAGGTCTTTTGGCCACAAGTGTGGGTGCTCTTCTCCTAAGATCTTCGATGTAGATTTCTTTTTCAATGACTCTATCAACAGCCACAAATTGCTGCAAGCTTTAACAGTTTTCTCAAGCTACTATTTGAAGGTAGGAAGTAATGTCTCCTTAGAAATATTCATCGAGCACAAGGTCTGATTGAAGAACTGGAGCTTGTGTAGAGGGGATAGTCATAAAGATTTAACTAAGCATTGGTTAACGATTCCTAAATCCCCAGTGGAGTCTCCAAAAACTGTTAGCATATGGATTTGCACATGGGCAAATGACATGCAACAGTGTGGGAACAAAGTACCTCCTAAATGAAGGTGAGGCTACCTTTATTGAAAACCAAAACTGTATTTACATCTATACATTCAAAATTTTATGTGGGGGGTGTTTTGGAACATCAATGGAAATAAAAGTGAATGAGGGAGATGGAATGAGATGAAGGAAAGGAGTGAAATGGTATGAACTGAAAGAACATGCAAGAATTAGGTAAACATAGAGCCTAATATTGCACGAAGAAGAAAGACGAATAAATAACACAAATAAAATGGAGTTTGAGTTATCCAAACAAGAACATGTAAAAGGGAACACACATGAGCAAGTAGATAATTAGAGCTTGATCACTGTGAACTAGAACAACTGATTAATAATGTTGAAAATAAGATCAAAGATAATATTTGCATGCAAGATTCAAATTCCTAACATCTAATGAACATAAGAACATCAAAATTTATAAGAGGCAATGAATGAGACACAAAATTCATATTTCATTAACTCCAAAATGTTTTTCACAAAAGAACACAAAGTTTCTTCCTAAAGCAAATCTTGCACACCAAAGTATTTCTTCTCCTCTCTCAAAGTTACCCTTTACAAATGAGCCCCTCACTTCCTTTCATAACCCAAAAGTTGGTTACAAAGTAGTTAGGGTTTTACATGATCATTAAATAAGGCACTTAAGTGACATTTGAATTTTTTAACAACTTTATTAAAGACAACTCAAAACTAGAAATTACTTAAAATATCCATAGTTTCCCGAAAACAAATAACAACACCTTTTAAAATATACAATAATAACCAGTGCCTTATCCATTGAAATGGGGTCCACCTATCTCAAGCGTATGAGAAATGGACTCTCCCATTTTGTTAGATACCAAGAAAATAAACTCCCTGAACCACCGGTGAAATTAGGATCTACTGTTTTTGCTAGTTGAAAGGATCTAAACCTTCCCAAAGTTTCAAACACCTTTTCTTCTTCTAGAGGTTCACTTGGTCAAAGAATAGCATCACAAAATACCTGTAATTCAAGAATTCTACTTGGCATATCATTTAAATTAACAATTTTTGATTGAGCATTCTCAAATAAGTTCTCTAGTTTGATGCACCGCTCCATGGAAACTGACGAGAAATTGTTGGTGGGAGTGTACATGTCCTTAAATAGTTGTGAAAATTTCTCTTCCACCTGCTCCGATGAACACATTTGACTATGCTCATTTACAAGGTTACAAGAAATCTTAACCATGAATTCTTGAATCAAGGAGAGTGAAGTGAAGGCTTCATTGCACATGCTTTCATAATGGATCATAGAATCCTTGAGAATCATTTTTATTGATTTGAGATGTAGAATCCAAGGAAAACATGTCCCTCGATGTTAAAATTCAAGAATTCCTTCAATAGCTAAAACTAAAGATTCCATACTTGTCATCTCCTGTAAACTGGGAAATATCTCATCAAAATTTGATATAGTAGAAACAAAAGTTTCTTTAAAAGAAAGAATTGGATCAAGATATGCACTGACATCTTTATGAAGCTTAATCGCGGTCTTGATCGTCCGCTAGCCTAAAGCAAGAATCTCTAAAATCCAAGTTTTAGTGACATGGCCCAATGTGTTTGTTTCTTTTGAAAAATTGAGAGTATCCTCTTCTAGGGCAGCCACTGCATTGGGTACTGGGAAGGTGGATGATATGGGATTTATCAAATGTTGAACATATTCCACTAATTAATTCTTTTCAACCTTGAGCTGAGAGTTTCGAGACTTGTATTTCTCAAGTCTCTTTAGCACGATATCAATTGAAAATCAAGCCATCACCATGTCACTTTCTAATGTAGATATTCCAAGTCCAAGTCTAGAAACTTCATAATTGGCAGGTGTCATAGCATCGCGCTCTTTATCCACTTATGGAATGGTAAGGTCTATAAATTTTTTTCCATCACTATCCACCATTATTTGAGAAATAACCTTAGGCTTCTTAGGAATGGTGTCATTCAAAAGTTTGAAAAGGGAATGAAAATCAATGTCAATTGGCTTGACAACTGTCTTCCTTTTCTTCACTTGGGAATCAACCTAAGAAGGAGTATCATTCACTATTTCAGCATACAAAATCCTGGAGCTCGAATCAATATTCTTAGTATTCTCGAAATCATGAGATCCAGTTTGAATCCTATTTACAACCTCAATTTGAGGAGAAAAAACCTCAATATCCACATCCTAATTATTCAGGAGATTTTGGGAAGTCCCTTCATGAACTACATGCTCCGAAGTGTTTGATATTTGAATTATCTACACCTGAGTGGATGCTTGTTTGAAGCATGGCTAAGGATCATTTGCTACTAGCTTCTGAGCACTATTAACGATGTGGGTAGAATAATCTCTTCTCGAAGTAGAAAATCCAAACACACACTCTCTTCATTCTTTGGGGTTGGGATCTTTAGATCTTTCTCCTCGTGACACGTTACTTGGCGAAGTGGATTTTGGCAACCACTCCTTTCTTGCTTGTTCTATATGATTGGATGGTACAGAGGTCGATCGAGAAGAGACTTTGGTCGAATGGAGGCCCCCTCGTATTGGAATTTTTTTTTGATCCTGAAACATGATCTGGAATTGATTACAATTTGTCAAGTTCTCTGTCATACTAAGATATGCTTCTTTTAATAATTGGTTGATTCTTGCTGTCAAGAGAAAATTCATCTCTTTTGGTCCAGTTGATTCGAGGTAATGGGGTAAAGGCAACGACATCGTATGAGGGATCAATGAAATCCTCATCATCATTTATTAATGAATCAATAGGGAACTTGATGTGGAAGGCCTTGATC
This sequence comes from Taxus chinensis, assembly GCA_019776745.2. NCBI lineage: Eukaryota > Viridiplantae > Streptophyta > Pinopsida > Cupressales > Taxaceae > Taxus > Taxus chinensis. Next base: position 647,660,250 of record CM034147.1, on the reverse strand, counting down.
TGAGCAAGTGTTAAGTGAGAGTACTCTCGTCTTATTACTTCATGTTCATCTGAACAAGCAGCCCATAGATCTTCCATGGTAGGATTATGTTGGTACTTTGATCCTAGAATATTTTGCATATATCCATTAATATCAAACTGGGCTCTCTTCACATATGGATGGATGGTTATGAGAGTGAACTCTTTTTCCATGAGTTGTGCACTGAAAAGATTTGGACATTGGTATTCCCCGATTTGGATTGGGAAATGAATTCCCGAACGGTGCTTATCACTAAGGAGGCAGTGAACTTGGAATAATTGTCCCGCCAGCTCCATTAATGCCTATCTATCACTGACGTACTTAGGAAGTTTCCATGGGGTACCAGAAAAGCCACTCACATGAATGTAGGAAAAGGATGAAAATTGAATAAACCAGGTTCCCCATTGGGAAATGAAACTCATGGCTTCTATAGAAAACCTTTCCTCAGTATTCCAATTCAGAATCCAGATCATGTGGAAGGTGAATGCATCATTGAATCTTCTAAAATGGTGAGAAAATATTTTTGAAATTGAGTTAAGGGTAATAATGAAAAACATTATTCGATGGCCCCATGACTCCTCTTGTTTCAAGTCTCGAAAATAGCTTTTTTCTTGCTACCGAATAAGTTAGATATGATGTTATGTAGAAGCATCCAGTCATATTAACTTCTATCAATTGTTTTTCAAGGGTGTTACTAATGATGGTGGCCCAATCCACAAACTCTTTCTTGGCTAGGATGATATAGATAAACTGATACATCCATGGGTGGAAAATCCTAGCAGAAGGTAGACCAAAAAATCGACTTAGGAGAGTAATCACATCCTTGATTTCTTCCACGAACTCAACACAGTACTATTCTTTGGGAAGCCTATAAATTTGAGGTCTCTTGGTCACTAACCAGTTGTTGTTAACCATTTTTCTCCATCTCAGGGGTTCTTCATCCCAGAATTCTCGTGCTAACTGGCGAGTGATATCCACATTCTAAGGAAAGTCAGGTATGCCGAGAAATTCCTCAATGTGTTCTGGTGTGATTAAGAGGAAAGGCTCACGATTATATTTAAAAATTCATCATCTCTTAGGATCATAATGCTCCACACAAACAATAACCAATTCTAAACACTGCACCGAGACAGGAAATGTTGTTGCTTGGGATAGACCACTAAGGTAAAGTCTATCCGAGAAAATGGTTTTTCCTTCAGTTTTCACCCACTCGTAGAACTGTTGCATGTTGATGTGACCTAGATTTGTATCAGTGATGTTGTCATATGCTGACTTAATGGAACTGGGAGGGATAATTCCTTGAAGTTCATACTTCAGGGTGGATTTGTTTGATTTCTCCACTATGTTCCTTGATCTCCCTGCAAATTTGTTAGATTTTTCAGCCATGATGAATTTCATAGAAAAATGACTCAAGCACGTAAAACAATGCAAGCAGGGTTGGATCTCAGTCTCCGAAATCCCTGTCAGTGCAAAGAACAATTTGATTTTATTATTATTTTAAAAACAATAACAATAACAATAAACATTCTTGATTAAAAATTTCGATCCTAGTGACAATTATTATTATCATTATTTTAAATAAATAAAATCACCCGATTTTAATATCCCAATTTTTTATTTAATTCTCCAGAGCAAATTCTCCTTGATATGAGTGAATCGTAACTTATTATTTGCATAAAAATTCCTGATTTTAATGACCACATACTTTGATATTTACTTCTTCCTTGTGATCCTTTGATAGATGTGCAAGTACACTTTCTTAATCCTTCTACAAATGCATGTAGAAATCAAATGCGTGTGTTCAAACTAGTTTCATTCACCTTCTTTTCATATTGTTTACTATTTGACTTTTTAAAATGTGATTTCTCTTGCATGAAAAAACTTATTTTAACTCTGCGTGGAACTATTCTGGATTGGTGCATGGAGATATTAAAACAAAATACATAGGCCCGTATTATTTATTTATTTGTCCTTTGGATTGTTTTCACTTATTTCCTCTTATGCATGCGTGGGAATTTTGCTATGAATCCCTCTCTCAGGTTACATGGGCTATGTGTGGGATTCTTTTTACCTCATGTGATCTTGTCTACCTGTTCTTGGCATATGGCTGCTCTTTCCTTCAGGTTGTGCTGTTTTTTTCCTTTGCTATCTGTGGAAATCTTCTACCTTCTCCTCCTTACTTAGCTCCCTCTTCTCCTTGGCATGTGGAAACCATTTTTGAGTTTAGCATGGGATGTCTTCTCTAATAAAAAATGTGTGGCCAAGCTCTTCTTTTTATTTCCTACGTGGAAGTTGCATATTTTTACTAAGCGTTGGGTTTCTTTGGGCATGTGTTGAACTGCCTGTGTTAGCTTTGGCATGGGATTCCTTTTTTGAAAAATGTGTGGAAAATGATCTTTTTGTATTTTTTTTCACTTGCGTGGGACTGTGGACAGGTGCATGGAGATTAGATTTTGATGGGTGCATGGGGATTCCTTCTTAACTATTTTTCTTATCTCCCTTCCTCACGTGTGGCTTTTTGGCTTTCAATTTTCTAAATTGTTATTTTCCCTACCAATGCGTGGAAAAAATTTTTTTGTCTTCTTATTGTCTTTATCTCCCTCCAAGGCATGGTGTATTTCCTTCTACTGTCCCTGCGTGGAAAATATTTCTTTCCTTTTTTGTGTGAGCTATTTTTGTTCTACCTCTTTATCCCTTACATGCGTGGGATTTTAAAACTGTCCTTCTATATTCCATATAGCTCTCTCCTGCGTGGTTTCTCCTTTGGATTGGTGTGGGACTGTGGACAGGTGCATGGAGATCCTTTGTTTTCTCTGTCACATGGTCTCTTGCTCCTTGCGTGAGACTTGAACTTTATTTACTGTCCTCTTTCTTGTAAAGGCTTGGAAATATTGTTCTTTTCAGCAGTTCCTTTCTCCAGATAAATGCGTTGGATTATGTGCTTCTTTGGACTATATTTTTTTATTTTATTTGGCTATCTTTCTCCCTCTCCTCATGTGTGGGCTGTTCTTTCCTCCAGGATGTGCTATCCTAGAACGTGGGTTCTAAAATTGTTCCTTTATGCTGCTCCCCTCTAGACATGGATTTCTCTATAATACAAAAACCTTCTTACTTGGCATTCACAGTATTGTGGGATGTGAAAAAATATTATGTCCTTCAGAAGAAATAAGAAGCAATTGGAAAGCTTCGCATGACTCTTTCCAATGAGTTTGACGGAGGAAGTTATGAGGATTAATCCAACTTCTTCTCTTCCCGGGTAGTGGAATTAATCACCAAAGGGGAAATGGGGAAAGCAATGACCAATTGCCAATGTGAATGGAAAAGTGGGCTGGCAATCTCCATTCAATTTCCTTATGTGGGAAATTGGGAGATTTCTTTCCCGTTAGCCAATCCATGATTTGGCAATTGGTGGAGAAAATCCCACAAGCGGGAAATTAAAATAAGATTTCCAGAAAGGGGAAATCCGGGTTCGAGAAGCCAATTTGGCATTCTCGGCAGTTAGAAGAATAAGCTTACTTCCCCGGTAATAAAATAAAAATTTGTCGAATGAATTTTTCATTTAATATTTATTTAATTAAATACTCCCAAGTTATTTAAAAATTAATTTTATCAAACAAAGGGCAATTAATTTTTTAAATATTAATTAATTAATTTTAATGTATTTTAATGCAATTTAAAGCCTGGTGGGAGGAGTTCTCACCCGAAAAGGATGAAACAAATACCGAAATGATAAAAAAAAGGGGATGGTTGTCATGAGGGTGATAAACCATGAAAATTAACACTTTTGAAAAATTTCAAAATTTCTTTTTTTATTTTTTATTTTTTAATTAATTTTACAAAGTCAAAATTAGCCAATAACATGCACCAAGGTAGGTGAGGATAGAATCATTGTCCTGACATTGAACGACATTAATTGAAGGTGTATCGTCATTAATCATGTCAGGATACAGGAAAGGGAGATAAGAGGAAGCCTCGCCATCACGTTGATAAGTCAGTGGTCCCAGGGAAATGGTTTTTATGGAAAAAAAAAGTTAGGATGAATAGATTTAGGATCTATGGACTCCGTGGGTGAAGATGGTAATGTAGGTGAATGAGAGGGGGAAGATTTATCATCCTCGATAGGGTAAATGTGAAATTTCTTGGAGGGTGGAGTGTTAAAACCAATGCCACTATGGTCATTGTGTTTATGAGAGGTATATGAAATGATCGTATGATGGCCTTATTCATAAAACTCGAAGGAAAAACCTTTCCATGCGCACCAGTGGAGGAAAGTGTGAGTGAAGTGATGGTTAGTGAGGGAGTGTAGGTAAAAAAAAATGGTTGGGCCTAGGATGAAGGTTCGGGTTTATAAGTGGTAATATCAAGTCCCCCATACGTTAGGTTAGTGTAAAGGTGGGGAGGGCCATAAGGTAAAATGTCACCAATGTGGATGTTGTAGCTGGGGTGTTGACACAGATTCCCATACTCTTGTGGGGTGAGGAAGGTATCAATATTGTATAGGTGGTATTCCCCCAAAGTGAGGCATTGAAAAACACCTTCTAAGGGATCAGTAGTTGGTATGTGGGTAGCAGGTATAGATGGCTCACTAGATGATGGGGAAACAGGGGTGCCTATGGTATAGGCTACGATTGTCGTGCGGATAGCAAGGCTAGATGTAACAAAAGTGGTGGAATTTTTGTGGATGGGCTCATGGGTGAAGTTAAAGTGGTGATAATGGAAGATGTCTTGACTAACACAAGCACATCATTGGGCCGATCTAGCATGTTACATGTCTTGAAAGGTGATAGGTCGGTAGGGATGGTGTAATTATGTCCCTCGTGTTCAAATTTGAGGCATCGATGTAAATTCAAAGGGACACAACCCATAACATGGATCCAAGGTCGGTTGAACAAAAATTTATTCTAGAACTCTCCTTCTAGAACATAGAAAAGTTTCGGGAAAGTGCGGGGGCCCATGCAGAAATGGAGAACAATGATACTTAGGGTAGAGGTCATGACATCATTAAATGAGCATAGCATCACTAGGTTACCATGCATGTAATTGGTAGGTATCTGAATTTGGTCGTATGTATGGGATGATATGATATTAATGCTAGCACCACCATCTATCATAACACGTCGTATAGATATATTATCGATATAGACAAAGATGAAAAGAGTGGGGTCAGGGTCGTCATACTGGAAGGGAGCAATCTCTTCATCTGAAAAGATGAAGGATGCTACTTGGCGAGTAGGTGGAGGTGTTGAGGAAGGTGAAGACCTAGTGAGAGAGGCCACATGGTGAGGGGTAATGATAGATGCTATGGGTGTGGGGTCATTTGGTAAGATGTTAATAGATTGAAAGACCTCCATGAGGGCTTGACGATGAGATTCTAAGGTTTGGACGAGGTCATATAAATACATTTTGAGGGGGGATTTGTGTATTTGTTTTAGCATGGTGCGATGTGTGACCCCATTGGAAATAGGATATGTAAGACCTTGAATCATGACTTTGGGTATGGGTGCAGATGGTATGTTGGGTACAGGGTTGGTTAATGGGCTAGTTGCTTTTCCCTTGCCCTTGTATTTCTAAGCATGGGTGGAAATGTTGATCATTTTAATCTGAGGAGAGGCGAATGAAGAGGGTGTGTCATGGAAGGTATAGTGGCATGAGGGATAGAACCCTAGTGAGGGATATGATCCTTGTGAAATGAGTAGGGCACATTGGAATTTTGGTGGTGGTTTGGCCAACTCTCTTATACGAACCATGTTAATCTCAAATATTGGGGGTGGATCAATGAGTCATGGGGGTGGAGATTTTGGTCGCTGAGTAGGTAATGGGAGAAGATATGTGGAAATTGGTGAAGGTGAAATGTGGTCCTCATCAAGAAAATCATCATCGTCAAAATTTTCTTTGGGAGGACATAATTGGAAAAGGGCAGTTTTTAAGGCCTTAAAATTCTCTACATCGTGTCCTGACACATGATGGTAGGTGCAAATTTTGGTTTCATCAAACCCTTTTATTTTGGGTTTGATTGGATCGTAAGGTCTAAGAGGTGGTAATGTTATGACAAAAGTTTCAAGGAGATTGGTTATGATCTTGGCATAGGACCCTACTAGTGGATCATAATGGGAGGTGAATGTGGGTTTGGGTATAGGTAAAGATGATTTTGGAGAAAGAGGCTTGATAGGAGAGGGGATGGGTTAGTTCACTAGTTTCGTGTGTGGAGTGGTCTTAGGTCTTGGTCATATCTACTTGGGTAGGGGCACGGTAGAAGAGCTGGCGATAGAAGGCTTGGTTGGTTTAACTACCTTATTGGATGGTAGCAAATTATTAGCTTTAGGTTGTACATTTTTTGGAAAAGGTGACATGTGTGTATGATATGTAGAGGGAAAAGTAGATGATGGAAGAGGACAGGTTATCCATGGGGGTAACTGAGTTGTTTTGGAGGTGGTTGGTAGAGGTCGGGAAGAAGGTGTGAGTGAAAGAGAGGGAAATTTTATGGGTAGTGAAGCAGTTATGGACGGTAGTTGTGGTATAGGTGATAAGTTATGAGTGATAGAAGATGTTGTGTGGGTCCCTTGGGTACATTATAGGTTCTTGATGAGGAGGTGGGTTGCTGCGTTCTTGGTTTACTAGTGGATGGGTGTTGTTTTGCCAGGGTCAAGGTTTGAGCTCTTAGGATGGATGACAGTGGTGAAGGTGATAATGGTGTGGTGGGAGAGGTTGGTGTATGAGGTCTAGGAGGTTTATTCTTATTTTTAGGGGTCGGGCTGATTTTAGTGTCAATTTTGAAGGATGTGGCTAAATCTAATTTAATTAGTGGGTAAGGCTAGATGTCGATATGACTCCTAAGGTAGTGATAGGTTTAGGTAAGGGAGATGAAATAGGCATGGGTAGATGATTGGGTGTAGATGTATGTTGGGATATGGGAAACGGTGTGAGTTGGGCCATGGGTGGTGACATGGAAGGTGTTGCAATAATTATGATTGTGTTTGGTTCGGTTGCTTGAAACACTTTTGGATAGATAGTGGAGGTGTCAACAAGGGACAACTACATTTGTGTTGAAATAGGAAGTAGAAGGCGTACCCAAAGTAAGTCTCTATCGACATAGTCTAGGTGATTATCCAAGAGTGAGAATGGTACTAACGTAGGTAGGGGTGACATAGATATAGTGGAAATCTCTGTAAAAGATGCTTGAGATACAAGGAAATGGATAGCCTCAGACTCTGTGGGTAAAAGAGATGAAAGTAGATCATGGGATCTTGAAATTATGATGGTGAATGGTCATCTAAAGGTAGTGGTACATCTATAGGATCCTCTATGGGTAGAGCAAAGGATGGACCAGTCAAAGTGGACTTTCCTTGTGTTGGTGTAGGCATTGGACTTGCATCTTATATGAGTAGTAGAGGTGCCAATGACAACTGCTTAGAATTTTGAGGGGCCAAAGTTGGCATTCTAATTATAGGCTCTTCCATGGGTGAAGAAGAAAATGAAGGGGGTGTCTATGTGGGTGGAGTAGATGAAATTGGTTCTTATGTAGGTAGCGGAGCTCGGGCTAAGATCTCATCTATGGAAGGAAAATGAGTCAATTGGGAAGCAACTGACATGTCATAAAAAATAGCATGGACCTCATGGACATTTCTATCATTGTTTGAGGTGTCACCATCTTGGTTAGAAGATGGGGCATGATTAGGGAATGGATTCTTGAAGATATGCATGTTTTGGTTAGTAGGTGCATTTGGACTATCCAATAATATATCTCCATTATCTAACATTTCTCGGATGATATTTTTGAAGGTGATGTAGTTATTTTTGTTGTGACCTTTGACACGATGATATTTGTAGAAGTCACATTCCTTATACCACGAGGGCATGGGTCACTCAGGGTCAAAACCAGTATGTCATTTTATAGGTGGGAGGGTAATGGAACCATCCTTAACAAGATTTTCCAAAACAAAATATTATGATTCTCCTATCAAAGTGTACTTTCACTATTCTCATATAAACCAGAAAGCTTGGACAGGAGAGAGATTGCAAGGGGGTTTAGCTAGGTTTGATTGATGTTGGGGACCATCCTTGAGAACTATGGCATTGGAAAACCCTTTTGGTTTTGAATAGTTATATTGGGGTTTTGAAGATGAAGAAGCCTCGTTTAATTTGAACGCGATGTTCTTGTTACGAAGCTGAATTTTTTTTCTTTGATAGCATGAATTTTCAATTTATGTGCCATGGTGAATGCCTCATCAAAAGTATAGAAGGTATACACCTACAGGGTTGGTGATATGTGTCTAGCACAGGCCCAAGTAAATAACTCTATGATTTTAGTTTGAGGTAGTTAAAATGTGAGTTGATTGATTAGGCTGCGCTAACGAGTGAAAAATTCAGTGATAGACTCATCATCGTACTGTCAATTGGAATAAAGATCAATCATGGTAACCTTCTTGACAATATTAATTGAGAAGTCATCTAAGAAGGCCTAGGCTACTTGATTGAATGTGTAGATGGAATGTCTTGGTATTGCACTATATCAGTCTAAGGTAGGTTCTGTTAGGGACATTGGGAAAGTCCTCAAAAGTAAAGCTTCATCATGGGAAATCAGGGAACACCCATGTTTACAGGATCACAAATTTTGTTGTGGATCCTCTTTTCTATTGAAGTGGTTGAACTTTGGCATTTCCCAATGTATGGGATATGGTCGAATAGGAATGGATGGGTGAATAGGCTCATTACAAATCTCATCATAGGTGAGGGAATTACATGAGCCAAAAACTGATGCTTCCAGTGTTTGCATATTTTCCATCATCAACTTGATGAGGTCATTGGTAAGTTTTGATGGAGGGACAACTCCTGTGGCATAAGGGGGTAGATATTGAACCTGATAGGGAGGTTGAGAATAGGGAACCGACATAGAAGGCACATATCTCGAATGGGTGATAGACGAGATAGGGGGTGGTTAATAGTATGTGTATGTAGGTGAGACAGTCGTGGTGAATCTAGTAGTGATTGGGGGCTGTGTTTTTGGGATGGAGTGGACAAGATTCTAGAATGGAGTAGGGTTCACCAACACCACGGGTAGTTGTGTTGCAATGGGTATTTGTGAGACAATGGGTGTGGACTAGGATATGGTCTGAATGGTCGATGAGGGGACAATAGATATGACAAGTGTGAGTGATACTACAGACACATCATTCATGATGGGTATGGGTCCTAGCTGTGAAACTACTAGGGGTGAAGTAGGTGCAGGTAATGCCACATTATTAGGGCTGATGTAGAAGAAGGAATAATTGTACGAGAGATGGATACAGGAATTTCGTATATCAACTGACCTAAGGAGTCTCAGGTGAAAGAGTGGGAAAGGTAGAACTATAAGGACGTAGGAATCTTGTCAAGGAGTCGTGCAAATTCTTCATCACCTATGGAAATGGTGATGGGGTGAGTAGGATCCATGGGTATTAGGACAGAGGGTGGTGAGGGACTAGGTGGGAGTGGTTGACGACTAGCGTGGAATATGAGGGCGTTGGTCTGGATGCAAGTCACCACCATGTGAACAAGTGCTGACCTAGTAATACTGTATTTTGTAGATGACATAGAAAATAGTAGGAACAACGAATAATGGGATCAGGAAGGTGAATTTGGTCAATTTCTAGGTTTGAAAATCAAACATAGGAAACTCATGATGGTCAGGTTGACTAGTGATGGCTAAGGGAAAATCGATGATGGTTACAAAAATGAATACCGGTCACTATGGAAGGAAACTAGTCTCAAAGCATGAAACATGAATGTTGAATGTGTATAGGGGAAATTTTGTATGACCGTAAGTATAAACAGGGGAGAAATATGATGATTCCCTAAGGGTCAGAATCAAAACAACAAGAGTGATGAAGGCTATTCTAGGTAAAGTAACTAGAAATTTAGAAGCTAACACTGGTTATGGTTTAACCAATGACGGTCAGATGTGAACCGGTAATGGTCGATGGAATGACATCGGTGACTGTGAAATTAGAAATAAATGATGAAATTGGGTTTTGTGAATTAAATCAAGTGGAGAATCAAACTTAGAAACCTAAGAATGAGGAGATGGGTCCCTGACACACTCAGACAAAATCAGAATACTCTAACTATGATGGTAGCATGTGCAAGGAAGAAAAAAATGGAGATTCATAGTTTCACACCTCAAAACACAAGTCAAGAAGAATGCTAAGAAAAAGCATGATCCTAATAGTGATTTTCTTATGTTTCTTAGCTTATGTTATTTAGGACTGACAATGTGTATTTAGAATGGAATTTTTTGGTTAGGAAGGCATCTGATGAAGAAGGATATCTAAAAGGGGAGGTTTCAGGTATGTTATGGTGGGGGTGGACCATCCTTTGAGATGATGACTTGACAAAGGAAATGAGATGGGGAGTACCTTCCAATCTGATCGTGTGATTGTAGATAGGTGTTCCTAGGTAAGATGTTGTTTAAGAAAGATGTGTATATTTCAAATTGTGTAAGTTGGTAAGACACATAGAGAGAGAGAGAGAATGTGCTTTCTACGATTCTGTGTCAACCATCAGCTGGGCATGACTTCCATCATATAGGTTTCCCTCATTTTAATGTGAGCTAAATGCAAAAAATCATAATGTAATGCAACTAATTTAAAGCCCAAATCAAAAGAATATGTTCGATGACACAAATGGTGAATAGGAGAGTGTATTCTCTTTGAATAAATTTAAAAATTGAGAAGAATGGCTCTTTTTAAATGTACCAAAAGAAAATGTATCCTTTACAGAAATTAGAAAGAAGAGAAGATTACCAGGGAAGAAGATTAATGTGTAATCTTTTTGAATGGAAACAAACACAACCTTTTCCTAGGACTAAATAAAATGTAATAGAACCCCTGATGGGTCCCACTGGGCATACCAAAATGTTTCACCATTTTCTTTATGTTTTTGAAATGATGAAACAGATAAGGTTAAGGGCCAAGGAGGAATACATGTTTATGCTGGTTGGTTGATGGTTGTTGCGTGCATTCTGACTTATTGATCCAATGCTAATTGTAAGAACTTCCTTTTGGCTAGGAGGAACTACCTGTAATAGAAAACAAGACCAAAAAAAGATATTTAAATGATATATGATAGTGGATTTCCTAACATGTGCTAGATCTAGGAAGAATGATACTCCCTAGATGGTTGTCAATCCACTATTTAAAACAAATTAATGTGTGAAATGAGTAAAGTCCTACTATAGCTGATATGGTTTAGGTATCTCATTCAAGTACAATAAGTAAATCTTAACATAATAGGCTAGGATATGGTCAGATCATAAAGGTAGCTAATTATCAGGGTGTTGGGACTTGTCAGGGTCTAATTTTGGGTTATTTAGGTCAACTGGTGAGATGATTGTTAGGTCTGTGTTATCCAATTTTACACACGTGGCAAGATTGGAAAACGAGGTCCTATCATGTTCAAAATGAAATAATAGTCCCACGAACCCACCTCCGGTCATTATCAAGATACAATAATTAAAAATAATTCTTAAATTACATATGAGAGATCACCTAGCATCGAAAGGCACCCAATTGAGCTCAACTCAGTGAAGAGTTTGGGGTCGAGTTGGTAGGGAGATCGGTTTCAAATCTAAAGAGGTCAATATGATGTTGGATATGAGACCAATGGAGCTTAGACTTGGACTAATAAACCACCATGCATAGAGTTGGATAAAATGTGAGAAACGAGATGAAAGTGGAGGTAACACACCTACTTCACTAGCTTGCAGCTTCATCTATAACCACAATATCAAACCCATGGGCTAGGCGCTGGAATAACTTCTGGCCACTACTAGAAATAGTAGTGAACACAATATCAACCTCATTTGCAAAACTTGCCTCAAGATTTGATCGTGGTTCTTTCATGGAAGAAACTTTACAAAAAAAAGGGGTGAGACAACTCAACTAAAAATTTATCTCATTCTTCTACTACAGCTACAAGATTTTGCAACAACTGATCATGACTGTGGTTGCATGCAACCAGAACATGAGGATTAACACAAATGGTTCCTTGGGATTTCCCTGTAGTATCTGTCACAATTAACTCTCTCTAGAGGCCACTGATTTTCAGAGGTAAGTTTACTTCGTGGGATGAAAGAAGATCCCATCTAGCTCGACTCGGTAGGAGGTAAAAATCATGGTGATCTTATGTGCTAGTGGGAACGGTGGAGAAACTTTCCCCTCTTGCCAAGTGGGGATGTTAGCATGGTATGCCGCGATGGCAAGATACTCTATGGATTCCCAAGGCCACATTGCCAAGTGAGAGTTTTGGGGTCGATGAGCTATGACAAGCCCAACGTAGTCAAAAGAGATATATAAATCCCACGCTAAGGCATGAATAGGGGAACTCAGGGAATACATTCCCAAGTGGAAATATTGGTTTGGTAAACCGTGGTGATACTTCTAAGCGTGGGAGAAATCGGATCAAATTGCCAAGTGGAGATCATACGATGACGATCCGTCATGAGAATTCCACGCAGCTTAGAGTTGTCCGAGTCTTTGTGCAAGTCACCAGGAGGATTAATAGGATAGTTGTGAATTGGAGTGTGTCATGGGGAAAACAACGTGATGTAAGGAAGTAATACCAAGCTCATCAATACGAATCATGGTGGAAGAATAGATGGCGGACCGAGTTGCTCACTGATAGCGGTAAAAATGTAATAAGCTTTTCTTACTAATGATCAAACCGTCAAATGGAGTGAAACGACCCATCGCTAGAGAAGTGTTGCAGAGGATTTTAGGTGAGCGAAGCACTTGATGTATGGAAGGTGGAACTCATAGAAAAGGTATTTGCTCAGTTTCAAGCTTAAAAACATGTGCCGACAGTGATGAGTTGTCAAAACCACGGTGAGATATCATCTAGTTGAAAGTATTTAACCAGGTAGTAGGCATGTTAGAGTATAGTAGAAGCCATTTTTGAGTGCTTCCAGCAAGTAGGTTGTCTAACTATGTTGTTATTTGTTTAGTATCGAATGCATCCTCAAATTCGGGATTCTCCTTCAAGATCTTTTTATCAAAATTGATTAAGTGATAGTGAGAGTGTTACCAAGAGACCTGATGAAATTTATTACAAAGATTCTCTATTGTGACCTTACTTGTTTTAGGATGTAACTCATGGAAGTGAATCTCATAGAGGTGGAACTATTTCATATCAGAATATTCATGAAGCACATTTTGCTTTCCAATTATATGAGCATATTCAATGAGTCACTAAGTTGGCAGGCATTAAGGTTTCTGTTGGAATTATCACACCTTACAAGCTACAGATGAAACGTTTACACTGAGAATTTAATGTTGTCCTCAAATATGATGAAGGAAAAGGTTTATATATAAATACAGTAGATGCCTTTCAGGGCCAGGAGCGTGATATAATCATTGTCTTGTTTCCAAGATTCAAATCATGGGATTGGATTTGTAGCTGATGTTCACCGCATGAATGTGACATTAACACGAGCTCACATAGTGCTTTGGGTTATGGGAAACTCAGCTGTATTGAATCAGTCTAGTGCTTGAGTTTATAACCAATGAGCATAGATCCATTGTTGCCGAGGGAGTAAGGAACTTAGATTTGCAAGATGGTAAATACGAGCTCGGTACATAGACATGTGGGAGTCTGAGTTGAGCCAACTGGGTGATCTGGTCGACATGTAAAACAAAGCCAAGCCGAGTCCATTGAAGAGCTCGTGGGAACACACTTGGTAGTGATATTGATGCTAGGACAACTCAGTAGATTTCGTGTAGAGCTTGCCAAGTTGGAAATAATTTGCTCAGGAAAGTGTGAAAACAGGGCCAGGGAGCTGTATAGGTGATTCAAGTCATTACAGAGTGTTGTTTCATAGAGTTTGAATGTGGAATGCATGTGAATATGTTGTCCAAAACAAGAAGAAATAACTCTATTTGTCAACTTAGAGCTATCACAGAGAAATCAATCAATTGAGTGTTGATAGGGCCACGTGATGTGATCCCTAACAATTTTCATAGCTCAAAAATCATTTCTAAATGGCGCAACATGTAGGAGTGAAATAATTTAAATTCATTGAATTTTTTAACCTCTATGGGAACAACCAATGTATTAAAGAATAAAGCCATGAAGTATGATTTAGAGTCAAACTTTTCATATTGTGGAAACGTTGGTACCAAGTTGAGATAAAGACTAAGCTCACGGGCATCGAATTTTAATGTATTTGTAGAGGCTTTCAATTTTGAGCTTAAAGCTTCATGTTTCACGATGCATGTAGGTGGCTTGGTAATTCAGAATGGCTCGATTTGGATTTTGAAGCAAGATCATAGTAGTGACATTTGTGAGATGAGTCTTAACTTGCGTCAAGCTAGGTTCACAGGATCTACATGAATTTTAGTAAAATGATAAGAATCAAGTTTGATAGCTCACCATTCAAAGGACTCAATGAAAAAGAGCTTGATTGCCAAGGCAAGGAAAGAGTTGGTGTGGGATTTAAAATCAAGTGCAACACTGAGTTAGAGGATTTGAAACTCATCGAGTTGGGCTATGTGCATACTCTATCCACATGGACCCCCTTCCTCTTCAAGTCAAACGGGTCAACGGGGGAGTTCTCGACATTATGTTAATTAATTTAATATTTTAACTAAAATATTTTAATAATAATATTTATTATTATTATTTAAATATTTTATTTTAATATTCTTTTAATTAATTGAGAAGACTAGGTCATCAGGAAATTAATTACCCATGATGGAACCTTCTCAGGTGGTTTAACTAAATGTAATAAATACATCATGGGCCTTCAATTTAGGAATGTAATGATGAAATTTCCTCTTATTTCTCACATATTATTCTATAAATGTAAGTTGGAAGCTCATTTCAAAGGGTTCCAACAGTTCAGAAAGGTTGGACAGTAAGATATCTTAGGCAAGTGTATACTTTTCAAGAGTCATCTCTCTTCTGCAAGTTGTTCTTATGTGTTGAGAGAACTTTCAAGCCTCCTCTTCAATACTGTAATGGCTAATATTACTTCTTCTGAATGTATGATGCATTGTGCATGTTATTGAAGCAATAAAAGTGTGTGTTTTGTGACCGATATTGGTCGTTTCATCCTTCTGTGCTTTTTTGTGCCTTGCTTGTACTTGTAGGTACACTGCGCAAGTTGAGGTTTCTATTGTATGTTCTTGGAGTTCTGTGCTTATCGAGTGTTGGAGTATTGCATGTAGTTGAGTTGTGGTGTTTGTTCACCCTTCTTGAGTTCATCCTTCTTCAATGGGAAACTAGTATATTTCTCAGTCTGATAAGGTTTAACAAAGGGAATGCATGTCTCTTAGTTTGTGGTATCCTATACCCTCTCTAAGTTGCAGTAGGTGAAGTTGACCTGTGGTGCACACACCCTCTTCAAATTAACCCTTCCTGAGTCTGGAAACACCCTTTATTTGGTGCATCACCATCCCTAGTATAATTTCATTTTTGTAAATCTCTTTCCCTAAAACCCATGAAGATGTTAGCATAGGATTAGATAATCATTTTTGTTACACTAGGACTACTACAACACTTAGTGTAGGAAGAGGAAGCCGGCCTTCTCCAGAGGTTCACTTCGAGCCCAAGTCCCATAGCTTGAGAGGTGATGCCATGTGTCCCAATCACACCAAATGTCCTATTCACATCCTGGCCATTCGGAGGGTGGAGTGATTTGGCAACAAAAATTTTTGGCACGCTCGATGGGACAGAGTTGGTACTTCTCTTCTCACTTACACAAGTCAAAGTACCTGGCGACTCTATATCTTTGGATTCCAAATCTCAGTGCGGTAACTTATGTGAAGAATTCAGACAAGAGCTTCTTCAAAGAAAGGAAATTATTAGCATATTGAACTTTCCTTGTCTCCTCCAAAGAGAAGAAGAAGAGGCATTTCCACATCCCCAGTTGTAGATTTACCTAGTAGAGGTCATTTGAATCCTCCTTATGGAAGGTTTCCTCCACCTAGGAACAATCAACCTTTCATTTCTATGGTGAGGAACCATGTTTTTCCCCCTTTCAATGCAAGTATTTGTCTTATGTTGGCTCAACATGACCTGATACCTATTCTGGCACTCAAAAGTTTACCCTTCTACATGGGGGAAAGTCACATTACTCCAATGGAGCATATCTTTGATGTAGCCAACATCTGTGTAATACATAATATCACAGAAGACAACGTTGTAGTTAGAATTCTTGCCACCTCTTTCAAGGGAAAAGCACTTCAATGGTTTCGCGGGTTAGGTGTTGGCACTATAACCACTTGGGATGAGTTGGGAGAAAAGCTATGTAAACAATTCAAAGACAAAAGTGATCACCTATCACTTTTGGAACAACTCACTACCATGAAGAGAGCTTCCCAAGCATACATGAGTGATTATAACTTCTGATTCCATAGGAGTTGGAATAGGATTCTGGTGCTTGTAAAGCCTTCTACACATAACGTATTCTTGTACTATTTGTGAGCCTTTAATAGTGATGTAGAAGTTATGATCTAGTCCATGGGAGGGACTACACTTCCTAATGCTTACGAAGTTTCCATAAGTGCAAATAATTCTTTGATTCAAGCTGGAAAGATAGCTCCACGAACACCAATGCCCTTTTCTCTAGATCTTACGAATCATCAGCCTATCATTTCTCATATTCTAGTAGACTCCAAGAAAGCATCTCAATCTTCCCCTGCCTCTTCAAATGACCTATTTGAATTCAAGTCACTATTGCCAAATTTTTGAAATGAGCTCATTACACTCAAAAGGTAACAGTTTCAAAACAATCATCTGTATCAGCCACAAAATCAGCAGTATCAGGCTAACCATCCTACTTTTCAAGGAAACAATCAGCCTCAAAATCAAACTACAAGTCAAGTTACAAATGTCAGGCCCTTAAACTTTCAGAACCCTCTTGCAACTAGCTCATCTAGAGATATAGTACTTGTTCAGAATATCCTAGTTCAAGACTACGAATGGTGCTACCCTTGCTGTCAACCTCACAATCAAAATATTTTTCCCAATGGGGTTCTTAGCCAGGCCCTTATGGTTCAAAGTGTATATGCCCCTTCAGAGTTAACAAACAATTCATCTACACAAGAAGCAGTAGATCAGCCGCAGGAACCTGAAGAATCCACTTTGTTAAACTGGAAAGAAAAAGATTTTTGTGGGTTGAATACAGATTCTTCATCAATGGTAGCAAACACTCGTTCCAAGAAGGGAGTAATGGATCCTCAACCTCTTGAAGCTGATCCAGCGTCCACTTCTCAACCTAGGTTACAAATGGTAGTTGATAAAAATGTGGGAAAGAAATCACTAGAAACACCAGCTAGACATGCCGTAGGGAAAGATGGTTCTCCAGGCATCACAGTACCTAACAAATATTTTCCAAAGGAGTACCCTAATGCTCAAAAAAGTGTCATCAAAGTAGGAGTGATTCCCTTCAGCATAGTAGAACAAATGAAGAAAAAACAATCTGAGCATTACCATGTGGGACACACTCTCGATCCCTTCTCAAAGAAACCTATTGCAAGAAGATCTGAACAATTTTTCTACAACCAGTGGATCACTAAGCCATGGAGTGACAACTACTATAAGTTTGTGTCAAACAGAAGGGAAAATTATTCCTACGACAAACAAACCACCGCCATTCTACATTTACCTGATCATTGGTGACCACCTAGTACATAATTGCATGATCGATTCTAGTACCAGTAGCTCTGTCATGCCTAAGCAAATTACAGATGTACTAGGCATACAATATGTTCCAGTTGTAAGAGGGGTTGTTTAGCTAGATGGCACAGCTGTTAAGACTATTGGGGTTATCAAAGGATTTTAACTTACCATTCATGCATGCCCAAGTTTTTCATTTAACCAAGACATATTGGTCATTGATCTCCTCCCCTCTTTACCATCTACCCATCATGGGATTTCACCACCAAGATGGGTGGTTACCTATCAGCCGATTGGTTGCATATGATTCTCAAGACTCGATACGGAACCAAAGTAACTATAAGGACATAACCAATCTGCCATAATCATGTAGAACCCTACACTGCTAGTCCCATAAATGGAAATTACACCATCGGCGATCCTGAAGAGGAAGATGCCGATCATGAACCAACCACCCTTGTTGAATAAGTCCTTAATACTTTACTAGATGAAGTAGAGATCATCAGTATGATCTCTACACTGATGTATTGGTAGAAGAAGAAGTTGGTTTGCTGGTCTTGGAAGAAATAGGATTAGGTACTTACTGTATCCATGAAGAAGATAAGATCATCCCACAAATTGTAAAAACACCAGGTGATTCTAAAAGACTGTGGAAATTATTCTTCGATGGCTCAAGAAGTAAGAATGGATCCGGTGCTAGTGTTATGTTAATTTCTCCAAAGGGAGATAAATACTTCTCATATTTCTGGTTGTAATTCAGTTGCACTAACAATGTTGTTGAATACGAGGCTCTTGTGCAAGGAATTCAACTAGCCCAAAGGAAGGGAATCAAAGCCCTGACTATTTTTGGAGACAATGAGTTAGTTGTTCATCAAGTTTTGGCAAGTAGTGCATCTAAAAATGATCTTTTAAGATCATACAAGAACCGATTTTGGGACCTGATTGAAGATTTCGAAGCTTTTGGAATCCATGCAATCCCTAGAGATCAAAATCAAAATACAGATAGGCTTGCTACAATTGGTTCACAATACAACATACCAATTGATATCATGAAAGAAGGGTAGTAATTTTTTAAAATGGTGGTTTGACTAGTAGTCCCTGATAATGTGAGTAGTTGGCAAGTGTTCGATAGTGACAAAAAAATTGTCCTCTTCTTACAAGAAGAGGTAGAGTTTTCTGCAAAGAATCAAGATAAGTTGCAAGATTCATATGGTGAGAAAATTATCCAATTGAAAAGCAAAAAGTTACTAAAATGTTTAGTCACTTTGGAATCCATTTTCAATTCAGATGACCAGGCCAAAAGACAAAGCCCTAACATGGTGGTCAAAGGAGAATATTTTGAGGAAGTCGAAGTATCAAATGCAAAGTTTCTTAAGATCGGAAAAGTGTGTACTTCTGAAGAGAAAGAAGCTTTCATCAAAATTTTTCAAGAGTATCATGACATATTTTTATGGAGCTCTAAAGATCTGTGTGGTTTTGATCCATGTCTAGCACAACATACCATCGAACTGGATCCTAATGCTAATCCAGTTCAACAGAAACAGAGACCAATTAATCCAAAAATTGAGCCACTAATGAGAAAGGAGCTAACCAAGCTCATCGAGGCCTATATAATTTTTCCCATCAAGCACTCCTCATGGGTAGCCAATTTTGTGCCCGTGAGGAAGAAGAATAGAGAGATTTGGTTATGCATAGATTTCAGGGATTTAAATCTAGTGTCATTAAAAGACCATTATCCTCTTCCATTGATGGAGCAGATCCTTCAAATGGTGGCAGGAGCTCAAATATTTTCTTTGCTCGATGGATATTCTGGTTACAATCAAATCCTAGTCCAAGAATCTGACCAATTCAAAACGGATTTCACTACCAAGTGGGGCACGTATGCCTACAATAAAATGCCATTCAGGTTGTCCAATACCAGGGCTACTTTCCAAAGAGCCATGGACATGGCATTTAAGGGACTAATCAATGATATTATTTTGGTTTACCTTGATGATATAACTGTATACTCTAAACATCCAAAAGATCACATCACGCATCTAAGGAAAGTTTTCCGAAGGTGTAGGGAATTTGGGGTTTCACTTAACCCCAAGAAATGTATTTTTACAGTGCACAAGGGAAAATTATTGGGGCATGTTGTTTCAGCAGAAGTATTATCAATCAATCCAACCAAGATTCATTCGATTATGTCCTTATCTCTCCCAAGTCACAGGAAGGGCCTCCAAAGTTTTCCAGGAACCATAAATTTCGTGCGGATATTCATCCCTCAATTCGCGAAATTGGATAAACCACTGACATCCATGCTGAAGAAAAACATGCCATTCTCATGGACAAAGGAAGGATGAGAAAGCTTTGAAGCCATCAAAACAACCATTTCTCAAGGTCTCACGCTTGTGAACCCCAGGTTTGACAAAGATTTTATCCTTTATGATTTTGCAGGTCAAGAGAGCATTTCAGGGATGCTCACCCAACAAAAAAACAACCTGATGGAGCAACCAATTGCTTTCTTCAGTCAATCCCTCAAAGACTATGAGTTCAAATAGCCATTCATTGAAAAGAAAGTCTTTGCGGTTATTCAAGCTTTGAAGAAATTCAAGCACATGTTGTCCAATAAGAAGATTCATGTGATGGTCTCTCATCCAGGTATCAAGGAGTTTTCTCTGAACAAAGAAATGAACAAAAAGTGTGTTGGATGGATCACGAAGGTAATAGAGTATGACGTGCACATCAAATTCACTAAACTTGTCAGAGGTAAAGGTTTGTGTTAGCAACTTGCTGCAGACATGGAATCAAAAATTAATGAGGACGTGACACTCCTAAATACTGATGAGGATATTAATCAAGCTTGACTGGTTATCCAACATGAAGAATTTCCTCTTCTCAGGAGCATACCAAGCAAACATGTATAATAAAAAAAGATGAAATTTCTTTCTTCAATCTATCCCATATGCTTTGGTAGATAACATTCTCTTTCAAAAATATTTGAATGGCGTTCTCCTTCAGTGCGTAGGACCGTTACAGGTAAGTAAGATACTAGAAGAATTTCATAATGGCCTATCTGGAGGACATTATTCCGCATGAACAATAGCTACCAAGATCATGTGAGCTGGCTACTATTGGCCAGATTTATTCAAGGATGCCCATCTCTGCGTAAGGAAATGTAAGGAATGTGCCTTTTTCATAGGTAAGAAGAAGTTGGCAGCTCTTTCACTGCATCCAATTCAAGTGGATCAACCCTTTGTTAAATGGGGGTTGGACTTCATCAAAATGATTAATCCTCCATCCAGTGACAAACATAAATGGGTCCTTACTACAAAAAACTATTTTACTCAATGGACAAATGTGCGGTAGCATTAAAAGAGAGCAATGAAAAGGTAGTTCTAGATTTTTTGGAGGGTATAATGACGAGGTTCGGTGTTCCATTTACATTCATTTCGGATAACACGCTAGCTTTTCTTGGTATGAAATTGAGTGAATGGCCTGTTAACAATGGGGTATACCTCAAAAATTCATCCAATTACTATCCACAAGGAAATGGATTGGCTAAGTCTAGCAACAAAAACCTCATAAGGATTATTAAGCGCACAATGGATACTAACAAGAGGACTTGGCATACATAGCTTAAGACTGCCGTATGGGTAGATCGGATCACACCTAAAAAGGCCATCAAAAATTCTCATTTCATTCTTATATATGGAAGAGAGGAAAAACTCCCACTGTTATTGGAGTTACCTTCTTTAGAGTTAGCTCATCAACTTGAAGTTATAGAGAGTGATCCTTTGACAGTAATGTTTTTTGAACTCATGGAGTTAGAGGAAGTACTAGACAAGGCTATGACAACTTTGGAGTAGCATCAGGCTCAAGTTAAGAAATATTTTTACAAGAAGGCATCCGACAGGTGTTTTAAATAGGGAGATTTAGTTCTCAAATGGGATGAAGATAAGGCCAAACCAGGTAGGCATGCCAAGTTTAACACTCTCTGGAGTGGGCCATACATCATCACAAGTTGCAAAGGGAAAATTCATTCAGTCTATCTAGGATAAATAGAGAATAATTGCCCATTCATGTGAATGGGATACATCTCAAAGCTTTTTTTTTAGAAGCGTTCCACCCCATGTATAGTTAAATTAGGTGTTTTCCTCCAAGTGCTTATGCAAATTGTTGTGTGTTGTTTTTCTTTCCTTGTTGTTGTGTTTTGTGTTGTTTTGCACATTGTTTCATCATTGGAAGGTGTCAAGGAGAAGAAAGGTTTAAGGCTTCCATAAGAGTTTCAAAATCTTCTTCATTCAAATTTTTATAGTGTTCCATAGATGTCAAGCATTTAACAGATTCAGTATACTTCATGCTTAGCATTCCAGGGAGGTCCAGGATATCGGCAATGCTCAAGGAGATTTCAGGATGTATCAAAGAAAATCATACCAATTTTAGGATTCCAACACAGACTCCATGCCCAATGGATGACTTAAGGCTACTGGAATCATGCTTAGTAAGAAATCATCCCTGAGAGGTCGCCAGAAATGTTATCCAATTTTACACACGTGGCAAGATTGGACAATAGGGTTCTATCATGTTCAAAAAGAAATAATAGTCCCATGAACCCACCTCTGGTCATTATCGAGATACAATAATTAAAAATAATTCTTAAATTTCATATGAGAGATCACCTAGCATCGAAAGGAACCCAGTTGATCTCAACTCAGTGAATAGTTTGGGGTCGAGTTGATAGGGAGCTTGGTGTCAAATCTAAATAGGTCGATATGATGTTTCTCACAATGAGACCAATGGAGCTCAGGCTTGGACTAATAAACCACCATGCATAGAGTTGGATAAAATGTGAGAAACAAGATGAAATTGGAGGTAACATGCCTACTACATGAGCTTGTAGCTTCATCTATAACCACCATATCAAACCCATGGGCTAGGCACTGGAATAACTTCCGGCCACTAATAGAAATAGTAGTGAACACAATCTCAGCCTCATTTGCAAAACTTGCCTCAAGATTTGATCGTGCTTCTTCCATGGAAGTGAATTTCAAAAATGAAAAGGCGAGACAACTCAACTAAAATTTTATCTCATTCTTCTACTACATCTGCAAGATTTTGCAACAACTGATCACGATTGTGGTCGTGTGCAACAAGAACATCAGGATCAACACCAACGGTTCCTTGGAATCACCTTGTGACAGCTGTCGTAATTAACTCTCTCTAGAGGCCATTGATTTTTTGAGGTAATTTTACTTCGTGGGATGAAAGAAGAGCCCATCTGGTTCGACTTGGTAGGAGGTAAAAATCACAGTGATCCCATGTGCTGGTGGGAACGGTGGAGAAACTTTCCCCTCTTGCCATGTGGGGATGTTAGCATGGTATGCCTTGATGGCAAGATACTCTATGGATTCCCAAGGCCACATTGCCAAGTGAGAGTTTTGGGATCGATGAGCTATGACAAGCCCAACGTATTTAGAAGAGATATATAAATCCCGCACTAAAGCATGAATAGGGGAACTCAGGGAATACATTCCCAAGTGGAAATATTGGGTTGGTAAACCATGGTGATACTTCCAAGCGTGGGAGAAATCAGATAAAATTTCCAAGTGGATATCATATGATGACGATCCATCATGAGAATTCCACGTAGCTTGGAGATGTCCGAGTCTTTGTGTGAGTCACCAGGAGGATTAATAGGATAGTTGTGAATTGGAGTGGGTCATGGGGAAAACAACGTGATGTAAGGAGGTAATACCAAGCTCATCAATATGAAGCATGTGGAAGAATATATGGCAGATCGAGTTGCTCACTGATAGTGGTAACAATGTAACAATCTCTTCTTACTAATGATCAAACTATCGAATGGAGTTAAATGACCCATCACTAGAAAAGTGTTACAGAGGAGTTTAGGTGAGTGAATCATCTGATGTATGGAAGGTGGAACTCGTAGCAAAGGGATTTTCTCAGTTTTGAGCTTAAAAACATGTGCCGACAGTGATGATTTGTCGAAACCATGGTGAGATCTCATCTAGTTGACAGTATTTAACTAGGAAGTAGGCACGTTGTAGTATAGTAGAAGCCTTTTTTGAGTGCTTCCAACAAGCAGGTTGTCCAACTATGTTGTTATATGTTCAGTATCGAATGCATCCTCAAATTGGGGATTCTCGTTCAAGATATTTTTATCAAAATCAATTAAGTGATAGTGAGAGTGTTACCAGGAGACCTGATGAAATTTATTACAAAAATTCTCTATTGAGACCTTACTTATTTTACAATGTAACTCATGGAAGTGAATCTCATAGAGGTGGAACTATTTCATATCAGAATATTCATGAAGCACATTTTTCTTTGCAATTATATGAGCATCTTCAATGAGTCACTAAGTTGGCAGGCATTAAGGTTTCTATTGGAATTATCACTCCTTATAAGCTATAGTTGAAATGTATGCACCGAGAGTTTGATGTTGTCCTAAAATCTGATGAAGGAAAGGGTTTATATATCAATATGGTAGATGCCTTTCAGGGGCAAAAGCATGATATAATCATTATGTCTTGTGTCTGAGCTTCAAATCATGGGGTTGGCTTTGTAGCTGATGTTCGCCACATGAATGTGTCATTAACACAAGCTCACAAAGTGCTTTGGGTTATGGGTAGAACATCTGTATTGAATAAATCTAGTGCTTGAGTTTATAACCAATGAGCATAGACCTATTATTACTGAGGGAGTAAGGAACTCAGATGTGCAAGATGGTAAATATGAGCTCGGTATATAGACATGTGAGAGTTTGAGTTGAGCCAATCGGGTGATATGGTTGACATGCAAAACAAAGCTAGGCCGATTTAGTTGAAGAGCTCTTTGGAACACACTTGGCGGTGATATTCATGCTAGGAAAACTTAGTAGATTTCGTGTAGAGCTCACCAAGTTGGAAAGAATTGGCTTAAGAAAGTGTTAAGACAGGGCCAGGGAGCTGTATAGGTGATTCAAGTCATTGCAGAGTGTTGTTTTAGGGAGTTTGAAAGTGGAATGCATGTGAATATGTGGTCCAAAAAAATAAGAAATAACTCTATCTGTCAAGCTAGAGCTATCACAGAAAAATCAATTGATTGAGTGTTGACAGGGCCATGTGATGTGATCCCTAACAATTTTCATAGCTCAAAAATCATTTCTAAATGGCACAACATGCAGGAGTGAAATAATTTAAATTCATTGAATTGTTTAACCTCTGTGGGTACAACCAATGTATTATAGAACAAAGCCACGAAGTATGATTTAGAGTCAAATTTTTCATATTGTGGAAACATTGGTACCAAGTCGAGATAAAGAATAAGCTCGCGGGCGTCGAAGTTTAAAGTATTTGTAGAGGCTTTCAATTTCGAGCTTAAAGCTTCATGTTCACGATGCATGTAGGTGGCTTGGTAATTCAGAATGGCTCGATTTGGATTTTGAAGCAAGATCATAGTAGTGGCATTCGTGAGGTGAGTCTTAACTTGCGTCATACTAGGTTCACAGGATCTACATGAATTTTAGTAAAACGATAAGAATCAAGTTTGATAGCTCACCATTCGAAGGACTCAATGCAAAAGAGCTTTATTACCAAGGCAAGGAAAGAGTTGGTGTGGGATTTAAAATCGAGTGCAAAACCAAGTTAGAATATTTGAAACTCACCAAGTTGGGCTATGTGCATACTCTATCCACATGGACCCCCCTCCTCTTCAAGTCAAACAGGTCAACGGGGGGTCCCGACATTATGTTAATCAATTTAATATTTTAACTAAAATATTTTAATAATAATATTTATTATTATTATTTAAATATTTTATTTTAATATTCTTTTAATTAATTGAGAAGACTAGGTCATCAGGAAATTAATGAACCATGATGGAACCTTCTCAGGTGGTTCAACTAAATGTAATAAATACATCATGGGCCTTTAATTTAGGAATGTAATGATGAACTTTCCTCTTATTTCTCACATATTATTCTATAAATGTAAGTTGGAAGCTCATTTCAAAGGGTTCCAATAGTTCAGAAAGGTTGGACAGTAAGATATCTCAAGCAAGTGTATACTTTTCAAGAGTCATCTCTCTTCTACAAGTTGTTCTTATGTGTTGAGAGAACTTTCAAGCCTCCTCTTCAAGACTGTAATGGAAACTATTACTTCTTCTGAATGTATGATGCATTGTGCATGTTATTGAAGTAATAAAAGTGTGTGTTTTGTGACTGATATTGGTCCTTTCATCCTTCTATGCTTCTTTGTGCCTTTCTCATACTTGAAAGTACATTGTGCAAGTTTAGGTTTCTATTGCAGGTTCTTGGAGTTATGTGCTTATCGAGTGGAGTATTGCATGCAGTTGAGTTGTGGTGTTTGTTCACCCTTCTTGAGTTCATCCTTCTTCATTGGGAAACTGGTATATTTCTCGGTCTGATAAGGTTTAACAAAGGGAATGCATGTCTCTTAGTTTGTGGTATCCTGTACCCTCTCTAAGTTGCAGTAGGTGAAGTTGACTTGTGGTGCACACACCCTCTTCAAATTAACCCTTCAAGAGTCTGGAAACACCCTTTATTTGGTGCATCACTATCCCTAGTATTATTTCATTTCTATAAATCTCTTTCCCTAAAAACCCATGAAGATGTTAACATAGGATTAGATAATCATTTTTGTTACACTAGGAGTAGTACAACACTTAGTTTAGGAAGGGGAAGCCGACCTTCTCTGGAGGTTCAATTCGAGCCCAAGTCCCATAGCTTGAGAGGTGATCCCATGTTTCTATTATCCCGTAAAATTGGCAAGGGCAATTTCACAGGTAACCCATGAAAATTTTGTTCTTGTCCCTCATCAGGGATCCCTCTGCATTCGGAACGTTGCAAAAATCCTTTCCCGGGAAATCTAGTTTTCCAAACTTAGCCATTTTTGGTATTTTTTTTGGGTGCACCTTTTGTTTGTGCAACACAGAGTAAATTTGTGCCCCCCTTCATTTCCTTTTGTGCACCCTTTGACGTGTCGACACACATTTTGGTGCGCCTCACCGTGTTGCGCCTTTCTTGCATGCGCCAAGGCGCACGTGTCTTCGTGTCAACAATATTTTTGTTACGCCACATTTTGGTGTGCCAAGGGCACACGTATTTAAGTGTTGACAACATTTTTGGTGCGCTAAAGGCACACATAACCATGTGTTAACACGTGTTTTGGTGAGCCACAATGCACAAGCTTTGCAATGTCGACAGGTGTTTTAATGCGCCACTTCAAAAAGTTGTTGGCACATTTATTACACCTTTTCCTATATATAGGCACATCTGCCCTGTCACTTTCATAATTAAAACATGTGATTGATCTTTTTCATCTACACTTGTCAGCACACCTGTCTTCCTTGTGTCACGTTCGTGGACCTAGTTTCACCTGTCACATTCTATATATTCTGGGTAAGTGGTCCTTATTGCTCTCATGTTTTACGTTTTGATTGTTGGATGTTTGTTTTTCGGGTTGGATAGAATGATCTTTGAATCCATAAGACCCCCCCTTTGCTATTTTTTCTGTCCTCCCCCATGCACTTCTACTTCTTTCTAGATTTGTTGGTAAAGAGGACTTTGCCTCAGAAAAAATCACTTGGATCTCTTCATTACATCCTCTTCATCATCCAAGGAACACTGCAGAAGAGGCTTAAACACATGTAATCCCTCCAGAGAAGGAAACAAAGACTTATAAGCTCGTACAACTGCACTTTTCCTCTTTGGCGTAATTGCCACCCTTGCAACATAATGCACAGTCGTGCCAACGACACATCCGCCATGCTTGCTGCATAAAAAACAGTTGCACCCTCAAAACACACTTTCCTTGCTTGTAACACCCACTAACCCTGCACCCTCTTGGTGGACCAAACTCATGTGTAACATTACAAAAACTTGCGCCATTGGCGTGCCCTTCATCCATGCAACACCAACCTTACTTGCGCCAAGTATAAAACTGTTAACGGCGCAGGCACATCCCCTATTACAGCAACATCATGTCATGCAGACCTCTCATGCACCGCGCCAAGTTCCCTTGTTGCGCACGAAAAGATGATGTTACACACACTAAATTTGTGCCCTTTGGCACATCTTGTACCCATGTAACATGAAAGATATCTACACCCATTATAAAAAGCATGTAAATGATACAGGTGCACTTCCACTTGCAACAAAAAAAATGTCATCTGCAGTATCCATGTGCCCTGTGCCCTTTGGTGCTGATTTGTCCCTTGTAGCACCCGTTTTCTATGTGCCATACTATTTAACCCTGCAGTCTGAATGTTCATGCGCCCTGCGCCCTGATGCCTTAAAATTGCTAACTCTTCCTTCTGTCAACGCTTTAATGGGAGATCAAAAAGCTAACATGACTCTTCTGCCTTGGGTTTTTGCTTCTTCTTCTTGCAGATCAGCAACTGAGTTCAGAACTACATATGTCTACATCCAGCAAGAGACCAACCAAATCTAAAGGCAAAGCCAAACTTACAGAGGAAGAGATGAAGTATAAATATCAAAGGGTCAGGATGCCCGAATCCCAGGCAGAATGTGACCTGGACATAAGAGACTCTGAGCTCGGCCACATTGATATGGAAGATTTCTGGGTCAGAACTAAGAGGGTCACAGGAAGTCCATGGATGGACAAGCTGGTAGGCAGTGGCCTACATTTTGCTGGGGGAATCCCAGTCACTGCTGTGAATAACGAATTCATGATGGTAGTGGCCCGCTACTACAACAAAGACACCAGGTGTGTCCAGAATGAGAAGGGCGAGGTCGTGATCAACCTCACTGCCCAACACTTTGAAATTATGCTTGGCATCCCTCACCACCGGCACTTTGTGGCCATAAGCCAAGAAGATTGCAACAAGGCTTGGGAGGATAATGAAGACCAGTGTATGCAATTGATGAATGAGGTATACCTAAAAAACAAGAAGGTGGTAACCAGATGGCCACAAGTCATTCATCGCAACCAATTTCTCCGAGGAACTAAGTGATACCATCACGTTCCTAAGTAGAGTATTTGGGCTTTCTGATGCCCACTACTTTCATAAATGGATGCTTAGGTACCTAGAGACAATGAACAAAAATGTGTCAGATCAACGCTTCGAGTGGGCGGAGATCATAAGCAGCACTATATCCGAGCAGCTCCAACAACTCACCACAACGAGGAGGTTCTACATGAACTCCTACGTAGTTTATGCTGCAGCCTCAGAGAGAGATTATCCAGCGTTGATGCAGTGCGGGGTTTGGCCCCAAGTGAAAATATATGAATACTATCCAGAGCTGAAGCTAGAAAATAGTATCCCTCAGTTTACAAAGATTAATGATGCCTTCTTCTACGGCATCATCTACCTTTTGAGGCCAAACATGACTCATGGTCATACGACCAAGAGCATTGTTGCAGCAACAGAGAAGTGGGGGGCCTTATTCATGCAATTCCCCACCTTCACCTATCTAAGGGCAGCCAACTTCTTGGGGGAACCAACTAAATTGCCAAGATATGCCAGCCCCAAGCTGATCCTGTTGGAGCTATCAAGACAGCTCATAACCTACCATGAAAAGTGCTTGAAGAGAAAGAAGGGTGGAACTCCTTTCCCCCTCACAGTGGGTACAGGTACACTTGTCTTTCCCACCACAAAGCCTGAGAGATGTTTGTAGAGCTGGAACTACTCAATCTAAAGCACAACTTCCCGGCAAGGCCCACTTTCGACCCAAGGAATTTCTTTCCCAGGGCCAAACTCGATCCAATCCACATTCCACAGATCGAGGATATTTATATCGACCTATATCATGAGGTCGAGCTCAGAAGGAAAGATCATTCCCGCTTGGCCTTGGCTGAAATCATTCAGTACGGCGTAGCCATCATCCCAAAAGGTTATCAAACTTCTGATCAAGAAGTTGATCAGGTATATCTTGACACGGGTGGGGACGACTGGCCGTTTGCTGTGATTGACAGAACTAAAGCGCCTCAAACCATTGAAGAAAGGGTTAAAGAAACTCTGCGGAGAACAGAGCACTGGTGCAGGATGAATGGCCTCATCTACCTCGGAGTTGATTTCACCACATCTCCATTGGGCAACAGCACCTTCCAGACCAAAACATCTGCCAAAGAGCAAAGGTAAAGACAAGGAGGGTGAGTCAAGATCTGCCCAAGAAGAGACTTCTGAGAGTCCCCCTTCCGCCACGCGAGAACAAGTTGTAACTCTGGTTTCTCCAGAGAAAGAAGTGGCTGAAGATGTTCCGATGGGCACATCCACTCAGGATGTTGCCACTACTGCAACTGTTGAGGTCCCTTCTATCCCTTCTCCCTCTCCTCCTTCCCCTCCTCGAGTGACCCAAGCGACCATTCCTTTGGTCATGTCCTCTCCCCCATCTTCTACTGTTCCCCCTTCCTCATCGTCCATCTTCTCTTCTCTCGCGGAGCTGTCCCCCACCATTTCTTCCCTCATCTCTCAGTTCCCTTCCATTTCCATGTCTTCCTCCCCTGCAGTATCTCTTCCTCCCGTGAGCACTTTCTCGGCCTCCCTCTCAATGCCGCCTCCAAGTGTCTCAACGCACTTTCCCTCTACTACTATAGCTGCTCCCTTTTCTACTTCCGGCCCCTCTCCCATAAGTCCAGCATGGATCTCTCAGCACTTAAGCCAACAAAAGAGGAAAGTTCCCATCGCACCGATGGACTTCTCCGTCATCCCATCAAAGGGGGTGAAGAAGCAAAAGCCTGTAACCTGCTTCTCTCAGAGTGTGTTAGGAGAGAGAGTAATGGAGATAGCGTATCCCAATCCTTTAAAGGATAAAAAGGATCTGTCTTTGACAGATTATAAAGTGACCCAAGTCACAATGGGGACATCTTCAGAAAGCCTTCAGAGGAGAGGCCCTATCTGCAGTTGACGCCCTTTGCAAGAAACTCCAGGAAGCAAAGGAAGAAAAGAGGCTATTAAAGGAGCAAAATAAACATCTTCTCCGCGCCTTGCAGAAAATGGGCAGTGCACCTCCTACAACTGCCGCCGAAACTCCTGAGCCTCTGAACCAGGATAAGATAAATGAATATGCTAAAATCAGCGAGCAAGGTATGGCATTTTCTACGCATGGAGGAGCCAAATCCTCAAGGAGAGTAAGGGAGTAATCGTCAAGTTCACCAGTTTGTATCAGAACATCAATCAGGTGAACAAAGAGCTCCAGGCGATAGCAGGACCCATCTCCGAAGAACTGGACCATGTCAGGATGCAGCATGAGACCTTTCAGAAAATGCTTGACTATTCAGTCGAAGATCTTGTCAAGTTCGGCGTCTTTGGTCACCCCATAGCCCTCAACAAAATCCTTTCTACTCTAGATTACCAGGTCGATCAGTTGGAGTTCATCCTAGAAAAGATTGACAAAATCAAGGAAGAAGCCCTGGACACAATGCATCAAATGAAGCAGATTGTTCTGAGAATGTCTCCGGGCTTGCTCACTCCTTCTTTCACCTTAAGAAAGGTTGATGAAACTATTCGGATCTTCAAGGAGATTGTTTCGCAAGGGCTGGGACCAGAAGTCACTTTCGACGCCGAATCCATCAACAACCTGCTGGCCTGTCGTGACTTCATAGGGTACCTGATAGATGTGGAAAATGAAGTATTCAAAGCTCCCAGAAAAGCTCACAGATGAGCGAGAAGACTTGCGAGGCTATCAGTGATCGACACAAGGATCCTTCCCAGGATCAACTTCAACCCATGATCAACAAGTTCATGGAATACCATGCCTAGTTCCACATCTCATCACTCTGAGCAGCTAGCAAAACTAGGATACCCCCTTTCAGCCGCGGGACGATGACGAATAGTTTCATTCTTCTCGACCTTCTCCTTGTAAATATCTAAAGTATGTTGACAAAAATGACGACATCATCCATGTTGCACCATGGGATGATGTCATCCACCAAAGTTGTCAAAAGTCAACAAATGACTTTAGGATATTTTGTAAGATGCTTTTGTAATTAAGTGGTTGGTTTGTTTTTGCCTTCTTTTCTTCTCTTCTTTTATAAATACTAGAATACTTGTTGTATTCAAGGGTGGATACTTTTCAGATGAGAAATAAAAGTAGGAAGAAAAGATTTTGAACTTTTTGTAACAGAAACAAATATTAATACAATATTTAGACTTTGTGCTGAATACATGTGTTTTACATCAAACCTTTCTTATGTTAGATCTGTGTGATTGTTCTGTTGAATCTACTTCTACTTTGTTGTCATTTATTCATCAGTATTGCTTTATTCGTCTATGTAAAGTAGGTTCGGCTCTGTATACTACCAACCCAAACCATAGACCTTCTGACCTTTCTGCTTTGGAATTCATTTCTTTTCTCCCTTCAGATCTTTCCTATCTCCCCACCTCGTTTCTTTCCCTTCTTTTATAGTTAGAAATACCTCTACTGGGATGAGATCCCAACCCCTGAAGGAATAATATTGTGATACTTGCACAAGATTCCTGCTGGTAGAATAGCAATAAACCAGTTTCGCTTTGCTAACTCAAAGAGGGGTTATGCCCTGCACACTGTTGGCTCATCTGTCTATCCGATCTGCCCACACGACAGATTTTCGAACCAACAGTTTTTGGTGACTCCGTTGGGGATATCGAACAATCCTATCAGATCTATGATAGTGGTATGATAGAAAATTAGTAAAAATCTAAACTTTTTGCTTAAAATCAAAATTTTTTGCAAAATACTCCAAATTGAAAATTTTCTTCTGAGATCCATAGATCTGGTCTAGATAGAGATCTTTAGTTCGCTGAGTTTTCACAAAAGTCCATATTTTTCTGTAGATCTGATTTTTTGACCATTTTGCAAAATTTCAAAACCCTTGCCAAAAGTCATCTCTAGATCTGAAAATTAGCTTACTAAGTTTTATGATCATTTTATCCTTGTTAATCAAACAATAAACCACAATCAGTTTTCAAGAGGAGGATAAAATTTAAATATTCAAAAAAGTACATGCTGCTGATTTTTGTCAGAAAAACCAGAAAATCAGCAGGTACAGTCAAAAAGAGTTCTTAAATCTGCTCCAAAAAATTATAGATCTAGAAGGTACACTGGCAGGTGAACCATTTACTCGTAGCAGGAGAGCTCGTAGAGAAGTTGATCTTACCTTCGACTTGCTTCAAAGGCACAACTTCAGTGTAACACCGGCACGCTTCTCATCACTAAGCTCAGCTAACCGGTGACCCAGGAGTGCCTCACCTCCAGGAAGGAAATATATCTCACCAGGAACATCTACATCACTTTACAGCGCCTTGTTGCTCAGTGGAACTATGTTTCCAGCTCGCGTTCTTTTTCTAGCCATCCAAATGGCAGTACCATGGGGAAATGCTATGGGCCCCCTGGCTTTGCCACATCCTGTTCATGTGCTTCCATAGGGAAACTGAAAGAATTTTTCCAAATTTGATGGGAGTGGAAACCAAAGCACCGATTCACATATATCTGCATTCATCATGTCATGCATTATCATTGATGTGACGCATGAAGATGTGTCAGTTCACCTTTTTCTGGAGACCTTGCAAGGCCCCGCAGCAGAATGGTTTCAACATTTACCAGCTGGATCTATTACTAGTTGGGCCACCTTACGAGCTACATTTGAAGACATGTATAAGCCTTCCGAAGACACGTTCACATTGCTGTCAAAGATCACTCACCTAAAGAAGGAGGTCAATGAAACTATGCGTGACTTCATCACCCATTTCAATTCACTGATCAACCGTGTTCCGCCTACCATGCTTCCCACACCGGAAAATTAGAAGTGTTTCTTCGTAAACACTATGAGCTCAAAAGTAAGTTTCTTAATCCTACAAGAACAAGTAGCTACCTTGATTCTTGCGCCTAGGCTGCTGCCATCTGAATCGAAGATAACTTGCTAATATCTGGCGAATTAAAAAGAGAATCATCCAAGCTTAAAGCTTCGAGTCCTTCTCCCACTACTTCATCTGATCTCGGCATTTCAAAAGATGGCGAATGACTTGCTCGCATTAAAGAAGCAGTTAGCCCAACCTTCCCCCAGTTCCTCATACCGAGGATATTCCAAGAAGAACTTTCGCTTCCAACAGCATCCTGCATAGGCCACGTTTTCCTGCAACTGCTCCACGGTTGGTGCTTGAGGCTCCTCTGGTCAACGCTTTAGCCGAAATCGAAGAAGAGGAGCAAAATTACGAAGAAACTTCGTCTCAAGGCGAAGATGATCAAGATGTCGGTGAACCGATTGGCGACTCTACTATTGGGTATATGGAATTTGACGAGGGGGAATCTGATGAAGAAGAAGGTACCCAAGGATATGCAAGCAGACAATCATATGCTTGTTTTTACCCGTTCGTAAGGAAAAGAAGCAGAGGTAGCTGCCCATATGCAGAAAAAGAAGGTCGCGTCATCCACGCCCCCAACTATTGCTAAAAGAGGTAATCCTCTTCCTGCTCAACCCCCTATTAAGTCTTTTACAAAGAAATCTTTTCCTCCCATCTCTCCTCCAAATCAGCCTTCTTCTATTTCCGTGAAGGCCAGTAACCTTACCCCTACCACTGCGAAATGAAGGACTCATTCCTCCATCAACACAGCCCTTGGCCATGTTTGACATAATTGACCACGCTAAAAAGACCAAGATCCAAATGTCTGAAGCCGAGTACCTTCAGTCAAACCCCGAACAGCTTGTAAGGTTGACCGAATACATCCAAAGTCAGGCTATCATAACTAATCAGGTTTCCTCAAAAGGAATCCTTTCCACCCCTCCTTCATCCAGCATAAATGTTGCCTCAACTTCCGCATCAGGCAAGATAGAACCTTTCTACCTCTCCCTCCTAATCAATGGCCACAAACTAAGCAACTGCATAATTTATTCTGGAGCTTCTGATAATGTCATGCCGGCAAAAGTTCACCCATGCTCTATGCCTCACCCTTACCAAGCCTTTTGGCCGATGTTATTCCTTGGAAACCAAGCAAGTTCTGCTGATCGGTCAAATCAAGGACGCGCAATTTGCGTTTGCAGCGTTCCCGGAGAAAAGGGTAAAAATGACCGTCCTTGTTGCCAATATTCCAACAGCCTATGGAATTCTGCTAGGGAGGAGTTTTTGTAGTGAAGTTGGTGGGGAGATTCATATGGACTGGTCTAAGGCTAGGATCCCCGTCAAAGGTGTAATGCAAACTTTGGAGCCCGAATCGCAAAAGAAGTACTTGGTTACTAACTCTGATGACCCTAAAGCCCAAATTCTCTTCGAATCATCAGGGATGGAAAACTATTTCTTGTCTACCGAGTCTGAAAAAATGGATGTCATCATCCAAGAAGAGGATCTTAACAAGATCTGGACTTTACAATTTGATGGCAGCTGTGTGACTAGTGGGTGCGGCGCTGGCGCCATTTTAATATCTCCCGAAGAGGAGATTATTCCTCTCTCTTTCAAGTTACAATTTTTCAACACAAATAATACTACTGAGTATAAATCTCTACTACTTGGCATGCAAGCCACAAAGGAAAGAGGGATCAAGAATCTGAAGGTAAAATGTGATGTGGAGCTGGTCGTAAATCAAGCTAAAAGGATATACCAAGTGAAGAATGAAAGGCTCAGGCATTACTGCAACGTGGTGTGGGAAAACATCAAGGATTTTGACGCTTTTTCAATAAAAGCCATCCCAAGAGCTCAGAATGACATGGCCGATTCATTGGCCATCTCAGCATCCCTAATGCTCCCTCACCCATGTTTGAAAACAAACAAATATACCATTGAGGTGGTTTTCCACCCAAGCATGCCAGAACAATTCTCAGCATTGGCAAGTATTCAACAATGACAATCAACTCATTGCCTTTCTCAAAAAGGTGGAAAATTTTAGTGAACTTCATTTTGAAGGATCCACTTCTACATGCCACGAATCAGTTACCGATCAAAATGAAGAATCAAAAGGAAGCGACGACATATGTCAGCTCAAAGGAAATAAAATTCCAAAAGGTTTGGTTTCTCTAGAGCATTTGTTTGACAGGCATGATCGTTTTGTAAAAAAGAAAAGGTGAAGATGATCCTAGCTCCTCCCCAGAAACCGAACCGGTCAATTTAGGTTCGGTTGGACATCCGCAGTTTGTAAACATTGGAAAATGTTACACACCTGAAGAGAAGCAGAAGTTTTTCAAACTGCTGAAGAAATACATGGATGTATTGGCATGGTCCTATGCCGATCTAAAGTATTTTAATCCTAAGGACGTCCAGCATGACATCCCGTTGAAAGAGGACATCAAACCCTTCCGCCAGAAGCAGAGACACTATAACCCTAAAATCTCAGGTACTATCCAGGCTGAAATTCAAAAAATGCTGGACGCATAGATTATTTTTCCTATACATCACAGTACCTGGGTGGCACGAACATTGTGCCAATGCATGTAAGAAGAATGGCGAGATACGCATATGTGTAGATTTTCGCAACCTGAATCAGGTGTCCTTAAAGGACAACTACCCGCTTCCCATAATGGATTAGGTTCTGCAAGTAGTGACTGGATCATAAATGTTGTCCATGCTAGATGGTTTTTCTGGCTACAACCAGATTGAAGTCTCACCTGAAGACCAATTTAAAACAACATTCACTACTCCTTGGGGTACATGTTTGCTTATAGCAAGATGCCTTTTGGCCTGACCAATGCTGGTGCCACTTTCCAGTGGGCCATGGACCTTGCGTTCAAAGGTATGATGGGGAAGGTCATCGTAGTCTACTTAGATGACTTAACTGTGTTCTCCAAATAGCAAAATGATCATTGTGATCATTTGGAGCAAGTATTAATTAGATGCCGAGAGCACAGGATCTCCCTGAATCCGAAAAAAGTCCGTCTTTGGAGTCACAAAGGGAAAATTGCTGGGACATGTTGTTAGCAAAGAAGGGATGAAGATAGATACTGAAAGAGTTAAGGCTATTCAGAGCCTTACTTTACCTACAAGCAAGACCTACATTCAATCCTTCTTCGGAAAAGTGAATTTTCTCAGGTGCTTTGTTCCCGATTTTGCTGAAAAGACTCGCCATATATTAGACATGATGAAAGGGTCACCAACTTTCCGATGGAGCGAAGAAGGGAAGAAGTTGTTTGAGGAAATAAAATCCTCCATCACTCACGCGCCAGTCCTGGTATGTCCCGATTTCTCCAAGGATTTTATTATGTATAGCTATGCATCTGAGCACACTGTGTCAGCCTTCCTAATGCAAAGGAATTCTCAAAGATGTCAAATCCCCGATTGCATTTATGAGCTCTCCCTCTCAAGCATCACGAATTAAAAATGAACCAGTTGGAAAAAAATGCCTTTGTCGTTGTCAAGGCAGTTAAGAACTTCAGGTATTACATTCTAAACTCTCATACGGTGGTTCTAGTTCCTGACACGGCAGTAAAGTCCATCTTAACTCAACAGGAGTTAGGGAGTTTGCGAGGAAATTGGATTGCAAAAGTCCAAGAGTACGATCGGGATATAAAACCAACCAAGTTGGTAAGAGGCAAGGGCCTATGTCAACTTATGGCTGAAAACCAAGGGCCAGAAGTTTCCGGGGAAGAAAAGGATTGCGTCAATAGAGCACAAAGCTAGCTGGAGAAAGCCGATTCTCTACCTATGGTCCTATTTGTCGCAACCAGTGACGAGTGGTATTCCGATATTGCTTTCTTCCTCACCTATGGCGAATGCCCAGCTCATCTAACTACAAAGGAGAAGTGCATTATAAAGCTCAGAGCAGCCAGATATATCATCTGGGATGACGGTTTATACAAACGCAGAATAGATGGCATCTTCTTGCGATGTGTTGACAAGCCACAACAGGTGAAGTTACTTGAGAGTTTTCATGATTTGGCCTGTGGGGGCCATTTCTCCTCTTCTCGTGACGACATGCACAAGATCATCTGGGCCAGGTACTATTGGCCGACGTTTTTCCAAGATACAGCCACCTGGGTAGCAAAGTGTGAGCCTTGCCAGTAGTTTGTCGGCAAGCCCAAATTGGACTGCTTTTCCCCTCAGGCCGGTCGTTGTCGACAAACCATTCAAGCAGTGGGGAATTGATTTTATCGGTGCACTCAATCCCCAATCAAGTTCCAGACATAGTTATGTCTTGACGGCAATAGATTACTTCACGAAATGGGTGGAAGCCATACCTGTCAAACATGCCACTTCTGAGGTTGTTTGCAGTTTCATCAAAGAAAATATCATTGTCAGGTTTGGCATTCCAAACAAGATTGTTGCTGATAATGCTTCCAACTTCTCCTCACGAGAAGTTGTTAGTTTTTGCTATGAATACGGAATAACTCTGGCTCACGCCTCAGATTATTACCCTCAGGGAAATGGTCAGGCAGAATCCAGTAATAAAAACTTGGTGACCATCATACGGAAAGCTAGTGGATGAGAATCAACGAATGTGGCACAAGTCATTATACGACGCTTTGTGGGTGGACCGCATCACTCCCAAGAGGTCTCTCGGCATGTCGCCTTTTCAAGTGTTATATGGCACCGACACCGAGCTTCCCATTTCTATGCGGAACTCCCTGACTCTGCGCTTGGCACGAGCAATCGAAGAATGAGACTTTCCAAAATTCCCTTGAAAAGAGGATCATGTATCTAGCAGAGCTTGAAGAAAAGAGAGTAAGAGTGGTCGACAGGATCACCGAACATCAAAATCAGGTCAAGAGATTGTTTGATAAAAAAGCTAAGCAAAGAGAGTACCGGGTGGGAGACCTCGTCCTTTTGTGGGACAAATGAAGAGAGCCAAAGGGCATGCATGGAAAATTTGATTCCCTATGGAGGGGACCTTTTAAGATCAAGCAGCTCAACGGAGAGAATAGCTTCTATCTCTCGTATCTGGATGGAACTGAGACTCCCGCTTCCCTATAGCGGGCAGCATCTAAAAATCTTCAGGAAGTAGAGCTTGCTCTCTTCTTTGTACAGTTTGCTTCAGTTGTGTGTTTGTTTTTATCGTGTGTTTGCTTTTGTTGGTTGTGTGTTTCCCTTTTTGGTCGCCCTTGTTTTTGACTCTGTAACCCAATGGATAGGCACGTGTGGATCTGGGATTCTCTACCCCTGAGTTCCATTCAGAGATAGTCCCCAGAAAGAGCCAGCTGTAAAATTGGCAAGGGCAATTTCATGGGTAACCCATGAAAATTTTGTTCTGGTCCCTCATCAGGGATCCCTCTATGCGTTCGGAACGTTGCAAAATCCTTTCCCAGGAAATCTAGTTTTCCGAACTTAGCCATTTTTGGTCTTTTTTGGTTGGGCGCACCTTTTGTTCTATGCAACACAGAGTAAATCTGCGCCCCCTTCATTTCCTTTGGCGCACCCTTTGACGTGTCGACACACATTTTGGTGCGCCTCACCGTGTTGCGCCTTTCTTGCATGCGCCAAGGCGCATGCGCCTTCGTGTCAACAATATTTTTGTTGCGCCGCATTTTGGTGCGCCAAGGGCACACGTATTTCAGTGTTGAACATTTTTGGTGCGCTAAAGGCGCACATAACCACGTGTTAACACGTGTTTTGGTGCGCCACAGGGCGCAAGCTTTGCAATGTCGACAGGTGTTTTGATGCACCACTTCAAAAAGTGGTTGGCACATTTATTACACCTTTTCGTATATATAGGCGCATCCGCCCTGTCACTTTCATAATTAAAACACATGATTGATCTTTTTCCTCTGCACCTGTCAGCACACCTGTCAGTCCTCGTGTTGCGTTCGTGGACCCAGTTTCACCTCTCACATTCTATATATTCCGGGTAAGTGGTCCTTATTACTCTCATGTTTTACATTTTGATTGTTGGATGTTTGTTTGTGGGGTTGGATAGAATGATCTGTGAAGCCATGAGACCCCCCCCTTACTGTTTTTTCTGTCCTTCTCCCCCATGCACTTGCCCCTCTTTCCAGATCTTCTGGTAAAGAGGACTCTGCCTCAGAAAAAATTTCTTGGATCTCTTCATTACATCCTCTTCATCATCCAAGGAACCCTACAGAAGAGGCTTAAACACATGTAATCCCTCTAGAGAAGGAAACAAAGACTTATAAGCTCATACGACTGCACTTTTCCTCTTTGGTGCAATTGCCACCCTTGCAACATAATGCACAGTCGCGCCAACGACACATCCACCATGCTTGCTGCATAAAAAATAGTTACGCCCTCAAAACACATTTTCCTTGCTTGCAACACCCACTAACCCTACGCCCTCTTGACGAACCAAACTCATGTGTAACATTGCAAAAACTTGCGCCATTGGCACACCCTGCATCCATGCAACACCAACCTTACTTGCGCCAAGTATAAAACTGTTAACGGCGCAGGTGCATCCCCTATTACAGCAACATCATGTCATGTAGACCTCCCATGCACCACGCCAAGTTCCCTTGTTGTGCATGAAAAGATGATGTTACACGCACTAAACCTGTGCCCTTTGGCACATCATGTACCCGTGTAACATGAAAGATATCTGCACCCATTATAAAAAGCATGTAAATGGTGCAGGCGCACTTCCACTTGCAACAACAAAAATGTCATCTGCAGTATCCATGCGCCCTGCGCCCTTTGGCACTGATTTGTCCCTTGTAGCACCCCTTTTCTGTGCGCTATACTATTTAACCCTACAGTCTGCAGTGTTCATGCACCTTACGCCCTGATGCCTTAAAATTGCTAACTCTTCCTTCTGTCAACGCTTTAATGGGAGATCAAAAAGCTAACATGACTCTTCTGCGTTGGGTTTCACTTCTTCTTCTTGCAGATCAGCAACTGAGTTCAGAACTACATATGTCTACATCCAGCAAGAGACCAACCAAATCTAAAGGCAAAGCCAAACTTACAGAGGAAGAGATGAAGTATAAATATCAAAGGGTCAGGATGCCCGAATCCTAGGCAGAATGTGACCTGGACATAAGAGACTCTGAGCTCGGCCACATTGATATGGAAGATTTCTGGGCCAGAACCAGGAGGGTCACAGGAAGTCTGTGGATGGACAAGCTGGTAGGCAGTGGCCTACATTTTGCTGGGGGGATCCCAGTCAGTGCTGTGAATAATGAATTCATGATGGTATTGGCCCGCTACTACAACAAAGACACCAGGTGTGTCCAGAATGAGAAGGGAAAGGTTGTGATCAACCTCACTACCCGGCACTTTGAAATTATGCTTGGCATCCCTCACCACCAGCACTTTGTGGCCTTAAGCCAAGAATATTGCAACAAGGCTTGGGAGGATAATGAAGACCAGTGTATGCAATTGATGAATGAGGTATACCTGAAAAACAAGAAGGTGGTAACCAGATGGCCACAAGTCATTCATCGCAGCGATTTCTTCGAGGAACTAAGTGATACCATCATGTTCCTAAGCAGAGTATTTGGGCTTTCTGACACCCACTACTTTCATAAATGGATGCTTAGGTACCTGGAGACAATGAACAAAAATGTGTCAGATCAACGCTTCGAGTGGGCGGAGATCATAAGCAGCACTATATCTGAGAAGCTCCAACAACTCACCACAACGGGGAGGTTCTACATGAACTCCTACGTAGTTTATACTGCAGCCTCGAAGAGAGATTATCCAGCGTTGATGCGGTGCGGGGTTTTGCCCCAAGTGAAAATATATGAATACTATCCAGAGCTGAAGCTGGAAAATAGTATTTCTCAGTTTACAAAGATTAATGATGCCTTCTTCTATGGCATCATCTACCTTTTGAGGCCAAACATGACTCATAGTCATACAACCAAGAGCATTGTTGCAGCAATAGAGAAGTGAGGGGCCCTATTCACGCAATTCCCCACCTTCACCTATCTAAGGGCAACCAACTTCTTGGGGGAACCAACCAAATTGCCAAGATATGCCGGCCCCAAGCTGATCCTGTTGGAGCTATCAAGATAGCTCATAACCTACCACGAAAAGTGCTTGAAGAGAAAGAAGGGTGGAACTCCTTTCCCCCTCATAGTGGGTAGGTACACTTGTCTTTCCCACCACAAAGCCCAGGAGCTATTTACAGAGCTGGAACTACTCAATCTAAAGCACAACTTCCCGGCAAGGCCCACTTTCGACCCAAGGAATTACCTTCCTAGGACCAAACTCGATCCAATCTACATTCCATAGATCGAGGATATTTATATTGACCTGTATCATGAGGTCGAGCTCAGAAGGAAAGATCATTCCTGCTTGGCCTTAGCTGAAATCATTCAATACGGCGTAGCCATCATCCCAAAAGTTTATCAAACTGCTGATCAAGAAGTTGATTAGGTATATCTTGACACAGGTGGGGACGACTGGCCATTTGCTGTGATCGACATAACTAAAGCGCCTCAAACCATTGAAGAAAGGGTTAAAGAAATTCAGCGGAGAACAGAGCACTGGTGCAGGATGAATGGCCTCATCTACCTTGGAGTTGATTTCACCACATCTCCATTGGGCAACACACCTTCCAGACCAAAAAATCTACCAAAGAGAAAAGGTAAAGACAAGGAGGGTGAGTCAAGCTCTGCCCAAGAAGAGACTCCTGAGAGTCCCCCTTCTACCGTGCGAGAACAAGTTGTAACTCTAGTTTCTCCAGAGAAAGAAGCGGCCGAAGATGTTCTAATGGGCACATCCACTCAGGATGTTGCCACTACTACAACTGTTGAGGTCCCTTCTATCCCTTCTCCCTCTCCTCCTTCCCCTCCTCGAGTGACCCAAGTGACCATTCCTTTGGTCATGTCCTCTCCCCCATCTTATACTGTTCCCCCTTCCTCATCGTCCATCTTCTCTTCTATTGCGGAGCTATCCCCCACCATTTCTTCTCTCATCTCTCAGCTCCCTTCCATTTCCATGTCTTCCTCCCCTGCAGTATCTCTTCCTCCTATGAGCACTTTCTCAGCCTCCCTCTCAATGCCGCCTCCAAGTGTCTCAACGCACTTTCCCTCTACTGCTGCAGCTGCTCCCTTTTCTACTTCCGGCCCCTCTCCCATAAGTCCAGCATGGATCTCTTAGCACTTGATCCAAAAAAAGAGGAAAGTTCCCATCGTACCGATGGACTTCTCCATCATCCCATCAAAAGGGGCCAAGAAGCAAAATCCTATAACCCGCTTCTCTCAAAGTGCGTCAGGAGAGAGAGTAATGGAGATAGCATATCCCAATCCTGTAAAGGATAAAAAAGATCTGTCTTCGACAGATTATACAGTGACACAAGTCACAATGGGGACATCTTCAGAAATCCTTCAGGGAGAGGCCCTATCTGCAGTTGACACCCTTTACAAGAAACTCCATGAAGCAAAGGAAGAAAAGAGGTTGTTAAAGGAGTAAAATAAGCATCTTCTCTGTGCCTTATAGAAAATGGGCAGTGCACCTCCTACAATTGCCGCCAAAACTCCTGAGCCTCTGAGCCAAGATAAGATAAATGAATACACCAAAATTGGTGAGTAGGGTATGGTAGTTTCTACCTGGAGGAGCCAAATCCTCAAGGAAAGTGAGGGAGTAATCACCAAGTTCACCAGTTTGTATCAGAATATCAATCGAGCGAACAAAGAGCTCCAGGCGATAGCAAGACCCATCTCTGAAGAACTGGACCGTGTTAGGATGCAGCATGAGACCTTTCAGAAAATGCTCGACTGTTCAATCAAAGATCTGGTCAAGTTCAGCATCTTGGGTCACCCCAGAGCCCTTACCAAAATCCTTTCTACTCTGGATTACTGGGTCGATCAGTTGGAGTTCGTCCTAGAAAAGATTGACAAAATCAAGGAAGAAGCCCTTGACGTAATGCATCAAATGGAGTAGATTGTCCTGAGAATGTCTCCGGGCTTGCTCACTCCTTCTTTCACCTTAAGAAAGTTTGATGAAACTATTCGGATCTTCAAGGAGATCGTTTCGCAAGGGCTGGGACTAGAAGTCACTTTTGACACCGAATCCATCAACAACCTGCTGGCCTATCATGACTTCATAGGGTACTTGATAGATGCAGAAAATTAATATTCCAAGCTCCTAGAAAAGCTCACAGATGAGCGAGAGACTTGCGAGGGTATCAGTGATTGTCACAAGGATCCTTCCCAAGATCAAATTCAACCCATGATCAACAAGTTCATGGAATATCATGCCCAGTTCCACATCACATCTCCCGAGCAGCAACAAAAGCAGGATACCCCCTTTCAGCCGCGGGATGACGATGAATATTTTCATTCTTTTTGACCTTCTCTTTGTAAATATCTAAAGTATGTTGACACAAATGATGACATCATCCATGTTGCACCATGGGATGATGTCATCCACCAAAGTTTTCAAAAGTCAACAAATGACTTTAGGATATTTTGTAAGATATTTTGTAATTAAGTGGTTAGTTTGTTTTTGCCTTCTTTTCTTCTCTTCTTCTATATATACTAGAATACTTGTTGTATTCAAGGGTGGATACTTTTCAGATGAGAAATAGAAGTAGGAAGAAAATATTTTGAACTTTTTGTAACAGAAACAAATATTAATACAATATTTAGACTTTGTGCTGAATACATGTGTTTTACATTAGACCTTTCTTATGTTAGATCTGTGTGATTGTTCTATTGAATCTACTTCTACTTTGCTGTCATTTATTCATCAGTATTGCTTTATTCGTCTATGCAAAGTGGGTTTGGCTCTGTATACTACCAACCCAAATCATAGACCTTATGACCTTTTTACTTTGGAATTCATTTC
This sequence comes from Taxus chinensis, assembly GCA_019776745.2. Lineage (NCBI taxonomy): Eukaryota > Viridiplantae > Streptophyta > Pinopsida > Cupressales > Taxaceae > Taxus > Taxus chinensis. The sequence continues at coordinate 647,615,973 of CM034147.1, read as the reverse complement.
TTTCTCCCTTCAGATCTTTCCTATCTACCCACCTCGTTTCTTTCCCTTCTTTTACAGTTGGAAATACCTCTACTTGGATGAGATCCAAACCCCTGAAGGTAGAATATTGTGAGACTTGCACAAGATTCCTGCTGGTAGAATAGCAATAAACCAGTTTCACTTTGCTAACTCAAAGAGGGGCTATGCCCTGCACACTGTTGGCTCATCTGTACATAAATTGGTCCACCCGACAGATTTTCGAACCAACAGTGTCCCAATCACACCAAATGTCCTATTCACATCCTGGCCATTTGGAGGATGCAATGATCTGGTGACAAAAATCTTTTCTTGGTCAAGGTATAAAATATAGAAACTGACACCGGTCGGGTATGACTGATGTCGGTTTAGGTAGAACCGATGATGGTTGTTGATAACCAGCATCGGTGTGGTCAAGGTAAAAGAAACTTGAATAGACCAAATGGTAGGGGCTGATATGAGGTCAAATGAAGTTGGGAGAGTGGATGATAAGGTCTGTGGAGCTCTCAGGTATGCTCAAAAAATTATATTAGGTCAGAATGGTGATTTGGTGGTGTGGGTAAGGGAATGGTTGAATTATAAGCTAATAAGCAATTGAGGAATGAACATGTAAAGTATAAAATAATGAAAGGAATGAAAAAATTTAGCAATGCCAAAATAGATAATGCTGGTAGAGATGTACTTACTGTGATGTAGGTTTTGATGGATGAATGGAGATGGTTGTTGATCAGTTGATGGAAGGGAGCTTGGTGTAGTGGTGATGCTTCCCGACATGTTACCATGAGTGCCAATGCTTTTGGATCTATCCTGGTGTTGTCTATGGATTCATGGGTGCATAAAAGACTCTGGTTCTACTTGCATGCAACTCTCTTCTCATATTCTTTCTCTCAAAATATGCAAACCCCCAAAAAAGGTTGTTTAGGTGAATAAATGGTAACCGATGATGGTTCCAGGTTGATCGACGTCAGTTTAGGTCTAACCGGAGTTGGTTAAGGAAAGATTCCCTAGGTTTACTAAAATGGGCAGAACTTTCTAATTTCTTTATCCCAGTTTGTTTATTCTTATATATTAGAACGGGAACTTCCCTTCTAATGGGCGGGAATGTGGTTAGAGATATTTTAGGGATTGATTTTAGGGTTGGACCAAATCTTAGATCATTAAGGAAAATAATATTAGGTCTTAGTTAGTTATGGAAATGTGCCAAGAATAGCTCTAGGGTGAGGTGGTGGGATGAGGTGTCTAGCTGAGGTGGAAATTAGATCAATTAATGAAATTAAATGATGAATATTGTGAAGATGGGTATTAATTAAATTAAATTAATATTAATGTTGTGTGGAGGGGGCCATGGGTAATTGAATATGTTTGGGTTGGTTATTCGATGGGGCACCAAGGGGAGTGTGACACAATTTTGGTGTTTACACTGACCCCAAAATCCTCATGTTCACCTGTTCCACATGCACTTTTCCAAACTATGCACTTTTAGATCCTTCAACCTAGGACATCTAAACACAACTTCCACTACTAGCTTCAATTAATTTTTGTATCACTCCATCCCACACAAAATAAATGCGCAGTCCTTTGCGCATAGAAAAAAATTGAAATTGTAAGTGGTTATTGGTGCACAACGTGCACACAAAAACAAAAAGAAATGGAGCAAGCAATGAGAAATGGAAAGATAAAGAAGAATAAAATGCATTAAGGGAAATCCTAGGCTAAATTTCAATGTTTGCTTTCTTACAATCACAAGGAAGACTTATTTTTAGTAGGGATTTAGCCTACTCCCATTGAAAGGGCCTAGTAACCATGTTTCATCTAGCGCTTGTAACTGGAAAGCACCTGAATAAGTATATAGGATACAATGTATGGGCCCATCCAATGGAATTTTATTTTCCTAGGATGACACATAAAATTGGAATCATACAATAGAACCATCTGCCTAGCCTTAAACTTTTTTTTCTTGATGTGTTTATCATGCCATGCCTTTTGCCCAAATTTTTCTTTTTTCAGACTCCAATGAGCAATAACGCGCCTCTAATCTAACTAAATTAACTTATCAATCCTCTCCTCAAGTAATTTTTCATTATTTAACCCTCATGCATGCGCTATACACATTGATGGTAACATAAATTCAATAGGTAACACCACTTTTGTGCTAAACACCAATTTAAAAGGTGTGGCCTTATTCAGTCTTTAATAAGTAGTCTAGTATGACCATAAAAAATAAATAAAAAACTTTATCATACCAATCTATTCTTCCTCCATCACAAATTTTGGTCAGTGTGTGACTCAATATCTTGTTAAATACCTCAGCAGTTCCATTAGCTTGGGGGTGATAAGGGGTAGTCTTGTGATGCGCTACCATGAATTCTACCAATAGGATTATAACTATCTCATTCAAGAAATGAGTACTTCTATCACTTGTTAAACTCAACAGACATCCATATATGATGATTAGATTTTCCCACAAGAACCTAGCTGTTGTTTCGCTATACAATCCCTTGTAGGCACCACTTTTTCCCATCTTATAAGATAATCAATGTATGTAATGATATAACACAAACTAGTCCTTCGTGCGATAGGTGAAATTGGTCCTACAAAATTAGTTAACCACTTCTCAAATGGTTCGGCGCTAGCTATCGGTATCAAGGGCATCTCATATGTTCTTCCTGGTTTACCAAGGCATTAGCAATGGTCACAAGCCTTGAAAAACTCAATACAATCTTGGTAGATGCCTTCCCACCAAATCCATACTAAAAGGATCTTGTGCATGGTTGAATTCCCTACGTAGTGTCCTCCTACAATTCTACCATGTGATTCCTCTATGATTGCAACACATTCATGCTCTAACACATACCGATGTAAAACCTCATCACGTCCTCATTTTGATAAGTATCCACCAATTAACATGTAGGGTGCAGTGTGTATGGCTCATTTTTTTGTTTCAAAAGTATTCATTCCTTCTAGTTCCACACTCATCTTGAGAAATATAGAAATATATTCCAAGTCAAAGGGTATGTGATACAATCTAAACAATTACGCATTTGGAATTATATCCTCAATGATCTGTGCATCCTCTCTTAAGTCAATCCTTGATAAATGGTCAGGTCCCAAATTACTCTTACTTTGATTTCATAACTACCATAAACATGAATTCTTGAAACAACAAGACCTATCGGAATATGCACCCTTGTAAAATGGGTTTATTTACCAAGTACTTCAATGCCATATGGTCCATGTAGAAAATAAAAAGTGTTTCCAACAGATATTGTCTAAATTTTTACAACGCATAGATCATTGACAATTCTTCGTGCTCAATAGTAATATAGTTCTTCTCTACTGGTGTTAACTTCCTACTAGAAAAACCTGACAATAATTACCTCTCCAAGTTATGCTAAGATTGACCCAATATCCATCCTCGAAGTATCATTATGTACATAGAATGGATTATCCTAAGAAAGAAAGCATAATATGGGCACAACGATAAGCTTATTCTTCAATATATAAAACACCATCTGTTGCACCTTTCCCCAGTGAAATGCACTTTTGTGTTTTAGTAACCCTTCAAATGACACGGTGATATTGGCATACCCCTCAATAAATTTTGGGTAATATCTCGTATGCCTAAGGAATCCACACACTCTTCTCTAGCTAGTAGGTTCCTCCAATCCCACAAGAACAAAAACTTTGGTAGGATCCACCAACAAACCTTCCTTATATATGACATGCCCCAAAATAGTCCCAAATGGAGTAGTAAAAATAATTTTCTTAATGCTGACGGATATCCTCAAGTACCGTCATCTTTCAAACATCATCCTCAAATCGTCACAATGATCCCTTACCAATCCATATACCGTCTAATCATCAAGGTAGAATTGAAGAAACTTATGGATGAAGTCTTGAAATTATTGCACCACAATGCACAAAAACACAACAGGCACATTCTTCAGTTTAAAAGGCATAACTTTGTAGGAAAATATTTTCCATTCAGTGGAAAAATTTGTCTTTTATTGGTATTCCTTTGCAATTATAACTTGATGATATCTTGAGAATCCATCTGTGAAAGAATAGATCTCGTGCCTGGCTACTCCTTCCAAGATCTCCTCAGTGAAGGGGGTTGGAAAAGGGTCAATAACACATACCACATTCAAATCCCTATAATTAACATATATCCTTATCCTCCCATCCTTCTTAATGTTGATTACCATTGGGCTTATCCATTCTGATTCTTCAACATCCTTAATGATGTCTGATGTGATCATCTTTTCAATCTCCTCCTTTAATTTGATGTGAATATTCTAATTCATTCGATAAGGTGTTTTCCAAATTGGGTGCACACCTTCCTTTAACTTGATTTTAATTTCCCCCAAGGAGTGGTGAACACCTTTAAGCTCATGTTACCCATGCGGAATAAGTCTTGAAACTCATGCAACAAATCGATGATCTTTGAAACCTCCTTTTCTGACCAATAGTCCCAAATAGTATCCTCCTTAGGTTCCACCTTTGAACCAATGTTTTTTTGATAGATTCATGGTAGATGCACACTTTCTCATCAGAACTATCTATTACTTCATGCATACCCATAGTATGGTTAACATCTAAGTTCTCCACTTCTTTATGATCGATCACGTAGATGAATTTTCTTTTTTCTTTCTCTATGCATGTGCACTCAAGATGTATCTCCTCTAATTTTTCCTCATCAAAGCACACTTTTAAACTAGGTTCACCCAATAATTCTAATATTCTATCCTCCGCCATGACACTATCTCCCATAATTAATTACTTAACAACTTGCAATTCCTCATCCACTGATGGCGTGGTGCTTCGATAATCGAAAGCTTGAAGGAGGTCATCCGTCAACCAGTTTTGTATCTGATGAAGCATCTCTAAGTGAATGTATCATGCACAAACGAATCCTTGTAAGGTGGAGTACAACTTATGCACCTATAAAGAAGATGGCAAGGCCTCTGTGCTTTCCATCTAGGATTTCTCACATGCTTGGATGTGAAATGAGGCAGGTTCTTTCACATGATAATCCTATATGATAGTAGGTGCATTGCTCCAGGAAAACCTAATAGAGAAGGTGATTCTCACTTTGTGCCACTCTAGAAGGATATCGTGATGAGTCACCCATCAACATGCTATGTTCCCAAGAAAGGTATAGCTAAGCATCTCTCTCCTTTTGATCTCACTTATTCACTGGGTCTCCATTTCTCGTAGGAAAACAAAACATCATGGTTGACTCCTCTAGAATAACTTGGCAACTTCTTTCCTCCTAGGCACTTGACTAAGTGCATCTTTGTTACTCTCATCACAGATCCTCTTAACTTCCTTCCAACCAACTCATATACCACATGTGCCTAATTATCACATGCCACATTGGTTGTATCACTTATATATTGAGTGTATTCCCACTGAATAACACCTTCCTTTGTTGGTTTCACATCTACAGGTTCTCAGATAGTATGCACGTAGATTCTATCCAGGTCATCCTCCCCTAAAGGCTCAATATAGGGCATTGACTTCCCATCTATTAAAGGAATGATAATATGTTCCTCCTTGTTCTCAAAACTTATATACCCCTTATTAAAATGTAAGTCATTAATGTTCTTATAACACCAGGGGAGCCCAAGTAACATTAGAAAGTTGTCTGCCTCAGCAAGTGCTAGAAATTTGAAGTCTCTAGTGAATTTTTCCCCTTGGATAGTGATATAAGCATCCTTTAAAACACCAATGGGTATTGCCTTTTTCTTATTGGCCATATACAACATATTTGAAGATGGTTGTAATGGGGGCCTTCCCATTTGGTTCCAAGTGTCTAGGGTTAGGACATTTACTTCCACACCCATGTCAATCATAATATTACTTAGGATTCATCCATCAATAACTCAATTCAAGGTAATATCCTTATCATACTCGAGGCTGTGGGGAGGAAGGTTAGCATGCAAAAATTTCCTCTTCTGCTCTGCTCCAATGTTTGGTATCATGTTCCTCAACAATTCTCCTAACATAGGAATAATATTTTATTGGCGCATCATATTACACACCTCTCTGACATCATCTATATCTAAATTAGGAACCTCAACACTCTTCTTCTGCCCCAAATTCTTGGATTTCTCCTTCTGACATTGAATTTCCCCTTGAAGACTCTTGATTACGTCCTTGGTATCTTGATAGACTTTCTTTAAATGGGTAGGGTCTAAATACTTCCCATACATCACCTCTTCTCTTGTAATCATAGGTTTCTACTTTGGTATCTCCTTGGTGCGCATATCCTCAGCTCACGTCATCACCAATACAAGTTTTATTTTTGACTCGTGGGCTACCCTTGGCATCGACTACGAGTCTAATTTCTTAACTCTTACCATCCTGATGCCCTTGTATTTTTGGTGTTATTAGCTCATATGTTCAAATAGCTCAGTGCACTCCTCGTACTTTTTCTTCTTTCCACACCAAGAGCACTATAGTAGGTCAAGACATTCATGCTTATAGTGCTCCATAGACCCACAATTGTAATAAGTTCCATGCAGGAACTCACTTCTTCCACCTCTGTGGTTGCCTTGACCTTGAAATCCTCCACAGAAGCTTCTTCCATAGGCTCCTCCATCTGTGTGCCCTTCATAGTGATAACCTTCATCCTCAGAATTATTTGCAATGCTGGTCTAGCACACACCAATATCAATGTCATCATGTATCTGGTAAATTAATCTATAATCCATGGTGTCATGAGTAGTGGAGGAGAAAATATTGCAATAACAAGACACATTCTTACTGATCATGGGCTGTAGTAGCAGAAACCTACTTACATCATGATTTCAATGGAAAATATCATAGTCTACTATCATGGAGAGTACTGATCTATGAGGAAAACTATCATTTATATGTCCCTCTATCTCATAATCTGTGCACCATAGGCAACTGTGAGTATCAATGTCTGAGTTCGAAGATAGCTTATCCAACTGCTTTTCCATTACAACAATCAGAGCTTCAATAAAATGGCTAACACTGGTATCTACACTTCCTACACGTTATTAGTCCTCCAATGAACCACTGAGCATGCTAAGAAGGATGAATATCATAAGCTAATTTTGATGACAGAGTCTTAAAATGCACATCATACTCCTACACACTCTCTTCCATACCTTGTTGAATTTACTTCAATGCATTAATGCTCTTATGTTCAAACTTAGGAATATGAAATTCACCTAAGAAGGCATTACATAGCATAGTGTAATCTACCAATTTCTGGTGGGGGTCATACTTCTGGTACCAATTATGCATGTGTCCTTGCAATGATGTTGCAAACTTACTTGCCTTACATTCTAGGGTAGTGATCCCCTTTGCACACCATAAGAGCTCACATTTGTGTACATGCTCTGAAACATCCCCAACACCTTTGTAATTTGGTAAATGTAAAGATATTTACAAAAAAATTGCTGAGGTGGTTGAGGCCCTTATCCACCTGATCTAGAAGCTTTATTCCCTCCAGTGTTGCCTCTACCACTAGATCCTCTAGATACACCAGTGCATATTCCTCCTGAACCATCAAATCCTCCAGATCTACCAGGTCCACCAGTTCCACTAGTTTCTATTCCACTTGATCCATCATATCCACCTCCAGTAGATGGAAAAGGTCTTGAAGTGGTCACGCCTTATGTCCCCACTGTCACACTGAACTGCACACCAATAGTCTATGATATTGCACCATTACCTAATGTGTTTCCCATGTTTCTTCCAGGTGTAATACCCAAGTGTTATGTACCCAAACTTTACCCAAATTTCATCCCATAAAATATACCTCCAAACACAGGAAATGATTGTGTAGCCATAGATGTGCTAAATGAAACGTTATACCTCCTAGGTGTTGATTAGTCACTTCCACCAATACCAACTGGGTTAGCAAAATTTATCTATGGATTTGGAAAAATAAGTACCAGGGGTTGGTCACCAGATGGATTAATATGCATGTTGATGTCTCTTCTTTCTCCAAGTGACAAGATCTCATCAAAATCTAAAGGAGTCTCTCTCCCACACTTGCTAAGATGGGGTAGCACAGATTGCTCAGGCTCTATGTCCTCTATGAGAACCTCAATTCCTTCCTACAAAATATGTCTCTATAAATCCATTGCTCTTGTAACTTTGCGTTGCATATCTAACTCCCTTTCATGAGCTTCATTATAATTTATTTGTCTCTCTTCCCTCTCCTTTGTAGCTACAAGGTCTGCCATCTTCCTCCACCCTACCTTCCTTTCCTAGCACTCATAAGAAGCTTAGCTGGCAATAGAAAATGATTCCAAACTTATTGTAATGATTAGGATATTTATGGATAAAGGGATAGCACTCAAGAATGATCCTCTTGGCTCCCTCAGAAACTCAAACTTATCAATCTCTAGATAGGAATATGTAGAAATCATGTACTCCAAGGTGTAACTCATCAACACTCTACTCCACCAATGATCAACAACACGTTTCAAAGTCATATCAGCATCATGCACCCTTTGATACTCATCTTGAATCCACATGTGAGGTTTATAGTACCAACTTGATCTAGATGCATATGCCAAAATCCATTCATATAACTCCACTAGAAAACAACAAAATAAGGTCTCATACATCTCATGATATAGATGTTATTCTACCCATTTGCATGCATTAAACTCAAGTCCAGTACTAAGTCTCTAAGAAAACTAATCCTCCGTGCTTTTAAGCTCCATGATTTGACACTTTCCAAGGTCAAGCACTCTGTCATCATGCACCATTCTCATAACATTTTCGAAAAGAGGTCCCGACAACAAAACCAAGATGTAGTCAATTATTTAACCTTAATACCTTTACTAACCCCAAGCACACCGACCTATCACCCAGTAGGTGCTATTCGCTCACCCAAAGCATGCGCGGGTGCCAAGACCCTATATTATGTGAGCTTTGTGAGATGGTTCTACCATTAATGGAGGATGATTTGTGGAAGCATAAGTACATTCATTTATTTAAAGAGGTAGAAGATGTAACTAACAAATCCACACCTTAATGCATGATAGAATAATAAGCATAATATTCTAGATTTGAGCCATGATGGTCATATAACACTAGGGTTTACACCCTTAAACAAAATATACATAAAAAACCCATATATATATATATATATATTGATTTAATTATAGTTCAGGTAGCCACATTATAGTCAAAAGGGTCATCTACGACCATATACAATAAATGATAGGGACTGAACTCCCGCAAACCCTCCTAGGTATGATACCTTGACTATACCTTCCTCATTTTAACCCTTGATATAAATCCTAGTGCCATAAAGAGTCTTATCCTCTTAAACCGATTGTGTGCTAAGTTTCGATGTGGTCCTCCATTGGTGAATCATTATCCCTTTGCAAACCCTCCACTCTCTGTAATGATGTTTTGTAGGAATATTCCCTATAGGGAATATCCTTTTCTTGACCTCCAAGGTTCTAGGTTGGCACCTTATCCAATCATCATGCCTAGTCGAGTCCTCATGGTTTTCCTCAAGTGCCTCTAGAATGCTAAATATGGCTAAGTCCTTTAAACCCATGTTCTACCTCCCGCACACACCCTGGTTTCACTTAAACCCTTCTTAAACCCCTTTATCCTATGAATTTTCCCTTGAGCACCTTCTTCTCATTGGTCCTACACATGTGCCCTTTGGTACATAGCCAATATTTCAAGGCCCAACATTTACGGTGTCTCACTTGTGTTTATATTATATAGTGGAGCCAAACAAGAATAATTGAGTACCCTAGGTTCTAAGACAATAACATATACACCAAATTTAAATTAAATACCCTATTGTCTAAACACCAATGTGACTCTAAACATGAATGAGACTTGGTAAACAACAAAAGAGAGACACCCTATTCCTAAACACTAATGTAACATCCTAAATTAAAGTTATCATTAATTATTTCAAATTAAATGTTAAGTTTCAACGTAATAAATTTTCCCCATTAGGGATTTAAAATTTCAATGTCACATTGATTTTTAATCCCTCAGTGTGTCCCACTTGTGGTGTTTATGGTTTCTCATTAGTCACTTAGAATAAAATTCATACTAATATTTTTACAAATGCATCATAAGATCACAAAAGAGATGAGCAATGTAATTCATACTAATATTTACACACAATATCTCACGTTCACAAGGATTCTGGAATCAATCTAAATAAAAGTATAACTTTGTGTTAATTACATGACCCATTACAATTAGTTTCTAGGGTGTCACATGAATATTGAAGGTTTCATGTTAGGTTTCCCTAATTGTGTTATTTATAATGATCCATTCATTTTAGGGAGTTACATTATCGACTATGATTTCAAGTATATGTTTAGGATTTAGGGTTTAGTCCTTAGGGTTTAAGGTTTACAATATTGTATAAGAGTTTTAGAGTTTCAGACTTCAGAACTTGAGAGAAAAATTTATGAAAAAGAAGATGGAAGACTCCGAACCCAAAAGTCTGAAGTTCTGAAAATTTTGAACTTCAGAGTTTTGGACTTTGGAACTCTAGAAAATAATTTACCAAAGGGGCAATGTAGACTTATGAAACCCAAAATCCTGAAGTTCTAAAATTTCAGAGCTTCAAGTGAATAAAATGAAAACTGCAAAAAGAGACCTTCGAAACCTAAAATTCTAAAACTCCAAATTTTTGGAATTTCAGGCTTTTGGAGTTTGGAACCTTAAAGTCAAAAAATTTGATTTAGTAGTCATTTCTCCCTAACCCTGAAAAAGTTAACCTACAAAATCTGAAGTCTAAAATTTCAGACTTCAGAATTTCGAAATACTTTCGGGGAAATTTTCAGAAGAAATTTTGAGTCAATTTTTAAAACATCTTATTTTTAAGGTAATATTTAAAAGGTTAAAAATAATCATGAAGATATATTGAAGAGTATTGAATGATCTAGAATTATTAATTGGTGCATGAAAATCAATATTTTCTTCTTATTTCTAATCAATTGGTAGCAGTGGTAGTTGAGGCTATCAAGTATTAAAGAAGCAATATTGCTATTGGTTTTAATTAGTGTCAAGAATATGGTAAATGAGTAAGTCATGAGTTGAAAAGATACATTTGGTATCAGTCATATGTTGAGAGAGTGTTTGAAAAAAGGTGAGTCAAATTTTTTAAGAGATAAGAATTATGATTAAAGTTTGGGTCATGAGTTCTTGAGTTCACTTGAGAAGAATATGCATTGAGTAAGGGGGGTCATGTCATGACTAGTTGGTTGATGTTCCCAAGAACAGTAAGTGCTAAATTTTATTGTATTCTATTTTGAGCCTTTTGGAATGAGAAAATGAAAATAACAGGTATTGATGCCTCAAGTATGGTGAAATATCAGTATGATGTCAAATAGGGAGAGTCAAGAAAGTTGCAGAATGACTAGATGAAACAAATTAGTAGCAATTTTGGTACCAAAGGAGGATAATATTTAGCTCATAAGGAGTATATTTTTTTTATACAGTTGGTATCTTAAAGTTCCTTGTTGTGAAGGTGAGAATAAGGTGATTATTTTTTATACTATTGGTATCAATCCATTGGTGTCTAATTTTATGTTTTGAGATCATATGACAACTTGTGGAAGATTCATTCTATAACATCTAAATTTTATTATGAATCTAAATGTACAAAAATGGTACAAATTAAATAAACTAAAATATGAATGCTAAATAATTTATTTGATTTTATAAATGAAATAAAATAAGAGGGATAAGGAACTTACATCAATTTCTCTTACCTCACAGTGACCTAGAATTGAGAAGTTGATGAAACGATAGAATAAATCTTCGTAACTGACCATAGGAAAATACAGAAGAGGTGGAAATGACTGGACTGGGCACCTAGAAAAGGATAGGGACACTCTGGTATGAAATCTGGGCACGGTGGTCTATGAAAATGGTCAAAACTTGGTTCCAATATGGTCATTATGGCTTCACACTTATTTTCCTTTTATCATGTGAATGTCACACTTGGATCATTAAAGTTCCTGTAAACCTAAAATGAATAAATAACCTGCAAAAACCCAAACAAACATCAAACCATAAAAATAAAGATGTAAATGAAGCAGTTGGACTATCCTCAGCCACCAAAATGGTGGTCTTATTACTAAGCATTGTACTACATCTTAGACCTAATGGAATAGTTCTCCTAGGTCACCATCGCACAAATAACACCAAGATAAGGGGAAATAACTAGATAAAAATTCAAATGGTGGATGTAATAGAATGAAATCCCCTTCTTGTGCAGTGTGTATGAAGAGTAATATCCAAAATTTAGTCCCTTTCTCTGTGTAGATAGATAGCCCTTGATAAGAATAGTCCACCCATATAATGGTATGTATGTTGTGTTTATATAGGGATCTCTTGGTCAAATTTCAAGACTAATGACCCAACATGTCGACTAGTACCTCGGGAGATGAGAGGGAAAACTGAAAAAGACCGACCTCAAATGTCAAAGATAATATCAAACATAAATAGGACAGGGGATCCTAGGATAATAATAGTAGTATAATAATAGTGTTAAGTGTGTAATTTTGTGTCTAAATTTTCCCCACTTTATATTGGTGAGAGAAAGGTCGGTAACATAAAGTAGATAGAGATGCATACCTGAGAAGTTCATAGAAGCCCATGTCATTATAGTATGCAAAGATTATAGTAGAAGTATGTGTCGAGTGAGAACATATAGTATGATGAACCATGTATTAGTGTGTTGATCCATGTGGTGTAACCAGAGATGTGAGACCATTATGGGAAGTACTAATCAAGAGTGATGATTGTGGTGTTGAATGATTTAATGTTTTTATTTTTATCGATGGAGATGTGATAGGGGAAGGAGTGATCAGTTCGCAACCTAGTTTCACATTTGTATGTGTGAGAAACTGGGGATTTGAGCATCCTGCTACTAGAGGAAGAGTGTAGGGAGAGAAGTATAATGTCTCCCCAAATTTAGCTATATCCTTAAAAGATCTAGCTTTTATAGATAGACACACATCAAATTTTGGTGATTTTTGGATCAATATTTTTTGATCAAACATGTTGATCCATATAGGAGTAGTATAGTAAAGGAAATGACGTCTCATTTCCCCCACTCCATGGTTTTCATTGCAATGTGTATGGTGGTTTCCATTTTAGGTCTTTTAGAAGTGATTGTGAAATGTAGAATAACTTCCCATGTTAGGTCATCCGGGAAAGTGGTAATATAACTCCCAAGTTGGGTCATCTGGGAGGATAAATACGTTGTGTTGTGTCGATTTGATTAATGTGTTAGTGAAATTTGTATTATCATGAGTTGAATGTATGTTATTAATTGATTAGTTGATTACTCATGGAGATATTTTATGCTTATTATCCCGAGATTAGGTCATTAGGGGGGAGGGTACGCTAGAAAATGATGTGAAACATCATATAGTGTACTAGAATTTTTTTGATAATGATGAATTAGAAATTTAGAATGATGATATAGTGGTGTAATGGGGATTATAGGATGACCCCATTTGTATGCCCCACTTTTTGTGAAAGGGTAAGTGATAATGGGAATGAATGTTGGGTCGAAAGTAAGCGCATGATGAAGTATGTGTGATATATATCATAAAAGTGTGTGTATATCGAGTGAAAATAATGTCAATGAGAAAAATTGTGTATGATGTGTATGATATGGTAGCAGGTGGAAATATGAAAATAATTTTGTAAACATGATACGAATCAAATTAAGAATTCTCAAGATATGTGTGAAATCGTGCGGTGTGTATTAGTAGAGAAAATGAGTGTGAAGGATGACTATAGAAAAGTGAACAATGAAAATTTACTATAAATAGTAATGTGATAAAGTGATTAGGCCACTCATTTAACTTTTATGTGAGTGTGATAGTGAGCTATGAGTGTGTGATGATGTTATAAGTTAGAGAACCATGATTGAGTTGTTTTAAGATGGTAGCAACAACTGTGGCGTCACGTACGATGTGGAATTGGTAAGTGTGATTTTTTTTCCAAAAAAAGTGTTGATATTAGTCATTTTTCATGAATTTTAGAAAAATAAAAAATTGGATTTTTCGGCATTTTGGACTTGGAAAAAAGAAGTGAAGGCACTAAAGACCTTCAAGATAGGATTTTCCAGACCTGGGAGCTAGTTTCTCGCTCTTGGGTGCCTCAGTCTTATTCCTGGGTGCATTTTTCTAGAAAGCATTATGTTGAGTCTTGAGTGTTGTAAAATTTAAATTATATGTGTGTTGATGTTGTAAGTTTTTAGTGTTGTATATGTATGATGTTCTAATGCATTGTTTGTTGTTGTTTTTTGGTGTGTAGAGGGATATCCATTTGAGATATTTTCGAGGTGGACGCCACTTGAGTACGTTGCTTGGATTAGGGTTGTCAGATGAGGAGTGGGATATTTTTCATCATGCCAGCTTGTGACACATCAAGAGGATGGGGGATGTGCCCCATAATATTCCTATGCTTACAGATTTTTTCAAGAGGTGGTGTGCAGATACTTGCACCTTTTGGTTACCTATGGGTGAGATGACAGTTACACTAGAGGATGTGTATTACATATTACAATTACCTATTATTGGTGAGAGGGTACATGTTATGGCAGTGAATGATATGCAGAGATAGATGAGGACTTCTAGGTGGTATTTTTTAGGGACTCAAGTTCCCACCAAGGCCCATATTAGCCTAGATGCCATTATGATATTAGAGGTTCCGCAATTGTAGAATTTAATTTCCATGTGATAACATCATCGATTGTAGTGGAGGGTGGTGGTGTAGGCATCTTATATAAGATGAATGATATTTGTATCCGAATAGAGGAGGAGAGTACTAGGTATGCTTAGGCACGGTGTGTGTTGGCCCACATTTACATGGATCTATATAGATTTACACAGGAGGAACATGGTGGTGGTATTGGAGCTACAACATTGTTGCATGTATGGTTCTATGAGTATATTGTAGTATTGAGGCTAGTTGGTGGAGTATGTAGAGATTGGATACTGTACTGCCAGAACAGTGTAACAAGTGCCCCAATGATGATACAGGTCTCCTCGCAAGGTGTTCGGATCCAGAAAAGCTCTCCAAGTGTGCGTTAACATCCCGCATGCCACGCTTAGCCCCCACATCCTTTGTTTTTTCTTTTTCCCCTCTTTTCTTGGCCTTTTTCTCTTCAGTGACGAAACCGCCACCTTGCCTGGGCGGCGGTCTCGTGACTGCCGCCCTGATCAGGGCAGCGGTCCTGTAACCGCCGCCCTGCTCAGAGCGGCGGTCCTTTATGCATTTTCCAGAAAGCATTTTGATGCGACTCATGTAAAGATCAACGTTTCACCAGCTTTTCCTTGCCGACTTGGGCTTGCATTTATGTTTTTGGTCCCCTGGAATAGTGTTTGGCCATTGTTTATAGTTTTTAGAGTTCAGTTTGGTTTTGATCTTTGGGTGAATGAAAGCTATAAATAAATGGCTTGTGCTCAAGCAAATGGCCCTGAAGTTTGTCTCTGAATTTCTCTTTGCAATAGACTTAGCTTTCATTTTGCTTAGAGTGCTTGGTTTAGTTCATTATATGTGTAGTTAGCATTGTTCAACTGTTGGTAAGCCACATATCCAGCTTGTGCAAACAGTGTTGTTGTTTTATCCAATCCATTGGAGTAGAATAGCTTAGGAAGCCATTAAAGTTGCAGGTTTTTCTCTTCAAACAAGATAGTTTCAGGTTCTGGACGCTTTATGTTGCATGACTCGCAGTAAATCCCGCTAGGAATTGCATAAGCCAAGCTCTGTACTCTTGCGCTATCCCTCTCCTACTCGCATTATATTCAGTCTGCATTCTGAGCTGTCCTTGTCCCAATATCTACTTCTATCGATGCTAGCATTACATGCTTTTCTGGATCCACGTGAACACGAAAGAACGAGGAGATCACACTGAGGGGACAAGATCACACACACCATCAGATTCGCCACTGTTCTGCAGAATCCAGGTTTTAACTTTCAAAGTTCTAGTTAGAATCATATCAAATAAAGTAGTTAATTGCTTCATTTCAGTAAATTCTATTCTCGATATTACCAGGGAAGCTGTGGGGATTGATAGTTTCTGAGAAACTATGATTCACTCCTCACTTCTGAGGTAGGATCGAGAAATTGCACAAATAGATAAGCAAGTTATTTCATTATTTAGAATAAATCTACAAATTGCACAGACAAATAACTACACTCGGTTATTTTGTTTGTTTTAAATTGTTATTTAGTTGTTATTTCTAGATACGTTTAAATAGCTGATTTTCTTCTTAGAGAGTTAAATATAAAAATAGAAGTTATATATGTTTTAGATAGTCAAAATTTGCTTTGTTGCAGTTAGATTTACATTTTGTTTTGTATGACAATCACGGGACCCCGGGAGCCCAGGGAATACGTATTTGAGCCAATCGTACCTCAACCCAACCTCATCACAGCAATAAGTGACATAGACCAGAACCTTAGAATACAAGTCTTCCAAACAACAACAGATTTACAACTAATCAGTTCTCAGTTGAGAGGGTTAAATATAGAAGATGACCAAGCACACACGTTTTGGTCAAATCAACCAAACTACAGATTGCCCTAGGCAAAACATTCACATGACTGTAGAAGGGTTCGAAAGAGAACAAACCTTTGGTTGTAATCCTTTGGTCCCACAGCCAGGTGCAGGAGACACTCTCACAGACATAGATACTAGTTTAAGGATCCAGGTTGCACGAATGCCTGTGAGATATTCTGAGAAGATCACGCAGTTATTGGTCCTAAACATAGAAGCTGAGAAAGCGTATGATTACTGGATACTAGGAATTAGGACTTGATTTCGTATATGACCATAACATGACTGCAACAACCAAGAGTCTATGGTTGTGCCCCACAAATTCCACAGCCTAGCGAATCCATAAGTCAATCAGATATAAACACTGGCCTACGCACACTAGTATTCCAATCCACTCCACTTCCACCCATCATCATCGAACAATTGTCCTTACTAGATATAGCGGCTAACAAAGCTAGAGAATTCTGGACTAGGCCAGAGAATCGTCCGTAGAGTCAATTGTATTCACCATCCACCATATGACCTTATCTGGAGACGTACACGAAACTATCCCAGGTCATTTCCCACGTATTCCACAACCCATAGATCGAATCACGCCAGAGCTCGATATTGATTGGAGCCTTCGAGCAGTCATCCTTGCTGATCGATCTATCACACCAGTCCAAGTTAGAAGGGCCTTCTTTGCCTTAGATTCACAAATTCCATTAGTGCGTATCGAAGACATTAGATTGCCCAACTAGTTCATTTGCATCCCACGCATATTCTATCCCCACCGGCTGTCTCGGCATGACCTCGGGAGGTCGGGTACGCGGAAGAGTTACCTGTAGATTTCCACGCTCACTTGTCGCTTTTCCGGTGTACAAAATTGGTGAACCCAACGTGAACCAACAACTGACGTTTCACCTTCTCTTTGAGAAGTTTCATCTTATCTCAATCACCTTCGCTCCTTCCCATTATTCTGCGGGTATTCATATACCCCCCGAATATGTCGGGATTCGATGCATATGGCAGACCCCTCTTGGGTCTTGAGGCATACTACGCCCAACAGAATAGACAATCATCACCCTCACTCTCAGTATGGGGCGACAACTATTCAACTAATCAGTTGTCAACACAAACCCCAAGAATAGATATAATTCGTCTTTTCAAACTGAGGAGTTAGATCAACCCCCTCAAACGCAACAAACAGAGCCTTCAGGCTCGAACAATATGACGTTTACCAGAGAATCTGGTTCGTCTCCTCAGATGCTACTTAGACCACAAATTAGTAGACAATCTGACCCATACCTGGTCTTAGATAATGAACAGTCAATACGTTATCCTAGAAGTGAACAACGCTCTTGGGTATGTACCCATCTATAGGAGGTTTACAAATACAACCCGAGGTCTCTTTTCAAGAAAATACCTCTATGCCACTACATATAGGAAATACTCTCGGAGAAACTTGGCAAGATAGCGATCAGTTCATAGCAGGATATCACATGCCTATACAACACCAGGGTATACAACAAACGCCGCTAAGGCAAAGCACCGTGACTTCACCAAATGAAGTCATTTCAACGTTAGTAGAAAAAGTGAGAGGGTTAGAACTTGCTCAAGCAAGTCAAAATCCTCAGTTCATGCAAGTAGGAAGTTCCAATCCTCCATACCACCCTGGCCAAGTAGATCTCCTCATAGGAGTAGGCACGTTAGGCATGCCTCCTCAGTATCCGCAACAAACGCCAACAAGGCCCATCATCTCTAACACTATTCCTCCCAGTCTAGTATCAAACAATCCATTACTAGACAATACCCCGTCATACTTAAACATGTACTCCAAATCACCACAAGGAGATATGTTCTCCTCTCCCGGCATTTTGGCTCAAACACAGGGACTCCCCTATGCCCCTGCCAATGCATACGCTGCGCCATATCAACAACCCATCCCACCATCACTCCCTCAGCAACCACCATCAATGGTCGAAACCTATGCGATAGGGACTTATTCAGAATATCTGAAAGAGCCCTTAGACTTCACCATACGAAGCATCATGCTTCCAAGACCCCTTCCCGATTTACCCAAGTACAAAGGTGAGGGAGATCCAAACGCGCATATCAAAGCTTACGCTACAACCATACGTGAATTACTCCCTTGGGATGGGGTTGTTGCTAAAATATTCCCCAAAACCTTGGAAGGCATTGCTCTCGACTGGTATTATAGAATACCTGAAGCCTCCATCCATTCATTTAAACAACTCGTATCAGAGTTCATTAAGGTGTTCGACATGAACAAACTGTTGAGAACAGGAATCAGGGAATTCTTGCACATCAAACAAGAACACAACGAATCTGTCACCCATTTCATCCAGAGGTGGCGTATAGTTCTTTATTCTTCAGCAAGTGCTCCAAACATGGATCAGATGGAACTATGTGATTTATTCCTTCATTCTCTCAGCAAAGAGGTGAAGGAAGAAGTCCAGAAGTTCCCGCTAAGAACTTACGATGAAGTACTTGAGAGCGCTCTTCGAATAGATCAAGCAGCGATAGATAGTGGTCGTAAGACATATGGAGCAAACGGGAGGTTAATCACCTCCAATCAGAACCAGAACACTACAACTACCACAAACATCAATCAAGGACCTAAAATCCTTAACAAAAATCGGGGTGTAACAACGGATGGAGTAACCGACCAGCCCAAGAAGGTAAATGTGGTCAATACTCCATCACAAATAAACAATCAGCGAAACAACAACTTTACCCCGATAATCAATACAGTGGATTTTAACCACCCACAACAACAACAACAACAACGGTGAAATCCTATACAAGGGCCAAGCCAAAACTCATTTGGTTATCAAAACCAAAGCCAGAAACAAAAATGCAAAATTTTAATCCTAATAGGCAACAGTTTGATCAGAATTTTAGGCCACAATATACACCAAACCAACAAAACAGGAATTACAATCCCAATTCTTATTGTGGTTTCCACAAAATTCGGGGTCATGATACTAGAACGTGTCGTGACTACAATAAATTCATGCAACGTTTGCCAGAAGAACAAAGACAGTTCTTCACAGATTTGTTTTTGGTAGATCCCATGTCACCACCACCAAATACGCTCGCAGGGGCAGTTTCCCCTCAGAATGCTCCCCTCAAGATCTTTAACGATCCACTCCCAAATCATGATAGCAACAGGCTGAATCCAACTGGAACAAACAAAAGTGCAATGACGGGAAACAATGATCATGAAGCCTCGAATTCACTAAATCCATCAGTTGTGCCACAGTTAGGAAGTCAACCGAGACCCAAGATAGTCAGTTTGGTAGAATTAGACGCTGAACTACCTATCAAAGCTATAATAAGAACACGAGAATATTTCTCTCAACCGAACCCAAGTCATCTGCCAGAAATGGATAAGAGTCAACAAATAGTAGAAAAACCCGTGGGTGCCTATGATTTAATTAGTGACCTAACAAATACCTTCTCGCACATTTCATTTTTGGATTTACTAAAGAACTCTCCTACTCACAGAGCTACTCTTTTAGAAGCATTAGGTCTAGGTCATCTAATTAACATCACTCCACCTCCTGAAACACAAGTAAATCACGTAGATTTTGATATCCACCCTCCGGGGCAGCCGGACAAGGATGTCGAATTCATATTCGAAATAAGTAAAATGCCTACAGATGCTGAGATCACACGCCGAGGTGATCCAGCCTTACACTTACAAGTATGGGTTTATAATAACTATGTAAAACGGGCAATGGTTGACGATGGGGCCGCAGTTAACATAGTCCCTTTCTCTTTCCTCTAAAAAATAGGATATGGGGAAACAAACTGTTCCACCACTCGAAATACATTGAGAGGCTATGATAGCCTTAAAGCCACTTCGATAGGAACTATAATACTACCGGTCACCTTAGGACCCAAAACAATCCTGACTGAGTTTTATATTATAGATCGGGAAACTAATTATAATATGATACTCGGCCGACCATGGATACACCGAATGAAGGCAATCCCTTCTACGTTATTTCAAGAAGTAAGATTCTTGCATCTAGGAAAGGTATTTGTAGCCAAAGGCGATCCAAAACCTTTCGATTTGCACCTAGCTGATTTAAAGAAAAGACCAGGTGTGCACTCAGAATTTGAACTTCCGACAAACCAACTTAATAAACCCACTGACCCAAAACCAGAGGAGAAGTTGGTACCTACAACGGATCTTGAAACTATCAGCATAGCCAAAACAACCCCAACCCCCAACGATAAGGCTATAGAAACAGTATCATTAGGGACTACTACAAAAATCGTTGAGTTAATAGAACAAGATTTACCAATGTTCTTACCATTTGATTCAGTAGGCATAGGATATTCCCTAGGTGTTGGTTCCCTTCCAGCAGAGGACCTCTGCATGGTAGAAGTTGAGTGCGCAAACACAGCAAATACCCCAACATCTATACTCCCAGCTAAGTATTGGACTCTCCATTTTGATGGAGCTAAATGCCGTTATGGAGCGGGGGCAGGTATAATTCTTACTTCGCCCGAAGAGAAAGTCCTGAAATTTTCCTTTAAGCTAAATTTTGAATGCACAAACAAAGGCGCTGAGTACAAAGCCCTCCTCCTTGGCCTCACCTTAGCCAAAAGAATTGGTATTGATAACATCAGAGTCTTAGGAGACTCGCAATTAGTGACAAACCAGGTTTCCAAAGTATACGAAACCAAAGCCAAACACTTGCAGCTTTACAAATAAGCCATATTAGATTTAAGCAAGGAATTTAACTTCATATCCATTGAAGCAATCCCGCGAGAGAAAAATCTTCTCACCGATTCAATAGCAACTTCAGCATCACGTTTTACTCCAAGCAATGAGTTAGAAGATACCCATTTCACGGTGTCCATTCGTGATGAACCATTGATAAAAACAATGACAAATCCCCTTTCAAGAGCAAGTGAATCTACCATCCTAGATCAGGTTAATAGTGATATGGCTACTTTGGATTACTTAAATGCCTATGCAGCACTACATCTCTCCTATCATATGCTAGATTTATCCTTAATTCCACATTCGTCTTCTTACTTCGGAAATCCCGTGATGGATCTTCCCTCACAAATGGAACCTAGCATATACGCAGTAGAAAATGGGGATGATTTGGATTTACCTCCAGCACCACCTGAGTTCGAAGAGGGTAATGCCTCTTTGATCGAAGAAACAATCGATGTCAACATCGGGACAGAAGATGAACCGAGAATATTGAAACTAGGATCCTCGTTAACCCCAGAAGAAGTAGAAATACATACTCAGATCCTCAAAGAACATCAGAAGGCATTTGCATTTAATTATAAGGAGATGACAGGAGTCGCACCCCACATTGCGGTGCACAACCTCGTCACTAAATCAGATGCAAAGCCAATTAAACAAAAATCAAGACCCATGAAGCCCAAGGTAGCTCTCATGGTAAAGGAAGAGGTAATAAAACTCCTCCAGGTAGGATTCATCAAACCAGTCGACTACTCCCAATGGGTATCTAACATCGTTCCCATTCTCAAGAAGAATGGAAAGATACGCATCTGCATAGATTTTCGAGACATCAACAAAGCATGTCCTAAGGACGACTTCCCATTACCATCCATAGATGTCATTGTTGATGCAACAGCTGGATTTGAACTTTTATCTCTCATGGATGGATTCTCGGGATACAATCAAATCAAAATATCTGAGCAAGATCAAGCTAAAACTACGTTTATAACTCCTTGGGGAACCTATTGCTATGCTGTTATGCCATTCGGTCTCAAAAACGCTGGTGCTACCTACCAGCGAGCTATGACATATATATTCCACGATTTAATTCATAAAATCATGGAGTCCTATGTAGATGACTTATTGGCTAAGGCCAAGAAGCGTTGCACCATCCGGAAGTACTCTGCGTCATTCTTTCACGCCTAATAGAATACGGAGTCACACTAAATCCAGAGAAATGCGTCTTTGGTGTAACAGGAGGAAAACTCCTAGGTTACATCATATCGTCACGAGGAATAGATGTTGATCCAACCAAAATCCGGGCTGTCCTCGAAATGGTCCCACCTTCGAATGAATCTGGAATCAGGTCATTTCTCGGAAAACTGGGTGCAATCCGGAGATTTATCCCAGACTTAAGCTTCGCCATTCATCCAATCAACAATTTACTCAAGAAAGGACTATAGCATTGATTGGACCGAAGACTGTAATGAAGCCTTTGATGCAGTTAAGCATTTCCTATTATCACCACCTACGCTAATGCCACCAAAGCTAGATCGCCCGTTAATTTTATATTCACGGGCTACCAATGTCTCGTTAGCTTGTATGTTGGCCCAAGAGGACGATGACAAGAGGGAACGTGTGATTTATTTCATCAGCCGAACACTGCTTGACTATGAAACATGCTATACACAGGCAGAACGAGAATGCCTTGCCATAGTCTTTGCTACTAAACGCCTAAGACATTATATGCTAAACCAAGAAACAAGGGTCATGGTAAAAATGGACCATTTACGAACTTTCCTCACACAAGGGTCCTTGTCTAAAAAGGTTGGACGTTTTATAACCTTAATGGGAGAATTCGAATTAACGTTTGTAAATCAGAAGTCAGTTAAGGGACAAATCATTGCGGATTGGTTAGCTGACAACCCATTAGACGGAGGTGATTTAGTAGATTTAGACTTTCCAGATGAGTGCGTATACTACATCGAAACCCGACCCTCTATCTCTGAGTGCCTTTGGTACACGGATATCATTAATTATATCATGGACCATACGTACCCAGAAGGAGTTACACCGCAACAAAGAAGGCGGTTACGCATTATCGTAGCTAAATATGTCATTATAGAGCAAGTGCTCTACCGAAAAGCATTCGATGGAATGCTCCTAAGATGTGTTGACACGGAAGAATCCAAGAAGATTCTCCATGAATCTCACAGTGGAATATGTGGAGGCCACTTCGGTGGCCATGCCACCGCTCGAAAAATACATCGAATGGGCTATTTCTGGCCCACTCTAGAACATGACGCAATAGAGTTTGTACGCAGGTGTCATAAGTGCCAAGAATTCTCCCATGAGATCCACATGCCGGCACAAGCTCTGCAACCAATCGCTACTCCATGGCCCTTTTCTACATGGGGTCTAGACTTAATAGGGAAATTCTCTCCCTCATCCATAGATGGCCATAATTTTATAATCATGGCCACTGAATATTTTACCAAATGGGTAGAGGCTATGCCTCTTACTACTGTACCTGGTTCTGTAATCGCCAAGTTCATTTTGAACCAAATCATTTGCAGGTACGGTATCCCGCAAATCATTATCTCTGATAATGGAACTTCTTTTAAGAATGAAGAGGTTCGCGAACTATGCAATAAATTTAAGATAAGCCATCATACGGCTTCCTTGTATTACCCCCAAGCCAACGGACAGGCTGAAGCGACAAACAAGACACTGAAAGCCATTCTCCTTAAAATGGTAAAAGAAAACAAATGAGATTGGCATTTGAAGTTATATCCGGCCTTGTGGGCCCACCGAACCTCAATAAGAACACCAACGGGAGCAACTCCTTTCTCGCTAGTATTTGGGGCAGAAGCAGTTCTCCCACTTGAGGTCGAAATACCCAGTCTCCGCATTTCACTACAAGGGATTCTGGATGAAGACGCTTATAGAGAAGCACGTCTTTCCCAACTAGAAATCCTAGATGAAACTAGATTAGATGTTGAACAATGGCATAGAGCTTATGTTGACCGAATGTGCCGGCAGTATAACAAGAAGGTCTATGAACGCGACATATACGAAGGTGATCTAGTTCTAAGGCTAGACAGCCGGATCGACAAGAAGACCGGCGAAGGAAGGAAATTCCGGCCCAAATGGTTGGGCCCGTACCGAGTCATGAAAGACTACGGAAATGGTGCTTACCTCTTATGTACGCTAGAAGGTGAGGAATTTGGTGAAACAGTCAATTCCCTTCACCTCAAGCGGTTCTACGCATAAGCGGCTAGCACTACTTATAATTATCTACATTGCATCTTCATATAGATTAAGATCATTTTGTCCACTTGTTTCTTACATAAATGGTGATCAAGGAATCTATCCTCAAAGTAATTCATTACAAACTCATGATGTTGTTGGCATAAACTTTCTAATCATACCTCTCCATTTTCGTGATATCATCAAATCATCTCAGAATCATTTTATCAAATAAAGTCAGACATGATGAAGTCTTAACGGTAACCATACCAAGATCTGCAAGTTTATTCTCACTTTGATTTCTTCTTAGGATAGGTGCCTTGCCTATGGTCTGTTCTAGAAGCTTCAGGGTGTCACATCTATCCCATATGTATATCTCTTTGGAAATAAGCACATAATGACATTTTACTCAAGAAAACAAGGCAACAAGTGATTAAACAGAAAATTTTAATTTTACACATTTCCTTGCCCCACCAACCTTCGGTGATGAGCTTGCGTCTCTTACTAGTGACGTAGGGTTGGGAAAGGATGGAAATGCCCTTACTCGCCTATACCTTGTCCATGGTGATAAACCCACGCTTCTTACTAGTAGCATGGGGCAAAGTATAGGGGGTCCTCTTGACAAAGCAAACGTTAAAAGTCATAAACAAACAATTCAAACTTTGAGTCAAAAACGAATGAATCAGATGTTCAAAATTCCAAGAGAGTTAAAATCCTAAAAACCCATATTTTGTCTACTATGTGGCCATCTACGGATCTAAGTCTAGATAAACCGCAAAGTAAGTTGCATTCTAAACTATGAAGTCACTCGGGTGGAGTAAGCTTGTAGTTTCCTATTTGGTTCCACCAAAGCTTTGTCTGTCTTTCATCGCTATCATTTCAGCTACACCTCATAACTTGTGCCCTTTCTAGCTCTCGGTGAAGAGCCCTCGCATCTTACTAGTTGCATGGAGTTAGGAGTGGGGCAAGTTTATCTATTCATCATACTGGTTATATTCATCACTTTGCAAAACAAACATGAGGTATCCAAAATTGCTTACAGAAACTAAGATTCAAAATCACATTACATCTACATATATCAGCATCATGAAATACACAAAAGGAAACAAACATTTGCATCATTTGTTCTCCATTGCATACATTCTAAAAAGCATATAAACATACATCGTAGTATATACAAAGAAACTGGAAATAGAAAAGAAACCATGAGTGCCAAGATTTTGATCCAAAACAAATGCATATATATAAATGATCAACGTTTATATACAATGCCATCATGCACTAAGCATGGTCAAAACACTCAAAGAGCCCGTGATATACAAAGAAATATGTAATACAAAATACACGAGAGCCAAGTGGCCTCTCAATCCCTATGCGACCCCTCCGAAGGTGCACGCCCACGCCTAGGACTCCGGCTACGCCGGCGCTCTGAATGTACGGAGGGCTCAGGATCCCTAGGAGCAGCCACGGTCTCACCGCGAGAACGGCTCCTCATAAGATGCTCAGCCGTCCTATAGCCCGCTAGCTCGGTGTGAAGGGTCGATACCATCCTGGCCACATGCCAGACTGGAGCAAAAACGTCGGTATGCCTACCGGCTGCTGAAGGCTCCCCAGCGATCCACAGACAGCTCTGCGTAGGTCCTATCCATGGGGATCATCAGGGAATCGGTACATACCCTGCGGATCAAATCCCGCCACTCGTCAACAGTCTCTGCAAACAAAGGAGAAAATGAATTAGAAACTAAGCAAGAGGCTAAAAGATACAAAATAGCAACTAAGGAGAGCCTACAAATAAACATTAAAAGGGAGAAAGGGTAACTTACTCGGATCCCCAGGCCTCCAAGATGGGTCGCTGGGGCCGGCACCTGCCGCGGATGCCACTGCCGACTGAGGGGCTGCTCCTGTGGTAGGAGCAACATGTCACCCTGCAACTGACTCATCCTCTCCACCATGGCCCTGAGAGAGTGGCTCCTCTGAAACTAGAGTGTCCCTCTCTGCGCTCTGCTCAGCCCTCTCTGCCTGCATGATATCCTGAGTGTCATGCCACTCAGGATCGCTGTCCTCGGTCTCCTCCTCTATCCCTCCCTCTGTAAACTCCTCGGACTCGGAGTCAATATCAATAGGGTCATCGCTGCTATGAGCAGGACCCGCAACAATCTGAAGCAAAGGTGCCCGAGGCGCACCGGCTCTCCCTCTAGCACGAACTATCCTCCTGGCTGCAATGGGAATGCCAGGAGTAATCACTGTCCAACCTCGACCTCTAGGCCCCCCTCTGGCCTCACAAACTGATCTGTAAACTGGTGCCACTGGGGGAAGCATACCCATGTATGGAAGGCCAAACTACTGAGGAACTCGGCCAAAGGGGTGCACCTCCACTCATCCCACTCGATCGATAAGCTGCCCTGTGGTGGAGCAGGAAATCAAGGTAAGGGCCTCCTCACCCCATATACCGGCCATGGTCTGGTATGGTGTCACCTCCATATCGGTGGTAGTCAGAGAGGCAACTGGCTGATGAGGTGCTCTAAGCACCGACATGTCTGACCATCTCGCTGCCCTAACAGCTCCAGGATCTGCTACCTCCACACCCCTGCCATAAGGGATGAAGTGCTCATAAACCCAACTCATGACTAGAGTCGGGTGGCTCAACGACTGCCCCTGTAAACGCACCACCCTATATAGATCATGGTAGGTGGTCCCAAGAATATCTGCTCCCCAAGCATATATCCGGCCATGGCCCTCTATATGTGTAATAATGGGGGCCCAGCAGTATAACAATGTGTCCCCTCCCTTGTCCCCGATCAATCTCAAGGCAAGGATCCCCATGATGGCCTGACGAAATACGGGGATGGGAAAAGAAGGAATGGATCGAACTCTCACCCCCTTCTTCAACCCCGTGGAGATGGCTGCATCTCCCATATAAGTCGCCCACTGGGCAATCTGTGCCCGTGAGCCTGCTGTCTCCAAAGTGAGTCGCCTCCCGATGATCGGGACCCCCAGAATGTGGTAGACGTCCTCCAATGTAATGGTCCACTCACCACAGACCCCTAGCAATCGGAAGGTGTTTCGATCTGCATCCCAGTAAGAGAATAAGTCACAAAGGATGTGACTAGATGGTGCAACATGGGGCACGCGCGATATGTGTAGTATACCAGCCCTCTGAAGTGTGTCCTCCTCATCCTGTGAAAGGGCATCTAATACCCCTGAGAGCCAATCACACTCTCTCTCTCTGCTCCATCGGATGTACTCCTCTCTCGCCTGCATACACTCAAAAACACACAAAAAAAACTAAGTTAGCATCCAGGCAATGCTGAGAAATTCATAAAAACATGTAGAAATGCTAAAAATACAAACACAATCTTAAAAACAAGTTCTTTTTTGCATTCTGTGCAAAACTGCCGCCCTGAGCAGGGAGGCGGTTTCGTAACCGCTGCCTTAAAGGGAGGCGGTCATGTAACCGCCGCTCTAAACATGGCGGTGGTTATGTAACCGCCGCCCTGGCTAGGGCGGCGGTCGTGGTCCGAAAACCCACGCGGGCTTTTAACCTAAAAAGGCCTAAAAAGTGCCAGAAAAGACCATTTTAACTAAAAACAAAGCCTACCCAGTAGGCGCCCCCCCTAGGTGGACCTTTTGAACCTAGCATTTTCAAAAATGACCCCCCCATTACAGAGTATTTAGCATTTCAAAATTAAGGGGGGAAAAACAATAAACTGAAGAAAACTAACCTGTGATTGCTGAGGTCAGTGTTCCGCACGTGGAGGCATGATCACGATCTCGCTGCGAACGTTTCGACTCTACTCACGCAAGAAACCGTCACCGTGGGTCCCAGAGCTCAAAATCAATCAAATCGACTCGCACAAATGAATAGGAAAATGGGCCCACTTTCATATATATGGCACTCTGTTTCATTTTAAAAATAACTTTTCACAGGTTTGGAGCGCTGATGGAGGTAAGTTCTTATCCCCACACAAATGGTACGTTCTCATTCCCTATTATTCTTAGCGTTTATTTTTCAAACTATTGTATCTATCTGCACTTGAGTCCTCTTTTCATTTTGCAGGTAGCGGGAATTTTGGATAGTGTCATTTCAACACACGGACGTGTCAGGTATAACTTCTAACTTCCCATTTCGGGACTGCCATACTCGGACCCACCGTTTTACGCCTCTTCATGGCTAAAACACTTCTCCGAGGGGGCAATATGTACGTACCCAAAATTGTAAGGTACTGTACTACTAGAATAGTGTAACAAGTGCCCCAATGATGATACAGGTCTCCTCGCAAGGTGTTCGGGATCCGGAAAATCTCTCGGAGTATGCGTTAACATCCCGCATGCCCCGCTTAGCCCCCGCGTCCTTTGTTTTTCCCTTTTCCCCTCTTTTCTTGGCCTTTTGCTCTTCAGTGACGAAACCGCCGCCCTGCGGCGGTCTCATGGGTGGGTGGCGGTCTCATGACCGCCGCCCTGATCAGGGCGGCGGTCCTTTACGGTCGTTTTCCAGAAAGCGTTTTGACGTGACTCACGTAAAGATCAGCGTTTCACCAGCTTTTCCTTGCCGACTTGGGCTTGCATTTATGTTTTTGGTCCCCTGGAATAGTGTTTGGCCATTGTTTATAGTTTTTAGAGTTCAGTTTGGTTTTGATCTTTGGGTGAATGAAAGCTATAAATAAGTGGCTTGTGCTCAAGCAAATGGCTGCCTCAAGTTTTTCTGAATTTCATCTTTGCAATAGTTCAGCTTTTATTCTGTTTAGAGCGCTTGGTTTTAATTCATTATATGTCTAGTTAGCATTGTTCAACTGTTGGTAAGCCACATATCCAGCTTGTGCAAACAGTGTTGTTGTTTTATCCAATCCATTGGAGTAGAATAGCTTAGGAAGCCATTAAAGTTGCAGGTTTTGCTCTTCAAATAGGATAGTTTCAGGTTCTGGACGCTTTATGTTGCATGACTCACAGTAAATCCCGCTAGGAATTGCATAAGCCAAGCTCTGTACTCTTGCGCTATCCCTCTCCTACTCGCATTATATTCGGTCTGCATTCTGAGCTGTCCTTGTCCCAAAATCTACTTCTATCGATGCTAGCATTACACGCTTTTCTAGATCCACGTGAACACGAAAGAACGAGGAGATCACACTGAGGGGACAAGATCACACACACCATCGGATTCGCCACTGTTCTGCGGAATCCAGGTTTTAAGCTTTCAAAGTTCTAGTTAGAATCATATCAAATAAAGTAGTTAATTGCTTCATTTCAGTAAATTCTATTCTCGATATTACCAGGGAAGCTGTGGGGATTGATAGTTTCTGAGAAACTATGATTCACTCCTCACTTCTGAGGTAGGATCGAGAAATCTACGCAAATAGATAAAGCAAGTTATTTCATTATTTAGAATAAATCTACAAATTGCATAGACAAATAACTACACTCGGTTATTTTGTTTGTTTTAAATTGTTATTTGGTTGTTATTTCTAGATACGCTTAAATAGCTGCTTTTCTTCTTAGAAAGTTAAATATAAAAATAGAAGTTATATATGTTTTAGATAGTTAGAATTTGCTTTGTTACAGTTAGATTTACATTTTGTTTTGTATGACAATCACGGGACCTCAGGAGCCCAGGGAATACGTATTTGAGCCAATCGTGCCTCAACCCAACCTCGTCACAGCAATAGTTGACATAGACCAGAACCTTAGAATACAAGTCTTCCAAACAACAACAGATTTACAATTAATCAGTTCTCAGTTGAGAGGGTTAAATATAGAAGACGACCAAGCACACACGTTTTGGTCAAATCAACCGAACTACAGATTGCCCTAGGAAAACATTCACATGACTGTAGAAGGGTTCGAAAGAGAACAAACCTTTGGTTGTGATCCTTTGGTCCCACAGCCAGGTGTAGGAGACACTCTCACAGACATAGATACTAGCTTAAGGATCCAGGTTGCACAGAACGCCTGTGAGATATTCTGAGAAGATCACGCAGTTATTGGTCCTAAACATAGAAGCTGAGAAAGCGTACGATTACTGGATACTAGGAATTAGGACTTGATTTCGTATATGACCATAGCAGGACCACAACAACCAAGAGTCTACGGTTGTGATCCACAAATTCCACAGCCTAACGAATCCATAAGTCAATCAGATATAAACACTGGCCTACGCACACTAGTATTCCAATCCACTCCACTTCCACCCATCATCATCGAACAATTGTCCTTACTAGATATAGCGGCTAACGAAGCTAGAGAATTCTGGACTAGGCCAGAGAATCGTCCGTAGAGTCAATTGTATTCACCATCCACCATATGACCTTATTTGGAGACATACACGAAACTATCCCAGGTCATTTCCCACGTATTCCACAACCCATAGATCGAATCACGCCAGAGCTCGATATTGATTGGAGCCTTCGAGCAGTCATCCTTGCCGATCGATCTATCACACCAGTCCAAGTTAGAAGGGCCTTCTTTGCCTTAGATTCACAAATTCCATTAGTGCGTGTCGAAGACATTAGATTGCCTAACTAGTTGTTTGCATCCCACGCATATTCCATCCCCACCGGCTGTCTCGGCACGACCTCGGGAGGTCGGGTATGCGGAAGAGTTACCTGTAGATTCCCACGCTCGCTTGTCGCTTTTTCGGCGTACATTACCCTCTATTTGGTTCAAGAATCTAGCCACTTTGAGGGTTTTGGGGGTACTAATACTTGAAATTGCATGACATGAGATCATTGGTTGGGGATCATCCTAACTCCTCCTCTATGCTCGACAATGACCTCTACCTCTTCATCTTCTTCCTGCTCTTCTATCTCCATTGGGCCCCTCGATGTATAACAACTATCTTTTCATCAGATTTATGTCTCTAGGGATATTTGATGGTCCATATTAATTTGACACAATTAAAACATAGACCCTTTTTCTCTTTTCTTCAAATGTTGAGGTGTTATTCAAACTAGTTGAGGAAATAATGGTGTTGGGGTGCTACGGTATCTGATGTTAGTGAAAAATTTTCCTCCTAGGTGGAAAGTAAATTTTTCCTTTGCCCTACATTCCATGATAATAGAATTAAAGACCTTAAGTGGA
This sequence comes from Taxus chinensis, assembly GCA_019776745.2. NCBI lineage: Eukaryota > Viridiplantae > Streptophyta > Pinopsida > Cupressales > Taxaceae > Taxus > Taxus chinensis. The sequence goes on along the minus strand of CM034147.1, from coordinate 647,584,360 downwards.
TTAAACATACAGACATCATGCTCAATGGTGGTCCTTAGGACCGCCAAGAAATAGGTCATTCAGATTGTCTTCCATAATATGTCTCCACACATAAAGATATGTTTTGGAATGGATGAACATAATCCTTAACTAATCTTATTTTCTGTAACTTTGTTAATTGGCTAAAGTAATTATTTGCAACCATTAGAACTATAGGTGCAATGCAACTCTTTAGTAAAAAAATTACTATGTGACACTCAGACCATTTATTCTGCCTTTGAGGTACATAACCATCGATACCAGAGTGAATTGTTTAGGTTCGAGATACAAGGATTCCATGGTCACCTTTTGTCCTAATGGGATATGATGTAGATCAAATAAATTTTCCATTTGGTTAATCCAATTGATGTGGATCCTTTCCATCAAACTTACATATTTCCACTTTGTAGCAACATGTTCTAGGCTTGCAAAGTATTTGGATTTGAGAAATCAACTGGCTAAAACGATCCGACCTTGGCTAGGTTGTCCAGGCTACTTTCTAGACTTGAAGATTCCTTGGTTGATTAGAGTATGATTGAGTATGAGGATGATTTGGAAGATGATGAGGAACCTTTAGATTTGTACCGAGTTTTTGCATTGATATCATCCAATCACTGATTGATCTTGTTTACATCTCCTTTACTGGCCATCTTAGACTGTAGGATTCATTGATGATACTCAAGTGGCTTACCTTATGATCCGCCGATGGTAAAACCTTACACTGAGAATCCATAGATACCCCTTGACTCCAACTCTTCAACTATTACATCATCCTTGTCTAGAGTTTTACCTGGGCAATGATAGGTTCTATACTTCTTGAAAAAGGCCCCACTAATGATGCCCTCGAATAGTAGATTTAAGGATCAAAGTAGAATTTAGGGCTTGGGGTATTTAAGTGATAAAGAACATGTAAAGACTAGGAGATGATCACATTTCGAATGATGTAAAGAAGTTGGAAAATTATCAATTACTCAACCATTATATAGATGATGAGGTTATTTAATAAGACCCCTCCGCAATCGTTATAATTTTGCATAAAGTAAGAGTGTGTCATCAAGAAATGATTCTGAAATGTGTTCAGATGAATCGAGACATGCGAAGAGAGGTGTCGCATGTGTAACAAATCCCTCAATAATAATGTAAGCTACCATTTTGGAGATATGAGCTGTGTTCACAATTAGGGTTTTGACCTAAAAATAACCTGGCCAAGATCAAACCAACTTTGATACCACTTGTAATGTGTAGTGATTTTTATTACCTGAGAACATGAGATGAATCGAATGCACGCCGATATGGACCTGGTGGGATGATGGGTGAACTCACTGGTAGGAAGTGAAAATGTCAAGGGTGTGGAAGCCAATCCTGTAGTGGAGTATGACGTGGAAAATGAGATATTGTAGTGATGGATGGACTTTAGTGCAAAAGCACGGGAGTGAACCATGAGTGACAAATGTAAGAACCTAGGATGAGCAATCACATTAATGCATCCAGGTGAAAGAGAAATAATCCACATAGAAAGAACTACATGTATAACACGAAGTGGAAAAATTAGACTTACGCTCACGTGAACACATAATAAAATAAATCATCCCCTTGTCTTCATATTTGAGTTTAGTAACCATATTACATTCATTGAGGCCATAACAGATCCATATAACAATGGCCATTGAAGGTCATGATCAATTACAGTATGTTCTTCACATTGAAGTTGCAAGGATAAACATAGATGATCCTAGTCAGAAAATGCCATCACTCAAATATTTTTTAAGTAATGTCCCAACATAGAATCCTCCATGAGTATCTTGTTGATGAGAAAAATCGTAATGGTTCCCATGACCTCTGCTCTCTCAGGATGATTCTGATTTATATCCTATCTTGGAGAGGGATCTGAACACCTGTAAGTGATGGAGTATATTGAACGTGTTTTTTAGGTGGAGGAGATGGAGACCTTGTGAGGACACTCAACAGACTGCCAAGTGTCCAAGTCGTCCTCCAGATGGATGTATGTATCCTATTGAAATCCGAGGAATCTCCACTAACATGTGTGTAATGATATCCTATTCTGGATTCAATGACTCGCATAGCATAAAATATGAATGATTTACATGTGATCATATTGCAATGCTTTTTTACGCTGGCCCCTTATCCACTCCGCATGAGAGACAGATAAACTATTTCTCGTAAGTGCAATAGGATCCGAAAATAGCTGGTTCATCAACATCATCTTGTCTTAAAATGTGAGTCAATGATAGTTTTGTTAAACCCTTATGTAAGAGTTAGATGATCATAGGTGAATCTAGGGCCATTGTTGACTATAAATTACTAAAGAAAAGCTTCTTCCATATCAAAATAGGTACTAATAAATCCAAAGGGTATGTGGAATGTACCATTAGAGAGTGTCATTTGTGAGACTATGGTGAAAGGATTTAAGTAATAGTCAATCATTAGAATATGAAGCCATATCCATACAATAATTCTTGAGATGCAAGTATGGATTTCTAGTACCATCAAAACATGAAAATGTAGGCATAAAAAAATAGTTGGGAAATGCTGAGCTATGAATCTTTTTTGGAATAGGATTGACATGAAATGAATTATTATCAATGGAATTATAATAATCCTTATTTTATAATGTAAGAGATTGGACCTGAGATTGTAAGTGACTGAAAACATGCATGAGGGATAAGATATCCTATGAGGGTTAAGTGGTTGTAATTTTCCATTATCATTAATCATAATAATATCCAGAGGAGACATAGGGGATTCCGATGCTAAGGGAACACTAGAAGGCAATGACGAAGGAGTTATAGGTGATGAAGGACATGGAACATCCATAGAAGAAGTAGGAATAACATCAGAAAGATCTTTTGGAGATGAAGTTATAGATGGAGATGATGTAATTTAGGAGGAGATGAACTAATAGATAGGGATGAAACATGCATGTTATTAGATACAATATCAGAAGAAGCTAATAATAGAGCAGGAGATTCACACTCAACAGTATGCAAAGAAGTAGAATCTTGAATATCAAATATTTCATCACAATCAAATAAAGATTTAGATAGAAGGATGTCATTGAGTGTATCATAAACATAGTATGGAGTATGCAAACTAGTATGGGATGTATCATGAGAAGAATTTTTAGAAATATAAGTAACATGAGAGGCAGTTATAGTAGTGTCTAGAATAGTATGAGAATCAACATTCACATGTGTATTATCAACAATACCAAACACAAAATTAATAAGAGTAACATCAAAAGTTCCTTTGGAAATTTCAAAAGGAGGATTGTGGTTAACTATATAACAAGGTGTATAATAAGAAAAGATCACTAGATTAGAAATAATCCCAATGGTAGAATTATCAAAGCTAGTAGGTACATTTCATTCATTAGCTAAGAGTTGTTGAGTATGATCTAGAATAGTAACATCACAATATAAGGAAGTGAGTTCAACAACAGTGGCCTCATCATAAATAAGAGTGATACTTACATGAAGCATGATGAGATAAGAAGAAGAAGAGCTATCCTTAGCCATTATAGTTTGTAGTGGATCCTAGGGAAAATAATTATAAGCTACAGGTTCACCAAAATGATTCTAGAAAACCTAAATTTTATTATGAATCTAAATGTACATAACTAGTATAAATGAAATGAACTAAAATATGAATTCCAAAAAAAATCTTTGATTTTATAAATGAAAGAAAATAAATAGGGATAAGGATATTTCCTCAATTTCACTTGCCTCACAGTGACTTAGGACTAATTAGTGTGATGAAATGGTAGAAAAGAACATCACAATTGACCATAGGAAAATGCAACAGAGGTGGAAATGGCTAGACTAGGGTTCGTGGAGAAGGATCGGGGAACTTGGAGTGATCTAGTTTGAAATATGGGAACCCTCGTCTATAGAAATGGTCAAAACCTAGTTTTGATATGGTTGTTATAGCTTCACCCTTATTCTCCTTTTGTCATGTGAATGTCATAACTTGGATCACCGAATTACCTGTAAACTTGTAATGAAGAAATCACATGCAAAACCCCTAACAAAGAAGCAAACCATAAAAAATAAAGATGTAAATGAAGGGGTCAGACTTTCCTTAGCCACCATAATGGTGGTTTTATTACTGAGTGTTGCACTACATCTCATACCCAATGTATTCCTTTGTTCTTGTGTGTGCAATAGTGCTCCTAGATCACCCTCGTGCCAATGACACCAAGATAAAGGGTAATAAATATATAAAAATACAAATGGTGGATGGAATAAAATGACCTCCTGTTCCTATGCAATGTGTATGTAGACTAATATCCCAAATGTTATTCGTTGCTCTATGTAGATAGCTTTCCTCTGATAATAATAGGTCACCGATATAATGATATGTATGTTGTGTTTATATAGGGATTTCTTGTTCGAGTTTCAACACTAATGACCTAACATGCCGACTAGTACCTCAGGAGATGAGAGGGAAAACTAAAAATACCGACCTCAAATGTCAAAGATAAGATCTAATGTAAAGAGGATAGGAGCGCTTAGGATGGATAGGAGCACCCGGTGCTACTGTCCAACCCTAGGTGCTAATGTTTAGAGATAAGTGATGACAAATGAGTGAGAACTGACAGATAGGGATCCCTAAGACCTGATTAGAATTGTGTATGAGTGAAAAATACACAAGACAACAAGAAATGAATAACACTAAGACAAATTGATGGACTATGAGATGTGTCATCAATGAATACTTTCCTTATGCAAGATACATATATAAAACAACATACTTAGCGGTATAATAATAATGTTAAGTGCGTGATTTTGTGTCTACAAAGACCCTAGTATGTTGAAGATTATTTTTCATTCATGTAAAACGAGGGATAATGAGCTGATGGAACATGTAAGTACCATAAAGGGAGAATGAGAAAATTCAAATTTAATATTATTGTTGAAGTGTTTTCAGTTTGTAGTATGTTTTCCATCAATGTATTTGCCATCAATGACAAAGGGGGAGATTGTTGAAAAAATTTCATTGATGTCAATTTGGTGAATGTGAGTTTAGAGTGTTGTCATTGTTATTAGGATGATAGTGTTGTGCATGATTGGTGTTATGGAGAGATTGTTGGAGGGTTTTGATTGATATCATATTGATAGTGTTATGCATGGTTGATGTCAAATTGGAGATTATTCCTTTTTGATATCAGATATTAATGTGGAGAGTTTGTTTTGAGTTATCGTTGATGACAAATTATTCCTAATGATGATGTCAAGGTCTAGGTATACATAATGTATATCAGTTGGTAATTTATAATGCATGAGAAAAGGTATGCATGTTAGCTGAAACAAGAAGACCAAGATGTAGAAGATATAGATGAAGAAAAGAGAGCATATTGTTGAAAGAGCATTGAAGGAGAAAGATTAAAATTCTATATAAATTATATTCGAATGCTTTGGAATTTGTCTATAGTTTTTTATTTGTCTTGGTATGTGACTGTACGATGGAAAAGTGATAAGTGAGCATGGGAATCTACAAGTAACTCTTCCTCGCACCCGACCTTCTGAGGTCATGCCGAGACAGCCGGTGGGGATGGATTATGTGTAGGGTATGGGTAGACTAGTTAGGAAATATTATATATTTGGCACGCACTAATGGAATCTGCGAATCTAAGGCAAAGAAGGCCCTCCTAACCTAAAATGGCATGATAGATCAGTTGGTAAGGATGACTGCTCGAAGGCTCCAATCAATATCGAGCTCTGGCATGATCTGATCTATAAGTTGTGGGATACGTGGAAAATGACCGGGGATGGTTTTGTGTATGTCTCCAGACATGGTCATATGATGGATGATGGATACATAACGGATTCTATGGTCGATTCTCTGGTCTAGTCCATAAATCTTTAGCTTTGTTAACTACTATGTCTAACAAGGATAACTATGTGATGATGGTAGGTGGAAGTGGAGTAGATCTGAATACTAATGTGCATAAGCCAGCATCTATGTCTGATTCACCTGTGGATTGGTTGGGTTATGGGATTTGTGGGTCATAACTGTAGATTCGTGGTTATTATGGACCTACTATGGTCATGTGTGGAATCAGTCCCTAATCCCTAGTATCTAATAGTCGTATTCCTTTTGGGCCTCTATGTTTAGAATTAACAGTTGTGTAATCTTTTTTGAGTATCTTATAGGCGTTCTTGCAACCTGAATCCTTAAGCTAGTATCTATGTCTGTGAGAGTGTCTCCTGCGTCTGGCTGTGGGACCAAAGGATCACAACCGAACGTTTTCTCTCTTTCAAGCCCTTCTACAATCATGCGGATATTTATCTAGGGTAATTTGTAGTTTGGCTGATTTGACCAAAATGTGTGCGCTTGGTCATCTTCTATATTTAACCCGCTTAAATGTGAGCTGATCTGTTGTAAGTCTACTGTTGTTCGGAAGACTTGGATTCTAAGGTTCTTATCTATATTAGTTATTTCTGTAATAAGATTGGGTTGAGGCACAATTGGCTCGAATACGTATTCTCTGGGCTCCCTAGGTCCCTTGATTGTCGTACAAAAGTAAATGATATAAAGCTAATTAATGACAGAATAAACTAAACATGCAAGATATATTTACTTATATTTCTAAGTCTGATGTTTATTGCTAAACTAATGAACATATTTTAAAGAGAAACTTATCTAATATATCTAAAATTTACAACTAAACTAATAACGTAATTAAAACAAACAAAGCGACCGAGTATAGCTACTTGTCTATGCAATTTGTAGATCTATTCTAAATAACCTGATAACTGATCTACTCTATTTGAAAGACTCTCGATCCTACCTCAGAAGTGAGAAGTGAATCATAGCTTCTAAAAAACAATCAATCCCCACAGCTTCCCTGGCAATATTGAAAGTAAAATTTAACTAAAATGAAATGATTAGCTACTCTATTTGATATGCTTTTAACTAGAAATTTGAAAGCTAGAACATGGATTCTGTAGAATAGTGGTGAATCCAATGGTGTGTGACCTTGTCCCCTCAGTGTGATCTCCTCGTTCTTTCATGCTCACGTGGATCTAGAAAAGTGTGTAATATTAGCATCAACAAAAGTAGATATTAGAACAAAGGTAGCTTAGGATGCAGACTGAATACAATGTGAGTAGGAGAGGGATAGCACAAGAGTACAGAGCTTGGATTATGAAATTCCTAGCGTGATTTATTGTGAGTCATGCAACATAAAATGTCCAGCACCTGAAACTATCCTGTTTAAAGAATTAAATCTACAACTTTAATGGATTCCTATTGAAATCAAACTATCCTACTCCAATTGATTTGGATGAAATGACAACAACACTTTGCACAAGGAAAATATGTGGCTTTCTGACAGCTAAACAATGCTAACTATGCATGTAACAAATGAAACTATAAATCCTAAACAAAAATGAAAGGCTAAACTATTGAAATGAGAAATTCAGAGGAAAATTTGAGGGGCCATTCGCTTGAGCACAAGCCAACTATTTATAGAATCCCATTTACCCAAAGGTGAAAACCAATTTAATCTCTTAAACCATAAATAATGCCAAAACACTATTCCAGGGAACCAAAATCATAAATACAAGTAAAGGCGGTGAAAAAAAAGCTGGCAAATGTTGAATTTTTACGTGAGTCATGTTAAAAGAGCATTCTGGAAAATGCGTGAAGGACCGCGGCCCTGAGCAGGGCGGTGGTTATAAGACCGCTGCCCTTCCTGGGTGGTAGTTTCGTAACTGAAGAACAAAATGCAAAGGAAAAGAGGGAAAAAGAGAACAAAAAAGTATGCAAGGGCTAAGTGGGACATGCGGGATGTTAACGCATACTTGGAGAGCTTTTCCAGATCCTGAACACCTTGCGAGGAGACCTGTATCATCATTGGGGCACGTGTTATGTTATTTCAGTAGTGCAGTACCCTACAATTTTGGGTACGTACATATCACCCCCTCGGAGAATCGTTTTAGCCATGAAGAGGCGTAAAATGGTGGGTCCAAGTATGGAGGTCCCGAAATGGGAAGTTAGGAGTTATACATGGTACGTCCGTGTGTTGAAATGATGCAATCAAAAATTCATGCTACCATTTGTGTGGGGATAAGAACTTACCTCCATCGGCACTCCAAACCCGTAGAAAGGGGCATTCAAAACAAGTCAGGTTGCTATATATGTAAAAGTGGGCCCATTTTCCTATTCATTTGTGCATGTTGATTTGGTTAATTTTGAGCTTTGGGACCCATGATGACGGTTTCTCACGAGAGTATAGTCAAAACATTTGGGATGAGATTGTGATCATGCCTTCACAAGTGGAACACTGACCCACGAGATCACAGGTTAGTTTTTCTCAATTTACCATTTTTATCCCCAAAAGATTAAAATGTTGAAATCTTTGTCATAGGGGGATAATTTTTGAAAATGTTAGTTTTAATAGGTCTATCTAGGGGGGGCACCTGTTGGGTAGGCTTTGTTTTAGTCAAAATAGTCTTTATTTAGCATTTTTAGGTGTTTTTAGGTCATGTGACACGTACGGAAATTCGGGACATGACCGCCACCCTGGGCAAGGCGGTGGTTACATGACCGCCGCCCTGAGGTGGCGATTACGGAACCACTACCCTGCTCAGGGCGGTCCTTCACAAAATGCTTAAATAACACTTATTTGAATTTGTTTTTGCATTTTTAGCATCTTTACCTGCTTTCATGATTTTTCTAAATTCATTTGGATACTAACTTGCTCTGTTTTGTGTGTTTTTGGGTGTATGCAGGTGAGGGAGGAGTATATTTGATGGAGCGGAGAGAGAGAGAGAGAGTGTGATTGGCTCCCAGTAGTATTAGATGCCCTTTCTCAGGACGAGAAGGACACTCTTTAGAGGGCCGATATACTACGTATATCACGCGTTCCGCATGTTGCACCATCTAGTCACATACTCTATGACTTATTTTCATATTGGGATGCTGATCGGAACACTTTCCGATTACCAGGGGTCTGAGGTGAGTGGACCATTACTTTGGAGGATGTTTACCATATCTTGGGGGTCCCGATCATTGAGAGACAACTTGCTCTTGAGACAGCAGGTTCACGGGCTTAGATAGCACAGTGGGTCTCATACATGGGAGATGCAATTATCTCCACTAGTTCAAAGAAGGGGGTGAGGATCCAATCTATTCCTAGCCTGCCTATCCCCTTGATTCATCAAGCCATTATGGGGATCCTTGCCTCAAGATTGATTAGGGACAAGGGAGGAGACACTCTACTCTATTGTTGGTACCCCCATTATTAAGATTGAGGGACATGGTTGGATTTATTCCTGGGGAGCCGACATACTTGGGACTACCTATCATGATTTATACCAGGTGGTCCATTTACAGGGGTAGTCATTGAGCCATTTGACCCTGGTTATGAGCTGGGTCTATGAGCACTTCATTCCTTATAGGAGAGGTGTAGAGGTGGCAGATCCCAGAGCTGTGAGGGTAGCCAGATGGATAGACATGTCGGTGCTCAGAGCACCTCACCAGTCGGTCACCTCCGTGACTATTGATGACATGGAGGCCACACCTTATTAGGCCATGGCATGTTTATGGGGTGAGGAGTCTCTTACTTTGATTTCTTTCTCCACCACAGGGCAGATTGTTGACAGGGTGGGGAGGGTGGAGACAAATCCTTTTGGTCAAGTGCCTCAGTAGTTTGGCCTACCTTACGTGGGTATGATTCCCCCAGTGGTGCCAGTGTACAAATCATTTCGAGAGGCCAGAGGAGGTCCTAGAGGCTAGGGTTGGACAGTTGTTACTCCTAGTGTCCCCATTGCAGCTAGGTGGGTAGTACAAGCTCGAGGGAGAACCAGTGCTCCTCAGGCACCCTTACTTCAGATTTCCGCCGGTCTTGCCCATAGCAGCAATGACCCTATTGACATAGACTCTGAGTCTGAGGAGTTCACAGGGGGAGAGATGGAGGAGGAGATTGAGGCTGAGGTCAATGATTTGGGTGGAGAGGAGCAAAGCGATCCTAAGTGGCATGATACTCAGGATATTTTATAAGTAGAGAGGGCAGAGCAGAGTGCGGAGAGGGTGACTCTAGTTTCAGAGGATCCACTCTCTCAGGGCCTTGGTGGGGAGGATGAGTTTGTAGTAGGATGATATGTTGCCCCAGCCACAGGAGGAGTGTACCAGTCAGTGGAAGCATCTATGGTAGGTGCTGATCCTAGAGATCCATCTTAGAGGCCTGAAAATCTGAGTGAGTTATCATCCTTCCTTTTAACGTTTGTTTCTAGTTATGATTGCCTTAGTTGTTATCTATCCTTTTGTTTACATTTTCTTTTATCTCTTGATTATTTCTAATTAGATTTTCTCCTTTTCTTGCAGAGACTACTGATGAGTGGTAAGACTTGATTCACCGGGTATGCACCGATACCCTGATGATCCCTTTGGAGAAGACTTGTGTAGAGTTATCTGTGGATGCAGGGGAGCCTTCAGCAGCTGGTACACACACCGACATCTTTGCCCCTACTGGCATGTGGCCAGGATGGTTCCTACCCTCCATACCAAGCTGGTAGGGTACAGGATAGTAGAGCACATGATGAGGAGTCATTCTCATGGTGACACTGCAGCTGCTCCTCAGGATCCTGAGCCCTCCGTGCACTCAGAGCACCGGCACAGCTAGAGTCCTAGATGGGGGCGTGTACCCTCAGAGGGATCTCATAGGGGTTGAGAAACCACTTGGCTCTCTTGGATTATTTTTTATGATGTATTTTGTATCTCCCGGGATCTTTGAGCATTTTGACCATGCTTAGTGCATGATGGCATTGTACAAGAAACTTGACCATATATATATATATATATATATATTCTTTTCTTGGATCAGATGCTTGGCATTAATGTTCTTATGATTTGATTATGCATGTAAATTATAATGATGTTTTCTAGGTTTTTTAGAATGTATGCAATGGAGACTAAATGATACAAATGTTTACTTTCTTTTTGTATTTCGTGATGCTAATATATGATAATGTAGACACAATGTGACTTCAAACTCTAGCTTCTTATAAGTAATTTTTCGGTACTTCATATTTGTTTTGACAAAGTGTGATGATAAACCGGTACGATGAGTAGATAAACTTGCCCCACTCCTAACTCCATGCAACTAGTAAGATGCGAGGGCTCATCACCAAGAGCCAGGAAGGGAAAAATCTATGAAATGTGTTGAAATGATAGTGATGAGAGATAGACAAAGCCTTGGTGGAACCAAATTAGGATGCTACAAGCCTATTCTACTCAAGTGACCCCATAGTTTGGGATGTAACTTGCTTTGCGGTTTATCTAGACTTAGATCTGTAGATGGCCACATGGTAGAAAAAATATGGGTTTCAGGGTTTTGAACTCTCTTGGAATTTTAGACATTTGATTCATTTGTTTTTGACTCAAAATTTTCAAAATTTCATTGTAATTGTTTTCTTATGACCTTCAATGTTTATTTGTCAAGAGGACTCCCTACACCTTGCCCCATGCTACTAGTAAGAAGTGTGGGCTTATCACCATGGACAAGGTATAGGTGAGTAAGGGAATTCCCATCCTTTCCCAACCCTATGTCACTAGTAAGAGACGCAAGCTCATCACCGAAGGTTGGTAGGGCAAGAAAATGTGTAAAAATAAAATTTTCTATTTGATCTATGTTTGACTTTCTTATTTGAGCAAAATGTCAGTGTATTCTTATTTCCAAAGAGATATCCATAGGGGATAGATGTGACACAATGAAGCTTCTAGAATAGACCATAGGCAAGGCACCTATCCTAAGAAGAAACCAAAGATGAGAACAAGCATGCAGATCCTGGTATGGTTACCGTTAATGATTTGTCATATCTAGCTTTATTTGATGAAATGATTCCGAAATAGGTGATGACGTTATAAAATGAAGAAGTATGATTAGAGTGTGGTCATGCCAATAACATCAAAATTTTGTAATGAATTACTTTGAGAATGAGTTCCTTGATCACAAAATTATACAAAACATGTGGAAAAAATGAACCTAACTATATGAAGATGTAATGTAGATATATTTATATAAGTAGTGTTGGCCGCTTATGCGTAGAATCGTTTAAGGTGTAGGGAATTGACTATTTCACCAAATTCCTCACCCTCTAGTGTACATTATAGATATGCAACATTTCCATAGTCCTTCGTGACTTGGTATGGGCCCAACCATTTGGTCTGGAACTTCCTTCCTTTGCCGGTCTTTTTATCGATCCAGTTGTCTAGCCTTAGAACTAGATCACCTTCATATATGTCTCGTTCATAGACCTTCTTGTTATACTACCGGCACATCTAGTTAGCATAGATTCTATGCCATTGTTCAACATCTAACCTAGCTTCATCTAGGCTTTCTAGTTAGGAGAGACATGCTTCTTTGTAAGAGTCTTCATCCAGAATCCCTTGTAATGAGATACGGAGACTGAGTATTTCAACCTCTAGCGGGAGAACTGCTTCTACCCCGAACACTAGCGAGAAAGGAGTCACTCCTGTTGGTGTTCTTATTGAGGTTTGGTGGGCCCACAAGGCCGGATATAACTTCAAATGCCAATCTCATTTGTTTTCTTTCACCGTTTTAAGAAGAATGGCTTTTAATGTTTTGTTTGTCGCTTCAGCTTGTCCGTTGGCTTGAGGGTAATACAGGGAGGCTGTATGATGACTTATTTTAAATTTAATGCACAATTCATGAACTTTTTCATTCTTAAAAGAAGTCACATTATCTTATATAATGACTTGTGGGACACCGTACTTACAAATGATTTGGTTCAAAATGAACTTGGCGATTACGGAACCCGGTACAGTAGTAAGCGGCATAGCTTCTACCCACTTGGTAAAGTATTCGGTGGCTGTGATTATGAATTTATGGCCATCTATAGATGAGGGAGAGAATTTCCCTATCAAATCTAGGCCCCACATAGAAAAGGGCCATGGAGTAGCGATTGGTTGTAGAGATTATGCTAGCATGTGAATCTCGTGGGATAATTCTTGGCACTTATGACACCTTCGCACAAACTCTACTGCATCGTGTTCTAGAGTGGGCCAGAAATATCCCATCCGATGTATTTTGTGAGTAGTGGCATGGCCACTGAAGTGGCCCCCACACATGCCACTATGAGATTCATATAGAATTTTCTTGGATTCTTCTGTGTCAACACACCTTAGGAGCATTCCATCGAAATCCTTATGATAGAGTACCTATTCTATGATAACATATTTAGCTATGATAATGCGTAACCACCTTCTTCATTGTGGTGTAGCACCTTCGGGACACATATGGTCCATGATATAATTAATAATATCAGTATACCAAGGACACTCAGAGACAGGAGGTCTGGTTTTGATGTAGTATATGCATTCATCAGGAAAGTCTAGATCTACTAGATTTCCTCCTTCTAGTGGGTTGTCAGCTAACTAGTCTGCTATGATTTGTCCCTTAACAAACTTTTGATTTACAAAAGTTAATTCAAATTCACCCATTAAGGTTATAAAGTGTCCAGCCTTCTTAGACAAGGACCCTTGCGTGAGGAAGGTTCGTAAATGGTATGTTCTTACAATGACCCTTGTTTCTTGATTTAGCATATAATGTCTTAAGTGTTTGGTTGCGAAGATTATGGCAAGGCATTCTCATTATGACTATGTATAACATGTTTCATAATCGAGCAACGTTTTTCTAATGAAATAGATCACACATTCTCTCTTGTCATCATCTTCTTGAGCTAGCATACAGGCTAGCGAGACATTGTTAGCTCGCTAATACAAGATTAATGGGTGGTCTGGCATAGGTGGCATTAGCGTAGGTGGTGATAACAAGAGACACTTAACTACGTCGAAAGCTTCGTTGCAGTCTTCGATCCAATCAATACTATAATATTTATTGAGTAGATTGTTGATTGGATGAATGACAAAGCTTAAATCTGGGATGAATCTTTGGATTGCACCAAGTTTTCTGAGAAATGACCTGATTCCAGATTCATCTGAAGGTGGGACCATTTCAAGAACAGCCCAAGTTTTGGTTGGGTCAACATCAATCCCTCATGACGATATAATGTAACCCAGGAGTTTCCCTCCTATCACACCAAAAACACATTTTTCTGGATTTAGCGTGACTCTGTATTCTATTAGATGTGAAAGAATGACGCGGAGTACTTCCAAGTGATTACAATGCCTCCTAGCTTTGGACAACAAGTCATCTACGTAGGATTCCACAATTTTATGACTAAGATCATGAAATATATACATCATAGCCGACTGGTATGTAGCACTAGCGTTCTTGAGACCAAATGGCATAACAGTGTAGTAATAGGTTCCTTAAGGAGTTATAAATGTGGTTTTAGCTTGGTCTTGTTCAGATATTCTGATTTGATTGTATCCTGAGAATCCATCCATGAGAGACAAAATCTCAAATCCAGTTATTGCATCAACAATGAAGTCTATGGATGGTAACGGGAAGTCATCCTTAGGAAACACTTTGTTAATGTCTCGGAAGTCTATGTAGTTATGTATTTTCCCATTCTTTTTTAGAACGGGAATGATATTAGATACCCACTGAGAGTAGTCGATTGGTTTGATGAATCCTACTTGGAGGAGTTTAATTACCTCTTCTTTCACCATGAGAGCTACCTTGGGTTTCATTGGTCTTGATTTTTGTTTAATCAGTTTTGCATCTGATTTTGTGACGAGTTTATGTTACGTAATGTGTGGTGTAACCCTTGTCATTTCTTTATAATTAAATGTAAAAACCTTCTGATGTTCCTTGAGGATTTGAATGTGTATTTCTACTTCTGATGGAGTTAACGAGGATCCTAATTTCAATATCCTTGGCTCATCCTCTGTTCCGATGTTAATATCAATTGTTTCTTTGATTAAAGAAGCGTTACCTTCTTCAAACTCAGGCGGGGCAGGAGGTAATTCCAGATCGTCTCCATTTTCTATTGTGTATATGCTAAGTTCCTCTTGTGGGGGAAGCTCTATCATGGGATTTCCGAAGTAGGAAGATGAATGTGGGATTAAGGACAAATCTATCACGTGATGGGTGAGATGTAGCACTGCGTAGGTATTTAAGTAATCCAGAGTGGCTCTATCACTATCAATGTGGTATAGGATAGTAGATTTGTTCTCATCTCTGTTCGTTAAAAGAGGGTTTGACATTTTTTTCACCAATGGTTTAGTTCGAAGGGATACCATGAAATGAATATCCTCCAACTCACTGTTTGGGGTGAAGCATGATGCCAAGGTTGCTATAGAATCGATGAGAATATTTTTTTCTCACGGGATTGCTTCAATTGATATGAAGTTAAGATCCTTGCTTAAATCCAATACAACTATTTTGTAGAGCTGTAAGTGCTCAGCTCTGGTTTCATATACCTCAGAGACTTGGTTTTCTACCAATTGTGAGTCTCCTAACACCTTGATGTTATTAACACCGATCCTCTTAGCTAAGATGAGGCCAAGGAGGAGGGATTCGTACTCAGTGCCATTTTTCGTACATTTGAAATTTAGTTTAAAGGAAAATGGTAGGATCTTTCCCTCGGGAGAAGTAAAAATTACACCTACCCCAACTCTATAATGACATCTACCTCCATTGAAATGGAGAGTCCAGTATTTCACTAGGAATATGGACGTTGGGATATTTGTTGTGTTAACGTCTTCTACTTCCACCATGCAGAGATCCTCTGCTGGAAGAGAACCAACACCTAGGGTATATCCCATGCCTACAAAATCAAATGGTAGGAACATTGGTAGATCCTGTTTTAATAATTTGACAATTTTTGTAGTAGTTCCTAATGATACTATTTCTACAATGTTAGTCTCATCCTTAAGGGATGGGATAGTCTTGACTAGGCTCATAGTCTCAAGATCTATTGTAGGTACAAACTTTTCCTCCAGTTTTGCGTCGGTGGGTTTATTAAGTTGGTTTGTTGGGAGTTCAAACTCCGAGTGAACCTGGTCTTTTCTTTAAGTCAGCTAGGTGTATATCGAATGGATTTGGATTGCCTTTGGCTACGAACACTTTTCCTAAATGCAAGAATCTTACTTCTTGAAATAATGTAGAGGGGATTTCCTTCATACGATGTTTCCATGGTCGGCCAAGGATCATATTATAGTTGGTTTCCTGATCTATAATATAAAAATCAGTCATGATTATTTTGGGTCCTAAGGTGACGGGTAGTATTATAGTTCCAATCGACGTGGCTTTAAGGCTATCATAGCCTCTTAATGTATTTCAAGTTGTGGAACAATTTGTTTCTCCATACCCTAGCTTTTGAAGGAAAGATAAGGGGACTATATTAACTGCTGCTCCATCATCAACCATCACGCGTTTAACATAATTGTTATAAACCCAAACTTACAAATGTAGGGCAGGATCACCTCTGTGTGCAATCTCAGCATCTGTTGGCATTTTGTTTATTTCGAATACAAACTTGGTATCCCTATCCAGCTGCCCAGGAGGGTGGATATGAAAGTCTATATGGTTTACCTGTGTTTCGGTAGGTGGAGTGATGTTAATTAAATGACCTAAACCTAATGCCTCTAAAATAGCAGCCCTATGGGCAGGAGAGTTCTTCAGTAAGTCCAAAAAATAAATGTGCGAGAAGGTTTTTGTTAGATCACTAATTAAATCATAGGCACCTATGGATTTTACTAACATTTGTTGGATGTTATTTGTCTCTGGCAGGTAACTTGGACTTGGTTGAGAGGAATATTCTCATGTCCTTGTTACAACTTCCATGGGTAGTTCGGTGTCTAACTCCACTAAATTGACTATCTTGGATCACGGTTGACTTCCTAATTGTGGTGTAACTAATGGATTTAGTGAAGTCGAGGCTTCATGATCATTATTTCCTATTATTATGCCCTTATTTGTCCCATTTGGATTTAACCTGTTGTTATTGTGATTTGGGAGTAGATCATTAAATATTTTGAGGGATGCGTTTTGAGGGAAAACTACCCCTGTAAAAGTATTTGGTGCTGGTGATGAAGGATCTTCCAAGAACATATCTATGAAAAGTTGTCTTTGTTCCTCTTACAAATGTATGCATGAATTTATTGTAATCACGGCACATTCTAGTGTCATGGCCTCAAATTTTGTGAAAACCACAATATGAGTTAGGATTGTAACCCCTAGGTTGCTGGCTTGGTGCATATTGTGGCCCAAAACTCTGATTAAACCATTGCCTATTAGGATTAAAGTTTTGCATTTGTTGTTTTTGGTTTTGGTTCTGGTTTTGATATCCAGCTGAGTTTTGGCTTGGACCCTTTGTAAGGTTTTTCCCTTGTTATTGTTGTTGTTGTTGTTGTTGTTGTTGTGGATGATTAAAATCCACTACATTGATTGTTGGGGTAAATTTTTTGTTTCGTTGGTTGTTCATTAGTGGTGGAGTATTCACAACATTTACCTTTTTAGCCTGATCAGTTACTCCATCTGTTGTCACTCCGTGATTTTTATTAAGGACTTTAGGTCATTGATTGACATTTGTGGTAGTGGGGTAAGTCGTAACATTCTGGTTGGAGGTGATTAACCTCCCATTTGTTCCATATGTCTTGCAACCGCTATCTATTGCAGCTTGATCTATTCGGAGAGTGCTCTCAAGTACTTCATCATAAGTCCTTAGTGGGAACTTTTGGACTTCTTCCTTCACCTCTCTGTTGAGGGAATGAAGGAATAAATGCATAGTTCCATCTGATCCATATTTGGAGCACTTTCTAAAGATTAGAGGACTGTATGCCATCTTTGAATGAAATGAGCAACAGATTCATTGTGTTCCTGCTTAATGTGCAAGAATTCCCTGATTCCCGTTCTCAACAGTTTGTTCATATCAAATGCCTTGATTAACTCAGAAATGAGTTGTTTAAATGAATGGATGGAGGCTTCAAGTATTCTATAATACCAATCAAGGGAGATACCTTCTAACATTTTGGGAAATATTTTGGCAACAACCCCATCCCAAGGGAGTAGTTCTCGAATGGCTGTGGCATAGGCCTTGATATGTGCATTTGGATCTCCCTCCCCTTTGTATTTGGGAAAATCAGGAAGAGGTTTTGGAAGCATGATTCTTCGTATGGTGAAGTCTAAGGGCTCTTTCAAATATTCTGAATAAGTCCCTATCGCATAGGTTTCGACCATTGATGGTTCCTGCTGAGGGGGTGGCGGTGGAATGGGTTGTTGATATGGCATAGTGTATGCACTGGTAGGGGCATAAGGAAACCCTTGTGGTTGAGTAAACATGCCTAGGAGAGGAGAACATATCTCCCTATGGTGATTTGGAGTATATGTTTAAGTATGAAGGGTATTGTCTAGGAATGGATTATTTTGTACTAGACCGGGAGGTATCAGAATGGTGTTAGAAATGGTGGTTCTAGTTGGAATTTGTTGTGAATACTAAGGAGGCATGCCCAAAATTGCCCATTCCTGTGAGGAGGTCTACTTGGCTAGGATGGTGTGGAGGATTGGAACTTCCTGCCTGCATGAATTGGGAATTTTGATTTGCTTGAGCAAGTTCTAACCCCCTAACTTTTTTTACTAAAGTTGAAATGACTTCATTTGGTGAAGTCACGGTATTTTTCCTTAGTGGCATTTGTTGTATATCCTGATATTGTATAGGCATGTGATACCCTGACTATGAATTGATCATTTCCCTGCCAAGTTTCCTCGAGGGCATTTCCTATATGTAGTGGCATGGAGGTATTTTCTTGAAAAGAGACCTCGGGTTGTGTTTGTAAACTTTGATATGGGTGGGTACATACTCTGAGAGCATTGTTCATTCCTAGCATAATGCACTGAATGCTCATCATCTAAAATTGGGTATGGATCTGATTGTCTACTAA
The DNA here is from genome assembly GCA_019776745.2 of Taxus chinensis. Lineage (NCBI taxonomy): Eukaryota > Viridiplantae > Streptophyta > Pinopsida > Cupressales > Taxaceae > Taxus > Taxus chinensis. The sequence goes on along the minus strand of CM034147.1, from coordinate 647,565,505 downwards.
TTTGTGGTCTAAGCAGCACCTGAGGAGATGAACCAGATTCTCCTGTGAACGTCATATTGTTCGAGCCTGAAGGATCTGTTTGTTGTCTTTGAGCGAGTTGATCCAACTCCTCTGTTTGGAAAGATGAACTATATCTAGTCCTTGGAGGTGGAGTTTGTGTTGATAATTGGTTATTTGAATAGTTGTCACCCCATACTGAGAGCGAGGGTGATGACTGTCTATTCAGTTGAGTGTAGTATGCCTCGAGACCTAGGAGAGGTCTTCCATATGCATCAAATCCTGACATATTCGGGGGGTATATGAATACCACGCAGAATAATGGGAAAGGGCGAAGGTGGAAGAAAATAGGTAATAGCGAAAGCATTGTTCACGTGTTCACCAATTTTGGTGGTGAAGCTTCACATCACGGTTCACCAATTTTGTTGGTGTGTGAAGTTAATGAAAAGTTGCTGTTCAATTCACGTCGGGTTCACCGATTTTGTTGGTGAAGCTGATGAAGGCTTAATGAGGTATCAGAAGGTTACGTGTTCTTTCAACCAATTTTGTTGGTGAAGCTGATGTGAAGGCTCTGATGAGGTATCAAAAGATTCATGTTGGGTTCACCAATTTTGTTGGTGAAGATGATGTGAAAATGAGGTATCAGTTGTTTGTTTCATGTCGAGTTCACCAATTTTGTACGATGAAAAAGTGACAAGCGAGCATGGGAATCTACAAGTAACTCTTCCTCGCACCCGACCTCCCGAGGTCGTGCCGAGATAGCTGGTGGGGATGGATTATGCATAGGGTATGGGTAAACTAGTTAGGCAATCTTATATCTTTGACACGCACTAATGGAATCTGCGAATCTAAGACAAAGAAGGCCCTCCTAACCTGAACTGGCATGATAGATCGGTTGGCAAGGATGACTGCTCGAAGGCTCCAATCAATATCGAGCTTTGGCATGATCCGATCTATAGGTTGTGGGATACATGGAAAATGACCTGGGATGGTTTCATGTATGTCTCCAGACAGGGTCATATGATGGATGATGGATATATAGCGGATTCTATGGTTGATTCTCTGGTCTAGTCCAGAAATCTTTAGCTTTGTTAGCTGCTATGTCTAACAAGGATAATTGTGTGATGATGGTAGGTGGAAGTGGAGTAGATCTAAATACTAATGTGTGTAAGCCAACATCTATGTCTGATTCACCTGTGGATTCATTGGGTTGTGGGATTTGTGGGTCACAAACATAGATTTGTGGTTGCTGTGGACCTACTATGGTCATGTGCGGAATCAGTCCCTAATCCCTAGTATCCAATAGTCGTATGCCTTTTCGGCCTCTACGTTTAGAATTAACAGTTGTGTAATCTTTTCTGAGTATCTTATAGGTGTTCTTGCAACCTGAATCCTTAAGCTAGTATCTATGTCTGTGAGAGTGTCTCCTGCGTCTGGCTGTGGGACCAAAGGATCACAACTGAACATTTTCTCTCTTTCAAGCCCTTCTATAGTCATGCGGATATTTATCTAGGGTAATCTATAGTTTGGCTGATTTGACCAAAATGTGTGCGCTTGGTCGTCTTCTATATTTAACCCGCTTAACTGTGAGCTGATCTGTTGTAAGTCTGCTGTTGTTCGGAAGACTTGGATTCTAAGGTTCTTATCTATATTAGTTATTGCCATAATAAGATTGGGTTGAGGCACGATTGGCTCGAATACGTATTCTCTGGGCTCCCTAGGTCCCGTGATTGTCATACAAAAGTAAACGATATAAAGCTAATTAATGACAGAATAAACTAAACATGCAAGATATATTTACGTATATTTCTAAGTCTGATGTTTATTGCTAAACTACTGAACAAATTTTAAAGAGAAACTTATCTAATATATCTAAAATTGACAACTAAACTAATAACGTAATTAAAACAAACAAAGCAACCGAGTATAGCTGTTTGTCTGTGCAATTTGTAGATCTATTCTAAATAACCTAATAACTGATCTACTCTATTTGAAAGACTCTCGATCCTACCTCAGAAGTGAGGAGTGAATCATAGCTTCTTAGAAACTATCAATCCCCACAGCTTCCCTGGCAATATCAAAAGTAAAATTTAACTGAAATGAAATGATTAGCTACTCTATTTGATATGCTTTTAACTAGAACTTTGAAAGCTAGAACCTGGATTTTGTAGAATAGTGGCGAATCCGATGGTGTGTGACCTTGTCCCCTCAGTGTGATCTCCTCATTCTTTCATGCTCATGTGGATCCAGAAAAGCGTGTAATGTTAGCATCAACAAAAGTAGATATTGGAACAAAGGCAGCTTAGGATGCAGACTGAATACAATGCGAGTAGGAGAGGGATAGCGCAAGAGTACAGAGCTTGGCTTATGCAATTCCTAGTGGGATTTATTGTGAGTCATGCAACATAAAACGTCCAGCACCTGAAACTATCCTGTTTGATGAACAAAACCTGCAACTTTAATGGCTTCCTATTGAAATCAAACTATCCTACTCCAATTGATTTGGATGAAATGACAACAACACTTTGCACAAGGAGAATATGTGGCTTTCTGACAGCTAAACAATGCTAACTATGCATCTAACAAATGAAACTATGAATCCTAAACAAAAATGAAAGGCTAAACTATTGAAATGAGAAATTCAGAGGAAAATTTGAGGGGCCATTTGCTTGAGCACAAGCCAGCTATTTATAGAATCCCATTTACCCAAAGGTGAAAACCAATTTGATCTCTTAAACCATAAACAATGCCAAAACACTATTCCAGGGAACCAGAATCATAAATACAAGCAAAGGCGGTGAAAAGAAATGGTAAACATTGAATTTTTACGTGAGTCACATTAAAAGAGCATTCTGGAAAATGCGTGAAGGACTCACCGCCCTGAGCAGGGTGGCGGTTACAGGACCGCCGCCCTTCCTGGGTGGCGGTCACGAGACCGCCACCTAGGTCAGGGCTGGCGGTTTCGTAACTGAAGAACAAAACACAAAGGAAAAGAGGGGAAAAGAGAACAACAAAGCACGCAGGGGCTAAGCGGGACATGTGGGATGTTAACGCATACTTGGAGAGATTTTTCTGGATCCCGAACACCTTGCGAGGAGACCTATATCATCATTGGGGCATGTGTTACGTTATTCTTGTGCAGTGCAGTACCCTACAATTTTGGGTATGTACAGTGACCAACAGTGTTGGTCGACTAATGTAATGCATCCTTTGGAGTTGGACCTGATTACTTCAGATTTTATCCAAAGTCTGTTCTTTTCACTTTGGAGTCTAAAATGAATGCCTTGGAGTCTATTCCAAGAATGTGGTTTGTTGTGATATGGAACCAATGGTTTGGTCCAACTATTATAATACATTTATGAGTTTGCTGGATCAATTTTTTTGATCATGTTTGGCTAACCTTCAAAGAATTTGAAAGTATATTTCTAGTTTTATTGTTGTTGGCTGACAATCCCTATTTTTAGCACTAAAATGTTCCATATGTTTTATTATATGGCTGAACTGGATTATTTTATGAAGATAATGGAGATGTAAAGAGGAAGGTGGGAACTGATAAGAAGAAGAGAAAGAGAAAACTCAAGCATATGGAAATTGAAATAACATAATTTGGTCATGATAGTTCAGAAGAAGCCTATGGTGTGGTTACTTCATGTTTTTCAAATGTTTTTATATGTATGGCTGACCCATATGTTGTTATACTTGCATAAATAAACTATGTTGATATATTCTGTAAGTTTTTGTATGACCGGCCTAATGCATCATGGACAACCTATATTATGTTTCGAGCTTAAGACAAGTATATAAGCAAGATAATTTAGATCTATTAAATAGAGTGAAGTTTATGGAGAAAAGTGTGAGTTAAGGTATGAGTGTAAGTGTTGTATGAGGTCTTGAATACCATGAAGGGTGTATGAAAATTGAATATCTTAAGGTTATGAGTTATGAGGGTGGTTCATCCATGATCTAGTGAAGATGAATAAGAAGAAGAGTGAGTTAGCAAAGGAGGTAATTTTGAGTGTTTTCAAGGGAATATGAGCTTATCATTAAAATTAGCTGATGTTTAAGGATAAAAGGGAGTTCTAGAGGACTGAGAGCATGCTTATATATATCATAGATAGAGAAAATAACAAGAATACGAGAGAATAATTTCAAAGAATTCCATCATTTATTGAGTGAGCAACAAGAAGAAGGTTGAAAAGAATCTTAGGTGGTAGAGTTGGTACTTAGTCTTATTTTTAGAGTTGGTGCTTCACTAAAACCCTATGGGTTTGGTTCCTTAATTCAAGTTGGTGTTTAATAAAGTTAGGTTGGTGCTTGATAAATTATGGGGTTAGTACCTCCTTGGAAGTTGGTGCTTGCTGAAGTCTAGTTGGTGTTAGATAAATTAGGGTTTGGTGTTCCTTATAGAGTTGGTGCTTCACTAAATTTAATTATCATCTATAAATATAATGATCAATGATTTTTCTTCCCCTTATGGTTTCCCACATAAATATGGTGTTCATGTGTTCTCTATTGATTCATGTTCTTGTGGATGGTTTTTTCTTACTTAATAAATTCACATTGGTTAATGAATGTGCAATGGTTTTTTTTGATGTTTCTTGCAAGTTAACATAATTAAAGTGAAAGTTTTTAATAAACTAATTCACCCCCTCTTAATGGTTATGATTCCAATATACACCCATTAAAGTAAACATGTAACATTGTGCCATCTAGCACATGTAACTGACATGTGCTTGAATCTAAAACCTTTGTTACTTTAAATGGTCCTAACAAGTGAAATTTAATTTTTCTTGGGTGGCACAAAAACTTAAAATGATATAGGAGAAACATCCCACCAATTGAAAAATACTTGTTCTTACTATTTGTGTCATGTCATGATTTTTGTCTTCTATCTCGATCATGCAATTGCGTACCTTTCATCCAATTTCATTAACTTGTAAATGCACTCTGATACTACTTGATGATATGCAAATCCTCCTACACATGCAATACATATTGAGGCTAACATGAATTGCACATGAAAAATAACCTCTGTGTCAAACACTAATTAAAAGGTTGTGGCCTTATTCAACCTCTTGTAAGTATTCATGTATGCCCGTAGTATAGATGACACTTTATCATCCCAATACTTTCTTCCTACATCACAAATTTTTTGTCAATGTGTGTCCCAAGATCTTGTTGAAGGCTTCTGTTGTATAATTGGCTTGTGGGTGATAAGGGGTATTATTTAATGAGCCACCATAAACTCAACTAATAATATCCTAATCATTTCATTCAAAAAATGAGTTCCCCTATCACTGGTAAGGTGTAATGCCCCATTCACTGTTGTTCTTTTTCTTCTTCAACGACCATGTTGATAAGAAATTAACGTTTTGCTACTCCTGTTAATCTTTCGTTGGCTTTGCCCTTATCACAGAGAACAATTGGAACTCTCCCACTTCGTCATGTCTTCTTGTGTCATGTTGATGTTTTCTGTGGTTGGCCTTGCCTCGTCCATTATATTTTTCTCCTATTAAAGGAAAATTGTGTGCTCAATTTATCAAGCTCGTAAGTTGGTTCTTGTTAATATGATTAATAAGTATTAATAAGTGGTAATAATAATATTATTATATTTATCGATCGATGATAACCTCATTATCTGATCATCGATTTGTTATCAACCTTGTTGTTAATTATTGATAACCAATTTTATTGTTTTGAATTGGTCACTTCACAGATCGAGCCTCGATTCACGCAAGGGAAGCTTGTTCATGGGTGGCGCCATTGTCAAGGACATAGTGTTCTTGTTTAAGTTCCAAAGTTTTTATCCTTGGCCATCTAGGTGCCCTTGTATACTTTGTAAATGTTTGGGTAAATGCCTTCAACCACAATTTCTTCTTTTCCCCTTGTTAGAAAACTGGTCCATGTATGCCATGTTAGATAATTATCAAGTTAGTGGTGAATTTGATTTACTCAACCACCAGCCTACCACTCTCTATTAATTATTAATGAACCAACTTGGCATACATTCTGAAGGATTACACATCATTTTTGAATATGACTGCATGGGGAATTAATGGCCTATCATTTCTGCACCTTCCTGTAATGGGAAAACGTGTTGGATTTTACCTAGGATCTAGGGAAGCATGGTTGAACTCTCATTGTGTATTACATGCTTTTGGGCTTCTTGATTTGTAATGGCTTGCTCACCACATTTTGGTATTTGCATGCTTAATGTCTTGTGGGTCACGTGACCTCGTGGAAACTCAAATTTTTGGGTTTATTACAGCAATCCCTTTTACTACATGGATTATTACTAAGTGCGCAAAACATTTTGGATGCATTTTTCCCTACTGGCCACCTGGAGATTTCTGGTGTGGAACCTTGTGTGGTTTGGTGTGTAAATACTCTTAAAGTTAGCTATGTGAATCTTGTGGAGAAGTTGTTGGTCACTCATGGATTGTCTGGGTCATTTTTTTTACTGGCCTCGAAGTGCACAGTCTGTAGTTGTGTTATTTCAAAACCATATATCTTTCTGGCACATTTTTCAGGTAGTTCATTCTCCCACATTTTTCTTGCAGACTAGGGTGCTACAATTGAAGGGTGAAATGATAAGGTTTGTAACCATTTTGGCTTGTCATTTATGGTAGAATCTGGGTCTTATACCAGTTCATTTTATGCATCGACCTATTTCCTAGCATCCTTGAGATTGTGTGTTCTTTCAAGGTACTATTGACCTTTGTTTTGAGGACTCCATACCCTAGCTATAGATTTTTGGTGCCTAATCTGACTGTGAGAAGGTTGTGGAGCTTGGCTATACTCCTGAATTTTACAACTCATTGTTTTACTACTCCTACGCTAGCCATGAATCCTTTCCTATGCCATTGTGGAAGTATTTAGTTGTGTTTTGGGTGCCCAGCAAGCTGGAGGATAGTGGAGTTTGGGATTGAGAGGAATGTGGGCACCTTGCATGCTATGGACAAAGATTCAACTAGAGGGTTTCTATTGCTAGATCTTGGGGTGTTTAGATGCCTCGTCGAAGCTGGAGGAGCAGGAAAGATAATTCTACACTTTGGTACTATTGCTATATTTTTTAATGTATCATGAAATTGAAACACCATTTCCTTGTATTGATTTTTCAGTTGAACACCTTACTAGGAGATCTCTCCTTTCTTCTTGTTCTATTCTTGTTTTCACTTTTATCAATATCAGTGTGTTAGTGGAAAGCACACATGTGTCCTCTTCTCTAGGTGTTATGTTTTCCTTGCTCGAGTGATCGACCTTCATATTTTTGTTTATGTATATCTTCTTCTCTACGATTGAGTTTTAAGTTATTATGTTGTCCCAGCTAGTATTTTCGTTATCGTTAAAATAAGTTTGTGATAACTATGTAGCTCCTTCCTATCATCTGAGTTTGTTTTCTTTTTCTTTGTATTTCATCAAATGTTGTTAAATCTCTTCCTCAAACCCCTTCGATAATATTCTTGACATCGGGAAAGATAGGTTGTAGAATTGGAGTGATCAATGCTTGGGCTATCTGGGTTGGAGTTTCAGTATTAAAAATTTTAGAATGAAATTTTTTGTGTGCAATGCGTTTCAGATCTCACGTGTTTAGACTCCCGTATTATCTTTCATCTTGTTCCTATGATTTTAAGGCCATCCTCAAGAAGTAACTTGACCATCCCTATCAACTTGAACCGTAACTAGCTTCTCATATCAGCAAAGCTTGAGGTTTCAATCGTGTGAATCTTGTACCTCATTAACACTATAATATTTTTGGTCTAATCCCCCTCTCAGAATTATTGTTGATGGCATTTTTTTCTATTTTCCTAACTTGCATTATTTCTCTTTTATAATTTTAATGCTATTAATTAATATTGGTCAGTTTCTATGCACGTAATTACCTTAATATTTTGTGATGGAAATTACCTTAAAAGTTATTAATCTTCAGGAAAAATCATCTTGCATTTGATAGTCTTATGGATTCATAGTGGAAGGTTTTGTTTTGTTAATGTCACTTAGTAATTTATGTTTGTATCTATGTGTGACGGTTGGTTGTGTTATCAAGGGTTGCCTTAAATTAGTGTTGATATGGAAAAGAGATAATTTCTTTTACCTTAACTAGATTTTAGAATTATTGTGGAGGTTTGTAAATCCTTAGAGATATAAAATTTGGATGATGTTTTGTATACTCTTGTTTGATTGAACCACCCTTATTCTCTTATGTGTTGTTACTAGCCTATAAGGGTATTGACCCTTCTTGAATGATTGGGGAATCTTTGGGAGTTAAGGGTCAAGTCTAATATACTTTTCCTTCTCTTTGAAACTTAGGTTGTGTCGTGTCCGTGTATTTAATTTCACTCATATACTCTAAGTGATTATAGGGTTGAAAATTTTAGCATGCTTGGCTTTTCATGTTGATCTTTGAACACCGTGATTTCCTCGTTGGGCTGATCAATTCTTGTCTTTTAGAAATATAACATTAAATCCTATGCTCTTGGTATCTTTTGATAATTCTAGATGGATGGCATGTATATCAAACTCCAATCTTGTAATTATTTAATTGTTTAATGGGAATCTTGTTTCTTATAGATTGTTTATTTACTCATATAGGGCCAAGGACCCTTCTCATTCGACTGTTATACTTTCATTGCTTTTGTTCATAACTAAAGTACAAGGTCTTTCTTATTTGATTGACATGGTTGAGACTGTATTTTAAATTGAGGTGTTTTTTTAGTGTTGAGAGAATTGACCCAATTCTTGTAATAATTTTTTTCCTTTCATGGTATTGTTAGATAATAGTTATGGTGGCTTTGTGTAGCCTTATCTTTCTCAGTTCTCGCGAACTGACTCTTGTGGAAAATTTGTTGCAGATGTCTTATGCAAGTAGATGAGGGATAGACTTGTATATTTTCGCATCAACCTCTATTGAGAAGTTCTTTTTCTCGAATCCTTTTTATGTTGTTCATTTGTTCATAAGGTCCAGTGGAAATTTTAGAAAAGGGTTAGTGTCTTAGTATAATGTATTTTGGTTTTTGTCATCTTAACTTTGGAAACCTTGGATTGTTTGACTATCATGGAAAATATAAGAAAATTGGTTTACCTCTTTGTTGAGAGACCTTAATGGATTATCGGTATTCTAAGAATAGTTTAACATTCCTTGGTCAATGTTATTACTCTCTTGTTCCCTATATATGGTTCCTTAAATTTGGTATGTCCCTTTGGGCTATGTATTGTGCTGGAAAGAATTGATGTAACTTGGTGTTGTTTTCATAAATGAGAATTGTTAATCTTTACCCTTGAGAATAAATGTTGAGTTAAATCTTGCTATGACTTAGTAATAATGTGTTATAAGTAAAGTAAAATGGGTTGGTTAATCCTTATAGAAGTTAAACTAAAATTTATATGAAAATAAATTAATTTAGAGGTGACCTAATGGAGAACAGGTAATTCCATAAGTGATCTAAGATGAAACTATCCTTTGTAAAGTAAAAAAAATTATATAACTTTCTATCCCTAGAAAAACTAGTGAACACTATCCATTTTATGGTGAATTCTTACACGAGCTTAAGGGAAAAAAATGGTTAGTTCTGTAAGATAATAAGATTTAATAAGTAGGAGAAAACAATTTAGAAACCACGCAATCTATCTCTCTTCCATTTAGAAGGTAAATTGTTTTCTTTTGTAATACTCATTCAGTGAAGCCTAAGTAAAATCTTTGATAATTATAGATAAATTCTCAAGCTTCAATTAAATCCTGGTAATAACTAATGAGGTATTAAAGATGAATTCAACTTGACCTTCTTCCTAACTTTTTCCAAGGTGCTTTGTATTTCTTCTCTTAAGTGTGTTGAGCGTGAACCCAGGTTGTCATAAGGGTATGAACGAGTTCTAGTAGCGTAAGTGTGAACAGATGGCCTTGTGGAAATAAATATCCCCCTTTTTACTAAATAAACTAATTAAACAAATAAAGGTCATAATAGAGAAGACTTAAAGCAAAATTCTCTTCAGAGTAAAAGAATGAAACTTAGCATTGTAAGAGGAATTGTACAAATCATTTCCTGATTCCTGGAAAAATTAAGTTAAGGATTGAAGGATGTTTTATAAAAATAAATAACCTTCAATAATTTCTCACTGTGGCTTGCCCTAACTGTAAGTGTGTTATGTGGTGGTTTCCTATGTTGTCTTGTCAAAAAGAAAAGTGAATTATCTTTGATGGGTGTGAACATTTCTGTGTTACCTTTGTGGTCATCCTTGTATCAAGTTGTTCACAGAGTTATTTGTAACCTTGGTGGTGGCATGTTGTGTCATGTTATGTGTCAATCAAGTCAAAAAAAAGTTATCCTATTTTTTTACTGTTTTGTTAGCGTGTGTGAAATTTTTGGGTTGTTACATAAGGCTTAATGGACAACCATATCTACTAATAGTATTCTCCCATAAAATCATGTTATTGTAGCTACAATCCAATCCTTTGTGTGCATTTATTTGGCCTATCTTGTAAAATAATATGTGCACATGATGATGTATTGCACTCCTATCCTCCACATAACCAATGTAATTGGGCCAAAAAATTCAATTACCCACTTCTCAAAATTTTCTGCACTTGCTATAGGTCGCAATGACATCTCATTAAGATATCCTAGCTTTCCTATTCTTTGAAAATAATAAGAAGGTTTGAAAATTTATTTTTTATCCTTGTACATCGTCTCCCACCAAAGTCATGCCAAGAGTATCTTGCATGTTGTAGCCTCACCTACATAATGTCCTCTTGATATCTCATCATGTGCTTCCTCCATAATTGCTTGGCATTCATTCTCTAAGACACATCTATGAAATAATTCAACTCTACCCATTTTATACAAGCCACCTCCTACCAATTGATAAGGTGCACCAAAAATAGCTAATTACTTCTTTACAAGTGTTTTCATTCCCTCAGATGTCATACCTGTGCATAAAAATACTACAATATCCTCTAGATCAGTTGGCACATGTTGTAACTTTAATAGTTGGGAATCCAAAATTATTTAATCTATGCTCTATGCATCCTCTCCAAAGTTAATATGTGACAAGTGGTCAGTTCCCAAATTAATTTTTCTAGGTTTGATGATGATTGAAAATGTCAAATTACTGGAATAAAGGATTCTAAGGATAGATTCACCCTTTCAATAATGGATTATTTACCAGATACTTAAGTGTCATATGTTTAGTGTAGAATATAAATGGAGTGGCTGATAAATACTTCCTAAACTTGTGAAGTGCGTACACCATAGACAATGACACATGCTCTATAGTTTTATAATTTTGTTATGTTGGTGTCACCTTCATGCTCATAAAACATTTAATATGGTTCACATTACCATCACCTAGTTGAGCTAACACTTCCCCAATTACTATTCGAGAAACATCCACGTCGGCATGAAATGGTAAATTTCAAGAAGGGAAGCAGTAAACGGGCATGGTTATTATTCTCTCTTTTAATGTGTCAAATATCTAATCTTACACATCCTTCTAATAGATATTTCCTTTTTCCTTCAACATATCCTCCAGTGGTGTGGTAATCTTGGCATTCCCCTTAATGAATTTATGGTAGTATCCAGTATGCCAAAGGAATCCACACACTTTGTTTTGAATTGTTGGATGCTACAACCCCAAAATGAATGATAATTTTTTGGATCAAATAATAATCCTTCCTTGCAAATGATGTGCCCAAACAGTGTTACATGAAATATTAAGAAAAGGGATGGAATCCTGATTATTTTATTAATAATTAATCCAATCGAAATTACAATGGAGTTCTGCAATTCTTATAGGAATTGTATAGCTGAAGACAAACATGAATTTTTTTTTTCATAGGTACAACAATAAACTAATTTACTTAAGCTTTCAAAAGTATACATGGGAAGCAAGTATAACAAAAAAATAGTATGTTGCAAATATACAACAAACTACCCTACGTACAGTTCAAACAAACTTATATAAGACAAAATATATGGTTATACAAATATAACCAAATAATAATATTAAACTACCTAGTAAATGCAAAACTAACCTAGGTAAAATATATGTACCCTCACATTCCCCCCTTAATTTTGCATTGTCTCAAGGGATAAAGAGATGAACTCTTTGAACAAATCAAACTTGTCACATGCAATTAAATTTGTGAGAATTTTACTCGCTATTCAACTGTTGGATAAAATTGAAGTTGAATATTGTGTTTCAAGACATCCTCACATATGAAATGTACCTATACCTCAATGTGCTTTGTTCTTTCAAGAAAAACTAGATTATGAACAAGTTTGATAACACCTTCATTGTCTACATCCATGGTGGTTGGTTTGTCCTGTGGTATTCCAAGTCCTTCAAGTATGCAATGTAGCCATATCACCTCACAGACAACTTCACCTGCAGAACACTACTCAGTTTCTATAGAAGAGTGAGAAACAAAGTGTTGTTTCTTGCTTCCCCATGATATTGGTCTAGATCCCATAAAGAACACAAACCTTGAAGTGGATTTCCTGTTATCCATATTGCCTCAATGATCTGAATCTGAATATTCAGAAAATAAGAAGTTATCATTCTTCTTGTATTCTAGAATAAGATCCACAGTTCCCTTGAGATATCTCAAGATGCACCTTGTTACCTTCTAATGAAAAAATTTGGGTTCCTGCATGAACTTGGAAAGATATCTCACTATAAAGCTGCTATCTAGTCTAGTGTATGTGAGCTAAATGAGACTCCAAATCAACTGCCAATAGAGAGTGACATTCATCACATGAGATGGATCTAAATGAGATAACTGCAGTTTGTTCTCTATAGGTTTAGCAATAGTTGTGCAATCCATCATCCTAAATTTATTGAGCGTTGTATTGGTATAATTCAAATGAGAAACACAGATGTGATCCTATTTCTGCCATACTTCCAATCCAAGATAATAGTGCATCATCCTGAGATCAGTCATGTCAAACAATCAGTTAAGATATTTCTTCATTGCATCGATCATTCTCACTTAGTTAAGATATTTCTTCATTGCATCGATCATTCTCACTTAACTGTCAGTGATGAATAGATCATCGACATAGAAAATGACAATCAAAATCTTCACCCCTTGCTTTTTGAGGTAGATATTGGGATCGTATGGATTTATAACAAATCCATGTTGTATGAGATAATCATCAATTTTGATGTACTAAGATCGGGATGCCTCTTTAAGGCCATACATAGATTTCTCGAGTCTGCATACCTTTGCTTCTTGACCAAGTATAATATATCCCTCAGGTTGAGTTAAATAGACCTCTTCTTGTGAATCTTTGCTCAGAAAGGAACTTTTTATGTCCATTTGATGGACTTTCCAACCAAACTGTGTTGCTGAGAAAAGATCATCCTGATCATTTTGATCTTAGTTGTGGGAGAAAATATCTCCTCATAGTTAATGCCTTCTTTTTGTGTGTACCTCGTTGCTACTATTCTTGATTTTAACTTGTCTATAGTCCCATCTACTTTTTAATTTTTTTTTAAATATCCATATTCATCCAATGGGTTTCTTCCCTAGTAGAAGATCAACAAGCTACCAAGTTTTGTTTTTCATCACTAAGTTGTAGTCAACATCCATGGAATATTTCCAAGATTTTGACTCTAGGGATTCTTGGACTATAGAGGGCTCATCAAATTCAATAACTCTACTCATTAAAGAAAAGTTTACTTATTCTCTTTCTTTACTATGAGTCCTTGGTCCAATGGTTGAAGTATATGATGGAGCATCCAATCTTGCATCTCGTAGCATGATAGTATACCACTTGGGAATACAATGAACTACTCCCATGGGTTGTGGTTCTATTTGATCATCACCATCATCCCCATCATCACTTTAATCATCTGTGGGAACATCAACTTCTATTTTTACAGCTGGTGAAAAATTTACATCAAGTGAGTTTGGAGGAGGAGACTCTGATTCCTTCTTCTCAAATAACTTAACATCTTTGTTGGTGTAGACTGTCTTAGTCTTTGGATCCATCAATCTCTGCCCAAGAGTCTATTCACTGTACCCAATGAAGATGAGTTTTTGTGATTTCAAATCCAATTTATTTTTGTTTTTTTTGGGTATATGCATACTTTCTTTTCACCTAAATACTCTGAGGTGTGTAATAGATGGCTTCTTGTTTTACCATGCTTCTTGTGGTGTTACTCCGTCAAGAGCAACTGTAGGCACTATGTTCAAAAAATACACTTTTTTCTTTGTTGTTTCTACCTATAATGTCCTTGCTAGTCTAGAATCATCAATCATGCATCACACCATTTCCATGATAGTATGATTTATTCTCTCAATAACACCATTCTACTACAGTGTATGTGGAGGAGCAATTTCTTGAAGAATACCATGAGCTTGTAGGTAGTCGTTGAACTCATCACTGGTGAATTCCAACCCTTGATCTGAGTAGAGAGTTATGATGTGATGACCATTCTCGTTCTCAATAGCCACTTTGAACTTCTTGAAGTTTATAAAATCTTCACTTTTCTTACGAAGACAAAAAATCCACATTTTTCTCGAATATTCATCAACACAAAGCATGAAGTAATGAAATTTAGAATGACTCGGTTGCATTGGACCATAAAGATTAGTATGAACCAAGTCAAGCTTACCATGAGATCGATAAGTACTTTTCTAGAATGAAGCTCTGTTTTTTTTGTCTTCTAGGTAGTGAGGACACTTGTTTTTATCACTATGGAGAGATGGTAATCCTTTTACCATATTGTGTAGGTGAAGTGTCTCGAGATACTTGAAAATGATATGACCAAGTCTCTGATGCCACAACCATGTAGAGGTAGAGTTCTTAGCCACAATTTTCTAATAATTTCCATGGACAAAATCAATCTAGAACATGCGTCCCGCATTGGAGGATTTTGCAACTATTATTGATCCTCATGATTTGTCTTGAATTAAAATCAATTTCTTTCTGGAATGACTATCAAAGTCAATTTTCAAGTTTTTATCTAGGAGTTGACTAACTGACAACATATATTTAGTCAACCCATAGACATATAGTACATCTGACAATCTACAATTACGTGAACTAAGGGGTAGAGAAATGTTCTTAATCCCCTGAACTATGTATGAAGAATCATCACCTAACGAAACATGGTTTTTCAAAGGTGTGTCCCTCATTGAAGTAAACTAGTCTTTGTGGCTAGTCATGTGTCGAGTGGCTCACACATCAACATACCAGACATCACTAGATGACGTGGAGGGTTCACTTGATCGAGAAGTGTATAAGTATTCTTCAGTATCTAAATGTTATTCTTGCTCAACAATATTTCCTTGCTGATGGGGTTTTCTTTTCAAGTTCCCCTTCTTCTACCCTTGATTGTAGTTAGACTATCCCTTATAAGATTATTGATTTTGAGGTCCAAATTTGCTTGATGAGCCTTTCTTATAAGTATTATACTAACAATATTTCTTCAAGTCATGTCCTCTTTTGCAGATAGGACATTTCTTCTTTAGTTACTTGTCCTCTTGTTGATGATAATTCTAATGTTGGCAATTTTTATCAGAATTAGGTTTTCATTTTAATTTTCCTTTCCATTTATAATGAGAAGAAAGTGCTTACTCCTCTTCTTCATCTTTATTGTACATGGCTTCCTCTTGTTACAATAGGTTTACCAGCTTGTCAAAACTAAGTGTCATATCTGAAAAGTTTAGTGTTGTCACAAAAATGTGGTATGAAGAGGGGAGGGCTCTTAGAATAATGGGAATGAGAGCTTCATCAGTGATTACTTCTCCTAGGGATAGAAGTGAATCCTTCAACTCTACAACTCATCTCAAGAAGGCTTCTGTTAATTTATTTTGTTTAAATTCCAGTGTGTGTAACTGACTCTATAAATTTAGTATGAAATTCTTGTTTTTGGCCTTATACACTATGATCAATTTATCCCACGCTTCTTTGGCTATTTTGGCATCTCAAATTCCAGGTTACATATCGTCGGACACTCCAAACAAGATGATTATCTTAGCCTTTTGATTGGATCTATCAAATTATTTCTATATTGTTGTATCAGTAGTTGATCTGGTTACAATACCATTCACAATAGTCTAAATCTCTTCAAACTAAAGTTGTGTCTTGTTTTTTGTCTTCCATGCTGCATAGTTATTTCCTCTAAGTAGTTGTGAATCTTGAAGAAAGAAATTGGTGGTGTTGGTGCCCATTTTTTAGAAATAAGTGACAAAGGGTAAGGATCTTATCACTCCAATTATATGGTCTCCCAATCTATATACCATCAATCCGATATACTGATCCTTTCTATATATGGGCCCTTCCAATGTACTCGTCGGTACATGGAAGAAGCTCGCCCTTTCTATATACCCAATAGTACATGAAAGAGACATTAAAACACATGAAATAATTTGATACATGGTACCAAGATAGTAATCAAAGGGGTCTATGTGATTATTGACATCAACTCAAGGAAATATCCTCATACACATGCGTAACTTCGCTATATACTCGGATAATTTCTCAGTCCGGATTTAAGTTGAGAAATAATTCACATATGGATGGGATGGATCAAAGTGTGTACATTGTGTCCTTATTACTCCCCATTGATTTAAATGGTCGATGCCTAGACAATGTTGTTGCAACTATAGTAGGGATTAAGTGCAGTACTAGTCACGATGACTTTACCCACAAGTGCTTCCCAAAGGAACTGTTTATACCGAATGCTGCAAATGAGATCCGAAGATCTCGTGGATAATTTAGAACCAAATTTTAATTTTTTTTAGTAAAAATCTCTACCAATTTTACAATAGTTACAATAGTTTACGGTTGAATATGGCAACCTATAAATTAGTACAATACACGGAAGTATAGAATTACATTCAAAAATTATGAAAAATTGAATGACAAGCAAAAGGTTTTTTGTTTTACGAGGCCTTGGTGGCCTCCAAAGCTAAATACAACTTATTGGTGTGAAAAACTACTAAAAAAAACTAAAAAATAGTATTCAAATGTCTCGTCTTTGGAATTTTTTTTCCAAAATCAAAAAAGAAGCCAATTACGAGAATTTTGTTTTGTAAGCCCTAATTAGGGCTTTTCTCACTAATTTTGGTGGTTTGTTTAGTTATCACTATTTACTTTGGGTGAGGTTAGCTTCCCCTAAATTTAGCTATTTCCTTCTAAATATTCCTCCAGAGTTTAAAGGTATATTTAAAATTGGTTACTTGGGGATTGAACCAAGATTCCCACTCCCCCAAGACTGTAACCTCTAACCAACACAACTCATATAGAGCATGGAATGTAAATTGAAGAAAATAGTATATGAATTATTCAAACATAGATTGACCTATTGAGACATTGACATGGTAGGAGCATGGAGTCCATGTGAACAATGGTGTTGTGGAGGAAAATTAGGGATTCCTCAAAATCCAGATCGATTCTATTTTTTATCTCCTCACTGCTTTATTTTTTTGTTGCTTCCACCATTTTAGTTTGAATGATCCTCGGATGCCACCTTTTATTAATCTCCTATGGATTTTTTTTTCCATTGTTTACATTTTTTGATCAGGGAGATTGATTTTACACCACCCTTTTGATTGGAGATATATTTCATAGATCAATCAATGTTGTCATTTCGTATTGTCTTCACTTTTATTTGTTTAAATGCACTTTTAATTTCTTTGCCTCCATTTTTTGTGTGCAATTTAGTTTGGATTGACTTCCAAGTGGGATAGGTTGGTTGAATGGAGACTCAACCACTTATTTTGTGATTTGCTCAGCTGTTTATTCATAGGAACTCACCCAATATAACTCAAGATCAAAGCACGAAACTCTTCAATGAATCGCCAAGGAAATGAATTATTGTGAATGTTTGCACTATGTAGGGGAACACGATACCAACCCAATGCAGCTCATTGGGGCTCTTCAACTCACATGTGGAAGGAGAAAAATATAGGGAATTGATCTATTGTAAGTAGGGGCTTTTATGGATAGCTCAATCCAAATGGTTGCCAAAACTTGGTCTTTGTAAATACAACTCACCTTGAAACAAGAAACTCAATGGTCTTCAAATTTCTCACCCCTTCATGTAATGACCCTAACTCACTTTATGACTCAGTTATGATCTCTTCAACTTGGTGGGAGGTTGGTCCTCAACCTTGCAACATAGGTAATATTATATGTAACAAAGTATTCCTGTAGATTTAGAGGCAAAACCCCTTATGGGGAAAATTATTTTTAAATTTTTTTTATTCCTGCAGAAAAATTTTCCTGGTGCAAGGTACACCAATGCAAAAAAAATATTTGCATTCCAAGCACCTAGAATGGAACATGGGGTTGTGGGGATGTAGGGATTTCTGGGAAGCTACTGGAGGTAACACAAGTTCTCTAGAGAAGCAAATTTCTTCTCTAGGACACTTTATCACTACAACCTCTCTCCAACCTAGCCAGGAGCTTTAACCTACTTTAGTACCAAATGAAAGATTAAGAACATGGACAGACGCTTGGTTATTTTATTAATAATAAATCCAATCAAAATTATAATGGATTGTTGTAATTCTTATATAAATTGTACAATTGAATACAAACATGGAAAAATGTTGCACAGGTGCAATAATAAACTCATTTACATAAGCTTCCAAAAGTATACATGGGAAGCAAGTATAGAAAATAAATAATATGTTACAAATATACAACAAAATACCATATGTACAGTTTAAGCAAACTTATATAACACAAAATATATGGTTGTATAAATATAACCAAATAATAATATTAAACTACCTAGTAAATGCACAATTAACCTAGGTAAAATATATTTACCCTAACATTACAAAGATACATTTCTTAATGTTCAAAGATATACTAAGATGTCTACATTTCAAAAATTATCCTTAAACAATCAAAGTGGTCCTTAACCAACCCATATATGGTCCAATCATACAAATATACTTGAAGAAACTGGTGAATAAAATCTTGGAATGATTGTACTACAATGTGCGATAATACTATTGGTGCATTATTCAACCCAAAAGGCATGAATGTGTATGTAAAACAATCCCATTAAGTCACAAAGGTTGTATTTGCTTGTTCCTCATAGTCCAATCTTGACATGATGATAACCTAAATACCCATCAATAAAATAATAGATCTCACACCTGTAATACCTTCTATTATCTCTTTAGTGAATGGCGTGGGAAAAGGATCAATGACACATGAAAGGTTAAAAAATATATAGTCAAAACATATTATTATTAATTTCCCATCCTTCTTTATTCTTATGACCATTAGATGTATCCACTCTGATTCATTAATAGGTTCAATAATTCCTAGTTTTACAACCTTGTCAATCTCATCTTTTACTTTCAGGTGTAGGTTGGGGTTCATTCTATAAGGTCATTTCCGAACTGGTCACGTATCATCCTTAAGTTTAGTTTTCATCTCCCCAAGTGATATATGGATGTCCTTTAAATCATGGTATCCCCTTGGAAATAGATCATAGAATTCATGTAATAATTCTACTATTTTTTTTACTTCTACCTTAGACCAATAATCACCAATCACTGCTTCCTTTGACATGTCATCAATTCCAATGTTCATTATATTTGTCTTTTATAGAAAATAATATGTGTGTGCTTGTTCATCTACCATATCTTGGACTTCATGTTCAACTTTTGTATGCTCTATGTTAATATCCTCAAACTCATCATCATCTATTAAGTATACAAGCTTTCATTTATCCTTTTATTTCCATACGTTCTCGATAAGAATCTCAAGTGTATCCAAACATGTGTGATCATTAAGCATAAATATTTCTCATGCATAACCAGATCTAGATCTTATATAATCATTAATTAAACAATAACTATGTTAATGTTAACATACAAGAACCAGTTACAGTCATGTTTAACACCATTATCCATCCAATATACTCCATTATAGTAACATTGTAAAACATAGAAGCTTCTTACATTACAAAATATTACCATAAGCTATGCGCACATTAGATCTAACTGCATAACTCTACAATAATTATGTGTCTCTGAACTACATAGTTCAGTACTTATTTATAAGTGTGGGGAATTTCCTTTCACTTCTTAAGCACTTCCTAGAATAGGTCGCATGTTGAAAATAGCCATGCACCTTTACATTAACATGCACACATAAAAGTGCACTAATAATAGACATCCTAAAGTTAACTACAAGTAGTAATCCTATTATTATCTCAAAATATTTCATAGTGCTTATCAAATGCTCATTCCCAAAATAACATTTGTGTGTTGCGTAGGTCTCCATCTTGATGTGTGCTCTACATACTATTTCCAAAAATAGCCCATAACAAAAAAATGGCTAAGTCCCGACTCAACTTTTCTTGGCATGATTTTCCTTTCCTATCCTTCCACACCTTCAAATGTTCCTTTTTCCTACACGTGAATATTTTGTGTGCCTACTCCTTAGAACAATATGTCTTCTTGACATTACCCCACGCTAAAGTACATTTCTGTCCTAGAAATGGGGTTCTGTTTGATGCTCCCAAATAATAAAGAATAAGAATTTGAAAGAATTCAAAGAATCATGGTACAAAATAATAGACCTCTACTATGTAGCACCCTCCTCTTCAATTGGAAGGATCAACTCTGGATATTCACTTTTTATCTCCACCTTCAATGCCTGTCAGTCATCCAACATGGTCATTTTCTTCTCTAGAATGTCTGTGGATATTACATCCAACTCGTCTTGAGTAATATTATACTTTTGATTCTATAATACTTAGACTACATTAGCCATAACAGACATCATTCCCTCCAGAATATCCATTTTCTATTTTATCAGCTCCCCAATCTCATCTATTATTTCCTTATGTGGATCTTGGGCTGCTACAAGGGCTTCATGCTTTTTTTTTATTAATGCCAATATTTTTGCGTTCCCTATTGATTCATCCTTCATGGCCTTCAAAACTTTGTTATCTTCAATTATAGTTTTGGTTCTAATTACCACTTTTGGTGCTGCACAATTATTTAGAGCCTCGTCTGATTTCTTC
Source organism: Taxus chinensis (assembly GCA_019776745.2). Taxonomy (NCBI): domain Eukaryota; kingdom Viridiplantae; phylum Streptophyta; class Pinopsida; order Cupressales; family Taxaceae; genus Taxus; species Taxus chinensis. The sequence continues at coordinate 647,544,505 of CM034147.1, read as the reverse complement.
AGCTCCTCCTTTCAAGTTTGGAGCAGTGCCTCGTAAGTTGAAATTTTTTTGAACAAAGAGGCGCTTTCTCTCTTTTCTTCTTGTTCAAAATATTTTTGTGTGGGAATTCTAAGTGGCCCATTTTCTAGCACCAAATCAACCAATGTTCATACATAATGCATTGTGGAAGGAAACATCTTAGGTACCTTTGGTTACAAATGAGGCCATGCCTTCAGAATGTAGTCACATATCTCCTTTACCATGCTAACAAAAGCATTATTCTTTTTTTGTTATCTTTACTTATCTTCCTTTAGGTGCTCTATCTCTACAGTTTTATCTTTGTTATCTTCCATCATCACTCTAATGGTGGTGGATTTATCAAAATTCCTTCGCGCCACCTTTGTAGATAACTTGACTAAGGAATTGCTGACCTAATCATCAGACATGATAGTAGGATTTATGATCATGTGACTACTTTGGGGTGCCTTTTTCACTCTCTTAGATACACAAGCCTCCTTGCATACATCAAAATATGGTTCATCCATGTGAGTCTGCATCAGCCAGGATAGTTGTTTCTGTGCATACGTAGTGGCTATATCTGGGTCCATCAGCTCCCACCCATGTAATTCCTTGAGGTCCATTGTGCTGTAAAACTAGGCGTAGATGATTTTACTTGTGTCCTTAGCATATCCCATACTTGGCACAACATATTATTCACTTCTCCTTGTCCTTGGCCCTTTCAGAACATGATTGCCAAGGTTTGGAGTTGGAACCTCTCCTGTTTGATTTGTAACTGACATGTTGGTTTTCTCGTGCATAGTTTCTTCTACATATTTCACCCCTTATTCTTCATATCTCATCTCCTCATCTCTGGGTGCTAGAATATTATAACTGGTGTGTGAAGATTTACCACATGGAAATTATGAAAATGGTTAATTAATGAGAGGATTTTTAGTAGGTGAATGAGCAATAAATGCACTAACATTTTGAAAATCTATATAAGAACATGATACTAAATGGCTGGTGAATCTATATAAGGATATGATACTAAATACCTTATAAGGATGTAATAAGGTAGTATTACCATTTAGTATAAGTTTCCCTTTCTAAATTTTTGAAAATACAGAAAGGGAAACTTATACTAAATGGAAATATTACCTTATTACAAACACCAAGAAGACTTATTTATAGTAGGGCTTCAGTTTACTCCCATTCAAGTAACTGGGTAACTGTATTCCATTAAGTGTTTCTAACTGGTAAGAACCTGATTCAAGGATATGAGTGATAAAATACGGTCCCAACCAATGTACTTTAAGCTTTTCTAGATGGTGTAGAAACTTAGAATCATAAATAAGCACCATCTATCCAATCTCAATCTTCTTGTCCTTGATGTGTTGGTCATGCCATGCCTTTTACCTTACTTTTTCCTAGTTCTGACTCCATCATGATATGGTGCACCTCTCATCTAACTATATCAACTTGTCAATTATTTCTTCTAATGATTTATAATAGGTATACTTATAGCGCACACAATATGTAAATAAGGTAACATGAATTCCATAGGAAGAATTGTTTTTGCGAAAAACACCAACTAAAAGGGTGTGGTTTTATTCAACCTTTTATAAGTTTTTCTATACACCCAATGTACAACATAAAATTTATCACCCCAATCTTTCCTTGCAACATCACAATTTTTTTTCAAGGTCTAGCTCAATATCTTGTTGAAGGCCTCAGTAGTACCATTTTCCTAAGGGTGATAAGGTGTAGTCTTTTGGTGCACAACCATAAACTCATCTAATAGTATCTTGATTTCCTCATTCAAAAAATGTGTAACCCTATCACTTTTCAACCTCAACAGGTATCCATACCTAGTACAAACATTTTCCCATAAGAACCTAGCTGATGTAGCTATTGTAAAATCATTTATAGGTGCTTCTTATGCCCATCTTGTATGATAATCTGTGTAAGTGATGATATAGCGTGATCTAGTTCTACGTGTGGCTAGAAAAATAGGACCACACAATCTATAGCCCATTTCACAAATGGATCTGCACTAGGACTAGGTATTAAAGGCATTTCATCTCTTTTCCCAGGTTTACCAAGGTGCTGACAGTGATCACACACCTTACAATATGCTTTATAATCTTTTTACAAGGTCTCCTGCCATAATCCAGTGAGTAGAATCTTGTGTGCGGTGGCATCATTTGCATAGTGCCCACCTGTAATACCATCATGAGCCTCTTGCATGATATCTACGTGCTCATGATCCAGCACACACCGGTGCAATACTTCATCTCAGCTTAGTTTGTATAAGTCACCACTGATCAACGTAAAGGGTGTCACACGAATTGTAAGGTTTTTCTTCTCTAAGGCTTTCATTCACACTAGTGTCATACTAGTGTGTAAAAAAGAAAAAAAATTCCTCAAATTCTATAGGTGCATGATGCAACCTATACAAATATGCTTCTAGCATTGTATCTTCAATTGTTTATGCATCTTATCTTGACTGAATTCTTGATAAGTGGTCAGGGCCATAATTTCTTCTACTTGGTTTTACCATAATTGTGAAATAAAATTCTTAGAATAAGAGAACCCATCAACATATGTGCCCCTGTAAAATGGGCTTATTTACCAAGTATTTTAATTCCATGTGATGATTATAAAACAAAAACAAAGTTGCTAGCAAATATTGTCTAAATTTATGCAGTACCTAGATCATCGAAAAGTCCTTGCGCTTTATTGTTGTATAATTCTGTTATGTAGGAGTCAAATTTCTGCTAGCAAAATAGATAGGATGGTCTATAATACCTTCTCCAAGTTGAGCTAATACCGCACCAATGGTCATGCTAGAGGCATCCACATGCATGTGAAAGAGTCGGTTCCATGAAGGAAAATGTAGAATAGGCGATGTAATAAGTCTCTCCTTTAATGCCTCAAATGTGCACTGCTACGGTTCTCCCCAATAGAACGTCCCTTTTCCTTTTAGTAACCCTTCCATGGGTACAAAAATATTCACACATCCCTTGATAAATTTTCTATAATACCCTATGTGACCCAAGAATCCGTGCACCTCACTTTGACTGGTAGGCTCTTCTAGGCCTACAATAACGACAACCTTAGCTAGATCCACTAGCAAACCTTCCTTGTAGATGATGTACCCTATAAAAGTTCCAAAATGTGTAGAAAACACACACTTCTTGATGTTTAAAGAGATTATTAACTATATACATATTTCAAACATTAAGTGCAAGATGTCACAATGATCCTTAATAAGTCCGTACACTATTTAATTATCTAATAAAACCTACAAGAATTTGTGAATAAAATCTTGGAATGCTTGAACAACTATGCACGAAAATAAAGGAGGCGTATTTTTCAAACCAAATGACATTAAAATATATGCAAAAATTCACCATTTAGTGGTGAAAGTCATTTTATCTTGATCCTCCTATGCAATTCTAACCTGATGATACTTAGAGAATCCATCTATAAAAGAATAAACTTCGCGCCTTGGAATGATTTCTAATATTTCCTTTGTGAAAGGTTTTGGAAAATGATCAGTCACACATGTATAATTTAGTTCCTTTTAATCAACACAAATCTTGATCTGACCATCTTTCTTTATACTAATTACCATAGGGCTAACCCACTTTGATTCTTCTAGAGGCTTGATGATGCTAAATTTCAACATTTTGTCAATTTCCTCCTTAACTTATTCAGTCTTTGCACTATCTCCCATAGTTAAACACTGTATAACCCTTAATGCCTCTTCCACTAGAGGTTTAGTAGAGAAGTAGTCAAATCTCTGGACCATTCCAATAATCAAATCCTACCAATTTCTAGTCTCTTTATATAGTTCTGCATATACATACCAAGCCCATGCATAGTGTTGTAAAGTGGAATAAAGTTTTTGCACCCATAGTGAAGGTGGCAAAGCTTCCTACCCCTCTATCTAGAGTCTCTCACACTTCTAAACGTGGTGTTGAACATGTTGATTACCATGATATATGAAAAATTGTGTAGGCACGTTTCTCCTGAGGAATTAAGTAGTTAGAGAAATCTTGACTTCATTCCATTCTATAAGATTATCCCTGTGAACTATCCACTAACACATTTATGTCCCATGCAGGGCATATGATAACATATTTATTATTTCAATTTGATCTATCTATTATTCTTGCATGGAACACAGGAATACCTAACTCAAAGGCTTAACATAGGGTGTAGATGTCCCATTAGTTAAAGTAATTATAAATATTTCTTCCTTGTTCTCAAAACTTATATATCCCTTGTTGAACTATAGGTCAGCATTATTTGCATAGCACCAAGGGCACCCAAGTAGAGCCAGAAAGTTGTCTGCTTCTATAATTGCTAAAACCTCAAAGTCCCTAGTGAAATTGGCCCCTTGTATAGTAATGGATGCATCTTTTAAAAATACGATGGGAGTGGCCTTAGTGTGATTAGACATAAACAAAACATTATAGGATGACTACAATGGAGGTCTCCCCATTTGTACCCATGCATCTAACGTAAGCAGATTCACTTTCGCACATGTATCAATCAATATATTACTCAAGAGCCATCCATATAAAACAACATTCAGAGTGATTTCCTCATCATAATCCAAGCTATTAGGGGGAATATTAGCATGTAGGATCTACTGTCCATTCTTAATACCTGTGCATGAAGTTTTTCCCTTTATAAAATTTGATCCAGCCTAGAGTTCACCAATACAAGCCCAGGCACGCTGGCACATTACTCAGCCTAGACTAAGCACTCACTTGAAGCACATGAAGGTACCTGACCCCTCTTTAGGTTTTTTGTTACAAGATGTTAGCTTGATGAAGACTTAAAACATTCAGATCTATGACTAATATATCATTATATAGTGCATGTTCAGATCTAGATCTAGAGAATAACAGACCTAAAAGATAACCATGATGAAATCAAGCATGAAATATTGAAATATAACCATGATAACACCTTGATTCATTCCATGATATCAATTATATTAAATTCAATAATACACAGAAGCTTCATTACAATAACAATAGTATACGCTCATGCACGTATCATATTTGGCAGCATAATCTCACTATAACATAGTTCTCACACTCTCTCTTATGCTACATGGTTCAATATATATTTAGAAGGGTGGGGACTTTCCCTTTACTGCTTATCTAATCCTAAAATAGATCACATGCTATTATTAGTGACGCACTATTATAAAAATAGCCACACATGTAAGTGTGCTAACAATAGACTGATTTTAGTTAACTGCCAGTAGTAGATCTATTCTTTTCCTGAATCCATGCAAATCACTTTGTATCCAATCCTCCAAAATAGCCAATGCTTTCTTTACAAGTCTCCAATTGGTTTATGAGATCTACATGCCATCTCCAAAAATATATCCTCACCGTGAAAATGACTATGTCCCAAACATGTCTCTCTTCTTTGCATGCAATCCTTTTTCGATACTTCCAAACCTTTGAATGTGCTCTACTCTCCCAAAAGAACCTTTTGTATTTACTTTGCTAAGTGCCAGATTCTGAATAATCAACATTACCCCACACTAGTTGTATTTCCACCCTGGAAATGGTTTTCTCCAAAATGAATCAAAGAATATGAATAGAAAAATAGAAAAAAATTGAGGAATAAAAGAATATCTTTACCCTGGAGTATCTTCTGCTTTAATCTAAATAATTAATTTTTGATATTCTTATTTTATCTCTGCCTCTAAATTTTTCCAATCATTGAGAATGGCCTCTACCTTCTCTAGAATATCCACTGTAATTTGTTCTAACTCATCCTTTAAAATCTCTCCTTTCTCATTCTACAAGACCAACACAATACTGGACATGGCAGTCATTCTCCCTTATAACATGTCCATCTTTTGTGTGATGGGTTTTCCAAGCTCATCTAGCCTTTCCTTGTGTGGTTCTTGAGCTGCTGTAAGGGCCTCACACTTCTTAACAAGTGTTAATCATTCTGTGTGGCCCAAGGTATCATATTTCATGGCCTTTAGGACCTCATTGTCTTCCAAAACGGTCCTGGTCCTTATAAAGACTTCTGGCACTGTAGAAATATTCAACACTTGATCCACCTTCTTTAATTCCTCCTAGAAGCTCTAAAGAAAAGCCTCATATGATGTAATCTTCTACATCACTAAAGCCTTTTTCCTGCTTTGCTTCTTTTTCTCGATCCTTTGTTTCTATAATTCTTAGAGGTTCATCTACAAACACTAAGTCCACGAAGGCACTTACATAATGTATTGCTGAAGGAAATGTCTTAGGTACATTTGGCTCTATGTGTGGGCTAGCCTTCATGAAATTGTCCCCAATCTCCTCTGCCATGCTGATAAAAACAATGTTATTCTTTTGTGCTAAGTATTTTTCCTACTTTAGGCACATTATTTCCTCATCCTTAGTCTTGATCTCCTCCCTTAGTGCCCTAATTGTTGCAGCTTTATCTATATTCCGTCATGCCACTTCTATCAAGAATTTCACCAAAGCATTGCTCACTTGTTCATCTGACATAATAGTAGGATTTACTATTATGTGCCTGGCTTGAGGTGTCTTCTTCAACCTCCTTGAAACACACGAATCTTCACATACATCAAATGTGGTTCATCCATGTGCATGTGCATCGACCATGATAATTGCTTCCTTGTGCGCACAGTTTCCATATCTTCATCCATCAACTCTTAGCAATACAAATCCTTTTGTGTTATTGTGCTTTGGAAATGGGCAAAAAAAAATTTACCTATGTCCTCGGCGTATTCCATGGCTGGTGGAATATATTCCCCACTTGTTCTTCTTGATCTAGGCTGCTTAGGAACTTGGGCTTCAAAATTTGGAACTTGTGTTGTTGTGTCATGAGAAGCCTTGGTTATTGTCTCATCTACCTCATTTCTTCCTTCCTCTCCATCTTCATATCTTCATCTTTTAGTTATTCCACATTCTCTAGAGGTGTAGGGGAATCAAACACGCTCTCCTCAGACTCTTCTACTTCCTCATTTAGCTTCAATTTCCTTCTTCTTTTCTCAATTGTCTCCTTTTGTGGAGAGATTCAAGGTGATCTGCGTACTGATTGCAAAGTAACACCTTCTTAGAGTGTGGTAGTTGTAATCTACCTTGTCTACATTGAAGGTTAAGGTAGCGCACATCTAAAATTGGTGAACTGATGCCTAGAAATATCTTGTTGTGAAGGAATATGGTAGTTTGCACCATGGGATCCGATCCTCGTCCTTCATCACAAATTGTGTGATGTAAAATTCCTGGTAGACTATAAACTAAACTTCCTTACCCACCACTGAAGGAAAATCCTTGTGTATGTGACATTCCTCTTCAAATTCTACACAGAGTCTATCATACTACATCTCTGCCCTCTTCTTGAATGATCCACTCATCGATCCATCACACAAGTACTTGCAAAATATTTATATAGGTGACTTTTGTTCTGTGGGGTACTCCCAAATATTCTCCTTTAGCCCATCGAGCACTCCAATCTCCATAAACACTAAAGATAAAAAATAGAGTGCCAAAAATTATTATGTCACATGTTTGTGTTTCTTCAATGATTGTCTTTGCTATGTGATCTACAATATTGTAGACCATTCCTTTAGACATATTCTTTGTGATGTGTAACCACATTGTGTTTACCTGCAACCATCTTCCTTGGTCATTCAACTTTATTACAAGATGTGCAGATGCCTGCAATACTAGGTACTTTTTCACTTTTTCAATGTCCATGCCACGTGGACCTTTGGTATACCCCGAATCTTTTCTTGTCTCAGGGATTGTGGCCTTATTAGTTAAATCACTGTCTAGATCAACTCCCGAGGCCCTTAGTCTTGTCATAGTTGAAATCAAAGGAGCTGTGATTCTAACCCTCCATCCTGTGAAGTAGAACAAGTTCTCATGGACTCTACTCATCAACCACTGATACAATGGTTCGTACTTTCAAAATTATGGCAGCTCATATAACTGGTAGACTCCATTCTGCTTCAACAAATTCTCACCAATGTCATCATACACCGACATATCTTCTACTATGCGCTTGTTCATTTTTATGCTCAGTAACACATCGAGATCCTTCTTCTTATATGATGTTCAATGGTTGTAATTTTTGATTTTACATTGATGGACATGGGAATCCCATTGTTGTCCCACAATCATGCCCTCTTGATACTGTATTTATGAGAAATTACTCTCAGGAGAAATTTCTTCTTCCACTTCAACCTTCTTCTTCCCTTTTTATCCTATTGTGGGTGCTTTATTTGGTGCCATTTGAAAAATATCTCTTTTCTTCCCTTTGTAATTGAGAAAGTCAAAATCCTAGTTTAAATATCTGTGTCGTAGTGGAAATCACATGCCCTAGCTTGTTTGTAACATGTATTCTTTTCTCAAACACTTCATCTATGGGAACACAAGCTTTTCCTTCACACAAAGCTTCTCTCCATGTCTGGTTCCACACTCTTTACACCTCAACAAAATTTCTCAGCTCATTTGCACTTATCCCTTTTCAAATTCCCTCAATTGCAATGGTAAAAATGAACTCACATCCCATCCTTATATAGAATTACAAAAATTTAGTGCATTTATCACTCCTCCACCTACCAAAAATCCTCTCATTAATCGACCATTTTCATTATTTCCATGTGGTACATCTTTGCGCCCAAGATATAACCTTCTACAATGCCCTCCTACCTTTTGGTTTTAGACTTCTATTCATCATGCTTCCATGTGCCTGAGTACCTCATCACTACACCTTCCACTGGTAGTTCCCATGGCCTCTGCTCACCTCATGTTATACTTATTTCTTCATTCCTCTCTATCTATGGTCCTTATGTCAAGAAGAAATCTCTCTCTCTCTCTCTCTCTCTCTCTCTCTCTTTTAATTCTCTAACCTTGAATAGCACCCGTAGATAGTTCCTTTCATGTGTACTTATTTCCATTATTCCTATAACTAGATATCAACAACCTACCCCACACTAAGGGTATGTATAGTCCTTTGCACATAAAAATTCTTCAAATACTAATTAGCTTCTGGTGCGTAAAAGTGCTTATTACATAAACACACCAAATAAATTGAAAAAAATAGAGTGATACAGAAGGAAACACATTAATGAAATGCAAAATTGAAAACCTAATCTAAATGGAAACCCTACCTTATTATAAACACCAAGAAGACTTATTTATTATAGGGCTTCAACCTACTCTTGTTGAAGTAATAGGGTAACCGTATTCCATCAAGTGCATCTAATTGACAAGTGCCTAATTCGATTATGTGAGTGATAAGATATGGCCCTAACCAATGTACTTTGAGTTTGCGTAGATGGCATAAAAATTTAGAATCATAAAGGAGAACCATCTATCCTATATCAAATTTTTTATCCCTAATGTGCCTATCATGCCATGCTTTTTGCCTAGTCTTCTCTTGTTTCTGACTCCAACGTGCTATGTCTCGTCACTCATCCAACTTAATTAACCTTTCAATTGATTCTTCTAATATTTTCTCATCATCTAGACCTCTAGCGCGTAATACGCAAAGAAGGTACCATAAATTCCATAGGAAGAACTACTTTTGTGCCAAACACTAACTAAAATGGTGTGGCTTTGTTCAACATTTTATGTGTTGTTCGATATGCCCAATGTACTACAGATACTTTATCATCCCAATAATTTCTTCCAAGATCATTGATTTTTGTCAATGTCTAGTTCAAAATTTTGTTGAAAGCCTCAACAGTTCCATTTTCTTGAGGATGATAGGGTGTAGTCTTATGGTGTGAAATTATAAATTCATCCAATAAAATTCTGATTTTCTCATTAAGAAAATGTGTTCCCCTATCACTGGTCAAACTTAAAGGAAATCCATACCTTGTGATAATATTTTCCCATAGAAACCTAGCTATTATAGCCATTATACAATCCTTGGTAGGTGCTATTTCTACCCACCTTGTTAGATAATATGTGCAAGTGATGATGTAGAATGATCTAGTTTTGCATGCATCTGGTGACATAGGACCCACAAAATCTATAGCCCATTTCTCAAATGGTTCTTCACTAGTAATAGGTCTTAGAGGCATTTCATCTCATTGACCTGGTTTCCCAAGACATTGACAATGATCACAAGCCTTACCAAAATTCTTGTAATCTTTATATAGGGTCTCCCACCATAATCTAGTGAGTATAATATTACGCACAATGGCATCACCTACATAGTGGCCACTTGCAATACCACCATGACCTTCTTCTATAATATCCATGCACTCATGTTCCAGTACACAATGACACAATACTTCATCTTGACCTAACTTGTATAGGTCACTGTTAATCAACATGTAGGGGGTTGCACGTATAGAAAGTTGTTTATTTTCCAAGGATTTCATTCCTTCTGGTGTCATACCTGTTTGTAGAAAGACAACAATGTCCTCTAGTTCTAATGGCACTTGTATTAAATTGTATAACTGTGCATCTGACATGGTATTTTCAATTGCTTGTGCTTCTTATCTTGACTATATTTTGGATAAATGGTCTGGTCCAGAATTACTTTTCCCTAGTTTTACCACAACTGTGAAATCAAATTATTTAAATACAGTACCCATCTACATATGCGCCCTTGTAGAATGGGATTGTTTACCAAATACTTCAATACCATGTGATCTGTATAAAAGACGAATGGTGTATCTAACAGGTAATGTCAGAATTTATGTAGTGCATAGATCATTGACAAAGCTTCGTGCTCTTTACTTGTGTAATACTATTATGTAGACGTCAAATTTCTAGTAGTAAAATAGATAGGATGATCTACAATACCTTCTCCTGGTTGAGCCAACACCGCACCAATGGTCATGCCAAAGGCGTCAACATGTACATAAAATGGTTGGTCCCAAAAAGGAAAATTTAGAATAGGTGTGGTAGTAAGTTTCTCCGTTAATGTCTCGAATGTGTAACTGTTGCAGTTCTCCCCAGTAGAACGTACCTTTCCATTTCAGTAACTCCTCCAATAATGCTGAAATTTTAGCATATCCTTTGATAAACTTTCTGTAATATCCCGTATGAACCAAAATTCTGCGCACCTCACTATGAGTGGTAAGCTCTCTTAGGCCTATAATAACTGCAACCTTGGTTGGATCAACCAACAAACCTTCCTTACAGATTATGTTTCCTAACAATATTCCAAATTGTGTAGCAAATATGCACTTCTTGATGTTCAAGGAGATACTTAACTATCTACATATATCAAACATTAAACATAGATTGTCACAATGATCCTTAACTAATCCATACACCGTCCAATCATTAAAATAAACACGTAAGAAGTTGTGAATAAGATCCTTGAATGCTTGAACAACTATGCATGAAAATAGAGTAGGCACATTTTTCAGACCAAAAGGCATTATAGTATAGGCGAAGCTACCCCATTCAGTAGTAAAATTAGTCTTTTCCTGAACCTCCTAGGAAATCCTAACCTAACGATACCTAGAGAACCCATTTGTAAATGAATAGATTTCGTGCCCAGTAACACCTTCTAGTATTTCCTCAATGAATGACGTAGGAAAGGGATCAGTCACACATGCCACATTTAATTCCCTTTAGTCCACGTAGATCCTAATCTATTCATCCTTCCTGATACTGATCATGATTGCACTAACCCATTCAGACTTGTCAAGGGGCTTGCTAATCCCAAACTTCAATATTTTGTTAATCTCTTTTTTGACCTTTTTACGCAATTTGGGGTTCATTTTGTAGGGTCTCTTTTTAACTGGGTGCACACCCTCTTTGAGTTTTATCTTCATATCCCCTAATGATTCATGCATGCCTTTAAGTTCATGGTACCCCCTAGGGAATAAGTCTTGACAATCCCTTAGTAACTCTATGACTTTTGCCACTTCAGAGTTTCACCAATATTCTCTAATTATGGCTTCTTTAGGCTCAACATCTGATCCAATATTCACCTTGTTTTTCTTCATAGGTTCATGATAGGCTCACGTGGTATTATTTGCACTATCCAACACCTCACATCTACCTATTGAATGGTTTACATCCAGATTTTATACTTCTTCATCATCCACTAAGTAGACCATTTTTCCTTTTTCCTTCTCAAGGAAAGTGTTTTGAAGTTGTGTGGCATCGGTCTCTATCTCTTCAACAAGATGCACTTCTGAGTTTTCTTCATCCAATAACTCCTGAAGGATTTCTTCAGCCTCGGCACTCTCTCCCATAGTTAAGTGCTTTATGAATTTTAATGCTTCTTCCACCAAAAGATTTGTAGAGAAGAAGTCAAACATCTAGACCATTCTTGTAAATAAATCCTACCAATTTTCAGTCTCTCTATGGAGTTCTACATATACATACCAAGCATGCACACAACCTTGTAAAGTCTAATAAAAATTGTGCACCCATAGCGAAGGTGGTAAAGCTTCCTGCCCCTTTGTCCAGATTCTCTCACACTTCTAAACATGGTGCTATATAGGTTGATTACAATGATAAGTTCATATTTGAGTAGGTATATTACTCCTGAAGAACCTGGTAGCAAGAGAAATCCTAATTTCATTCAATCCTACAAGATTATCCTTGTGGGCCACCCACCAATGCGTTGTTGTCCCACATAGTGTATATGCTAGCATATTTCTTCTTTCTAGAGGGTCCATCCATTTTTCCTCCATGGAGCATAGGAATACCATAGGATATCCTTCTCTAGTGTAACCAAGTACTGAGTTGTCACCTATACTCCTTACATAACGTGGTTTTTTGACTTTAGGAAATATGCTTTTTACTTCGTGCCCTACCAACTCATAATTGCTATGAGCCCAATTATCACAAGCAACACTTGTAGTATCACTAATAGACTATGCATCTTCCCACTAAATTATTCCTTCTTTAGATGGCTCAAGCACTTCTGAATCCTGAATAACACGTACATAAATCATATTTAGGTCTTCTTCACTCAAGGGCTCAATATTAGGAGAATATTTTCCATTTTTAAAGGGATAATAACTCTTTCTTCCTTATTTTCAAAACTGATATAACCCTTGTTGAACTGAAGATTAGCATTATTTTCATAACACCAAGGATGCCTCAATAGAGCTGGGAAGCTGTCCAAATTTTCCATCGCTAAAACCTCAAAATCTCTAGTGAACTTGGTTCCTTGTATGGTAATGGATGCATATTTCAAAACTCCGATGGGAGTGGCCTTAGTCTGGTTAGCCATGAACAATACATTAAAGGATGGTTGGAATGGAGGTCTCCCCATTTGTACCCATGCATCTAAGGTAAGAACATTGAATTCTACACCTGTATCAATCAATATATACTCAATAACGACCCATCCAAAACAAAATTCAGAGTGATTTACTTGTCATAATCTATACTATGAGGGGGAAGATTTACATGTAGGATATGCCATCCAGTCTCAGCACTTGTGTGCGGAGTGTTTCCTTTTAAAAAATTCCCTAATAGTGGAATGATATTTTCCTAGTGCAACATTTTACACACTACTCTCAAGTCATTTATATCATTTTGGACCGTCTCTGATGTTTTATTTTGCTCCATCTCCCATGATTTCTCCTTTAAATATTTTATTTCACCTTGAAGATTCCTGAGAACTTCCATGGTTTCCTAGTAAACCTCCTTATGATGAGTAGGATCTAGGTATCGTGCATGTAGAACCTCCTCCTTAGTGATGGTAGGCTTTTGCTGCAATGCTTCTCAAGCATGTGCTGCCTTAGCGCAGGTCATAATATTTACTTGCAATGCCTTGGAATCCACTTCTAACTTAGGCATCCACTGATTTTCCACAGCATGTTGTATCCTAACCATCCCTTCACTTTTGTTTTCATATTTATGTTACTTTCTAAGATGATCATACAAGTCTGGGAACTCCTCATAGCTATGATTATTTCCATAAAAATAACATTTAACATTCTGAGGACATTCACTCCTATAGTGGTCAGGAGATCTGTATGTATAAAATGTTCTATGAGGGAATTCACTTCTTCTACCACCACAGCCTCATCCTCTAAATCCACTGTGGTATCTTCGACCTATGCCACGACCACATTCAAAAATCCCTTCATTCTGATCATAATACACTTGATTGTGATCCCAGTCCTGATGCTCGTTCTTTCCTTTAGAGTTATATGAGGCTCATGTCTATCATACACCAATATCTATATCATCATGGATTTGACCAATCAGCTGACAATCTTCCCTGTCATGAGTCATGGACCTGCAGATTTTACAATAGATTGAAACTTTATTCCTCATCACACATTGTAGTAATGGGAAGCGGATAGCATCATGGTTCAAATGACATATATCACAATCCAAAGGTAGTGATAACACTAATCTGCAAGGACAACTATCCTTTTTGTGACCTTCTACTTCACAATATGTGCACCAAATCCCTATGCGCGTCTCATGTGCTGAATTTGCTGATAGTTTCTCCAACTTATTTTCCATAGCTATGATCTATGCTTCTAAAAATGGGCTCACCCCAGTGTCTATGCTTCCAAGTGCCTGGTCACATAAGGATACTTCAAATGCTTCACGTAGATCAGTATATATCTTATGTGATAATTCCCTCTTAAAAGGGGTAATCAGACCCCTAACAAACAATTGATGTTGACTTGTATGTATGTCATAAGAAAGCTTAGATACCAGTGTTTTAAAAAGGGCATCATACACTTTGAAACTTTTAGTAGTTCCTTGATTAATATCTTTGAGTTCATTCATACTCTTTTACTCAAACTCAGAGATGTGTAATTCTATAAGGAATGCATCTTTTAAAGCTGTATAGTCTACACAAGTCTGATCAGAGTCAAACTTTCTATACCAACTTTGTGTGCACCCTTGTAATGTGGTAGAAAATTGGCTTTCCCTACACTCAAAAGCCATGATTACTTTTGCATGCCACAGTATTTCACACATACACACATGTTCAACATCATCTCCTATGCCCCTATACTCTAGAAGACAAAGAGACATATCTATGTAAATATTCTAGGGTTGGTGCAGACCTTCCCCACCTAATCCAGAACCTCATGTGTTTCCTCTACCTCTAAAACCACCAGATCTATCAGAACTAGAGATACCTATGCCTTCTGATCCTGAACCTATAGTTGGGATCAGACTATAAGATGTACTTCTATGTGTCCCAATAGTAGAATTGAACTTTACCCCGATAGTCTGCTACGCATTACCACTCCCAGAAGATAGTCCAAAAATCTATGTGCCTAAATTATGTGCCGATGATACACCCGAAAAGGTACTCCCATATAATAATGAAGCCATTTGTTCTTCCATTCTTGTGCTTCTTATAAGACTCACTCCTACTCTCCCAATACTTGAATTAGCTTACTGACTATTTTTTGTAATAAATGCTAGAAAACTAAGTGGAAGGACAAGGTTGTCAGGTGGATTTAGATGCATGCCCACAAGCCTAGGTCATCTCTACTAGTGCACTTCTACATGAGACTGAGAAGGGATCCCTGTCATGTTTTCCCAAATGGGGGAGTTCTTGAGGCTCAGGTTCTATGTCTTCTATGTGAACTTCCACTCCTTGAAATATCTTTATCCACAATGCCATTTTCTCTACAACCTCCCATTGCTTCTCTACCTCCCTTTCACACACCTAATTATACATAAGCTTCCTTTCCTCTCTCTACCTTTCTACCGCTAGGTCTGCCATATTTCACCAAACTTGGTCCTTCCCCTACACATGGTGGGGTTTAGTTAACCATTGGTTTACTCTCCAAATTCAAAGATACCATCAAGATCTTGATCACCACTGTAATTCATTGTAAGTAAGTTCCCCTTGGATATCGTAAAAATTGGAATTATGCTACCTATGGGAATGAATAAGTGGAAATTGAGTACTCCAAGATATAACTGTTCAAAACACCACAGAACCACATATCCAAAGTGTGAGTCCGAATCAGATCAACATCATAAAGGGCCTGAAATTCATCATGTGTCCATAAAAAGTGTGTGATACCTCCAATTCCACTTAGATGTATAAGAAATCAGTCACTCATATAATTCTAATGGAAAGATAGCGAAAAACATCTCATATAAACTGTCATATAGATTCTATTCCGCCCACATGCATGCCTTAAACTCAGATCCAGTACTAAACCACCATGCATATTCTTCTTCCAGATCATGTATCCACTCCTCAACACTTGCTAAGGTCAACTAGTATGTTTTCATTGTGAACCATCTTAAAAACAACTGAAAAAAAGGTCCTAGAAATGAAACAAATGATGTAGCCTAGAATTCACCAATACAAGCCTAGGAACACTGACACATCACTTAGCCTAGACTGAGCGCTCACCCTAAGCACACAAAGGTACTAGGCCCCTCTTTAGGTTTATTGTTACATGATGTTAGCATGATGAAGACTTAAAGCATTCAGATCTATGACTAATATACCATTCTATAATACATGTTCAGATCTAGATCTATAGAATAACAGACCTAAAATATAATCATAATGAAATCATGCATGCAATAATAAACTATAACCATGATAACACCTTGATTTAGTCCATGATCTCCATTATATTAAATTCAGTAATGCACATAAGCTTCATTATAATAACAGTAGTGTACGCTCATGCGCGTATCATATTTGGCAGCATAATCTCACTATAACATAATTCTCACTCTCTCTCTTATGCTATAGGGTTAAATACATATTTATAAGGGTGGGTAATTTCCCTTCACTTCTTATATAATTCCAGAATAGGTCACATGCTATTATTAGCCATGCACTGTTACAAAAATAACCACACATGCAAGTGTGCTAATAATAGATTACTTTTAGTTAACTGCCAGTAGTAGATCTACTCTCAGCCTAAATCCATGCAAAGCAATTCATATCTGATCCTCCAAAAATATCCAATGTGTGTCATGTAAGTCTCCAATCGGTTTGTGTGCTCCGCATGCCATCTCCAAAAATAGATCCTCTCTGTTAAAATGGCTAAGTGTCAAACTTGTCTCTCTTCTTTGCACATGATCCTTTCCTATACTTCCACACCTTTGAATGTGCTCTACTCTCTTGCATGAACCTTTTTTATTTCCTTCACTAAGTGAAAAATTCTGACTGATGAATTAAATTCCCTAGTAATGGAATGATATTCTCCTAGCGCAACATTTTGCATACCTCCTTCAAGTCATCAATATCCGAATGGATTATCTTTGTTTCCTTCTTCTGTTCCATATTATGTGATTGCTCTTTTAAACAATGTATTTCACCTTGAAGATTTCAAAGTACCTCTATGGTTTCTTGATAAACCTCCTTCTAATGTGTAGGTTATGGGTACCTTGCATGTAAAATTTCCTCGTTGGTGATGGTAGGATTTTGCTATACTCACAGGTAATATTCACAGGTAATACCTTAGGTTCCAGTGCCAAATTTGGCATCCACTAATTTTCCAAAGTGCATTGTATTCTAACCATCCATGCACCCTTGTTATATTATTTATGTTGTTTGCTAAGATGCTCATATAAGTCTAAACATTCCTCATAGCTATGATTCTTTCCACAAAAAGAAAAAGTAATATTTTGAGGAAATTCATGCCTATAGTGGTGAGGATATCAACATGTAAAACAAATTATGGGAGGAAACTCACCTCCTCCACCATGGCCTTAGTCCACGAATCCACCATGGTATCCTCAATCTCTTCAACGACCTCCTTCAAAACGCCCCTCATTCCGATCATAGCACGCCTGAGTTTGATCATGATTATGGTACTCACCTTTGATTTTAGAATTATCTGATACTCATGTCTATCACACACCAATATCTATAGCATCATGGATCTGACCATTCAACATGCAGTCCTCTGTATTGTGAATCATGAACCAAAAAATCTAAAAATAACAAGATATGTTCTTTCTTATCGTGCATTGCAGTAATGGGAAAAGACTGGAATCATGATTCAAATGACATATCTCATGGTATAAAAATAATGAATGCACTAATATGTGGGGACAATTATCCTTAGTGTGCCCTTCTACTTCACAATTTGTACACCAAATCCCAGTGGGCATCTCATGTGTTGAATTGGCTGATAGTTTCTCCAACTGCTTTTCCATACCTATGATCTATGCTTCTAGGAATGGGCTTACTCTAGTGTCTATAGTTCTAACTACCTCAGCATAAAAATCTACTTCTAGTGCTTCGTGCAAGTCCATATATGTCTTATGTGACAATGCCCTCCTAAAAGGTGTGATCAAGCCCTCAACGAAGAACTATGCATGTTGGCTTGCATGAATATCATAACAAAGCTTAGACAACAGTGTTATGAAATAGGCATCATACTCCCTAACACTATCAATAGTTCCTTACTTGATATCCTTTAGCATGTTTATACTCTTGCTCAAACTCATGTATATAAAACTCCTTAAGGAAGGCATCCCATAATGCTACATAATCTATGCAAGTCTGATCGGGGTCAAACTTCCTATACCAATTGTGTACGAATCCCTACAATGTAGTGGATAACTGAATTTCCTTGCACTCAGAATTCATAATCCATTTTGTGTGCCATAATATCTCACACATGTGCACATTTTCAAAAGCATATTCTATGCCCCTCTATTTTGGAATATGAAGAGACATCTCCATGTAAATATTCTGGGGTTGGTGCAAACCCTTCCCTCTTGATCCAGAACCTCATGTGTTACCTCTACCTCTAGAACCACCAGATCCACCATAACTAGATCCACCTATACCCCCTAATCCTCCACCTATAGCCAGAAGTGGACCAGAATATGTACTTCACTGTGTCCCAATAGTAGTACTAAACTAAACTCATATAGTCTGCAAAGTGGAACTACTTTCAAAAGTGAGTCCAAAATTCTGTGCACTTGAGTTTTGTGTTGATGATAAGCCTAAGAAGGTACCTAAAAAAACAAATTAGACTTTTTCCCTGGCATAGATGTACTTGTTATTTCACTTACTCCTACTTTCCTATTGTCCAAACTAGCTTGTTGACTAATGGTTGTACTAGATACTGAAAAACCAAGTGCAAGGGCTAGGTTTCCAAGTAGATTCAGATGCATAGCCATGACCCATGTTGTCTCTACTAGCACATTCCTATGTGAGGCTAAGGATGGTTCCCTGTCATGCTTGCCCAAATGGGGGATTTCTAGATGCTATTGCTCCATGTCTTCTACGTGAGCTCCAAATCCTTCACAAGCCATCTCTCTCCTCAATGCCATCCCCTCTACAATATCACGCTCCTTCTCTATCACCCTCTTGTGAAATTAATTGTACTTAATCCACCTTTCTTCTCTCTTCTTTTCTACCACTAGGTCCACCATCCTTCACCAAGCCTACTCATACTCCTGTGCGTGGTGGAGTTTAGCTAGCCATCACTTTTTTTTCAAGTTCAATGTTAGCATCAATATCTTGATCCCCAGTGGATTTCCTTGCAAATAAGTTCCCCTGGGATAACGTAATAACTAAAACTCATCTACCTTTGGGCAAGAATAAGTGGAAATTGAGTAATCCAAAATATGGTTTTTCAAAACACCATAGAACCAAGTATCCATGACACCCGTCCAAATCACATCATCATCATAAAGGGCTATAAATTCTTCCTACATCTAGAGAACTATGTGATACCTCTAATTCCTTTTAGACACATAAGCAACCAGCCACTCGTATAGTTCTACCGGGAAGACAACAAAGAAGATCTACTATAAACAGTTATAAAAAAATTTCTCCACCCACGTTCATGCATCAAACTCAGATCCAGTGTTGAACTTCCATGCGTAATATTCTTCTAAATCTTTTATCCACTCCTCAATACTTTGTAGGGTCAACTAGTATGTATTCATTGCAAACTATCCTAAAAACAACAGAAACTGAGGTCCCTATAATGGAATCAATGATGCAACCTAAAACCCACTGAAAACTAAGGTGTGCTGGCACATCACCCAACCTAAGTTGAGTACTCACCCAAAATGCATAAATGTACAAAGCCCCTCTTTAGATTTCCTTGTGTAGGATGTTACTGTGATGAAGATAGAGCATATATAGATCCATAAATAAGCATAAATATTTCTCATGCATAACCAGATCTAGATCTTAGATAATCATTAATTAAATAATAACTATGTTACTGTTAACCATA
Source organism: Taxus chinensis (assembly GCA_019776745.2). Taxonomy (NCBI): domain Eukaryota; kingdom Viridiplantae; phylum Streptophyta; class Pinopsida; order Cupressales; family Taxaceae; genus Taxus; species Taxus chinensis. The sequence goes on along the minus strand of CM034147.1, from coordinate 647,524,377 downwards.
CAAGAACTAGTTATAGTCATGTTTAACACCATTATCCATATAATATACTCCATTACATTAACATTGTAAAACCTATAATCTTCTTACATTACAAAATATTACCATAGGCTATGTGCGCATCAGATCTAATAACATAACTCTACAATAATTGTGTGTCTCTTAAATACACATTTCATTACTTATTTATAGGGGTGGGGACTTTCCCTTCACCACTTATGCACTTCCCAAAATAGGTCACATGCTGAAACTATCCATGCACCTTTACATTAACATGCACACATGCAAGTGCGCTAATAATAGATATCCTATAGTTAACAGGAAGTAGTAATCCTATTATTATCTCAAACTCCTACATGGTGCTTATCAAATGCTCATTCCCAAAATATCATTTGTGTGCTGCGAAAGTCTCTATCTTGATGTGTGCTCTGCACGTTATTTCCAAAAATATCTCGTAACTAAAAAAATGGATAATTCCTGATTCAGCTTGTCTTGGCACGTGTTTCCTTTCCTATCCTTCTGCACCTTCAAATGTTCCTTATTCCTGACCACGAATCTTCTATGTGCCTACTCCTTAGAACAATATGTCTACTTAAAAGGATTGATCACCCAGGTTATTCTACCATGAAACTCGTGACTAACCATCTCATAAATGCTGCGATCCCAATTATCATAGGAAATTTTGGTAGTATCACTCATAGAATGTGTATCTCCCTAATTAATCAATCCTTCATTTATTGGTTCAACATTTTATGTACCATGCAATGTCTATATATGTATATGTATATGTATGTGTATATATATATATATATATATATATATATATATATATATATATCTGATTGATGTCCTCTTCATTGATAGGTTCAGTGTAGGGTGAAATATTATTTTCATCCATTGAGATTACCACGTGTTCTTCCCCATTATCAAATATATTACACTTCTCATTAAATCATAGATATGTGTTTTTCACATAACACCAAGATCAACAAAGTAGTGTAGGAAATTTGTCTACCTCTACAATTTCCAGTACCTCAAAGTCTCCTATGAACTTTTCTCTTTGAATGTTTATGTTTATATTATTTAAGACACCAATGGGAATTTCCCTTATTTTTTTCCATTAACAACACACTTGAAGATGACTATAATGGTGGTATTCCCATATTTTTCCACGCATCCAATGTAAGGTTATTAACTTATGTACTTTGTATCAATAAAAATGTTACTTATCAACCAGCCATTTATAACCACATCTAAAGTAATCTCCTTGTCATACTCAATGTCTTGGGGTGGAAAGTTAACAATGAAATATTTATCTATCCCTCTATGTTCCTTCACATGAAACTTTCTCCCTCATCCACTCTCCTAACATGGGAATGACATTTCCTTATCTAAATAAATTTTGTAACCTTGCTTGAGGTCATCAACATATTTATCATATACCTCTATATTTTTTGTGTTCTTTGTTCCATGCTTTATACTTGAGGAACAATATCTCCCCCTGCAGTTATTTAATCAATCTCATGAATTCCTGGAAAACTTATTTTTTTTTCCTTGTGTCTATATATTTAGTTGGCTACACATTGTCATCACATTTAATGAGTGGCTTTGTTCTTCCATATTCATGCACAATCTATGCTTCTTCAGATGTAGTAACCAATAATGGTTGTTGTTCTCCCAAAACTAAAGTATTAGGCTGCCACTTTCCCTTCATAGAGCCCTTAACTTATATCATTCATGTACCCATATCCTTCTTATTTTTACACATGAGCACATATAAATCTAGTCATTCTTCTACTTTTTTCCCCTTTCCACAGTATGTGCAAGACTGGTTCTTTAGACACACACGTTGACAATGGTATGACTACCCATATGTATAGCACATTACTCGACTAAAATTTCCTCCATGACCTCCTCATCTTCTACCAAAATATCCTCATTAGTATCCCCATTACCATTGTTTCTTGTGTCATTATTCTTCCTAAAATTATTCTCACTCTCTCATTCACATCCTTGAGAGATACTATTTGTACTAGCATGGCACAAACTTGCCTCACAAGTTTCATGAATGTGGTCAATAAGCTAACAATCAGTTATATCATGGGTGTGTGCATCAAAAATATCTTAATATATTGATATATTATTATGTTTGGCACACTACAAAAGTGGGAAGTCTTAGACATTATGGTTCTTATGATAAATATCACAAGCTAAGAGTAACATGCACACAATCCTTTGTGGATATCTATCCTTCATGTGCCCCTCCATGTCACAATATATGCACAAAATTCCACTTTGAGTGTCATTTGTTGAGTTAGCAGACAAATTTTCTAGATGGGTATCCATGGCTGCAATCTAAGCTTCAAGAAATGAGCTTACACTAGTGCCTACACTTCAAACTTCCTCTATGCATAGTGCTACCTCCAAATCCTTATGGAGGTATGTGAACATTTTATGTGATAATTCCATTTGAAATGGTGTTAGAAAACCCTCTACAAACCACTGAGTATGTTTATTATGATGGATGTCATATGAAAGATTAAACAAAAAGGTTTTGAAGCACACCATATTCCCTGACACTTTCAGCTAAACCTTGTTTAATATCCTTGAGTGCATTGATGATCTACTTCTCAATTTATGGTATGAAAAATTTATCTAAAAAGGTGGCATACAATGCATCATAGTCCACTGTTACCTGATGCGGGTAATGATTGTTGTACCAATTATGTACACGGCCTTAAAATGTTGTAGAGAGTTGACTCACATTCTTGTTTGATGTTGTTATTCCTTTGGCCCTCCATAAAATTTCACATTTGTTTATGTGCTCTAGTGCATCTTCCACACCTCAATACTCTAGTAAATGAAGTGATATGTTAAAGAAAATATGAGGATGTTATTGTGGCAGTGGGTTATTTCCTTATCCTGAATTGTTTCCACTAGGTGGGGACTAAATCCTGACCTCGAACCTCTACTATAGTTTCATCTGCTCAAGGAGGATATAATCCTCTGAACCTCCTATCACCGGGACTTACGGTGGTATTGAAGAATAAATGGTCTACGTGGTCATAGTAAAACTAAATTTGGTGCCAAAGCTTTTCCTTGGTATCCCTTTAATAGGTTTACTTTCACTGAGTAGAGTGGAAACATTTTATCTTGATATCATACCTACCAGATTACTTCCAAACATATTTTATTTTCTAGCTATGGTAGCCTATTGCACTACCATATATGTTACTTTTATTCATTGTTCCTTATTACCAACATGTATGTACGTGTATCTCCAACCTAATGTGGTGATCCCTGATTACCTTCTTTCTCCCTATTATTGGATCCCAATGTAACACCCTCGAGGGGAGAAGGAAGAAAATATGTGAGGGGGGTGAGAGAAGAGGGAAAAATACCTGCCTAGTTTTGTCATGTTACCGCCAGGGATGGTGAGTCTTCCCCCTTCTCACCCAACCAAGATTTCTTAGGAGTGATAGGGAGGTATGTGATAGATGGTGTGGCTATCCACCTATTACTTCTGGATCTACCTAAGCCAGGGTAAGAGAACTTGAGGTACAACCCGAGAGAAGAAGAGGTCAGGGAATCTACTTGAGATCTTTGAACTTGGTTGAGTGGGTCAATCAAAACCCAAGTGTAGCCACAAGATGTAATGGTCACTCAAGATAGTGGTCAAAAAATAATGGAAACACTTGGGAACTCTCACACAGGATGATGGAGACAGATCTTAATTGGTCTCAAACATCACCCCAGAAGAATTTTACTGTAACCTCATGTGTTGATGTTTGGGAAATTTTACAATGAATAATAAATAAGACACACTTAAGATGTGCACTTTTTTTTGTCTCACTAAAATATCTCATGTAAGATATGTTGTGAATGTGAAATATGTAGGACGTATAGGGTATATAGGGAAATTTTTGAGGAATATAATGTGGGAATGGGTCTATAAAGGAGAAAGGTAAAAGGATAAAAAGATGCAAGGGGATTAGGAAATTGTGTTTCCCACTACATTGTGACACCTCTTTCATCTCTTGATATGGTAGAAAGGTAGATATAGATTTCCTAGAGTCATCTATCATAAGGAACCTCCAAGGAATACAAACAACAGAGTAACTATCGGTGATCAAGCTTAGTCCTCTGAGACTAGAACCGTGTGCATGAGTTAAGATAGATGTTATAGAAACTAGGCTCCCCCAAGATCAACAAAAATTCACCCAATAGTGGTTAATCAACAAGGAATTTTATAGATTTAAAGGACGGTGCCCAATAGAACAACTAAAAGACATCATTCTCTTAACCATCCAAACCAAAAAATCACCAACTGGGTGTTAGCATATAATTTCTTGGTAATAACACACATAATATTTAAAAGGAAAAAATACATCACCTTACTTCCACATCATTTAATGAGAAATTATGAAAAAATATTTGTGTTAAACCTTTCAAACATATCCATTAATAAGGAAAGACAAGGGATACATATACAGATGCTGCAAATCCTACTAATGGCTATACAAATGAAACCATGTTATCATGAATCATAAAAAATGAATGGTTTAACAAAGATTAAAAATACTGTAGCCATAACACCATTCCAATATCTTCATAACACTTCTGAAGAGTTATACCTTTCTCCAAAATAACATCTCCGTTTCATCCTAAACCCCAGATATTCTTGTACGATGCTATGCACACAGGGTTTTATATAAATATTCCTCCTGATCCTCAACTCATTCATGCTTGGGTCATCATTCAGAACTTCCAAGCAATAATAGGGAATATTCTTCCTTGATGACCTTTAATTTTGTCTCATCCTATCCTATCACCATTATGCCAACACGATCAAAGGAATATTTATTACACGTCACAATTTTGATGATTTGATTTTTATTTAATAGTTTATAGTGACGGGGACAAATAAAAGCATTTAATAGATTAGACCCTTATTTAAATACACGTTAGCATTTAATTGCCACCCAAGTGATATGCTTTTTCATGAATGATTCACATTGATGTGATCCAACTCGTGCCAACTAATCCAGGAGGGATATGCAAATGAATTTCGCATTCAATAGTTCACACACATCACTCCATATAATTTCTGCCTATTTAAACTCGACTTCCTATTCCTTTGAGGTCACAAATTGATTAACCAACTTTTGCAGAGCTTTTCAAGAATTCATCCCATGTGCATTTTATTCTTACCATGGCGTCACCGAGCTTATGGGAGAAAACCCCTCAAGTCTAGTACTTGAGAACTTTGGAAGAGTTCATCCTAATTGACTAGCCCTAACAAAGCTTTTCATTAAGCTAGTATTTGACATCCCAAACATCCGAGTCCAATTACTCCTGAAGCTTCATCCCAGAATGTACATTGATTATATCCTTCCTGAATAGACTTGCTGAAGATGTGTGCCTCCTTTCCTCTGTCTTCCAAACTCATGCATTTCCATCTCCTTTTCTGCCTAGCACCACTTAAATGCCAGAACAGCTAAAGCGAGCTATGGTCCCATCATCGTCCAAAGCTCCATGATGAGAAAATGCACTTATTAAAGGCTTACTACACTACCTCTCTTACTGAAATGGAGCTTCCCCACCATACCATTAACAGATAGATCACAAGGGGGAAAATCCACCCCTTAGTCGGCGAATGGACAAAGTAGAAGAACAGTATCTCTACACTAGAGGCCACCATGGCTAAATTTCAAATTGATGGAATGACAGTCAGGGGCTCCTCCCCTAAAGAAACAAGAGACTTCCCGGAATGAACTCAATCGTAAGGTCGATACGTGCTTCTGTATAGTTGCCCATCTAGAGGTCGGGGCATCGAAGGCTTACTTGAAAGGGGGCCTTAATCTTCATGCGAGTGGGTGATCTCACTCGAGAAAAAATATGGAGCTCTGTCAGATTCTCAACAGGCCTCAAGTCGGCGTACAAGAACTGATGGCAAGGGGCATGTCGAGGGGCTTCGGCAGCGATATTCAGTTCATGTTCAGTGCTTCCACTCACGAGGAGTTTAGACACCATAGGGACAAGCTTCTAGCACGCCTTCAACTATTCCCAGGAGAAATTATGACTATACACAATTAGCCTCTTTTATCTCTTATGTAACTTCGGTTCTTTTTTGTATATATGCTATCAAGGGCAGGGGCCCCTTAATAGAACCCCATTTTGTTCATAGAATCACTATTTTAATCCGTTCATTTTGCTTTTTGTTCTATGAAGTGTTCTTTCTAATTCATCATTCTTCAAAGTAATAATTCACTTCAAACTTATACACATTTTATCATAAAAGGAACTTACGCAATCAACCTCTTTGAACAATACCTTGCACCGCAATCACCATTAATAACTTTGAATCATTCTGCAAGAAGAGTTCACCTCTGACTGCTCAACTAATTTCAGGCCTTGCCACGGAAGATAAGGCATTTCCTCTCAACTGTAATACACGTCGGAACATACGAAAAGATGCCAAGTATTAACCAGTGACAAGACTGGGAAGTTGGGTCTGCATATAAAATTTCCATTTAGCACATAAAGACACAGGCAAAACAAAATGCAATGTTAACTCCGGGTCCCGAAAAATTGCCACGTACCAGGTTGACCCAATACACCTTTCCGGGCTTCGGAGTCAAACCAACACCTTGCATATAAATCCAGGGGCACAAAACAACTTGACCTGCACCGCCCCCACCTCCGAACACCCGCCTCATGGTTTCCTTTATAACCAAACCGCAGGGTTGGGAACACAACTTGCATTTTTCTTAAATACCTAAAAGATGCAAAGTGTGTCTTGCAATTTTCTCACGACCTCCGGACCTCATGAAGTATTCTCTTTCACGGGCCCCTGGGGAAGAACCTACATTTTGCACAAAACACGTGATTTTTGTAAAGATGATCAAATGTCTCGGTATCACATGAAGACATCGGTTGCCACTCCCTTCAAACTTTTAAAACAATAATAATCTAGGCAGGGATAAAAACAGATAAGTCAATAACTCGCAGTATGCGCAAGAAGGATTGCACGAAATCTAAAAACACAGAAATGGACAAGGAACCAATTTGAAAACAAGATCAAGACTAATTACATGGTGCCATAATGTGGCATGACAATTATGGGCACCAACATTGGCTCTATCTCAGGGATGGACTCCCCCTGTGGGTGTCCAACGAACACCAGAAGTAACCATGGGAGAAGAAGGCCAAACGCCTATCCATTGGGCAACGAAGACCCAACAAGTGAAACACACGACCTGCAGCATAGCACAAACAGAGCAAGCAAACACAAATTGCCAAGAAAACAACAAAGAGGAACCAACAAAGGAACACGAAAACAAAGAAAGAAAACTCTATACTGTACATTTGAACCACTGCAGCCCAGAGGAACCAAAAGTTTCATTAAAAACCACATGAATCCCACACTATGCGTAAATTCCCAATCAAGATCCAAGACCGGGCTAGTTTTTGATGGTAGCAAACTTCAAGGCCCTTACTCAAACAAAAACTAGCAACTACATGTTCCATTCAATACAGAAATCATCCAAGGTCACAATGAAAATATTGTTAACCAAATCAGCAAATAGGTCGTATTCAACCGGGTAGAGCGTGTTGATCGATATTTCTCTCTTATGTGAACACTGACAACATCAAGAAACTTCAGTACACCTCAAAATGCTTGATATATTCTTGTCCTTCAAGTTTGATCAAGTCCCCACTCAACCAAACCCTTCAAATTTCAAAGCAAGCATTAAGACTAATATCAACATATTCATCATCACTTAGATTTCCTACAACCCATGTCTAGCATATCCCCTCCTAGGGGGAAAAATGTTCGTTTCATAAGACACATGCTTACCAAGTAAAGAGCGGGGCATCAGCAACCAAGCACCCTTCCCCTTCTTACACCAAAGAAACAGGGGTTTGTTTGCAACTGGATATCACTCCTGAGATACAAACTTCCCTGTTGTTGCTCAAAGAGTACTAGTAAAGACTGACAATCAATCAACTGAGAAGAAAATGAGTAGGTACCATCATTCAGGAATGGCTTTACAAGCAAGTTGACGCATGTTTCTTTGGAAGACAAAGACATGCTGCCACATTCTTGATTTCTGCAATCTGACGCAAGATGCTCAAGCCGACTAATATCCACAACGAAACCCGTATGAAGGTCTCCAATACAAGCGGTTAACTCATTAAATCTGGAATCAATTTGGAGAGTCGAATCATGTATTCCAAAGTCAATGGAGCAGTCTCGGTTTGTCCTCAAATGAAATCAAAATAGGTTCACTTGACTTACTCCATAATTTATATTCCCTTTCCTGCTCTACCAATGCATCAAGCAACAAACACCTATCTTCCCGTGTGAGAACTCCACCTTCATACTTAGCAATCATCACATTTCTTACCCGAGAAAAGTCATGACTGAGAGAATTATGACCCTGGTCTAATTCCATTGTACCGTTACTTTCCAAGGGAGAGTAACATACTTTCGTGAGGGCTGCCCAAAATTGATCTGCTGTTTTAGCGCACAAAAGATCAGTCAAAAGACACCCCGTTTCTACAAATTGTTTGATTGCCCAACATGTGGTCTCCTTCAATGCCTAAATTACATCTTGCAATATTAACCAAGTCATCCTGCTTACAAGGCGCATGAAGCATAAAGCACTTATCACACCATAGACTGACATGATCATATTCAATTTTCAATACATCGTTATCTATAAAACCATGAGCTGTGATTACCTGCTCCGAGTTCAAAGACTCCTCACCGAATTCCCTTTCATCAGAGGCTACGACTTCACTGCTTAGGCCAATAACTTTACCAACTATTCCAATATCATACTCAACCCGCTCATCTGTGATACATGATTGTTTCGTGATTTTAATTTCTTCATTTCTTAGTGTTCGGGTCTCTTTTCATTAAGCGAGTTTCTTCTATTGTTGTCACATTCAGAAAAAAAGAAAACCAGGGTCATCGCCAAACTAAGTTCAAAACAATATTACCATTTTATCCCAAGAATGCAATGAACCCTAAGGCAAAGAGTTAAACCAATCCCTTGCATCCTCTTTCGATGTACGCACAAATAACTTCATGAAAACATCTTCGTGTTTTATCTGGTATTCTTGGATAATTTCTTCAAACAAACCAAGATGTTGTTCTCCATCAATATTGTTGTATCCCTGAAAAACAAGGTAACCTAATTCTGATTACCATCAGGGATCTTATTGGGATATCGAGGCATGCCCTTGAAGTCTATAGGTTTGAAAGCATTAACTCTAAAAGGGGCTTTGAGATAGGAATATGTAATGTTGTTAATAAAACTTTCCGACAATAGATCCATCAAAGATGAATAAATGGCCAAAGAATTATCCTATGAACCCAAATCTCGATTGGTGATCTGAAACAGCTACAAACCCAGAGAGACAAACTATCAATGAAATGTATAAAACGAAAAACACCAGTCTAGATCATCCAAATGACAGAGGAGTCGCCACTAGAATCAACATTGTAGAAAAGTAATTCATCTTTTGATACTGAAAGAGACATAGTTCAACCCAACAACCTTCCACATAACTACAGAAACACAAAGAACTGAAAAACCATATAAATCAAACTAAAAAACCCAGGGTGAAAATTATTTAGGTCCCGATAACGACGCCAATTTGCATGTTGGCTCCCAGTCTAACACCCTCAGGGGGGAGAAGGCCGAAAGCGTGCGGCGGGGGGCGAGGGAAGAGACAGGGAAGACACGCCTGGTTTTGTCATGTTGTAGCCGCGGACAGGGGGTCTTCCCCTGCTCACCCGACCAAGCCTTCCTGGGAGTGATAGGGAGGCACATGAAACAGGGGTGTGGTTGTCCACCTTCTAATTTTGGCTGTCTAAGCCAGGGTGAGAGAACCAGAGGTGCAACTTGAGAGAAGAACAGGTCGGGGTAGGTCAATCAGAGGCCAAGTGCAACCACCAGAGGTAATGTTCACACGAAAGAGCGGTCACCAAACAATGCAAACACTTGGAAACTCCCAGACACAAGATGGTGGAGACAGATCTTAAGTGGTCTTAAACATCAATGTATTCTTGTGTGTTGATGCTTGGGACCTTTTCAATGAATAACAAGGTAGACACACTTTAGATATGCAGATTTTGTGTGTGTCTCACCGGCAGATCTCATGCAAAATATGCCATGAAGATGAAATTTGCAACATGTATAGGTTATACAGGGAAATTGTTGAGAAATATAATGTGGGGATGGGTCTTGTAAAGGAGAAAGATCAAAGGATAAGAGAATGCAAGGGGATTAGGAAATTATGATGACCACTACATCATGACACCTTTGTCATCTCCTGATAGGGCAGAGTAAGGAAGATATAGCTTTCTCAAAGTCATTTGTCACAAGGAACCTCCAAGGAATACAAACATCACCGCAACCCCTGGTGATCTAGCTCAGGCCTCTGAGAATAGAACCTCGTGCATGAGTTAAGTTAGATGTTCTAGAAACCAGGGACCCCCAAGAGCAACAGAGTTTCACCCAATAGTGGTTAATCAGCAAGGAATTTTACAGATTCAAAGGACGGTGACCAATAGAACAACTAAAAGACATTATTCGCTTAAATATCCAAACCCACAAAATCACCAACTGGGTATTAGCATATAAGTTCTCAGTCATAACCCACACAAAGATTTACAAGAAAAACACACATCACCCAACTTCCACATCAATTATGAGAAAGTATGACAAAAAATAATTATGGCAAACCTTTTGAACATATCCATTTAATAAGGAAAGACAAGGGGATACATATACAAATGCTCTCAAAGCCTGCTAATGGTTGTACAACTACAACCATCTTAGCATGAATCACAAACAAATGAATAGTCTAACAAAGCTTACACAAAGATACAAATTCCCGTAGCCATAGCACCAGTCCAATCTCTGCAGAGCACCTCCGAAGAGTTCTTCCCTTCCTCCAAAAAACCCATCTCAATTTTTCCAAAACCCCAGATCTCCTTAAAAGGGTTTTTAGCGACTATTCCACCGGATCCTCAACTCATTTACACTTGGGCCATCATTCAGACCTTTCGAGGAATAATAGGGAATATTTCTCCTTGACGGCCTTCAATTTTGTCTTGCCCTGTCTTGTTACCATCGCGTTAACACAATCAGAGGAAATTTATTACACGTCACACTTTTGATGATTTGATTTTTATTTGATAATATATAGTGGCGAAGCAAATAAAGGCATTAAATAGATTAGACCCTTATTTAAATACATTAACATTTAATTTCCACCTGGGGATATGATTTTTCATGAGTAATTCACATTGATGTGAGCTAAATTTTTCCAACTAATCCGGGTGGGATATGCGAATTAATTTTGATTCAATAGTTCACATACACCACTCCAAAGAATTATTCCTATTTAGAATCGACATGTTATTCCTTCAAGTCAAAATACATTAACCAAATTTTTTATACCTATTCCATAATTATTCCAAGTGTAACATGTTCCTATCACGGCATCACCAGTTATGGGATTAAGCCCTTTAGGTCTAGTACTTAAAAATTGTGAACATTTCTTCCAATTTACAAGCCCCAACAAATGTTTCATTAGGATAGTATTTTATGTGCCAAATATCCAAGCCAATCCTCCAAAAGGTTCATCCTAGAACACACTGATTATATCCCTTTTGAATGAGCTCGTAGAGTTGTGTGCGTCCTTTCCTATTTTCTAAACCCTACATTTCTACCTCCTCCACCCCTAACACCACCTAAATAAAAAAAATTGAAGTGATTATGGTCCCATCATCATCCCAAGCTCCATGATGATAAAATGCACATAGAAAAAATATGCTACACTCCCTCCCTTCTAGAAATAAATATTTCCCACCTTACATTAATAAACACATCACAAGGGGAAAAAATAACCCTTAGTGAATGGATGAGGCTAAACAATGAATTTATGTCCTAGAGGCCATTTTTATTGAATTTCAAAGTAAGGGAATGACAGTTAAGGATCCTCCCCTAAAAAAACAAAAGACTTCCTGAATCAACTCAAATGACGAAGTCATATGGGATTCTACAGGTCGACCATCAACAAGTCAAGGAACAAAGGTTTACTTGAAAGGGTTTCAAAATCTTCATGAGTGGGTGATCTAACTTAAGAATAAAATAGAGCTCCATTGGATTCTCAACAGGCTACAGGTCTACGTAAAAAAACTAATGGCCAAGGGAAAATCAAGAATATTTTCCAGTTACATTCATTTTATATTCAATGTTGTCGGTAACGAGGAGTTCAAACACTATAGGGACAAGCTTCTAGCCTACCTTCCACTAATCTCAGGGGAAATTGAAAATATAGAAAATTATCCCTTCTATTCCATATGTAAACTTCAATTTTTTGTATATGCTACCAAAGGGTAGGGGGGCCTTAATAGAACACCCTTTTTTCGTAAAATCATTATTTTAAACTTGTTATTTTTGCCTTCTGTTTGATGAAGTGTTCTTTTTGATGAAGTATTATTTAAAGTAATAATTAACTTCAATCTTATACACATTTTACCCTAGAATGAACTTACACAATAAACCCTTTGGACAATACCTTTGATTGCATTCACCATTAATAAATTTGAATCACTCTACAAGAAAAATTCACCATTGACTATTCAACTGATTTCGGGCTCTGCCATGGAAAATAAGGCATTTCCTTGTAACTGCAATACACGTAGGAACACATGAAACTATAACCATTACTAACTAGCTCTAAGACCTGGAAGTTGGGTCCATGATAAAATTCCCATTTAGCACAAAAATACACAGGTCAAAACAAAATTCAATGTTCACTCTAAGTCCTAAAATTTTTACCAAGTGTTAAGTTGACCTAATATACCTTTCTAGGATTTGTAGTCAAACCAATACCTTGATTGCATATCCAGGTGCAAAAAACAACTTGAATTTTCTACCTCTACCTTAAAATGCTCCCTGCATGTTTTTCCTTCACAACCAAACCATGGGGTCAGGGACACAACTTGTATTTTACATAAATACCTAAACGATGCAAAGTGCGTCTTGCAATTTTCTCACAACCTCTGGAGCTCCCAAAGTATTTAATTTCATGAAACCCAAGGAGGAAACTACATTCTACACAAAGCACATAATTTTTGTAAAGATGAACAAATTTCCCTATGATAAATTAAAAACATCGACCTCCACTCCCTTCAAATTTTCAAAACAATAATAATCCAGGCATGTATAAAAATAGATAGGATGATATCTCATATATGGGCATGAAGGATTGCATGAAATATAAAAACACAAAAATTAATAGGGAACCAATTTCAAAAGGGATCAAAAATAATTATATGGTGCCTAAATGTGGCATGACAATTATGGGCACTAATACCAATCACTGTGATGATCCTCTATAACAACTTCTGGATTCTGAATGCTAAGTGTAAGGGTTAGCAGTCCAGGGTGGGTTAGATGCATGTAAAAGATTCTTATTATTTCATCAAACTTGATCTCATCAGATGATGAGGGTGTCCTCCTATTTCACTTCCCTAATATATTATGGACATGGTTTTGTAATCCCTCACCTTCTACAACATTATCATCAAATCTACATGGCCCCATTCCTATTATTCATAGTGCCTCTTCAACTTCCATCTCTCATGGATCATTATATCTACGAAGAATCTCTTCTTTGTCTCTAACTTCCACTTGGACCAGTTTCATCCTTCCCAATCCCCTTACATTCCCCTGCGTGCGGTGGGGTTTTAACCTTCAAAATGGATATTTTCCAATCTAATATCAATCATTAAAATCTTGATGTTCAACATGATAACGCATAAATAAAATCCTCTCTATTTTTACGTAGAAACTAAAATTTTACCTCATTCAGACATGAATACATTGAGATCACGTACTACAACATGTAATTCCTCAAAATTCATACCCACCAATAATCTACTATGTGTGTCCAAGGTTTATTCAAATCAATGAGTGCTTAGTACTTATGATAACTCCACAAGGGCCTTCTTCCCAATCTGATCACTTTGTATTGAGAATATGTTACTAACCATTCATACAATTCACTTAGAAAAAACTGAATAATGTCTCATACAAATCATCATACATGTTTTCCTCTACCCCTTAGCATGAATTGAAACCATTTTCAATACTATATCTATGAGAAAACTCATCCTAGATATTATGTGCCTAGTGCTCAATATTATCCAACGACAGGTAGAATGCCATGTCCACGCTACATCTTGATGATCAGATTTAAAAGAGGTCCTGACAACAGTATCAAAATGTAGTCTTAAAATTTAACACCACCTATTAGGGTTCTCTGTAACATCACTTGAGATGATGTCTAAGTGCTCACCTGAAGTAGAACAACCTATAAGGTCCATCTTTGTTTAGATCATGCAATATGTATATTCAACACAAAACATTACGCAACATAGAGTAGTAGAAAAAATCACAGACATTATAATAAGACAAAAATAATATGATCTTTGATAATTCATATCTTAACATATACAATCAATAACAAGATACAAATGATAATAGCACCTCATTCATCTCTCCTAACCTTTGCAATCCATACTAAGTTATCCATTACAAACACACAAACAAATCTAACAAAACATTACATAATTGCACTCAACAACAATGCACATACTTAAATTACACGTACCACATACTACTCTCTACAATGGATGTGATACATATATAAGTGGTGGGAAATTTTCCTTCATTGCTATGTGCCTTAGTTCTTACAATATAAAATCCATAAACATCTTTGGTCTCCAATCTGCAACAAATCTCAGGTGGCTTGATCTTTGTGCTATAAATATCTTACTTTTATCCATGCACATATGCTATATTTAGATTCATTCATGAATAATTTGTGTCCATCCTGCATGTGATTTATCCTCTGGTAGTGTTTTATCTTTACGGAGTCTATTTCTAGACTTGTCTTGTCAAACATGCCATCTCTATTTTTATACCATTCAAAATCTTGGCTAACTCATCTACTGTGTCCCTGTGTGTAGATGTTCTAACTCCTTTCTCTTTTCAACCTTGTGTGCATTTTCACACCCTGCTCCATACTAAAGTATCATTTCCCTCTTTTTGTGCATGCCTTTATGTGTATATTTCTATCTCATTGATACTTCTTTTGGTCCATGCGTGTCATCATGCATGTGGTCTTCATCTTTTGTGTCTAGCTTGTACTTAGCCACTTTCACATTCCAACATATACCCATGAAAGTATAACTTTATTAATAAAAAACAAATACATAGAAAACATACGACTTCATGCACTTTCTAAGCATGCAATCTTAGAATAATGTTCACAATGTATCTTGTAGCTTGCTTTTGAGAGTATTTGAATAATCCTTTGAGTTTTTTTGTCTTAGATCTCATGTGATTTAACATTTAACTTTTTTAAGAGTTCCTTCTCAAAGTTTCAAGTGGGTCCCCATATCACCTTATATGCCTCTATCAATTCAAATTTTCCTTGGCCAACTTGTTTTCAATGGTGATTACATCATCAAAACTCATTAGAGATAAATTTAGCAATAAATTTCCCTTGAAAATTTCTAAGATGAGTTCAATCTTAGCCTTTAATTTCATGTCTCCCTACTTCAAATTATCAAGCTTTATCCAAATTGCATCTATCATATCCTTGGTAGCATAGATATCTTTAAATTTATTAAATATCCCTTAAATCATGATAAACATCATACCTTAGAGAAGGAGGTAAACCAAGTCGTAACCTATTAGATGTTAGATCCTATCTAACTTATTTGAATTTTTTTTCACCATTTTGATATATACTTCCACTATATTGAAGGGGTCAATAGAGGGTTCTTCTTCTCTACCTCTCTTTATAAATAATCCCATTATATTATTTTATATTCTCTTATTGTAGATCAAAGAATCTTCATAAGGTTTGTAAGTAGGGGTTTAAGATCTAGTGACCAATTATTTTTTATTGCCATTGTTTCTTTTCTATCTCAACATGTTCTGTTGTTGATTATGCAAATTCTATGGTTGTAGATGATATCATGATCAATTTAGTAGAGGGTGTGGAAAGTGTAAAAACTGGGGAAATTGGGGAAGTAAAAATAGGAATAGAAGAATCCATAACACCATGACATTTCTAAGTAGGAGGGGAAATCTCAAGCTACTCAATAGATTGATTAGAAAGCCTAGCAATATGTTGATAAGCCATAGGAGGAGAGTAAATGGAAACTAAAAAAATCATATATGAATATTTGATGAAACCCTAAGGAAAATAGGGTTAGGGTTATGATGTTTTATTAGAGGTTAGGTTCACTATATGATTTCAATTTTTTTAAGTGATTTAATCCTATTTCATTCACTTATAATATTTTAGATGTGTTTCTAACCAAAATACATAAAAAGGATAAAATAATGCAATAGGAGGCTAATTTGATTTAATTAACTTCCAACATTAATTTCCCAAATGAGAATAACACTTTACAAAGTGACTATTGATCTAGGAACTATCAAAAAACAAAGGAGAGATTGCACTTATCTAATTCTATACAAATATGAGAGGTTCTGAGAGATCTGAACGTAGGAATAGGTTGATCTATGACTGAAAGTTATTTTTTGTTGAAATTGGCACTTGAAATTGTACCTGGTCAAAATTGTACTCCTTTAAAACCATTTGTATGATCCTAACCCTTTAGTATGGTTTGTACCTACTTAGTTTCTAGCTCTGCAACTTTCTATGTGCTTCACCTTCTTGGAAATGAGTGTCATTATATATTAGTCTTCTTCGATCTCCTTCAAAATGGGTTTTTAATTTTGATCAAACCATAATAATGAAATATAAGTTAGATGGGTTGTGGGTACCCCTGTGCACCACTGATGTTTCCACTACTCTAAAGAGGTATCAAACCACACATAATTCTCCTAGCATGTGATATCTACCATAGTATAATTAAAATTTGACAATAACTTGTTTTAGTTTAACACTTGGGAAGGGTCACTTTGATTTCTTGTGGATAAAATATGGAGACTCTTGGACCTGGTAAGTGACATTAGACTTGTAGAGGATACTACCCTAATGAATTTGCATGATTTATTTCATAGTTTTTAAATATTGGATTGTCATTTATGCTTTGTTTAACATGAGGAGTTATTGGAAGTTTTAGGAACCATAAATGAGGTATGATTGCCTTCTTATATAGGCTTATAATGATTATTATGTTGTGAAAGTTCAAAAAAGAGGGAATATTATACCATAGGAAGATGATGAAACTAAATTTTTTGGCACACAATGTGTCAGTTCAAAACCGTAGAGTAGGATTGGGTTGTAAATTTTTACAAATAGACCCAAATTGGAATTTGGTAGTTTTGGCCCGAAGGGAAATATCACAATTTGGATTTCTAGGTCAAAGGATAGCCAAATTTAGATGAATTTTATTCTATAAAATCTCAAGAAATGATGAAAAATATGTATGCAAAGATGAGAAAGTAATTGAAGAGATATCGAGGTGAGATAAGAAGAGTGTAAAGAGTTTGTTTTTAAGTGCAAGTTTGCAATGTCAAGATTAGTAGTTTTAAAGGATAGATTTTCAAATTCGAGTGTCTATATTTACCCCCCTTTAAGTATGAAAGGAAAATTACATGCTTACAAGAAAGGATACATGAATGTGTAGACACACTTTTCTTTCCTCACAATAAATTTTGTTTATAGTATACATTTGTGTTGGTGTTGGCACACTCCAAAATGAAACTTGTGACTTAGAGTGTAGTCAATAGCCAAAGTACGAAAATTAAATTTAACTCAAAATGATGTAATGAAAGTATTATAAAAATATTTACAACAAAAAATGCTAAAAGATATGTAAAACAAGGAAGGAATACACCTATTTTTCTTGCGGAGGGAATGTTATCCCATTCTTATGATTTGAATTTTTTGAACTCTGATGAACAATTAAGAGTGATCAATCCCCAATTTATGATAAGGATAGGTCTATGTGCTAGATGAACCAACCTAACATATGAATGATGAAAAGAAGAACCAAAAGAGGAGTCAAAGCACCCCTTCCTAAGGAGGAACACCATGTATCAAATCCATTCAACAACTCTAATATATTCCCCTAAATTGAAAATAAGATAGGAAATATTTCCCATGAAGAACTTATCTACTTTGCTTCCCTCCATAAACCCATGGACCATACCACTGTAGATGGATATAATCCCAATTTCAGAACTATGGAGAGAGATAGATAATGAAATACTTCATGTCATTGAAATTGTGCCAAACTGAGTCAACCCAAATATGAAGCCATATGAAATGGTTGAAATACTTATAACAATTAGGAAAATGCTAAAAATATGGAGAAATTAGTCCCTGAGAAATAACGTATGGTAGGGTTAGAATAGTTCGTATATTCCTAACCAATCTATGTGTTTTTTGACCTTGTCGTAAAATTTTTCCAATTTTATTCATCTAAACTATGTATGAGGCATTTTTAATTTCTTCTGTATGTGCCTTTTCCCAGAAATATGCATATGTATATCAGAAATGTAGAATAAATCCCTGGATGATTTCCCTGAATTTTAAGGAACATGAAATGAATAATTTGAGCCTATATCTTAAAAGGAAATATGGAAACTCATAACTAAGTGTTTGATAATTTATATATACCCTCTGAAATTACTGGAATGGTGGATAAAAAGAAACAACACCTATAAAAGGGGATGTGCATGGTAAAAACCATGGCAAAAAACAATGTAAACAAGAACAAGAAGCATGATAACAAAAATAGTGTTACTATAACAAAATAGTAGTAATAACAGCAGAAGATGATATGTTAGTAGAAATCTAGTACATTAAATGTAGAAAACAAGTGCCAAACATGTCAAGAATTTTCACAAAAAGGTAAAAATTCCTACAAACACAGGACACCCATGATGTCACAAGATAATTAAGGCTCGTGATCCCACACACAATAGATACACAACCATGCACAAGACATCATGCCACAAACATAGGATACTCAATGTGTCACAAGACAATCAATGCCCATAGGTCACAATCAAAGTAAGAAGAAAGCACACACACACACACATGCATAAAAAACTAGCAATCACGGATGAAAAACAATCAAATAAAATATAATGTAAAACATATGATATATGATATATAAAAGAGATAACAATAATGGTAAGTACTACACAAGACACATGTTAGTCCTTTTACTCCAAAAGATAGAAAATAGAAAATATAAATATGTAATCAAGTGTAATAAGGCAAGAAAGGAAAAATAATGGAAATATAATAACTATATATAGTATGTAATACGAAGATGCCCCCATAGGTTAGTAGTCTAGGTAAAAGACAAGCCAACACCTATCATTTTGTACCACTCTGTGTATGTCATGCATCATGCTCAAAATACCATGTGAATGCATGTGTGTAAATAATAAGAAATGATATCTATCAAACTAAAGGAGTAAACAACATGTATAATTTAAAGTATAAAACAAGGTATGTTATCAAAACAAGTCCTAATTTTGTATTTTTTCCAATAATTGAATTTTTTTGTGTTTTGGTCCCTTTATGAGGGAATTATAAAAAAACATATTCTTTAAAGATAAGAAAGGGTGATCCAATAATTACCCTATGAAGAAGAACATATAAAAAATGTTGTGACTAAATAATGAGAAGTATTAGGAAATGTGGGGATAAATAAATAAAAAGGATTAGATATCCACCATAAAATTGCCAAGGATTATATTTTAGGACTATGCATTAAATTATAATGAATTAAACATAGATTTAGGATTTACATAGTGCATTATGTTTTAATTTATAGATCTTATAACACATTACAAATGAACAAAAAACAAGAGATTTAAGTGGGAAAAACTTTTAGTCAAAAAACCCTAAAAAATATCACTTCTCCTTATTGAGAATTGAATTTCACCTAGCAATCCCATTATTTCCACATATCCTATGTATTTACACCTTAAAAAGGAATTAAAAACTGACACTAACATTCACTCATGTGTATAGATCAAGCTTGCATAATTCGCATCAAGTTATACTATTTATTACTTGCAATATCACACTACCATGTGTTTACTTTGTTGCTAATCTCAAATGATATCACCTTGTTTGATAAAAGGTGATAGGCCCATTGCATGGGGCACTCTTATAATTAAAATTTGAATTAT
The DNA here is from genome assembly GCA_019776745.2 of Taxus chinensis. Lineage (NCBI taxonomy): Eukaryota > Viridiplantae > Streptophyta > Pinopsida > Cupressales > Taxaceae > Taxus > Taxus chinensis. The sequence continues at coordinate 647,504,149 of CM034147.1, read as the reverse complement.
CATCCTCCTTACACTAGTCATCATGGGGACCCACCATTTTTATTTTAATCATAAGTTAAGCCACAACTTTTAGTCTTTGGCAGGTTTTAATAAAAATGGTTTCCTTCTTAATATTACAAACCCCAACACTCTCCCTTAATATTAAGTAGGTAAACATGCCAAGTCACATTTTTATACAAAATGAATTAAAATCCATAAATAATCAAAGTGATTTAGGCTAGCATGAAATCATATAAAAAAATTCGTCATAACACATGTCAAGTAACCTTTTTGTATAAAAGGAATTACATCCATAAATCATCAAATGGATTTAGGATAGCATGAAAACAAAGCACTTTGATCTGTATATTTTACAAAATCCACAATACACTGCTTTAGTATTCTATGGGTTTAGAAAATAACATGTCACAATACAAAGATTTAGTTTTTCGTAGATTTTGGAAAATTTCTGGTACAAGGCTTACTGTTCCGCAGATTTTAAAAAATCCATAGCACAAAGATTTTAAAGTTTCATAGTTTTTTTAATAAAAAAATTACATTGCAAAGTTTTAGTGCTTCGCGTATTTTTAGAAAATCTGTCGCACATTTTTTTAATATCCCGTGTTTTTTAAGAAAAACACATGTCGCAGTGTAAAGATAATGTTCTATAGATTCTAGAAAAAGTTTGTGGTATATAGAAATGATAAAAAATCTCAAGATAAAGTGATTAAGTATGAAGTTTTACATAAGATTATGGAGAATTTTATAAAACAAAAATATATCATATCTAATGTTTTTTTGGGTATTAAAATTAAATTCACATGATGTGATTATTTACTTTAAAAAATGGAAATAGTATTGGGAGTTTACAACTAGCCATTTAAGAGGTGACATTTAAATGCTAATTCCCCCTCAAGGGAAACTTTGAAATTCCATATGCTAATCTAATTCATAGGTGGAGATCAAATTATTTCACATGATATTTTGAGCCAAATTCTGAAAGTCCATATGTTCATCTGATTCAGAGGTGGAGACCAACATCAACCACATTATCATTTGATCTAAATTTTGAAAGGCCTAACATGACATGAAATTCATAGAAATTCACAACACATAATGGATTTGTAAAAATATTTTGTACTTGATCTTTAGTAGAACAAAATTTGAGATTAGTGTTACCATTTATCAATTTATATTGAATAAAGTGCATATGTACTTCAATATGTTTATTTCTTTGATGCTGAATTAGATGGTTTACAAGATCAATACAAATTTTTCTATCACATACAAGAATATTACTTCCTTTGACACTCATATGAATTTCATCTAGCAGTATTTTTAGCCACATAGCTTTCTTTTTTTCTTCCATATCACTTATATACTCTGCTTTAGTAGAAGAGATAAATATGGTTGGGTGTTTCTTGTTACTCCAAGTGATTACACTTACCCCTAACTTGAAAACATATCCATAAGTAGATTTTCTATCCATGATATCACCAACATAGTTAGAATCATAATAACCAAATAAAATTTCATCATTACTAGAAGAATAATAAAAACCATAATTTATTTTACCTTTGATAAACCTTAAAATATTTTTTTCCATTTTCCAATGGTCCTTATAAGGATTCTGCATTAATCTAGAAACAATTCCAACTACATAAGATATATCAAGCCAAAAGATAGTTAAATAAACCAAACTAACAATAAGTTTTCTATACAAAGTATGATTAAAATTATCACATGAAGGTATTTGATCTAATATAACAACAACTTCCATAGGAATGGTAACATGTTTAAAATCAATCATGTTGAATCTTTTAATAAGGTTTTAACCATACTGTGCTTGAGATGCAACAATAGATTTGTGATTTTTAACGATAACCATGCCTAATAAATTATTCGGTAGTCTTAAACAAGATTTTCAAATTATTGTCTTAATATCTCTTTGATTTTAAGAATTAGATTCTTATCACTACTGGTAAGATCATCAACATATAAGACAATAATGATAATATGACTATTTTTCAGATTTTATAAATAAATCATTATTAGTAAAACATTTTTTTATACCAAGATCTTGAAAGAAGCCACTTATCTTATTATACCAATCTATAGGAGATTATTTAAGACCATACAATTGTTTTTAAAGTTTACAAACAAATAATTCTTTTCCAGGTTCTTCAAACCCTTTAGGTTGATGGATGTAAATTTTTCTTTCAAATCATCATTTAAGGAAGCATTCTTAACATCCATTAAGTTAATCTCACATCAATGTTGAGTAGCTAAAGCTAGATAAATCATAACAATGTTCATTTTGGAAATAGGATCAGGGGTTTCAAACATAATCTAAACCAAGTTTCTGAGTAAAACTTCTAATTACTAATTTTGTATTGAACTTATCTATCGTACCAACATAGTTGTAATTGATTTTATACATCCATTTGGATCCTGTGATACTTATTTTAGGAGGAAGAGGAACTAGTTATCAAGTTATATTCATGATTAGAGTATTGTATTAAGATTTCATAACTTCAATCCACCTTTCATATAGGCTATTTTCTCCAAATGATTGAGGTTCAACCTCATACATAGTTGAAAATTCATGATAAGTATGTTGATCATGTGTCATCTTTCTCAAATTATTAGGCTAAGAAATAGAAACTTGATTTTGAGCCCATTTAGGAATTCTAGACTGAGACACAAACTGTGATGAGTCCCCCCTCAATGTAAACATCCATCATATATAAAGAAGGATGTTCAACTTTAAGTAAAATTTTTTTCATGTTTTCTAAATAAGGTTCATCAATCGGATGTCAGATTCATGAGAGATAGAGGAAGGAAGAGAGGAAGAATCACAAATGGTTTCCCAAGAACACGAGAATTCATATTTTCTATGATATAATGTTTGAATGGATCATATAATTTTTTATTTTTTTTTGTGACCACCATACCCAAAAAATATGTAAGAGAAGGAGGTAGGATCATTTTTTTGTCTCTTAGCTTTAGGATTGAAAAAGGAAGCAGGAATGTCAAATATCTTTAAATGAGATATATCAGGTTTCTATTTGGTCCATACATCATGAGGTGTAATTTGATGCAAGGATTTAGTAGTAATCCTATTTAGAATTCATACAACAATGTTCATGGATTCATCCCACAAAACTTAGGTATATTAGAAGCATGAAGCATGGTCCTAGCCATTTATTTTATGTTTTTATTCTTCCTTTCAGCTATGTTGTAATAATGTGGGGAATATGGAGTTGTTAAATCTCTCTAAATTCCACAAGACACACAAAACTCATCAAACTTATAATTCACATACTCACCTCCAAAATCAATTCTTATTCTTTTAATTTTTAGATTAGCCAAGTTCTCAACTATGGCTTTAAAATCTCCAGGTAGTAGTTCTTAAGTGATGGAGGTCACGAGCGATGGGGAAAGTGATGGAGGTATTGTCAGCACATTTTCTATAGTTCTGGCTACAGAATGTCTGCGCACTAAGCCTAAATTTGCTGAGGAAAGGATGATCTCTGACCAAAATAAAATGGTTGTAAATCTATAAAATGAAAAGGTGGAAATATTGGGATCCACACCTTTGGCTTGGAATAAGATTCTCCAAAGCCCTAACATCAAAGTGGGTCCACATTCTCCTCAAAAAGGTCAGTTCAAGTGGGAAAAGGACAGTGAAGGTGCCACCTTCCTGTTGGTCCCAGATGGCTATGTTGATAGGGCTTTGAGCAAAGTGAATATCTCCCTTGTTGGTAAGTTTCTTGGCTCTAGACCTAATATTGATTTTATTAGAAAATGAGCTCTGAGAAAGTGGAAACCTAAGGGGGATTAGAGTATTACCATCATGCCACGGGGTTTTTTTATGGAAAAATTTAATCAGCAAGCTGATTTGGAATCGGTGCTTCTAAGACGACCATGGTGGTTGGGTAATATGGAACTCTTTTTTGAAAAAATGGTATCCTAGATTTGACCCTAACACCTGAAAATATAAACACCATTCCAATCTGGTGTAGGATCCCTGGGCTACCATTGCATTTTTGGGATGATGAAATTCTTCTTAACATTGCTAAGTCCTTAGGTGCTCCTATCAGGCTGGATGGGCCCGTGAGAAATAGATCCAGACTTGCTTTTGCTTGATTATGCATTTCTTCTGAAATGGAGCAGGAATTATCGGAATACATCATTTTGAAATCTAGGTATGGGGTGTGGACTCAAAATATTGAGTTTGAAACTTTTCATTTGAGATGTAAGCACTGTCATCGCATAGGACACTCCACCAAAATCTGTCCCAAGAAGGTGACACTGGAAGCTGAACAACCTGTGGATGGCTTTGTCTTGAATAAGGAATGTAGGGCTCTTCACACTGATGACAAAGCCCCTAGTTAGACGGAGTTGGAATACAATAGAAAAGGAAAAAAAAGGGGTTTTAGAACTCAAATAAGGAAGCATTTGGTCTGGTATCCTAAAACCCCAGCAACAGCTTTGCTTGCTGCACCTAGCAAAGAGGACATGGAAAATCCTATAAAGGTGTCCATGGTGGTGAACAAGCAAGAAGGATCTGTGAAGATTAATATAGTCCCAAATGATCAATATCAGAGCAAAAAGGAAACTGAGATATTTAAACCTCTGGGTAGCATTGAGGAAATATCAGACAAGGTTAGTATGGATTTCAAAGAAAATCTATAGAATAACACTCCTAGGGGAGATGGTAAATTATCTATAGATATAACTCCTTGCTCCAGCAACAGGTTAGTAGTTTCACCTACTTGCTACAACATCATAACAGTTGATCCACACCCAAATGACAAGAATCAAAAGGAGCGTGAAGAGGGAGAAGTTACGCGTGTCAAAGTGGATGAGGATTTAAATTCTGGATTCACAAAGGTCATTTCAAAAAAGAAAACGAGAATGAAAGGATTTGAAATGATCCCAAAATCACTTTACAGTGATAAGAAAAAGAAAAAGGACAACTGGGATGTCTCAACATCCAGAACTACTAGATCTTCTACAAGAAGACTAGTAGACTTTAGAGGTAGTTCTAAAAAAGGAAGGCCCTCAAAAAAGGATCTTAGATCTAAGAGAACTGAGAGAGACATTACAGATGGCATTCAAAGTCAATTGAACCATAAGGAAATCCCAACTCCCAATAATTCCAAATGAAGATTATTTCTTGGAACATCTGAGGTCTAAATGGAAACTCCAAACAGAGAATCATTAAGGAGTTATGGGATTCTAGTAGTCCTAGTATTTTGATTTTGCAGGAAACTAAGATGAAAGCTAAGATCCTTGAAAATAATAAAAAGAGTTTCTAGGAAAATTCTGAAATGGTGGCTGTAGACTCTCAAGGGGCCTCTAGAGGACTGGCAAACTCTTTGGGATAAAAGGCATTGTACTGGTACGGTTCTTAATGCTAGCACTAATCATCTTGCAATCAAATTTCTGGCTATTGAGAATAATGGTGAATGGATACTTTCTAACATATATGCCCCTAATACATTGAGTGGGAGAAGAAAACTTTGGGCTGATCTTAAAACCTTTAGAAACTAATATAGTACAGCTAATTGGCTTATAATGGGTGATTTTAACTCCCCTCTTAACCTAGGTGAAAAGTATGGAGGAATCTCCAACTTTTCTATAGGTATGGAGGATTTTTCTGATTTTATTGTTGAACATAATATTTTAGATGTGGATCTCCATGGGAATAAATACACTTGGAATAATAGAAGGTTGGGAAAAGATATTATCCAGGTGAGATTGGATAGGGCACTGATTTCAGCAAGATGGATTCTCAGTCAAGACTTTCACCTCTCCTCCTTTCCCAGAGTTGGATCAGATCACAATCCAATTGCTTTAAATCTTCTCAATTGGACTAAACCCATTAGAAGCTCATTCAAATTTGAAAATATGTGGATAGAGCATGACAACATCTATGACAAGATAAAAGAATGGTGGGGATGGAATGGTGAAGGCACTGCACAATTTAGATTGATTCAAAAGCTCAAGAATGTTAAAAAGCAAGTTAAAATCTAGAATAAAAGAGTTTTTGGCAATGTGTTTGATAATAAAAAGAAGTTTAAAAAAATCTCTAGGATTTGGAAATTAAAATGGATACAATGGGGAGATCTATTGAAGACCAAACTAATGAAAAGAATATTCTTTCTGAGTTGCATACGATTTGCAGCAGAGAAGAATCTTTATGGAGACTTAAATCTAGAGCTATCTAGCTTAAAGAGGGAGATAGGAACACGAAGTTCTTTCATATGACCATGCTGAAGCATAGAGCTTGTAATAGGATCATGGAAGTGGCTAAAAGTAACGGAAATACTATAAAAGATCCCATTAGCATCAAGGAAGAAGCACTTGATTTCTTTAAAAAAAAAATTAAGGAGAGGAATATCATCAATGCTGAGGCTATTAATTTTATGTTGGAGGCTATTCCCCAAGGAAAAATTGAGGAACAGAGATTTAGAAATGTCACCAAACCTGTCACGCTTGAAGAACTGAAAAAGGCTGTATTTTCTTTAGAAGGCAACAAGGCTCCAGGACCGGATGGTTTCTCCATTAATTTTTTTTAGAAATTTTTGGGAAATTTGTTTGGATGATTTTCTTAGAGTGGTGAATGAATTCTGCACAACTGGAAATATTTTGAAAGAGCTGAACAACACTCAAATTGTGTTGGCCCCAAAAAAATGGATGCTAAAGACTTCAAAGACTTCAGGCCCATCAGCCTTGTGAGCGCTATCTATAAGATTTTCACCAAAATAATTGCTACAAGGCTCCAATTCATTATGAATGATTTAATCTCTAGGTAGCAGAGTGGGTTCATCAAAGGTAGGATTATTCAAGATGGAGTGATTATGGTTCATGAGACCATTAATTCTATGGAGAATAATAAAAAAGCAAATATGGCTCTTAAGCTTGATATGAATAAAGCCTTTGACAAGGTTTCTTGGGTTTTTCTTGACAAAGTCTTAACTAAATTTGGTTTTTCAGACAAATTTAGAAAAATTATTAAGTCTTGTATCTCTACGGTTAGATTTTTACTGGTGGTTAGTGGTGAGCTTGTGGTTTTTTTCACTAGCAGCAGAGGGCTAAGGCAAGGGGACCCCATCTCCCCCCTACTCTTCATTCTTATGGCTGATAGCCTTAGTAGAACAATCGGTAAAGCAGTCAATGACGGTCTTTTGAAAGGATCAAAGCCCACTTCCATCAGCCAAGTTTTCTCCCATCAACAATTTGTGGATGATACTATCCTCCTTCTTTTGGCTTCAGTCATTGAAGCTAAGGATACCAAGGCTATTCTGCAGCTCTACGAATCTTCTTCTGGGCAAGAGATCAATTATGATAAAAGCTCCATTTTCTTCTTCAACACTCCTAAAGAAAGACAACTTAAAATTGCTAAAATTCTGGGCTGTAAAATAAGTGCACTTCCAGCCACTTACTTGGGCATTCCTCTCGACACTAAAAAAGTCTCTAGCAAGGTGTGGGATGAGCTATTGGAGAGATTTCAAAAAAAATGGCTGGTTGGAAAGGAGCCATTTTGTCTAGTGATGGTAAGTGCCTGCTCATTAAAAGTACTCTCCAAAATCTACCCATTTATATCATGTCACTCTTCAAGATCCCCTCTTCCTTCAAAGAAAAGATTGAGAGGATTTAGAAAAAATTCTTATGGCAGGGCATGGAAGAGAAGTTTAAATTTCACTTAGTTGCTTGGGATAAGGTTTGTACCCCGAAATCTATGGGAGGATTGGGTATAAAAGACATCGAGAAAATGAATGAGGCTCTCATTGTGAAAATGGGCTAGATAATGCTTTCAGAGAAACAACCCTGGATTGATTTAATCAAAGCTAAATACCTAAATCAACAAACTATCTATTCTTTCCTGCAAGATGAGCACCTCCCCTATGGTTCCATTTTTTGGAACAATCTGGTTAAGAGCAGAAATTTCATTAAGCAGGGTAGTAAATGGAAAGTGGGTGATGGTTGGGATATAAATTTCTGGGAGGATAACTGGTTTAATGACAATCTTATGGACAGTTTTGGGATTGTTAAAGACAATCTTGTAAACAAATATGGCATTAAAATCAAGGATTATATTGAGGGAAATGGAAATAGAAAGAAATGGAAAAAACTATCAGTGGCAACGAGATGATCTGGTACAAATTATTTCCTCCCTTCAAGTTCAGTTAGATCTTATTCCCTTAGGTCAATTGGATACTAAGGATGAGCTGGTCTGGCATAATTCCATTGATGGGGACTATTCTGTCAAAATTGGATATAACACTTTCTTCGACAGTAGTCAATCTGAGTTCAATTGGAATAAGATTTGGATGGCTGAATTAACTCCTAAAATAAATTTCTTCCTTTGGCTGGCTATCAGAGGCAAGATTCTTACCACTGACAAACTGATGAGAAGAGGTTTTATAATGCCTAATAGATGTCATCTTTGTAAAAAAGACTCTAAGGATATCAGTCATTTGTTTATCCATTGTGATTATGCTACCAGAATATGGAGTTTTTCCCTCTCTAAATTTGAAGCTCTATGGGTGGTGCTAAAGGATTTCAATCAGCTATGGACTCAATGGAACCCACCCTATAGGCATTGTATTGTCAGAAGGATCTGGAAGATGGTTATCCCTCATATCATTTGGAGGATATGGAAAGATAGAAATGATATTATTTTTAGAAATAAGAATCAGAATTATAAGCTCAGTATTGGTAAAATTTCTAATGATATCAAAGAGAATATAGCTAGATTTAAACCCCCCAAGAATAAGAGTTATCCAGAAAATGAAGAGTATGTCTTATCCAACTGGCAGATTGGAGCTGTCAGTAGCCATAGTAATCCCAGTAATAGTATTGATAGATCTTTGATTAAATGGCATCCTCCTAATTTTAACTAGTATAAGTTAAAATTTGATGGGGCATCTAAGGGTAACCTTGGGACTGTGGCAAGGAGAGGAGTGATCTGAGATCATAAAGGTAATTTGATTGCTGCATATGCTGGAAAAATGGGAATTCAAACCAATCATTTTGCCAAAGCATTATCTGCTTTATGGGGCTTGAGAATTGCCCAGAATCATAATATCCAAAACCTCATTCTTGAAGGGGACTCCCTGAATATCATTAATCACCTTAATCAGTGCTCACCTCCAAGTTGGAACATCAAGGATTTTATCTCAGAGTCCATAAGTATCTGCCAAACATTCACTAACATCCGGATCATACATACTTACCGGGAGGGTAACAAGCTGGCAGATGCATTGGCAAATTATGGCAGTAATGTTAACCGCATTGTTTGGGATAATAATAGCATTCCTAAACAGCTTCAAAGTAGCATTCAAGTGGATATCTATAAACATGAAAATTCAAGATTTAGGATATGATCATTGGGATTGGATTAGTATTAATAAAGCTCCCACACGTGCCGAATTTAAAACTAATCTTATACAATTCTTGTCGAACAATCAAGTTTGTATGAAGAATAATGGAAAGTTTAAGTGGATTTATATTGAAAGGAAAGTCGCGCATGTGGGCAGCATTGTGCTCTATACAATCTGGTTACAAGACTCTATGGATCCCCAAGACAGAAATAATGTTAATGATGATAGGGAGCGGGTTGGCAAAAGGGCTGTAGTTCCCACATGTGAACTTCCGTAGGTTCAAATCAGCAGTCACGCGGGTATTTGTGGGAAAAGAAACAACTATTCTCATCAGCATTTTCACTGCGTGAATAATAATAGTAAAAGGTAGACTGGTATTAGCGCTCTTAAGGTTTCTAATATTTTTTGCAAGCAGTTAAGCACGGTGATAATGGGGGGCCCTCCTTTCTAGATCGAGCCCAGTGTGGATCCAGATTGGAGGGATAATGTGGATCTTTGGAATATTCTAAGCCAGGGAGGCATCACCAACTTTATGGAGAAGGTTCAGGGCCATGACCAAATTATTTCAGTGTGTTTTGCAAAATATTGGAAGGATCGTACTATTGAGTATGGGGGGCAGAATATTGCGATCAATGAGGAGCTGATAGCTGAAGCGACTGACCTTGGCATGGACGGATACCATTTTTTTACTAAAATGGTTGACAGAGAAGCTGAGGAGAGGAGATTTTTTGAAGGAACTGATAATCTAATCTTTGTCATGGTGGGCCTACTTGTCAATTCAATCCCCTCACCCTATGATGAGGTTACCTGCATGATGGTGCGTTTCATTTCTTTGGAAGGGAGGTTCGTCACTGTACCTACTAAACATCTTTTCTTCCTCAATCACTTCTGTAGGAATCACATGGTATTTTTCCCCCATTATCTGCTTAGCTCTCTTGAGCACTCCATTTTGGAGTTTCAAAAGCATGCTCATGCAGTTACTTTACACCAGGGGCTAATTTTCTTGCTGCATAAATTATGTCTTCTTCGATCTCCTGGCCTCCCTTCCTCCCCTAGACTTTTTCCCCCTCTACTTGTTTCTATGGCCACCGGCCCCATCTCTCCACATTATTTCCCCGCCACTACTGTTGTCACCCCTATCCCGACCTTCCCGGATCCATCTCCCATTCCCCCCACCTCTACCCCCACTCCCTTTTCTTCCACTTCGGCCAGACCGGTTACCAGGTCCTCTAGAAGACTGAATCTTGATAACCCTGCTATGGGGAAGGGTCCTCAAGAGATTGAAATTGCCCATAACCTCCATCATATTAGTAGTGCTAGTTCTCAGGAAGCACTTATGGAGAGCTCCACAAAAATATTGGAGGCCTTAGAAGCTGACATGAAGTTGTTGAGGGAAGAGGTTAAAAACATGGCAAAACAAAAAGGTAAGAGGAAGAAGGAGGAGGAGGTGGCTATGGATAATATCCAGCTTGAAGATATTTACAAGAAGTTGAACTCCTTAGACTCCCATTTAGAGAAGACCAAGACTCGCCATGATTATAACATGGCCATTTTTACTGCTATTAAAGAGTTCATTTAGCAGCATGTCCGAAGTGTCTCCAATCTCAGCAGGGTTCCGGCTACCCTTTGGGGCACTGATAAGGAAAGCAAAAGGACCATTGCTCAGCTGGATGTTACTAACTCTGTGCACATGACGACCTTGGGGATGTTCAAATCTTGGTAGAATATTAAATCCAGTATCGACAAAGCTGCCAAGAAGTAATTGGGGGTGCTTTTAGTGCACTTCTGTGTAATTATTGCTATTTTTTTGCTGCTTTTCTGCAATTTTCGCTCTATTTTGATTTTGTAGTGGTAGCTGCTCTTTGGCTACTTTGGGCTTCATTGTCCCATCTAGATTTTGATCCTTTTTGTTCTGGTTCTCTTTCCTATTCTAGCTTCTAGGTCCTCTTTTGTTCTCAAGGGTATAGTCCCTTTCAAAAAACTATTTGCCAATAATAAAAAAAACTATGGCTTTAAACTCTTGAAACTTATATAACCAATTCATTCTTAAAAATTCATCAACAAAACGTACATCATATAAGGATCCACTAAGAGAGGGAGCTTACAAATGACCTCTTACATCACTATGGATTAACTCAAGCAAGTCAGAGGAATTAGACTCATGATGTTTGTGAAATTGTTCAACATGTTTTTTACCACACAAGAAATTTTCACAAGATCCTTAGGCTGATTTCATCTTAGGAATACTAATCACAAAGTTAAGGTGACATATTTCATACAAAATCTTAATTTTCACATGTTCAATCCTTTCATTCCATAGTTAAACATCATTATAAGAAGAATAAAATTAGGTTTCAAACAAAAATCTATTAAAGATATACATACCATTTTTTTGGATACCAACAACAAAAACATTACCAAGCTCATTCTTCACATACCATTTATATTTCAATAACATAATTTTATAGGTTTATTTAGTAATTGCTATGAATAAGATAAAAATGGTTCTTCTTTAAGTTATGAATAAATAAAACATTTCTAATAGTTTCATTTTATAAGTTAACATTTATATAACTTTCAGACTTAATGAAAAAATTATCTCCTAGATATATATTTCCATGAAATATGAAATAATTTCGTGAATATTGCTCATGTGCCTAGAGATACCACTATTTAGTATCCATTCATTGTCATTAGAGGCTGAGATAGTAGAATAAAGAGCAATATTTTTCTCAATATTGTTAGCTTGGTTTTAAATATGATTATGATTTTTATTATTAAAGCTCATACCTTTAACATTTTTATTAAAATTATTTGAATTATAATAATAGTCAGTTGTTTTATGAATAAATTTACCATACTTATAGAAATATTCATGAAACATAACTATAAACTTATGATTATTCAGATTAATTATAAACTTAGATTTAAAGTTTGTTTTTTGAATAACATTGATGTTATTATGATTTTTAAGAAATTTATAATTTTGAGATAATTTTTCCTGAGAGGTATTCTTATTTAAATCAATCACAATTCTCTATTAAAATTTCTTAATGAATCACGAGAGAAGACAAATTATCCAAGTTAGGAAAATCATATTCATTTTGATGCATAAAATTCATAATAGAAATGTGATTTCTGAATTTTTTTAATATGTTAATCTAAATAATAAAATACATCAAATTATATTTAAACAATTCACTTTTAAATCCATCTAATTGTTCCTTGATATTGTTAATTTTATCTAAGTAATTTAATATCTTCTCATCTCATTTTATTGGAGTTGTAAGCAATTCCACGATTAACTTGATTATCTTAGAAATGTAACTTCCTTCATGCATAGTTTGCAATTAATTACATGCATTACTTGGAGACTCCATGTGTCCTATGTGCAATAATAATTCATCTTTAATGATTTTTAATAGGATTGACATGGCCTATTGGTATTTTTGGAGAAGGAACACAAGATTTTAGGGTTAGCTTGTCTCCTAGTGGGACATTTTTTAACACTAGTAACTAGATCCCATAGCTTTCTTTCCATAAAGATAGTTTTCAGCCTAGCTCTCCAAATAAAATAATTATTTTCATTTAAAAATTGAGATTTATGCATGGATAAATTATATAAACTATCCATATTATAAAATACCTAGATAATTAGATAAAATTAGTGTTATGTGGTTAGATGTAGAGATCCGTGATTAAAGGTTTGCATATTTAACAAAACATAGAATTCCTTAGAATATGGAAAATAGACTTCTGCAGAGTTGAAAAAAAGGGGATTACTTATAAATTAATGAACACTCTTAAACAAGGTATGACAATCAATAAGGGATTCTGTAAAACACAAAGAGAAAGTTTTGTGAAGCTACAAAGAAAGAGGTAAAAAGATATAACTTTTTCAAGTTTGGAAGGCACAAAATAAAGAGACAATGTTAAGTGGGTATTTTAAAAATTTTATGTTTTACATAATTTCAATGTAAAATATATGAAACACATAACATGTCAAACAAAGGAAAATTCCACGAATCCAAATAAGGTCCGTAGAACAAAGAATGTGAAAAAAACCTCAAAATAAAGAAAGAATGTTATGGAGTAAAGAAAAGTATATGCAACAAGGTAGAATGTTATGGAGAGAAAAAAAGTTTGCACAAAAAGGAAGAATGCTGAGGAATAAAGAAAAGTATACACAATAAGAAATAATATCATGGAGTGAAGAAAAGTCCGTGCAACAAGGCCGAATGCTACAGAGCAAAGAAAAGTCCACGCAACAATAAAAATTCCACACAAGACTGAAAAACGCATAGGAAGGTAACAGATGACAAAAAAACATAATTCTAATTTCTCATAAGGCTGTGACAAATAAGAAAAACCAAAAAATTGATCTTGCAAAATTATTTACAAACTTCCAAATTTAATTTACTTCATACGGAATTGGAGTTTTGCACCTATATAGCTTGAAAAAGATTCAAAGTAAAAATAAGGTTTTGTAGATTTTGAAATCTTTCAAGCATACTTCTTCCTACCAATCTACAGATGAATTTTCCCCTACAAAATAGTTTTATCCTACACAAACAAAAAAATTTGGCATTGATACCATGTTAGGGAATTCATGGATAAATAGAAAACAAAAATTATATATCTACCATAAATTTTCCAAGGATTATCATTTATGAGTGTATGATAAATTATAATAAATTAAACATAGATTACAAATTTACATAGTACATTATAGTTTAATGTTAATAACCCATAATACCTTACAATTGAACACATAACATAGGATTTAAGTGGGAAACCCTTTAAGTAAAAAACCCACTAAAAATATCACTTATCTTTATTAAGAATTGAATTTCACCAAGTACTCTCATTAGTTTAATAGATCCCATGTAGTTACACCTTAATAAGGAATTCTAAACTATCACTAACATTCACTTATGTGTAGAGATCAAGATTGCATCATTCAAATCATATTATTCTCTTTATTACTCATAGTATCGCACTGTCATGTCTTGCATTCATTACCATTCTCAAATGAGATCACCTTGTTCTATATAATGAAAGTGGCCCGTTACATGGGAAACTATTATAATTCAAATTTTAATTATTATCCACCATATTATGTTTTAAACATAAGTTATAAGCCATGAATTTTAGTATTTGGAAAATTTTAATAAAAATGGTATCCCGCTTAATATTTCTAATTTAATATAAATTGAATTGAAACTATATTTTCAGAGTAATTATTGTAGTGTATGATATACAAGTGATAAAATATAGTAAATGTCAATGAGCAGGAATGGATGTAGGACACAGGTGATCCAGGGATCGAGGAGCATCATGCAGGGGGCTTAGGATTGGGACAGACTGGAGGTAAGCTTTCTATAGGTTTTTCATGGGCTGATAATATTTTAGGCCAGAAAAAGGATGCAGGACATCTTCCTCTCAATGAAACATATTATGGCGGGTGAAAAATATGGTATGAAAAGCCTTGATATCCCTGATGGGTTAGCAGATCGGGCTAGATCCCAGATGGAATATGCTCTAGTTGGAAAATTTTATGGATCAAGACTGAATGTGGAATGGTTTCGTGATTGGGATAAAAGAAAGTGGAAACCAAAGGGTGCATTAGATATTGCATCCTATGTGAATGGGTTTTTTTATTATAAACCTTTCAAACTAGGAGGAATGTAAAAATATTTTGATTGGGGATCCTTAGTTTATGGGTAGATCAAGTCTACTTATTCAAAAATGGACTCTAGGTTTCGATCCATTTAAGGAAAAACCAGATGAGTTTCCTGTCTAGGTGAAGCTTCTGGGACTACCAATGGAATTCTGGGAAGATGAGATTCTAAGAGAAATAGTGAATGCTTTGGGAACGTTGATGGTGTTTGATCCTATGAAAATGGCAAGAACAAGACTAATGTATGCTCATTTCTGTGTCACTTTCCTAGTGGGTAATCTTTTGAGAAAAGAAATTCTTCTTAAATCTAAATTTGGTGAGTGGATTCAGAAGGTTGAGTATGAATCCTCTCCTTTGTTTTGCCAGAAATGTGGGAAGATGGGACATGAATAGAGGTACTGTAAGGAGGGTAAGAAAGGTCAGCATATATATGAAAAAAAGGAAAAGGAACAACCTAGGTTGGAGGGGGAAATGAGTTCTTTTCAGAAATGATTTGTGTCTTTAAATAAATTCCATCTGCTGGAAGATGAGGAAAAGGAACAAGAAGATGAGCATGAGAATGTTTCACAAGATGGAAAAGAAAATGTGTTGGAAAGTGGGGATTAGAAGGAGGAAGGTGAAAAAAAATCAAAATCGAAAGGAGGATTCAAATGAGGAAATTTTGGGTTTGGAGGATCAAGAGGTTAGAGGCGGATAGAGGGAATCTCAAAGTCCAATAAAATTGTCCGTTAGTAAATAGGAATTAAAGGAGGAGATCTTGATATCTCAGTTGGAGGAGGTTCCTTGTTCCTTAAATTTGGAAAAATCAAGGATAGAAAGGGAAGAGAAGAGGGGTTTTACAAGAAGTACTCAAAATCAAGACAAAGGTAAAGTAGATTGTGGAAAGGCTCCAACAAAAAAGGGAAATATTTCAAATAAGGATAGAAGGGAGAAAGCTACAGCAAAGGAAATAGATTCAGGTAGACAACACTCCATTGAGGAGAGTATTACTCCAAATAAATTGAAATGAAGGTTATCTCTTGGAATATAAGGGGGATTAATAACCCAAATAAACAAAATATTTTGGCTGCCTTTAGGAAGAAGAATATGCCTGATATTCTTTTAATCTAAGAAATAAAGATGTCAATTGGAAAAATGAAGGAGGTGAAGAATAGAGTTTGGTTTAGTTCTATGATTAAAAGTGTTTCTTCAGTGGGAGCTTCTAGAGGTTTGGTCACCTTTTGGAATCTAGATGATAGAGAAGGTAAGTTGTTGTTTTGTTCCCAGAATCATGTTGCTATTTTATTTAAAGAGAAACTAGATGGTTCTGAGTCGATATGCTCTAACATTTATGCCCCAAACTTGGTGATCGGAAAGAAGGAAGCTATGGGATGATATAATTCTGTTTTGGAGCTAGTATCAATATGTAAATTGGTTAATTGGAGGGAATTTCAACACCCCCTCTTTGTATGGAAGACAAAAAAGGTGGGTTGGGTGTTTATAGTGATAGTATGTAGGATTTTGCTAACTTTATAACTTCTTGTAAGTTGGTGGATATTGAATTAAGAGGAAAACTCTTTATGTGGTCGAATAGGAGATTGGGGGATGATTTGATTCATATCAAGTTAGATAGGTTCTTCATAAATCTATCTTAGTTTCAAAATTTGATGGGATCTATGGGGGATCTTCCTCGTATTGGATCGGATCATAGTCCTATTTGTCTTCAAACAGGTTTAAACAAAGAGGTAGGTGGAAGGCCATTTAGGTTTTTCAAGATTTTGCTTCAGTATCCTGGTTTTGAGGAAGAATTTAGGTTGAGTTGGAAAAGAAATTTTAGAGGAAACCCAATGTTTAAATTGGTGGAAAAATTAAAATTTTAAAAAACTAGGATGAAGGTGTGGAATAAAGAGACTTTTGGTAACATTTTCTCCCAGAAATCTGTGATTAGTGAAGCTCTAAAGAAGGTGGAGGAGGAGGTTGAGGTTTCTGGTTTTACATTAGAATTGAAAGATAAGGAGAAATCTCTTTTGACTGAGTATCATAATCTAGAAGTGAAAGAGGAGGCCTACTGGAAACAAAATTCTAGGGTGAAATGGTTAAAAGAGGGGGTCATAAATGCTAAGTTTTTTCATTTAATGGCTTCTATGCATAAGAATAGAAATTTTAGTGGGGAAATAGAGGATGAGAGGGGAAGTTATGTTAATCTATCAGGGTGATGTCTCAAAGGAATTTGTTAGATTATTTTCCCATCTTCTTACTACTGATAAGGATCCTGAAATAGGTAAGGAAAGTGACATTGCAAATCTTTTCCAATCTGTTATTTCTCTTCAGGACAATGCAGAATTGATAAAGATTCCTTCTGTTGAGGAAATTGCAACTGCTATTTTTGATCTTGATGGGGATAAATCTTTGGGTCCGGATGGTTTTCTGGCATTGTTTTTCCAATCCTTTTGGGAAATTATTCAGAAGGAAGTGGAAGAGGATGTATAGGATTTCTTTGAAACCAGTAAAATGCTAAAGGAAGTTAATACTACTTTCATTTCCTTTGTGCCTAAGGTGCAAGGGGGGAAATAGTTTTTGATTATCGTCCTATAAGTTTGTGTAATACAGTGTATAAGATTATAACCAATATTATTTCCTTAAGACTAAAAGGATTGCTGGAACATTTTATTTTTGATAACCAGGGAGCTTTTGTGGAAGGAAGACAAATTATTAATAGTGTGATAACTATTCATGAGGTGGTTCATTCAGTTGAATTTTCAAAAAGGGTAGCTATGATGCTTAAAAATTTATATGAACAAAGCCTATGATAGAATTTCGTGGAGATTCCTGAAAATTATTTTGGGGAAACTAGGTTTTCATAGAAATTTTATAAATCTCATTATGGAATGCATTTCTACTCCTAAATATTTCTATTTTAGTCAATGGAAAGGCAGAGGGTTTCTTCTGTGTAGGGAGGGGTCTTAGGCAGGGAGATCCTCTTTCTCCTTTTTTGTATATTATTGTTGCTGAGACTTTGAGTAGACTCTGTTCTGATTATAAACAAAAAAATAAACTGCATGGTTTAATCATTTCTAATGGTATAGATCCTATAATTTTATAACAATTTGTGGATGACACCTTTCTCTTAGGGAAGGCTACTCAAGTTGAGGCGTTGGGTTTCAAAGAAGTGGTGTAGGATTTTTGAGCAGGTTACGAGTCAACTTATAAACTTTAGGAAAAGCTCTGTTCTATTTTTCAATGTTGATCTGGAAGTCCAAACTAGAATTGTGGATATATTGGCATCTACTATTCAGGAGTTTCCATGTTCTTATCTTGGAATGCCTTTGTTCAGGGGAAGGATGCAGTTGGAAAGTTGGAATCCTCTTATCTTGATATTCTAAAATAAGTTGGCAACATGGAAAGGAACTCTACTTTTTCAAGCAGGTAAGCTTCAGTTGTTGCAGAGTTGTCTCCAAAGTTTGGTGGTTTATCTCATGTCTTTGTTTATAATGCCAGTAAAGGTTTCACAAATTATTACAAAGATTCAACATAGGCTCCTGTGGTCGGGTATGGAAACTAAGGATAGACTTCCTTTGGTGTCTTGTGATAGAGTCACACTTCCCAAAGGAGTTGGGGGGTTGGGGTTGAAAGATATTCATAGTATGAATTTAGCTCTAATGGCTAAAATTGGGTGGAGGTTGGAGCATGAACAAGGGCTATGGGTAAGAATCCTTAAGGAAAAGTACTTAATGGCTAATCAGGTGGCTTTTATCTCTAATGATGTGTTACCTGAAGGATCTTTTTTTGGAATGACTTGGGTAAATGTAGGGATATTTTACTTAAAGGTTGTAAATGGCAAGTTGGTAATGGCTCTAAGATTAAATTTTGGGAAGACTGGTGGTTGATGGAGGCATCTTTGGATAGTTAAGCTCCTTTAAGGGAGTTGGTGAATCATTTCAAGCTGTCAGTGGGAAATTGGGTTAGAGATTATGGGGAAGATTTTAATTGGGGTTGGTCTTGGAAACTCTTGGCTATGGATCGGATGAATGCCGATCAGCAGGAATGCATAAGTACTTTAAATCAAAATTTAAGAGGTTTGTATATATCGGTGGGGCAGAGGGAGGATAAAAAGGTTTGGTTTTTGACAAAGTATGACAACTATTTAGTTAAATCATGGTATGGTATAGATAGGAATGGCCCCCCTCTCAAAGATTGTGGACAAATCTCTGGGACAAAGACCTTATTCCTAAAGTAAATCTATTTTTGTGGCATTTTATTTAGAACAAGATCTTAACTATTGATAATTTGTAGAAAAGAGGCATGAGGGTTCCTAACTGGTGTGTTTTATGTAAAAATAATAATGAGTTAGTTCAACATCTTTTTATACACTGCCCTTTCTCACAAAAAGTTATAGGTTATATTTTTAAAAAAATTCAACTCATGTGGCTATATCCAGATACTTTTGCTGACTGGTATGAAAAATGGACTAGTCCTTTTGTTTCTTTGAATTTGGCTAAGATTTGGAGTTTTGTTTTTCCTCATTTTATATGGGGAATTTTGTTGGAAAGGAATGCTAGAATCTTTAAGGAAAAGAAAATTCTGAGAGGGTGGGAAGTGGGATTTTGGGAGCTTTGATAAATAACCTGTCTATTGTAAAAATTAAGGAGAAAGGGGTTCTACCTTACCATGAGTAGGAAATTATTCACTCCTTTGGAATGAGAGTGAAGAACTCCTCAATGGTAAAAACTATGGAAAGAAGAAATGCAAAATGGTCTACTCCTCCTGAAGGGTGTATGAAGCTTAACTTTGATGGAGCTGCGAAGTGGAGTTCGGGGTTAGTAGCGGTAGGTGGTATTATCAGAAATGATGCTAGTAAAATGGTAGCGGCTTATGTGGTGGCTATAGGTAATAAGTCTAATAATTATGCTAAAGCCTATGTAATGTTAATTGGGTTAAAATGGGTGAATACCTTACATATCAAAAATCTCTATGTGGAAGGAGATTCTCAATATATAATTAATGTGATGAATGGTAAGGCTAGACATCACATTAAAATAGACCCCATTATTAAGGATGCAAAAACTATAATCTCAAACTTTGAAATTATTTTGTTTCAGCATGTGTATAGGGAGGTAAATGGATTCGTGGATATTTTATAAAATGTGGGAATTTTAAGTAATCATAAGAATTGATGGAGGGAGGAGGAAGGGTTACCGATAAGAATAAAGGACAAAATTAATGAAGAAAGGAGATCTTGAGCATGAGAATGGGAGTGCTGAGACTGAGGGAATTTTTTCATTACGGATGTATTTAGTTCTCCTAATCATTTTTTGGGGTGCTGTGGGGAAGAAGAATCATTTAAATCGACATTTTGGGAGGTTTGAAAAAATTCAGTAGTTCTTGTTTTATAGACAGGGGAAGATGGGGGGTGCCAAAGTAAGGGTAGAGTATTCGTCGTCTTCTAACCTAGAAAGGGATTCTTTTCTCTAGGACCTGTTCAAAGTGCGAGGGATTTCTTCTTTCATTCAAAGGTTGAAGGGTTATGACAAGGTCATTTCTCGGGAATTTTCCCTAGCCTAGAAGAATGGTCTGGTTGAGATGAGAGGAGTCAGTTTTCTGGTCTTGGAGGATTTAATTAGTAAGGTTACTAATATGGATTGTGATGGCATTAAGGTTTATAAGGATAGATATCGCTTACAAGAGGAAGTCAAGATATTTTTGGGGAACAATGAAAGAATATGTTTTATGGAAGATGGCATTGCTCGCAGTTCTCTACCAGGTCAGAGGGAAAAGGTTTGTTTTCATCTGATGAAGTATATTACTATTTATGGCAGATATAGGAAGGTCCACTCTCAGCATTTTACACTTCTTAACCACTTCTGTAGGAATCGAAAGATTAGTATTCCATTTTATCTTTTTAATTCTCTGAGTGGCTTGGTTAAAAATTTCAAAGAGAAGAAAGATGGTTTGATTTTGCATCAAGGTTTAATCCTAATGCTGGTTAGAGCGGGTAAGCCTATTTTGAACACAAAGGGGGTTAGTATGCATATGGAAAGTGACTAGGAAAATCATATTTCTTTGGCTGATCGTGAAAAGTTGTTTAAGATGAAGGAAAAGGCTATGAATGAGTTAAACACGGTGTCGACATTTCAGGATCTTTCTGGTAAGGCAGATGAAGAAGGGGAGAAGGATACAATTTTTGTCTTCCTTATAAGTAAAGTGGAGGCTTTGGAAGAAGCTTTCACCCAAGTGAAAGCTCAGAATAAGAATCTGCTTAGGGGCATGCAATGGTCTAATGGGGAGATCAGATCATTGGAGAACAGGGTGGATACCCTTAAAAGCTTAGTGGCAGAAGTCAACAATAAAAGGAAACGTTTTGTTGGTACTGGTGGTCAAGGTGGAGCGGGGCCGAGCTATTCGTACTAGAACCAGTATTTTTTGGGCCTTTTTGTGACTTTTTTTTTATTGGTGATCTTTGTTTCAGTTTTTTAGCTATTTTTCGTTTGGGCTTTTTGTCTGGATCAACGGTCTTGTTGATCCTTCCCAAGGTTTCTATGTCTCAATTTTTTTGATAGATATTTAGTTTATTCTCTAGTTTTTATTGTAAAATATTTTTTGTAAATGATCCTTTGGAGCCATTTTCCAAATTATTATCTATCAAAAAAAATATAGTAAATGGACAAGAAAAAAACATGCAATAATATGAAACCCTAAGAAACAAAGAGAGAGAGAGAGATAGATGGCTTAGATAATTTCCAAGTTATCTTAAAGTGATATGAGCTGAGGAAATGCTGAAATAAGTTGGGAAGGGTGTTATCAAGGCTCATTAGAGATTCTGGAGCTCAAATATGTGTAAGATAGAAGTTCCCATGGGAGGATAAGAGAGCCCAATTATTAGTGACTAATCTGGGCACTAGTGTCTAGTCAGGTTCTCAGGTTCTTATTTTTCTGGTTTGGAAGGTCTTTGATCCAATGCCATTTTTGTCTCTTTGACTTCATTATTAGGTTTCCAATCACATATGTAACCTGTAAAATAAATTTTTACATGCACATGTCCAAAAACCATATTAGATATAGAATGTGGAGTCAGACTAACCTTGGTGGTCACCCGAAGAGTGATCTTATGAATGAGCATTGCACTACATCTCAAAATCCATGTAGTTATTTGTGAATGTGTGTATAATGATTCCCTAGGATGCCCTTATGAAAGTTACACGATGATAGCAAGCTAGTTATAAAATATAGAAAATATATAGAATGTGTGAGATGGAATAAAATTAACTTCTACTCCTATGTTTTGTATGCACAGTGATGAAACCCTTGTCCATTGTATGGATGTGCTAGATGAATGCTTTGTAATGTTCTTGTTCCTTTGGATGCAATCTTAGGTGATAATAGATAATGCTAGTTTGTGGCCCCTTATTTGAGAGTGATAACTATGTATATATATTATTCCCTTGTTTGAATTTTGTAATTGACAACTAGAAGGCCAACCCAAAAGTGTAAAATATTCCCATCAAGTAAAAAAGACCCAAAAGAGTGGGAAAAGGTTAGAGATGGTAAGAAGTACCTAAGCACTAGTGTTTGAGGCCATAAATATAAACAAGTGAAGTTCTGGAAGGGCTGTAGGATGTGTAAGACTAAAAAGAATACAAGAGATAAAGTAAAGAGGCCAAAAATAGTTTTCAATCACTAGTTGTATTTCTTTGGAATCATGTATATATCAATATGCTCTAGGAACTAGAAATGTACCCAAGTGCATATATTTTTTGTCTACATTTTCCCCCCCACTTTATGTTGTTGAGTGAATAATCGATAACATAAAGTAGATAGAATATGCATACCTTATGATCCTAGAGAGAAGAGTATTTTCTGATGTCATGCTGAATGGACAAGTGAAGTGTGAAATGATTGCAAATTGAAGAGTGGATACTAGGAAAGGGAACTAAACCCTAGGGGTGAAGATATGCATGACTTGTACTTGTTATTGTGAGATTGTGCTTGTTGATGTGAGTCACTTATTTTTGTGTATTAAGGATAGAGTTGTAAAAGAAGAGTGAGAGAGTAGTCAAATTCATGTATATAAAAAATCAGAGTAATATGTGTCTAATTATGTAAAGAGTGTGTAAAAGGAAAGTGTACACCTAATATGTAAGAGAGTATGAGATAGAAAATTGTCCTATTTTGTTGAACATATTGGATTTAAATGTTGATGGTGAGGTTTTAGGGTGATCTCACACTGAGAGTAAGTTTTTTGGGAGATCTCATGCCAAGAGATTTTTTTGGGCGATCTTATGCCAAGATGATTTTTTTGGGTGATATCACACCAAGAGAATTTTTTTTTGAGAAATCTCATACTGAGAGACTTTTTTTGGGAGATACCATGCCAAGAGAATAGTGTTGGCGAGATACGTATAGATTTTATATCCTTCTATAACGCTTCTGAATAAACACCACTATAGATGGTATGTCCCTGATTTATTCCTTTTGTTCTAATTGTTCTGATTGTAACTTATATACTAACTTCTATAACTAGAGGCAAGTACCTGCTACTCGAGAACTAATCTAAAAACCAATGTAAATTGTGTTGAACTGAAAAATTGATTGTTTTTCCCTAGACATTAGTGCCCAACGGGGAACAAACACCCATCGCTATTATCCAAGTTGGGGCACTAGTGTCTGCTTTATGTTTTAGACCCAAGTCTGATTCTAGGCCAGTCTATAATTGTGCTCCTATACTGAATTTTTAATGTGATTATATCTACTGAAGGTTTGAGATGTTGTAGGGGTGATTTGTTCACCCAATATATGCCCCTCTCATTTTGGTTTCATACAACGACAGTAGGAGAATGTGATCCAAAGGAGAGGATCAAAATATAATAGACATATCTTAAAATGGATACTTGTTGGAGGTAGGGGATGTGCATGATAAAAACTAAGGAACTTTCAAACAAGATGGGCTAGTAACAAGTTTTAGTAGTAAAGGTAGTTATCATGCAAGAGAATACAATGAAATAAGAAAATATGAAGCCAAGATGGACTGTAAGAAGTGGGTTTCAAATATGGGACATCAATCACAATGCTAGTAGATAATCATAGCCGAATCGACCAAAAGAATACAATGATCAAACAAGGCATAGGGCATAGCCCAAAAATAATAACAAATAGTAGCAAGTAAAGAGTGATATATAACCATGTTTGTATTGATCCTAAAAGACAAATTATAAACATGAATCACTTGTTAACATGTTAGAGAGATGAATAGTATGTAAAAGTGTGTATCGATCAATGAAAAGTAAAGTGATAATGACTAGAGATAGTAAGTACTAAAGTGATAGAACCAGAGATGTGTAAAGTATGATAGTAGTAAAATTAGATGCCCCCAAGATCCTCGATGGGAATAGTAAAGAGTTGTGTTGAGCATCATGCATCATGTATGAATCTATGAAAGGTCCTACATTCACCTTAAGATACCAAGTGAACAAGCATGTGTATAAAGAAAAATATAATGACATACCAAGAATCTAGCTAGTATAGTAGGAAAAGTGAAACATGTAAGTAGTGCAGGGTAACAAGAGTAAATGCAACTAAGAAATGAAAATGTGGTGCAAGTGTAATGGTGCTTTGTGATGTGTAATATGTGAAGATTAGGATGGGATGTGTTTCCCTGAAAAGATATTTTTGAGATGAGGTTAATTTAGAAATGCTCCCTCAATAATCAAGAATGAACCATAGAACAATAGTGCATCATCAAGGAATGAGTGTTATGTGTGTGATTAAGAGTAGATGATAGAAAAGTTGTCGTGAAGAACTGAGCATGAAGTGTAGATGATGTGAGGTTCATTTAAGAATTGGACCCTCAACATTTGAGTGTGAACCATGGAAATAGAGTGTGTCATCGGGTAATAAAGATAAGTTATGAGTACTAGAGATGTGGTAATACTTGGAAAGATAGACATTAAACATGGATCATGAGTAGCCAAGATGGAATATGTGGGGTTCATGAAGGAACTGCACCCTCAACAATCAAACATGAACCATAGAACAAAAGTGTGTCATCGGGTAATGACAGTATAATGTGTGTACCAAATGTGTAAGAATGCTTAGAAATATTAAACATGAAGTTTTGAGTGTGAAGTGTAGTAGTAGACATTAGAGACAAATGACATTATTTGGTGGGAGGGGGGGTGGTAAGTATGATGTCCCCCAAGTGTGTGAGTGATGGATATTTATGATGGTGTTTGAAATGTGTCATAAGAAAATATGTGGTTGCCACAATGGTAGGTAGGAGAAAGGGTATGACCAGTATCAAATTATGGGTCTAACACAGAAAATGTAAGTAGGTGATTGATTGTAGCTTGTTTTAGGTGAATGGGTTGCTTTTCTTTATATTTTGGTTGCTTATTCTAGATTGGTAACACTGTAGATGACTTAATAGGAGGAGGTAAAGGGGTAAGTATTTTTAAAGGTGATATAACACTGGGTTGGATAGGTAGATATTTACTTACCAGAGAAGGATTACTAGTAATTATGGGGTGATGCTCATTAGACATAGAGGGAGAAACTTTCGGAGCCCAATGGGATTTAACAATTGGGGATGATCATGTGATAGAATATTGTGTAGAAAATGAAAGAAAACCTTGATTCTCAAGGTTCCTAATTCGTCAGGTTCACCAAATGATTTAATATAAAATGAATTAAATCTATATTTTCATACTAACTACTATAGTGTATGATATATAAATGATAACATATAGTAAATGGACAAGCAAAAAGCATGCAATAACATGAAACCCTAAACAAGAGAGAGATAGATGAATAAGATGATTTCCAAGTGATATGATATGAGGAATTATTATAATAAGCTGTGAAGGGTGTTGTAAAGACTCACTGATGGTTATGAAGCTCAAAGATGTGCAGGAAAAAAGTTCCTACGAGAGGACAGGAGCTCTGGGGTACTAGTGATTGATTTGGGTGCTAGTGTCTAGTCAGGTTCTTAGGTTTTTATTTTTTTGGGTCAAAAGGTATTCACTCCAATATTTATTTTGTCACTCCGAATTCACTGTTAGGTTCTGATCGCACCTATAACCTATAAAAATGTCTACCTGCACATGTCTAAAAACTACATAAAATCTAATAAAAAAGATGTAGAATATGGAGTCGGACTGGCCTCGGTGGTCACCAGAAGAGTGATCTTATGACCAAGTTTTTTACTACATCTTAGAATCCATGTAATTCTTTGTGAATGTTATGTAATGATAACCTAAGATGAAATTGTGTAAGTTGTATAATGATAACAAACCAGATCTAGAATATAGCAATTGTATATGTTTTCTTGTGTTTTTACAAGGGAAAAATATAGCTTGAAAGAAGGTCAAAAATACCCTAGTGTAAAAATTTTCACTGTTAACCTTCTCTGACACCCCTCTAGGTGAGTCCATCGCCTATATCGGGACTAACCTACCCTATCAAGTGGTCTTATGTGTTGTGTCAACCTTTTCTATAGGTAATTTAGGAAAAAAAAATTCATCTAAGTGCTCTAGAGATGATAAATTTCAAGAGAGGTTTTTAAAGAGACTTAGGAATGACTATTTCTAGCCTTTCTAAGACATGATTCACACCTCCCAGAGCATATTTGCAAACCCAAATTCATCATAGAGTAGTATTAAGGAGCTATTATTGTTGTGAAATTTATTTAGGGATATTTTGGAAAGTTTTAGAGGTTCTAGGACAAGTTCAATAAAAGTGGGTCTTGGAGGGTAAAGGAGCTTGTAGTATAAAACAACACCTGAGCTTAAGGAAGTGGTTCTAGGAGCTACGTAAGAATTTTGAGGTCAAACGAGAAATCATTGGAAATTTATTTCAGATCTATACATGATGGTGGTTTCACATTTTCCACAAGACATAAACAATTGTGCCCACAAACTATTTTCTACATGCATAACCTATGATCTTGAGAAAATATCCTATTTTTAGGAGGTTTCAGGCAAAATCAAGTAATGATACCCATCCCATCCTTCTCTAAATGATTTTTTCAATGAAAACAATACAAATAAGTTCTAAAAAATACCTCTAGATGATCAAGTTATGCCTTTGTCAAGTTGCTCTCTAAGGTACACCCTAGGACTTAGTAGATTTTTTGGGTGGACACATGTCACTCCCAGGATCAAAATGTAATTTATTGTCATAATTGTTGTAATATCATCATTTTAATAGTTCAATACAAGGGGATTTTTTTTTTATCATTATGTTTCATTGTTCTAAATTAACATAATTTAGAACCAATAATATCTTATTCAATCCATCTTATAATAGTAAACCTTATGCAGTGATATGAGTCAGATTAAAACCAATACCTCATATCCAATTTAATCAAATATGTATACTAACTATACTTTTAGTTCCCTTATTCATTCAAGGCATTCAAGTGCTATTCTCTAAAGTGTATATCTGGGCATATGTTACCAATTACCCATATGATATTTTGCTCCTTTAAGCCTAGGTGAAATCATGACAATGCAATCAGCAGCTTGCATTACTTTGGCCAAAGTTTTAAGTCATTTTTTCCATGCTTAATCCCATGACAACATAATCATCATTTGGAATTTTTCTTTCACCCTACACTTGAAAACTTTCATCTATATTAGGACTAATTTAAGTTGAATCAATCACTTTCAAGTTGCATACTATTTACTAATTCAAATAAGATCGCATCGGCAATTGCTGATATGTTAGCTTAGGGTGACTAAGGGGAATTAAGTTTATCTAAAATTCCTTGCATCATCTATGGGTCCGCTCCCTTTCCCAGAGTCATCATAAGATGACATCAATACTAAACTATAAAACAAATTTTTATTCATACCTATAACGTACTTGAATCCATTATCTTTACGACCATCACAATTAGAGTAGCTTGATAAGTTATCACGTCATAGTAGTTTCTCCATAGCAGCCAAGTAATGACCTAAGTCATTAATTGGGTACTACGTAGCAATGGATATGATGAGATAGCCCACCAAATTCCACTAATTGAAACATTATATCTTAACAAGTTAAATTAATTCATGAATTTCCAATCCGTATAACTAGTGGTACTCTCAATGGTAGTTTTTGAACCTAAGGATCTAATGAAAGTTTCACAATTTTCATTTATTTAATTAGAGATATTACATCATGACATAATTAATTACATGTTGCATATATAAATCTGCACAATGTATTAATCCCATATATCATACTTTGATCATTAATAAAGTAAATATATTGAAGTATAACATTCCACTTATAGGTTTGAATATTAAGGTGGTAATTCAAATATTAACATATATTTATCCCATATCAGCTATATTTTACTCAAATATGAATCCCTATGAAGCATAATTATATTTAGTTCTTTACTACCTATATTCCTTATAATAATAACCATATATATAAAACTTTAATTAATGTTAATACATCAAGATTATATTATGCCATGTGTACAATACATTCATATTTGTATCCATATACTATAATCTTAAATCTTAGTTACAAATCATATATGCACTAAGTTTAATAATCTTCTTACAACATATGATGTAATTTAGTACACAATGAATTTAGGAAATCCTCTTTTCATTTCCTTAAACTAAAATACAACAAAATTTCCCTAAGACAAAATAATCCTTACAAAATTCCCTTTTAGAATTGGTACAAATAACAAGGCTAACTTGGCATTTCATTATCAAACAATACAATGGCACTTCATTTAATGATAATCACAACAAGTAATGAAATTCAGCTTTATTCAGTCAATTTGAATAAATGCAATCATTTAACTTCATCCACCTTTCGCCTTTCAAGTAGTCCATTTGCAAAATTGTTAGCAATTATCAGTTCATAAGAAATGGCATGATAAGATCTATATCTCCCATAATAACTTACACCATCATGTATTCACATATAGGAAATACTGCATTAAGTTAAAACCACATAATTGATTAAAAATAACACATATCATATTTGAAACATTTCTAGAAATCACTTTACACATACATTGATATTTACTTCATTTGATATAAATACTTAAAGGTAAAACCCAATTATAATCTATTTGATGTTTATGGTCAATCAATCATTATTGATTCCAATATTGAGTATACTTGTAATATCACTAAATTTATAACTTCATAATATAAATTTATTGTTACACTATATACTCTCACAAATCTTGATTCAAAATTCTATAGTCATTATTTCATTCAATTATATACTAGTAATTCATAATGCTCAATCATTATAATCCATATAAGTCAAATAGTCTTTGTACCATTCAATATCTTCTAGTATTGAATAGTACTCAATCATTATAAATTAATACAAGTCAACAGTTCTTGTTCCAAATAGATAATTACTAGATTGGAATAATACTTAAGTATTAAAAGTTATATAAGTAACTTAATAAAATAGCTATCATTCCAGCATATCCAATTATATATTTAGTTTCCAATCAATTTTACATCACCGTGTGTATTAACAATGTACACCCTCAAAGCACATCATTATTTCCTAATTACATGAGATATTAGCTTCCTGAAACATCGACATGTAATCCTATAACCTAATATATCCTTGATCATTCAAGTATCATTGTAACCACATCATAAAAAGGCATATAAATAATTGAGACCCCCGAAGGATAAATAATAGATAATTAATAATGCCCAAGTAGTGAACCAAAATTTTGTTTAAACATAGGTAATTTTTTTATCTTAACTTTAACGAAGGTCAAAGTGACAAAGTCACTGTGATACTAATATCAATCCTTACATGTATAGATTGACCATACTTCTCTACATCATTGGTTTCTACCAAAAACCTTAGAATATCAAAAACTTAGAACCAAGTATATTTGAGCGACTCGAAGGGGTAGGATATCATCCTTCTAAGAAAAAAACCACTGCTAACTAGTGAGTACAGAATGTTATGGATTAATATTTACGTAACATTATTATAAATATAAATGTGTGAGTGAATTATAACAACTCATATTATGAGTTGTTTATCATATTGTTATTTGGTTTAGTAAACCAACTCATGGAAATAGGTGAGTTGTTTGGAGCAGCTCCTTGAATATAGGTGAAAGTGGTTTGTGGAGGTTTCCTACTTTATAGGGAATCCTCTCCCTATATATTTGTATCAAACATGTATTAAAGGATCTTGGATGAATGAAATTAATTGAATATTATTTCTGGTGTTTATATTATCTAGTTTATTGCTGTGGAAAGCTTACCAAATCATTACATTTGGTACCAAAGCAGGAGGAATTTCTGTAATGGGACTGTAAAATAATTATGAGGGGCAGCGTTTCTTTGCTATTTTACCTATATATAGAATTGTATTGATGTAGTTGTTACCATTTATTTCATAGATTTCCAATCTGGTCATGAGCTCAAGCCTGTAACTTTTGTGATTGTTGCGTGCACCTGATCTACACATTGGAGGAGCGCATGAGTATTAAGAGTGCATTTTTGTTGCATGTGATTGTCCGTAACATAGAAATATGAGAATAAGGTAATTGATATTCTATAAACAATCCACTCGTGTGGACATGCTCTGTGATTGGACTTGTTATATCATTTTTGCTGGTAGGTAATTTTTTTTCCATTTTTGGACATGTTGAAAAAAATCACAAGGAAAAAAAATTCTATTTTTGGAAAGGGTTTGGAAAAAAAATATATAATAATTTTTTTTGTACTTTTAGCATTTTAAATATAGTTTGTCTCCTTTAAAAAACAATTTGTAACAATTGTAAGCGTCATCAATTTTTTTAAAAAAAGGATAAAGGTCGGTTTGTTTTTGTTAATTGGTTCTTATTTTAATATTGTGTCTATAGTTATTCAATGTCTATTGTCCCCATAGTCATCAAAGTGTTATCTATGTGTAATAGTCGTATCATCTCAAAAGTTGTCATTGTTAGTCAAAGTTATTATGAATAGGTGATTATTAGGGTATTTTGTCTAATTTTATGTTTGTAAAGGATGCATTCTTGGTGGTAACCGACGTCTGGGTGCCAAGTCTGTCCAAATTGAAGGAAAATGGATAAGATCAGTCACATTGAAAAATTTGATGGCAATGAATTCCATACCTGGCAAGTTTGAAATCAGTTGATCCTTATAAATAAAAATTTGTGGGAAATTGTTACTGGTAATGTATCAAAACCAACTAATGCAGATGAAGTGAAAAAATGGGAGATTAAAGATCAAAAACCTATAGCAATCATTGGATTAGGACTATCTAATGCATATCTGCATCATATAGACCCATCAAAGACTTCAAACATCATATGGATGACATTAAACAAGCTGTTTGGGTTGGAAGCTGGGAGCGCAACAGTGGCACTCAAACAGAAGCTATTCAGGCTCAATATGGAAGAAGTTGAAAGCATGGTGCAACACATCAGTAAGTTTTATTCCATTTACAATAAATTAACTAGAATAAAAATTGATGTGGTTGATGATGATGCTAAAGCAATATTACTTAATAGCATGCCTCCAAGCTATTCTAATATGGTATTTACATTGAGTAAAGTAAATCCGATTTTGGAAGATCTGATCTCTTCTCTAATCGAAGAAGAAAATTGGACTAAGAAAATTGAACCAGAATAAATTAAGGGATAGAGCCTATCATGCCTGGTAGCACTTATTTTCTCTTTTCCAAGTTCTCCTTTGCAAGCTCAGATTCAATCTATCTCCACAGAAAACCTGAAATCGAATCCATAGTTTAGCTCCAAAATCCTCCAACTTCCATCCTTCTTATTTATTGCTCATAGCTAATAATAGCTCCCTAAATTTCCTCATTCACAGTTACAGAATGAAATATGTACAAGTTTGAATATATCCTAAGAAAAAAATAGGGAAATCAGTATCATGCAAATCTCCATACTATCAATGTGAACAAAAAAATGAAACAACCCTTCAATCTTTCCCCCAAAAAAATTTCTTGCACATTCTATAAGGTGGTAGATGAGGTTCGAGGTCCTCATTCAATGCATGTAAGTACAGTGTCAGTACCCTCTAATTTCCCACCATCGAATTCCTTGCGTTTAAATTTAGAGAAGTTTAAACTCAACACATCACCCACTTTCCAAATATTTTTATCCATGTCTATAGCTTTTGACCATTAAACTTAGCTAGGCATTTTACCACATCCAAAGGAGGTGCTTAATAAATGAAACTCATAAATATGGAAAAGTACATGCTAAGAGGGAGGTGGTAATAAATCACCACATATCAAATAGTTCCCCATTCAAATCCTAGGCCTCTTTTAATACAACATTGGTCCATTTTTATAAACCTTAGGTTAGGTTTTAATAATTCGAATACAAACATAGTCATACATTATTAGGTCCCTTTGAATATATATATATATATATATATATATATATATATATATATATATATATATATGTCAAGGCTTAAATAGCATAAATACAAGAATTCACGATTTTCAAGATATATAAACCTTAGTCTACTTCAAGGTTAGGTTCCATATCAACTTAGGCCCATTAATTTAATAACCTGAGAGCCTTGTATAAATAAAGTAATTCCTTCACATTACAATTCCTCTTTTTCATGACGAGTCAAGATAATAGCCTAGGCCATAATAGTCTAAACCGAGATATTATCCTGAAGCAACATCCCTACATAGTAATCAAGTAGGTATCACATTAAATTAGACTAGGCCTATATTTACTAAGGCCGAGATTTGTTCAACAAAAATAATAGTGATCAGTTTAGAGATTACCTTAAGATATGTCAACAATATTCCACTCTTGAGTTCAAATCATATTGACCAAGTATCTAGAGTCACTAAACTTATCAAAATGGTCAGAAAACCAAAGTGTATTCATTTTTATGCCCTTATAACAACATTATAATCCCATGAGCACCAACCTATCACCCAACAGGTGCTATGTGCTCACCCGAGGCATGCGCACGCATCGATCCCTTCTTTTATGTGAATCTTGTGAGGATACATTGATCAATGATATAAACTTAGATGCAAAAAGGTAAATAACCATGCACTCATTCTCATAGCTTAATATGAGTTATCATATCATTACACCTAGCTTGATAACAGGAGAAAAATCAAATGAATAATAGATCTGATTCATATCATAAAGGAAATACACTAGGGTTTACACCCACGAACAATACATATTTTGAATAGAACCATATATTTCATTTTGATCATAGTTCAAAAATTATATTACATTCTCTAAGACCATACTAGGCTAATGTATCAATGTAGATAAGACTCATGCATCAGAAGTCCTAACTATGCCTTCAATGGTACAAAAATATTGTCATAGACCCATCCCACTAGACGAGCTATTACTCCTACAGTCCTCTAAATGAGAACCCCAACTCTCTGGAACCTTCTTACTATTCCTATAGAGATTCACCTCTCATTCTCTCTATTTGCGCTCTCTTCCTTGATAATGTCTCCTCAGTCAATATGTCTCCTTCTTCTATCCAAACATCTCTATATATAGCTTTAACATCCACCGTCATGCCTTTGTCGAGTAACAGATTGGTCACCAAGTGTCAAGGCGGTCCTCTAATGGAGCATGTGTATTCCCATTAGATATCTCCACTCTTTGCAATGATGTATTTCTATATCCTTCCATTGCATGTAATATTACTGTCTTGACTACCAAGTTGCCAGGTTGGCACCTTATCCACTCCTCATGATTAGTCGGGTCACTCTTCTCTCATGTGCTCCCTAAAACGCCAAATATGGCTAAGTCCTAAAACCCTTTTCTTTTTCTTACACAACCATCATGGGTTCTACTAAACCCTTCTAAAACCCTTGTCTTGAGTTCCTTTACTCTGTGCACCCTTCTTCATATTGGTCTCGCATGCCCACATGCCTTCTTGCACTTGTCCAATATTATGAGGCTCAACATCTCCCTAAAAAAATTTTGTTCTCTGTCCTCAAGAGTACCTCTTCTTAAAAGAATAAAGAATGGTGGGACTTTAAAAGGTTGGGATATATTTGGAAATTGTAACATAAATATTGAATGAATTACGAGGGTGAGACAATAAGCCTTGTTGCATGAGCTATGTGTACAGTTGCATGCATGGATGTATGTCTTGAGAAGGATATACACACATACACCTAATTACACACATAACCACATGACATCGCTTATTTCCTAACATCCGTAATAAACTTAACATTCTCATCTTACCTTTGTTTCTGGTATGGAAGTAAAGAATACTTACGTTGATGAATATATGAAGTTGGCAGTGCATTGTTGTTATTTCTTTGTTGAACTTAATTAATTTATGTAAACATTGTTTTACATCATTTGCTAACTTGAGTACTAATGGCCACCTGCCTTGCCAAAAATGAAAATTTGATGTAAACTGATACCTTTCTTGATTGTTGTTCATGATGTTGAATTTGATAACTTTCTATTTTGTATTGAATAGTGACTTGTTAAGGATGACTGGAATTACTCATTGCTACAAAGTATTATTTCAACACGAAATAAGGTTTAATGTAAAATGAATGACCCTCTCTCGGGATGAAAGTTGTAAACCTTGTATGTAAATACTATATGATTGATCTGGTTCATCATGTATAAAAATATTATGTGTGGTTCAATTGTTCTTTGATCACCATTATTTTCTAGTGGTTCGAGTGATATTTACATACCATTCAACTACCGATTAGTTGAGAAAAGATGAATTTGTAAATGAAGACTATGGTATTTCATAACTGTTGTGTAAAAGTTTGGGTTGGCAATCGATAGTGTTAGCTTAAATATTGCTAAGCCTAAAATGGAAACATTTTAACCTTATTTAATTTTTCATTCAACCAAGACCGATAAGTCAATTGCTTATTCTTTGATTATTTCAATCTCCAAACAGAGACTTGAACTTTAATCAGTGTATTAAGACATGCAAGTTTTGGGTAAGGTTTGATCGATTAATGTAAAGGTAAAATGGGTCATTGTAGACCCATGCACTATGAAGACTCTTGTGTTAAATAAGCCTTGACCTAACAAAGACTCCATACATGCCATAATTGGTGGAAAGTTAAATGATTAAGGTGGAGACATAGTCATCATGCAAACATAGTTGACTTAGACTCTTAAGCTCCATGCAGAACGTTTGACCAAACATTGGATTATTATTTGATTCCACCATGAAATTTGAGGAAGTATTTTATATTTAAAACCCCTGCTAATTTAGAGGGTAATATTGGTGGTGGTGGGGTAGTTCCAAAACTGCCAACAAGGCATTGTAATTCTTAAATGCATTAAGTGCACATTCAAGCCCCTTGGGAATGATGAAGCTTCTTAGAGAAGCTAACCGCATGCATACCATTTTGATCATTCTGGTTTTGGCTTGAATATTTAAGTGGAGATGAGGTTAAGCTATAGTTGAACTCCATGAATTTTTGAGAAGAAACTCAGCTCCAGCTCTGGTCTTTTGCATGCAAGTTTAAAATCTACTGAGAGATCTTTGACTTGTGATAAATATTCATTATGGGATTGTTTTGGGGTGTTGGGAAAAGGTTGCGGTCACCATTTTAGGGAAGAACTTGGGAGAGGAGTCACTGAAGGTGTTGTCTCAAGCCTAGAATGATTTGGAAAGGAGATTGCTAACGCTTTCCAGGCATGATAAACCTTATTCCTTTTTCTAGTAGTTTATTCCATTGCACTTTTATGTAAATGAAATTCCTTGAAAGATATTTTGAGATGTTAAAATGAATTGGGGTTTTGGGTTGTTAATTTCATGCAAATAAATATGTCAAGGTATGAAATAGAGTTACAAGATAATAATAAATGAGTTGTAGCTATATAGATTTTCTCCTGCGAATGCACCATTGGTTATGAGAACTCTTGATATTTCTGTAGCTGTAAGTAATTTAATACCCAGTAAATGGGTGTGTAGGTAATATACATTTTTATGGTTAATAGAACCCTTGGGGGGGGGGAATATGTTGAATTTCTGATCCTAGGTATTATTGTTAATTAGTTTGATAAATGTTTGGTGGAGAATGAAACCCTTGAAATGAAATACCATTGGAATCATGACTACTGTCGTACTGAGTTTTGAGTGTTTAATGATGAAGATAAATATATAATGAACCAAATCCATGATTCAGATGCAAATGAATTAGGAGCTTGTCATCCTGAGCCTTGTTTTGTGATTTTGAGATTTTGATGTCAATAACAGGTCACAGAGATAATTATCTCTGTCGGTGGGAAGTAGGATAGAATGTAAAAGTACCTACTCACCATTCAGAATGATGTGAGCCGTGTTGGGGGAATGTGATCTCATAATTTTAATTGGGTTTAAAAAAAATTTAACATAAGGGATATCAATTATTATGCCCTCCCTTGGTAGAGAAATTTTATGGACTTCTCAGGGTTAATGGGAAACTAAATCAATCCATGTTCTACTGTAATATGTTTCTTAGCTACGAGAATGTGTATTATTGCTATGGGAAGCTAGTCCCTGATACAATGTTTATCTTTAAATACTTCTGTGATATATATTACCATAATATTAAAACTAATAGTAGTTACCAAACTGGTCGTATAGAGTTTTGTGGCTATAAGTAAGGGAGATACTTTCAGCTGACAAGGTGTATAAGTACCTTTCCTAAATCTAATTAACTTAGTTCACAAAAACTCCCTGAAATTGACAAGTATTTAGTGATTTGTCTGTTATTGGTTAATTGTATGTAAAGTGGTAGTGATAAATACCATTGTTGGCTAGCGATGGTTGGAATAAGTAAATCTGTACATACCTGTATGAGTTACTTGACAGTATAGAAAGATATAAATAGTAACCTCAAGATCTAAGCTAATAATGTATGGAAGATGTAAGCTGAATGGATTTTGTGTCTTATCCTCAAGTAGCTAAATTTCAAAATAAGTTAGTAGTTGTTTGATGAAAATATAATTACTTGGTTATGTTTCTATTACTGACTTGTCTTCTTAAGTGAATTATATGAATCAATGCAATGCAACATTTCATTTACTTAAATGATCAATGGCATAAACCTTTAGGCATGGGAAAAAGGTTTTTCATGCTCAGTTCGTATGAACTGACAGGTGCTAACATGTTTTGCAGATGAAGCTCTGTAAGATGGAAGGAAGATCAAAGTTGAAAAAGTTTATTGTTCATTATGATTGATAAAGGATGATTATATTACTTCTAGAATTGTAAATTATTGAATTACCATTGTTTTTCATGTTATTGCAAAGGGAAAAAATAGATACTCTGTTGTATTTGTACAGAAAACGAAATAATGAAAGAAGAGTATTTTGATCTCTACAAAGTCTTGTTGTTTAGTTGTGTAAATGTATGAAATAAAAAGTTATCAGTTAATGAAAGAATTCAAAGGATTGTGTGGTGACCTTGACCTTTTATTACTGTCAGTATGTTGAGGTTATAGTGAATAAATTAGTATGCAAATGTGGCAATGCTAATTAGACTACTTCATGACTATACATCTGTCTATAAAATAGTATGATGTAATAATTAAGGACATAACTTAAGGATATTTGTATTACGATATATATTGCCAAATTAAGTAGTGAATTGACCAATATGGAATTATGTTTTTAAAAAAACAAAAAAGACTCATAGGGCATAATGATCTTATGCACCATAACAGACCATTAATGGGAAAAAATTCTCTCCCTTTTACAAATGTAATATTATAACTTGTGATGAGGAAGTTTGTATATTGTTGAGATAGAAATTATATCGTATTAAAGGATTAATATAAAGACATGATGTGATTAAACATTCATGAGCTAAAGTGCAATATAGGCTGAAGTTTACTTCATTGGTATGATTTACTGATTAACTGTAGTAGTACTATAATTAAATTGATCAGTTAATGAACAAAGGAAAAATATTTCCAATACGATTATGGGGCTATCAATCTTTATTTGTTGACCCTTTCAAATTTCTCTGGAAGGACATTGTTATGTAATAAAAATATAAGAATCACATTTTCCTTAAGCCTCCTTTATAATGGGCATTTGACTTCTGAGAATGTTACAAGTCAACATGTATGGGTAACTTGGGAATGCAAGGTTACCTAACCAACCAGTGGATACTATTCAAGGATTTAATGATATTAGGTTATTTATAAGGGAAAATACTAAAATGAATCATTATGATCTTTTTGATAAAAATTATATGATCCAAATTGAAAAAAAAAAGTACACCTTTAAGGTTGAGTAAGTCTTTAAGTGATGAAACCTAAGGAAATACTTACATACTATGAGCTTATGGTAGGTATGAATAAATGACCTATTATAAGTATGCTCAATTGAATATTCTCAATTAAGCATAATATAAGAAAGATGGTATACTTAAGATGAAATGATAGGTAACATCAAGAGCATGAGAAATTTGATAAAGGAATGATACGTACTCACACCTTTCAGCAATATGAGATTGCACCACCATTATTTATAATGAATATAGATATATGGTACCAATGCTTCCCTATAGTGATATAGTTATATCAGTGGCATAAAGTAAAACTATGTTGGTAAGAAACATAGGCTTAATTGATTAAGCTAAGACAATATTAAATCTGCAATGCTGAACTTAAACAAAGTTTGTTTCAATTTCCATTTATGGTTATCACTGACTTGCGATCTAATGAGGTAATTAAGCATATTTGGAGAAATTAAATATTCTTGAATCTAACAGAGATAAGACCTTAGATGTGACTCATTCGAGGAGGAATTTTCACGAGACCTAGGCTATCCTGTCATGATTTATAATTACCTTAAAACAATAAGATACCTTGCTCCAATACAAATGCTTAGTGAGCTAACTCACTACATCTGCTACACATTCGTATCCCTATAAAGAAGTTTTCATCATTTGGATACTACTGCTTAGTAGTTGTACCGAGTTGCTTCATCAAGAGTCTAGATTGTGGCAAGGTATTTAAGTAAAAACCTTGTTAGAGTTAGTTAGATTGAACCTCATACAAGAGATATATTTATGATGGTTACGGGTAAGTGGTCTATTGATGAAGAATCAGTTACAGAGACACTCATTTACAATAGACAATTGGACCTCATGGAGTACACCCTTATATCAATTTATGATGGCTACAGGAAGGGAAGTGGTCTAGTAACAAGGTGAAATGTTTGTAGACACTTACTTTATCCATAGCATCATAGTATGCCATAGATGGTACGACATTTTTCGTGTAGGTGCATGAAACTAATTTGTACATCATTATTAAGACATTAGCTATTTACATACATCTAGGTTTACATGAATACATACAAGGCTTGGTTAATAGTGATTAAGGCTGATAGTTGTTAACAACATCAATGTTTGTAGATCCATATAACTGAATAAGTGAATAAGGTGAGATGAAAAATTCCTAAAGATGAGTGTGTCGTCATGGAATTGAGCATAGCATATATGACTCATAAACTTTGCGCAAAGTAGTGTAAGCCACTTGATTACACTGTCATGATTTCACTATGATCTAAGTTGTGAGATGTTAGATGGGAATTCTATGGCAGAACCCAAGTAGACACTTAGATAGATCTAAGCTATGAGATTCCTTGTGGAATTCCTAGGTGGAACCCAGGTAGACACTTAGTATCTTCACTTAATTATCATATCCTACTAAAGGAAAACCAAAGGATACATTTGATGTATTGGCTCGTATAGAGCGATGAGGGAGATTGAATAGGTTCAATATTCCCTCATGCAGCTGCACATGGTTTATGATAGTTATCAGAAATGGATTGCATTAAGGTTTATGTTGGATTTAAATATATGGGTATTTAAATCGAGAAGCATAAAGTAAAATATATATATAAAAAATATTGGATGTGAAGTAACAAAAGTGGATGTTACATTTTGGTATCAGAGCTGAAGGTTGCAGCTCTTGGACCTATTAGGTCCTTACGCTTACTAAATTCTTATTTTTATTAGTAAAATAAAATGAAGGATAAAAGGATATACCAAGGATAATGAACCAGACCAAACAATGTTTCAGGTTCGATGGTAGGTTAGTTTTCTTTAAAAAAAACTAACAATCCTTCATGACACACTAAACTAGATAGATGCATGGAGCAACTGGTAAGTGTGAATTGGATCAGCTAAGATAAAAAATTAGGCTGAATGATAGCAATCAACAGAGGGTTGCTAGATTGAATGAATTGTCTTAATGACAGATTCAGAACTTAAGTCCAAAATGACTTATAAACCCGCTTAGGGTAGATGAAGTAGATAGGAAATAACTATCTACATAAGTAGTAGTAAACAAAAAGGGAAAACCTTCTTAAATGAAATTTACACTTAAACAGACTATTTGTTTGAATGATCCTGTAATATATGGAATTCTTGATCATTGTGGTCTGAGAATCTGGAAATTTTGCACTAGATTTCTAATGTGTTGTAAAAAAATTTATGATGGTGATTTAAGCATAAGAAGGATTCTAGAGCCTTGAATATGTTTCTAGGAGAAAATATTCAAGGTGTCCTACTTGGGCAGTGAACAGTGAATGCTTAGGGCCATTAAAAGATTCAAGTCATGATCACCAACTCAAGGACATTATCTACTATGGATGGGAAAATATAATCAAGTTTATTATAGTTTTTTCATGCACTTTGTGTGCCTTGAGGGAGATAAGAAAAGAAGAAATGGATACTGAGAGTAAAATTTGTACTCTTAGGCATGAGGTGGAGTTGAGACCATTTCATGTGAATACTTGACATATTGCAAGTATGTTTAGTTTTATCTTCCCAATTCTTGATGATCATGATTTATAGGTTGGAAATCATATGATCTAAGAAGTGTGCATGGATTGTCTCTTTTCCCTCCTTGCTACTTATTCCATTTTGTATTTGTGTAAACAAAATCAATGTCATTATTATGTTTGTAGCCTTATAGAACTATTCTTAAATGAATGATATTGGGGGTCTACATTTTTATTTCTGTTTTCACCCATTGAAATATGGGCATCTAAGTTATTTACATGGGTGAAACCCTCTTGTTTGAATAATTTTACTTAGCTATCGGTTAAGTAATGAGTATGGTTAACCATTAATATAGAAAAATATTGATTATGGTGATTCAAATATGACTGTAACTACTTTATGAGTTAGTGGTTATGTTCTTCTATTTTTATATACAAAAATATATACACGTTGATACTCCTAAGAGTATATGTTATGCGATGGGTATTACCCAACCAACTTAGTTCTATTATTACAATATTAAAAATTCAGGGTCAAATACTTGTCGATGAATTATGAGATTGATTTCTTTCCTTTTTAAGGTATTATCTAGTCAGACCATTCTGGGTTGACTCCATGGTATTTGGATGAATGAAAGTTTGATCTTTCAGCCCATTTGGGATTTCTTGAGTTAGTTTAATAAAATATGTTCCTTCTCTGGTATTGTGTAACTGTTTTTTTTATGATTCAACTATGAACCCTTTTATGAAAAGGATGAACTCTTCCACCATAGGGGTTGCTAATTCTCTTTCTTTGTTATGGACATTTGTGCCAATTAAGATGTATGGTAAGATTGGGTCCTTGGACAAACCCATAAGATTACATTGTATTATCTTAGTCTCTGTACTTAAAATGATACTATAACGTTTTATGTTGCCCGTAAAAGTGGGAATTCATTTACCTTCTGTCTGAGACTTGTAGAAATAGTAGCCTCACCTTAGTTTGGGTAATCATGGTGATTTATATGTATATAAGCACCTGTTATGAGTTCTTCATCTTGATCCTCTATCATGAATATTAGTTCATGTGGATAGAATAGATAACAGTGACAGATTTATTGTCCCTTTAAGTGATTGTTTGGAGGTAAAAATCTGGTTGAAATGAATAACATTCATTATTAGTGGATTCGTGCATGATCTCAGGCACAAATAGGAATAAGTCTTATTTAATCCGCAACTTAGTCTTTCTATTGTCGAATGTGGATTTTCATCCACTAAAATCATCTTTAAACAATTTCCTTACAGCTTGCTGAAAACATTGTTGATGGAAAGTCTATAGAATATAAAGTAACTTTATTCTTTGACACTTCATAAGGTTTAAGGTAAGAAAGTTGTATCAGTCTTCTACAATCCTGCAGACCTCTTTCTTGAGGATAGATAAATAATCTATTAATACTCGTTTGTGAGTCAATGCTTGTTAAGAGTTCCTTAATAAACATTGTTGATGGCTCATTATGCTTGGGTAACCAAGTTAACAGTGTTATTTGATCAAATAGGATCTTTGAGTAAAATGAGTAAGATATGTCAAGGTGGTAGATAGCTGATATATGAAATATCTAAGTTATAATTGAACGAACGATTGACTGTATCTTGCTTACAGATTAAAAACTGTGAAGTCTTGACCTTATAATAGGAATTTTGTGGCTGGGTAGGCACATTTTAAAAATATTGTTTAAGTATCGGATGATCAAATCCAAATGTGTGACTGAGAAGTAGACACTTATTCCTTTGTGCTACTAATGTCTGATTAAAATTAAGGACTCATAACTTCCTTATGAGGTGATTGTTGGGTTAAGTAGGTATCCTCTCTCTCTGAAGATATAATTAAGTATGACTTATATCATAATGGATGTTTAGTTTATACCAGTTGCAATGAAAGGCTAAGGAAGTCTGGACTTATATATATTTATAAGTATGATCAAGTTTCGGTTGTGACCTTACTTGAATTTGGATCTTATTACGACTGAGTGTAATAGGAAGTAACTCAATTTGATAGGTTGTATTAAAGATTATACAAGACTATATACTAAGTTATGAAGTATAATTTTCCTTAATTCTTGTAAGTTATTACTGTATATAACTTGGAGATATTGATGAAAAGGAATATACCTTGTTCAGGTATTAATGGACTAACAAGAAATATATTGATTGGAGAAGTTATGTTTATGAACTTCTACAAACTGGATATAATGATATAGTGATATAAGTAAGGGCTTATAAGGCTATAACATTATTTTTACAGTTTTGACTCTTCTTGAGTTGATGGTAGTTAATTATGATTGAATGGATTTAATGGTTATTCCATGTTATATAGTCCAATGAATACATTGTAAAACTATTGATAATGTTTTCCTTACACCCTCTTAACTGGATATGATGAGAAAAGACTCTTCTTGTTGAGTAGAGTGGACTCTTGACTGATATTAAGGAAAAAACCAGTAGGCACCAAATATTGTGCCTAAGTAAAATTGGAAGGAATTAGAAATGAAAAAATGATTAGGGGGTTTCTTTTGTCAAGAAAGGACAATTGTATAACCTTGATATCTTATTAGCAGCTACATTAGAAATGTTGTAAATTTCAAAATAAAAAGGTCAAAACAAGTTTTATGAGACATTTCTCGAAGAAACTCAAGCAAATAAAATTTGCACAAGGAAAAGGAACATCAAATAAATAATTTTTCCTGATATAGCTTTATTTGACTAATTAATATTTTCCTAAAATAAGTTTGTAGCAGATGGATTAAAAACTAAATTAGAAAGAATTAAAAACAAGTAAGTAACGAAACAAAATAGCTGGAAGACCTAGGGAAAATAGAAAATCAATGGTTCGTTGTTTGTTTCAGTTTTATAAAACTTGTTTTTTAATTATTTTTGTTGTTTCTAGTGTTTATATTACAGTTATTGAATGATATGACTGGCTGTAAAGATAAAGATCATGATTGTATTTCTAACCGAATGACATTTTTTTTGTTAGGCTACTAAAGCCAATAAATATGGATTTCATATCTAAAAAAAAAACTTACATGGAAAATGATGATTGGTTCTTCAAAATATTATTGATATAACCTGTATATGACTATTTTGATTTTGACTATTGAGGTGAAATCATCGGGATGATGATTCATTAAGAGGGTAGGTATGTCATACCCCTTGAATTTCAGATGTGTCATATTTGGAAATTGTGTCATAAATATTGAATGAATTACGAGGGTGAGACAATAATCCTTGTTGTGTAGCTATGTGTACAGTTGCATGCATGGATGTTTGTCCTGAGAAGGATATACACACATAGACATAATTACACACGCAACCACACAACATCACTTATTTCCTAGCATCTGTAATAAACTTAACATTCTCATCTTACCTTTGTTTTTGGTATGGAAGTAAAGAATACTTATGTTGATGAATATATGAAGTTGGCAGTGCATTGTTGTTATTTCTTTTTCTGAACTTAATTAATTTATGTAAACATTGTTTTACATCATTTTCTGACTCGAGTACT
Source organism: Taxus chinensis (assembly GCA_019776745.2). Lineage (NCBI taxonomy): Eukaryota > Viridiplantae > Streptophyta > Pinopsida > Cupressales > Taxaceae > Taxus > Taxus chinensis. The sequence goes on along the minus strand of CM034147.1, from coordinate 647,459,831 downwards.
AATGGCCACCTACCTTTCCGAAAATGATAATTTGATGTAAACTGATACCTTTCTTGATTGTTTTTCATGATGTTGAATTTGATAAATTTCTATTCTATATTGAATAGTGACTTGTTAAGGATGACTGGAATTACTCATTGCTACAAAGTATTATTTCAGCATGAAATAAGGTTTAATGCAAAATGAATGACCCTCTCTCGGGATGAAAGTTTTAAACCTTGTATGTAAATACTATATGATTGATCTGGTTCATCATGTATAAAAATATAATGTGTGGTTCAGTTGTTCTTTGATCACCATTATTTTCTAGTGGTTCGAGTGATATTTACATACCATTCAACTACTGATTAGTTGAGAAAAGATGAGTTTGTAAATTGAGACTATGGTATTTCATAACTGTTGTGTAAAATTTTGGGTTGGCAATCAATAGAGTTAGCTTAAATAATTATAAAATTAGAACGGAAACATTTTAATCCTTATTTAAATTTGTTGATCAACTAATACCAATAAATAAATTTCTTATTCTTTGATTATTTCAATCTTCAAACACAGACTTGAACTTTAATTGGTGTATAAAGACATGCAATTTTTGGGTAAGGTTTGATCAATTAATGTTAAGGTAAAATTGGTCATTGTAGACCCATGCACTATGAAGAATCATGTGTTCAAATAAGACTTTGACCTAGCAAAGACTTCATGCATGCCATAATTGGTGGAAAGTTAAATTGTTAAGATGGAGAAATAGTCATTATGAAAACATAGTTGAATTATACTCTGTAAGCTCCCTGAAGAACATTTGACCAAATGATTGGATCATTGTTGGAATTCCACCATGAAATTTGAGGAATTATTTTATATTTGACACCCCTGTTAATTTAGAGGATAGCATTGGTGGCGGTGGGGGTAGTTCCTAAACTGCCAACAAGGCATTGTATTCTTAAATGCATTAAGTATGCATTTAGTCCCTTGGGAACGATGAAGCTTCTTAGAGAAGCTAACCGCATGCATACCATTTTGATCATTCTAGTTTTGGCTTGAAGATTTAAGTGGAGATGAGGTTAACTAGTTAAACTCCATGAATTCTTTGAGAAGAAACTCGAGCTCCAGCTCCAGTATTTTTGCATGACAAGTTTAAAATCTACTGAGAGATCTTCAACTTGTGATAAATATGCATTATGGGATTGTTTTGGGTGTTGGGAAAATAGTTTTGGTCACCGTTTTAGGGAAGAACTTGGGAGAGGAGTCACTGAAGGTGCTTCTCGAGCCTAGAATGATTTGGAGAGGAGATTGCTAACGCTTTCTAGGCATGATAAACCTTATTCCTTTTTCTAGTAGTTTATTCCATTGCACTTTTATGTAAATGAAATTCCTTGAAAGAGATTTTGAGATGTTAAAATAAATTTGGGTTTTGGGTTGTTAATTTCATGCAAATAAATATGATCAGGGTATGAAATAGAGTTACAAGATAATAATAAATGAGCTTGTACTTGTACATATTTTCTCCTATGTAAATGCACTATTGGTTATGAGAACTCTTGATTTTTCTAGTAATTATAAGTAATTTAGTACCCAAAAAATGGGTGTGTAGGTAATATACATTTTTATGGTTAATAGAACCCTTGGGGGGAGGGGGCATATGTTGAATGCCTAATCTTGTGTTTTATCATTATTAGTTTGACAATTGTTTTGTTGAAGAATGAAACCCCTGAAACGATACACCATTGGAATCATGATTATTTTTGTATTGAGGTTTGAGTGTTTAATGATGAAAATAAATATATAATGAGCTGAATCAACGATTCAAATGCAAATGAATAAGGAGCTTATCTTCTTGAGCCTTGTTTTGTGATTTTGAGATTTTGATGTCAATATTAGGCCATAGAGATACTTCTCTCTCAGCCAATGGGAAGTAGGGGTAGAATGTAAAAAGTACCTACTCACCATTGAGAATGACAGGAGTCATGTTGAGGGAATGTGCTCTTGTAATTTTTAATTGGGCTTTAAAAGAAAATTGAATGTAAGGGATAATGGTTATTATTCCTTCCTTTAGTAGAGAAATTTTACGGACTTCTCAAGGTTAATGGGAAATTAAATCAATTCATGTTCTAATGTAATATATTTCTTAGCTACGAGAATGTGTATTATTGCTATGGGAAGCTAGACCCTAATGCAGTGTGTAGTGCCCACATGTATATAGCCTCAGTTATTTGTTGTTATCTTTACTCATAGACAATTTTGATAGGGATTTGAAATATTTTGGACATTATGTTAGGATATTTGACCTCCTTGGACATGTATGGAGATTTGGGCATATAACACCAATTTGATAGGATTACTATGTTGACACCTTATCTTATGATGTTACGGATACTAACTGATGTGATGTTGTTTGGACCTTATTTATATATGATGGATACTCAGTTTAGTTGCATGTTTGGATTTTATGGATCTATGTCACTTTATCGTTATGGATACCTCATGGTGAATTGTGTATAATTATTCATGTTATCATATTTTTGATTCCAGAATGATGATATGCTAGCATAGAATTCATTGATCACTATTGAGTAGTTGATTTACATTTTATCAAACAGGTGCGGTTAATGTGTGCAATGAGTGTGCAGATGACAGGTCACAGGAGAACGTGGGATTCAGGGCAGCTACACAATTTTTACACAAGTAGCCCACTGGGCTAAGTCCTAACTGTGTTTATTGTAAGAGGCCTTAGTATTATATTTCATTATTTTGGGCACCATGAGTGACCCTCATTTGTAATGTAGTATGTCTTGTAATATTAATCTTGTTTAGGATGTTTAGTTTACTTTGTAAACCTGATTTGGGGACTTAATGGTCCCCTCTTGCATTAAGTTTTGAGTTTGGTTAGTGATGTATCTAATCAAAGGGGATTAGGTTCATATGTGAACCCTTGGGTAGGCCCCACATCCTCAAACCTTGTGTACAAATGTGCCAAACTAGAAATTTAGCTATTTTAGGCATTTTAAGTTATCCCTCTTTTGTTTGGGAGTTCACTTAGCATGAAAATGGGCCCTTGGACCCTACCTAATGGTAGGGGGCTTAATTCCAAGGCATAGAGGGAGTTTCCCTCCAATTTTTCCTCCCTTTGGTAACATCCATGTAAGGTGGATGGGTATGTGTGCTTTGTTAAAATTTGCACAAGTTTGTTTGTTTTTCATTTTGGGTAATTTGGGAGAAGAGGATTAAAAGCTATTTTATCTTTTCTCTCTTTTGTTTTGAGAATATTTGACCTTGAGGGAAGAGAGGGGTGACACATGTCACTCCATCATTTGTGAGGATTTTTTTTGGCTTCTCTTCAAATTCTCCCTCATGGGGAAAGAAGAGAATTTTTTTTGGGAACTTTTACTTGGAGGCTTGTGGATTTTGGAGCTAGAGCTTTCTTGGATAAAGAAGAAGAAAAGTTAGAGTGTTGGAGAGTTTTTCGAGGTAGGATCCTTGAGCTCATTTTATGTTTTATATCATGTTAGATATTAGTCTTATTTTGTTTAAAATGTGTGTTGCTACTTGTGTGTTGCCATTTGTTGATTTTACTTGTTGTTTTATTTTTCTCCATCCATTATATGGCATGATGGATTTTGGATTTTGTGGGGGAAGAGAGAGAGATTTTTCCCTCTCAATCCTCATGGCTTGATGGGCAAGCCATGTAAGATATTATTTACTTCCCTCAAATAGTTTGAGGTGGGGAAGGTGGTTCATATGGTTTGAACCCCTTCCCCATTCTTGGAGAGGAAACCCTTGGGTTTGAAAATCCTCCCAAGAAGGATTTTGGTGAATGGATGGAGAAATAAGGAGGGTTTGATGACTTTGGAGGAATAAGGAGATTATGGAGATTATTGGTTATGTGCAACCAATGTTGGCTACACTCTTGACACTTGGAGATCTCTTTCTTCTCTTCCCCATTTTGGAGGTAGAATATGGTTTTCCCTCCTTTCCATCTTCACAAAATTTGGTGTTTTCTTAGTATTTATCCTGTCTTATATGTGAAAAAAAATGTTTGATTGTCTCTCTTAATCTTGTACGAAGTTTGTGGAAGCTAGTCCTCTCTCCCATGGGCTTAGGGGAGGATAGCATGTCTTCCAACCTTGGAAAGGCATGTAATGATGCCTAAAGGTTGGGTGGTTAAACAAGCCTCTTCTCCTTGTGTTGGTTCTTTACAAGCTTTGAAGTTGGATCTCAAGTGGAAGATAGTTCGAGTTACTTGTCATCATGGTTTTTAATTTTTACCTCTCATTGCAACTTTATGGATATGGCTATGGGGAAACTCTCATTGTTGGTAAAATCATATTTCGTATTTTTGGTTACTTGTAAACTTGAGTCACAATTTTTGTGCAACCTTCCTTTCAACCTTGAAGTGAAGTCTTTTAATGATTCCATTGTATATCTTAATTATCGGAAAAACATTTTGTAGTTGAGAGTTAAGACTCATTGGAAAAGAACTCTTGTAGGATATTTATTTAGGGTAAGTGCACCAAGTTGGGGGACAATTAAGTGGACATCAAATCCTGAATTTTACATTAAAAACAGCAAAACATCAAATTTAGTCTTCCGTGGACTTGAACCATGCCGAAAAGTAAAAAATATGTCATAAAAATGGTACCATTGCGTAGGGGAGACTATTATCTTTGTAGAAATACTGATTTTAAAGTGAATAGAAGAGGATAAATATCATTTTATAATTTTTTACTAATATTAGGTCTTTAAGACACTTTTTCCTGTGAATTTTTATGTCTACGTTTAAGACTGAAAAATTTGTTTCACTTATCAGAATGTGATAAAACTTATACCATCCCAACTGTGGTGAAATTATATACATGTTCAAAAAAATAATTATTTGATTTCAATATTTTTTGATGAAGTTATGGCGGGCAAACGGAAAGTGCTCTGTTTTCTTTATGTTTTCATACCACTTTAACGGAAAAAATCATAAAAAATAAAATATTACTCAAAAAAATACAAAATAAAATCCATCCCAAGATAGATAGTGGTATATAACTTCTCACCAAAGGAAAAAAATAGATATCAATTTTTGGTCATCCAAATTGTGGGCAAATGGACTATAATCTTATCGGCATTTTAAAAAAAAATACCAAGTCATTGAATTTTGAGTGTTTAATATAGCTAATCTTGTCCATTTTTTACAAAAATTAGTATTTTAGAAACTAGATTCTGGATGCTATGATTCATATTAATATAATTTTGTCTAATTTTGAGTGTATGTATTGCTAATAATCCCTACAAGTTGATATTATGTTGTTATTTGCAATATGATGTCCACGGATGACCCTATATTTGTCCATCAACTTCCTGCACTTACTCTTTACTCTAAATGCATTAAATTGAAACTCTATGTTTGAAAAGAAAGATTGTTTAGTGGAAGTATGTTCCTACAAAAAAAAAAATATATTTCTTGGTTGGAGATCCTATTTGTCTTGAAATCTGAAATATGAGTTTTTCTATGAACATTGGAAAATAAATCTAGCCATAGCATAGAACTTAAGGATTATCATTAAATACAAATATTATCATCATTTTACTAGGTCTTCCTTGCAACTTTTGGTAGCATTCTACAATGAAAAGAAATTAATATTTTTCTACTACTTTCCATGTGAAACTTATTAAATGATTGTAGTAAGAAATGGAAATTTAATATTAAATATTTCTTGTCAAATTTTCAGATATATTCCATGTCTATGTTCTTAATTGAACTATTTTACTACATTTATTTTCTTCTATCACAAAAACAAGAAGATTCATTTTATTATAGATGTATTAAAAAAGGGATACTTGAGATCTATACTCCATATATATATATAGAATTTGTATGCCCACAAAGATAACAACCATGATCTATTACTTCATAGCTTAAAACATTTTTTTTAACATTGCAGATATATAAACATATCAAAATGTATCTAATAAAGTTATAGTATATAATATAGCTATATTATATATTAATTTATATATCATTATAGTTATATGTTGGTTTATAATGGTTTAATATGTATTGTAGTATATATATATATATATATATATATATATATATCTATATATATATATATATGTTAAGATATAAGTTTATATATATAATATATTACTAAGTCTAAATAAAATAATAACAAAAAGTAAACATGAGGTTTGATAATAGTTAAAAGCTAAAAAAAGAGAAGAAAGTGGGGGAGGATCAAACCCCTCCCCACACTCACCTACGCAGCCATATGGCTCACCCTCCCACCATCCACCATGCCTCTCCCTCCACACAATCAAAACTGTACACCCTCTCCCACTTCCCGCGTTGTCCCTTCCCCAACTTGCGTGACAGCCCACACCACCTCCATGATGCCACACCTCCACCCTTCCACCTCTCCACGTCACCATCCTCCCACCTTAACCACACTCTCTTAAATTCAAACTCCCCATTTAAATAAGTAAAAAAAAACTGTGATTTGGGTTATGTGCTGCCGGTTTTGAAATTAAAGTTTTGGTATTATTTGGAAACTAATTATATATATGAACACACACATTAGTATATTTTCCTCTCTCCTTACAAACTAAAGGGTGGGTATTCCATACACCCAAAATCAGAGTATTTTTTTGGGTAATTACAAATATATATAAAAATAAACAATAAGGGAACAATCTGGATATTGTGCAAGACTCCATGAAAGCAAACTTCCAAGCTCCTCCCTCAACCTGCACCTGCAAATGACAAACAAAACAAAACAATATGAGAAGAGGAAAATAGAAAAGAAAATAACTTAAGGATATTTAGGGCAACTTTAGGGCTTGAGTTAAATTTAGGATCAAGATTAGATCTATCATGGGGCTCACATTAAATCCTACACTCTCTTAAGTCATAATAATTCAATGGGAATGTGAAATAAAATAAAAGGAGGGTAAGTGGGAACTAATTAATGAAAGAGGGAAAAAATAATTAATTTTATAAGGTGTGTGGATTTTTTTTGGGGACCTTAGTAAGTTAATTAAAAATAATTAATTAGTTTGTTTTGGGTAAACTAAAGTTGTATAAATTAAATTATTAATGCAAAGTTATTTCAAAAGGACTAATATTTATTAATCTCTTTTTAAAAAAATCCCAAAATTTTCTAGTCGAATTTTGGTGTGGTTTCCAGTGTCCCAGGCGGGGCATACATTTGGTATCAGAGAGAGGTTCACACACGAGAACACTCTGGGTAATTAATTAACTAGTCGACGATATTTTAATAACATAAATATATATAATAAATAAATAAATAAAATCCCATATTAAAACATTCTATGACCATTATAATTTAATAACCATTTTCCATACTTCATTCTTAGGATGGCACCCATGAGGCGATGATCGGTTATTGGGCCGTAGTTCACCTACGCCCGAGCCACAGGCACCCAACTTAGGGCCTCAAATCTTAGAGGCTCTTTAGTAGTTGATTGGTGTTGTGCAACAGCACTTCCCACCACCACATGAGGTGAGAGAGGAGGAGATCCCATTAGGAGATGAGGAGCTGATAGGTGAGGATGCACACTCAAAGCTACCAGAGCACAATACCCCTAGGTGGGAGAGGTCGCGTAGCCCTTCTGTTTATCACAAGAGGGTGGCCTCTTACCACCGGAGCCATTCTCACACAGTATTCGAGGGACCATTTGGAGATAGACGACCCCTTTCACTTGTTAGACCACAGTGCTAGGATCGAGACATAGGCAGTGTGATTAGAGATCTTCTTCGCTTGCAAACACATACTTACATCTGGCTCTACAAGATGGATTTGGGGCTGAGTCATGGCTCCTTAGCATGGACAACTATTTTGGCTTGCACTCTTATGAGAGCAATGTTGAAGACGGGTTCTTCATACACCTCCTCTGACGATGCAATATGACATTTGGTGGAGGAATGAAGAGCAAAAGCTCCATTTAAATCGAGAGACAGTGACCTAGGAGTTGTTCAAGGAGTGTTTTAGGGCTTGTTATATGTCAGAAGCATTTTGTGTAGAAGAGTATTGATAAGTTTTCATGATTTACGACAAGGGATCTGACACAGTAGCACAATATGAGAGTAGGTTCTTGGATCTTCTTCAGTATGTGGACTACCTGCAAGATGAAAAATTGTAGGTAAACAGGTTTATTTGGGGTCTGAATGCAGACATAACATGAGTAGTTAGGATGCTATCTCCTCCCATGCTTTAGAAGGCTGTTGAGAAGGCCTACTTATCTGAGGAGAGCAGGACCAAGGCATAAGAGTACCGAGATAGAAACAAGAGCAAGTTTCAGGATAGGATGTAGGCATTTTAGAGTCAGAGGTCATGGGGAATAGCACCACTCCCTAGAGGAGGATTCTGGCCTCCACTAACAGCTACGAGTGCTCCACCGCATCCATAACAAAAAACACAACATCATGGCGAACAATAGCAAAAGGCTAGATAGAATCATAGCTTTCAGAGAGGTGGTACTAGAGGAGGTTTTGAGTGAGCCAGGCATAGGAGACAGGGTGTTCAGTAGGTAAAGCCAGCTTACACACAGTATTCTGCTAGGGTTGGGCCAGTAGGATCAGTTCACCAGAGTAGAGGAGGGAACCCATCTCAGAGAGGTACGGGAGGATGTTTTATTTGTGGGTCCCTTGATCATTATGTGCATATGTGTCCACAAAAACCCACTACCATGGATGTGTATAGAGATCCTAGATCTGAGCAGATAGTGGGTGACATGGGATGCACCCATCATGTATATGCAGCAGTTGATAACCACCAGACCGAGCATCAGGCCATTGTTATTGAGATGATAGGTACTATCAGGGGTATTTCTATCTCAATACTCTTTGATTCAAGTGCTTCAGATTATTTTATATATCATTTTGTAAGCGGACCACTGTGGGCTAGTGGTGGCTAGGAAACCAGATAGTTAGTAGGTTGAGTTGGCCTTTGGGGCTAAAATCGCCATGGACTCATATGTGGAGAGTTGTGTACTTTATTTGGGAGTCTTCTCCACTACTCTTGACCTCTGAGTTATTCCTTTAGGATCCTATCAGTTAGTTTTGGGTATGGATTGGCTCGAGGCTCATTGGGCTAAGGTAGATTGTAGAAATAAGGTCATTAAGTGTTAGGATGATCTTGGGAGTATAGTTGTGATATCAGGGATGTAGAGGACTATCTCTTTACGTATGATCTCAGCTAAGCAACTCAAACGAAGCATGCTAAAGGTTGTCAGTTGTTTTCTATCACCATCAGTGATTGATCAGAGATCACCCAAGAGCATTCACCCTTAGATGATCATGCAGTTTTGAGGGAGTATACAGATGTGTTTCTAGGCAAGCTTCTAAGATTACTGCCCCGTAGAGAGGTGGATTTCACCATTGATTTAGTGCCAAGATATGCACTAGTTTCTAGGTAACCCTATCGAATGATGAATCCAAAGCTTCATGAGCTCAAAATTTAGTTAGAGGAGTTGTTGGAGAAGTGTCTCATTCATCCTAGTGTATCTCCTTGGGGAGTGCCAGTCATATTTGTGAAGAAGAAGGAAGGTTCTCTCAGGATTTGTGTAGAGTTCAGACAGCTCAACAAAGTCACAATAAAGAATCATTATCCACTCCCCAGGATTGATGACTTGTTTGATCAGATGCGGGGAGCTAGAGTGTTCTCCAAAATTGATCTCAAGTCAGGGTATCATCAGTTGCACATTTTAGATGCATACATTCATAAGACAAATTTTTGTACATGTTATGGGGATTATGAGTTCATTGTTGTTCCTTTTGGTTTGACTAATGCTCCAACTATCTTCATGAGCCTCATGAATGGATTATTCAAGACCTTTCTGGATCACATTTGTCTTAGTATTCCTAGATGATATATTGATATATACTCATTCCAAGGAGGAACACGAGGAGCATTTGAGACAAGTACTACAGGTTTTGAGAGAGCATAAGTTGTATGGGAACTTGGAAAAATGTAGCTTCTTTCAGACAAGAGATTCAGTACTTGGGTCACATCATATCAAGAGAGGGTATCTCAGTAGATCCTTATAAGATGCAGGCTATCATGGATTGGCAAGCACCCACATCAGTCACTTAGGTGAGGAGTTTTATGGGCTTAGTAGGTTACTACCGCATGTTTGTTTAGGATTTCTCCAGGATTTCTCACCCTATTACTTCTCTTCAGAGAAAAGGGAAGAAATTTGATTGGACAGAAAGGTGTGAGCAGGCCTTTCAATTGCTTAAGGAAAGGTTAACCACAACACCCATCTTAGCAGTTCCAGACCTGATAGAGGATTTTGTTTTTTACACTGATGCATCACTAGAGGGCTTAGGATCCATTCTTATGCAGGAGCATTCAGGTGATTGCCTTTGAGTCACGTAAGCTCAAAGACTATGAGCTTAACTATACTACCCATGATTTAGAGCTTGCAGCAGTCGTATTCATACGCTTGTGTGTTGGCATCATTTCCTTTTGGGTAGAATCTTCATTTTGAGGACTAACAACCGTAGTTTACAACATATCTTCTCATAGCCAAACCTTAATGCTTGAACAACGACATTGGATGGAGTTCCTATGTGAGTAAAACATGGAGGTACAGTATATCAAAGGAAAGGAAAATGTTGTTGCACAGATGCACTTAGTAGACTGACGACATGTACCTGCTTCATTAACACTTGCTGTAAGATTTAAGAGGTACGAATTCTTGAAGCATCTTCCAAAAGATAGGTTTTATGAGGGAGCTAGATAGATGTTGGAGTCATAGGGTTCATTAGAGGGAAGATATTCAGGGTGCATTTTAGAGACAGGATGGTTTACTCTAGGTTTCATAGGTGCATATATGTGCCTAAGTCAGGTGATCTGTGTAGCTTCATCCTCACAGAGGCTCATTGAGGTCCATATGCGGCACATATAGGAGTGAAGAAAATGCATGTTGATCTGAGGGAGTTATATTATTGGCCAGGCCTTTGATGAGACATAGCAGATTTTTTTACATGATGCCTTGAGTGTCAAAGGGTCAAGGCAAAGCATTCTCATCCCGTAAGACTCTTACATCCTCATGATATTCTAGAGTGGAAATGGGATGTGATCTCCATGGAATTCATAGTAGGACTCCCTATCTCTTCTTATCATCATGATGCCATTATGGTCACTATGGATAAGTTGACCAAGGTTGTGCATTTCTCGCTAACCAAGGTCACCTATAATGCACAGACCATTACCCAAGTATTTCTGGAGGACAGTGTTAGATTAGATGGAATTCCGAAAACCATCATCAATGACAGGGATACCATCTACACTTCAGTTTTCTGGACTTCCTTTTAGGCTGCTCTGGGTACTCATATTAATTTTAGCTCAACTTATCATCCAGAGATAGATGGACAGACAGAGAGGGTTAATCAGGTACTGGAGGACATGTTGAGGATGTATGCGATGGACCATTAGAAGAAGTGGGAAGATTATCTTCATTTATTTGAGTTTGCATACAAAAAAACCTATCATAGTTCCATTGGTATGGCTCCTTACCAAGCTTTGTATGGATGACCTTACAGGACACCTTTGAGTTGGGACAGACTAGATGACAAGATTATTCTTGGACCAACTTACCTTCAGGACTTAGAGCACCAGGTTGTTCTGATTAGACAACTTCTTGAGTAGGCTAGAGCATGCCAAAAGGTGTATGCAGACACCAAGAGAATTGATCATCACTTCTCAGTGGGTGACAAAGTTTTCTTGAGAGTTTTCCCTCATAAGAGCCCAATCCATTATGGAAAGGGTTCTAAGCTATCACCTTGTTTTGTGGGGCCTTTTTATATTTTAGAGGTCATCGATCTAGTTACCTATCACCTAGCTTTGCCACCACGCCTTGCATGGGCCCACGATGTATTTCATGTTTCTGTTCTACGTAGATATGTACCAGATGTTTCTCATGTTTTGGATTGGTTCGCATTACAGGTAGAGGATGGAGGGTAGTGGAGTCTGGAGCCCGTACGCATACTAGAGCACCAGAGGTTGACCCTTCGGGGTTGAGACGTGGACCAGGTTAGAGTGCAGTGGGACAGATATGATGAGACAATAGCTACCTGGGAGGATGCTACACCATTAAGGGCCAGATATCCCTATCTCTTTCAGTGACTTCTAGGAGGAAGCCTAATTTTAGGAGAGGGGGATGTAGTGCCCACATTTTTATATCCTTAGTTATTTGTTGTTCTCTTTACTCATAGACATGTTTTGGCAGAGATTCGATATATTTTAGACATTATATTAGGATATTTGACCTTTTTAGACATGTATGGATATTTGGGCATATAGCGCCAATTTGACTTGATTACTATGTTGACACCTTATCATATGATGTTACAAATACTAACTGATGTGATGTTGTTTGGACCTTATTTATATATGATGGATACTCAGTTTAGTTACATGTTTAAATTTTATGGATGTATGTCACTTTATCATTATAGCTAACTCATGGTGAATTATGTATAATTGTGCATGTTGTCACATTTTTTATTCTAGAATGATGATATGCTAGCATATAATTCATTGATCGTTATTGAGTAGATTTATATTTTATCAGACAGGTGTGGTTAATGTGTGCAATGAGTGTGCAGGTGACAGGTCACAGGAGAATGTGGGATTCAGGGAAGCTACACAATTTTGCACAAGCAACCCACAGGGCTAAATCCTAACCATGTTTATTATATGAGGCATTAGTATTAGATTTCATTATTTTGGGCACCAAGAGTGACCCTCATTTGTAATGTAGTATGTCTTGTAATATTAATCTTGTTTAGGATGTTTAGTTTGCTTTGTAAACTTGATTTGGGGACTTAATGGTCCCCACTTGCATTAAGTTTTGAGTATGGATAATGATGTATTTAATTAGAGGAGATTAGGATCACATGTGAGCCCTTGGGTGGGCCTCACATCCTCTACACTTGTGCCCAAATGTGCCAAATCCGAAATTTAGCTATTTTAGGCATTTTAAGTGACCCCTTTTTAGTTTGGGAGTTCACTTAGCATGAAAATGGGCCCTTGGACCCTACCTAATATGTAGGGGGCTTAATTCCAAGGCATAGAGGGAGTTTCCCTCCCATTTTCCCCCCCTTTGGTCACATCCAAATAAGGTGGATGGGTATGTGTGTTTTGTTAAAAGTTTCACAAGTTTGTTTTGTTCTTCATTTTTGATAATTTGGGAGAAGAGGGTTAAAAGCTATTTTATCTTTTCTCTCTTTTATTTTGAGAATATTTGACCTTGAGGGAAGAGAGGGGTGACACATGTCACCCCCTTATTTGCGAGGATTTTTATTGGTTTCTCTTCAAATTCTCCCTCATGGGGAAAGAAGAGAATTTTTTTTGGAAGCTTTCTCCTGGAGGCTTGTGGATTTTAGAGCTAGAGATTTCTTGGATAAAGAAGTGGAAAAGTTAGTGTTGGAGAGGTTTTGGAGGTAGGCTCCTTGAGCTCATTTTATGTGTTTATGTTATGTTATATCTTAGTCTTATTTTGTTTAAGATGTGTGTTACTTTTTGTGTGTGGCTAGTTGTTGACTTTGCTTGTTGTTTTATTTTTCTCCATCCATCATATGACATGATAGATTTTGTAGTTTGTGGGGGAAGAGAGAGGGATTTTTCCCTCTCAAACCTCATGGATTGATGGGCAAGCCATGTAGGATTTTTTTCACTCCCCTCAAATGGTTTGAGGTGGGGAAGGTGGTTCATATGGTTTGAACCCCCTTCCCCATTCTTGTAGAGGAAACCCTTTGGGTTTAAAAATCCTCCCAAGAAGGATTTTGGTGAATGGGTGGAGAAATAAGGGGTGGTTTGATGACTTTGGAGGAATAAGGAGGTTGTGGAGATTATTTTTTATGTGCAACCAATGTTGGCTACACTTTTGGCATTTTGAGATCTCTTTCTTCTCTTCCCCATTTTGGAGGTAGAATATGGTTTCTCCTCCTTTCCTTCCTCACAAAATTTGATTTTTTTTCTTAGTATTTGGCTTGTCTTATATGTGAAAATAATGTAGGTTTGTCTCCCTTAATCTTGTGCAAAGTTTTTGGAAGCTATTCCTCTCTTCCATGGGCTTGGGGGAGGCTAGCATGTCTTCCAACCTTGGAAAGACATGTAATGATGCCTAAAGGTTGGGTGGTTAAACAAGCCTTGTTCTCTTGAAGTTGGATCCTTGTTAACCTTAAAAAGTTAGAGTTCATATGGATGATAGTTGGAGCCTTAAGCTTGAAGATTTCTGGAGTATCTTTGGTGGCATGGTCTTTTATGGCTCTCTCCTTGTTTTGGAAAACTTTTAGCCTTTTGATAAGCATGTGTTCTTTGTTAAATAATATTAAAGTTAGAATATTTGTAAGCCTTCCATTTGGGATGTATGTATAGTGCGTGGAAGCATGTGTGTTTAAAAGTTATGCTCTTCATTGTTGTATTTAACAAAAAATAAAAAATAAAAGAAGAATACATATCAGATTTCAACTTAAAATGTGGAATGGAGAAATTAGTATTCTTTGTTGAAATGGAAGCATGCTTTCATGAAGTAGTTTTTTTTTCCTTACCAAAGAGCTTATTTGTAATGTAGAGATTTTCTCCTTGAATCCAAAGCTAAATACTTTGTGGGCATGTTTTCTCCAATAGAAGTGTAAGATGAAATGTTGAGGTTCTTTAATAAAAAGGGTATCTCCTTCTTGTTAACATTGGAAAAAGATTAAAAATTAACTATTGTATTGAAATGGAAATTTGGTTGCTATTAGAAGTTGTTGTTCAAATAAAAGAACACTGTTATTTCTTTACACTTATTTCTTGATTCAAGATTTATAACTTTAAAAATCTGGTTGTTGTTCTCAAAAATAAAATAAAGAGTTATTTTGAGATGGAATAGTTAAGTATAACAAGGCTTTAGTTCTTTTCTATTTTTTTAGAATGAAAGCATTTGTAAAATCATTTTTTGAAATATAGTTCACTTGTTCACTGCAAGTCCTTCCTTTTATCTGTAAAATGAAACAATTTTACAATTTATATTAGTGTACATAGTTATAAAGAATTTCCATAACAGAGATAAAACTAAATGTAGAAATTACATATTTTACAAATTAAGAGATGCAAAAATAAAAGTCCAAATATTGATAGAATATTTACTAAATAAAAAAAAGTATATAATAATATATATGTTAGATATATATTTTATAATAATATATATAATATATCTATATTTTATAATATTAATTTAAGGAGATTATATATATATAAACAAAATAAAATAAAAGTAAAGTAAAAGGGGGAGGGGCCGAGCCCTCCCTCCCAAACCTCGCCTAACCCTTCACCCACACGACCCCACACTCCCCCATGCATCCTCCACCTATGCAGCCTGTACTCCCCTTCCACACTATCCCCTCCTCCTTCCTACTCAACCCCCAACATACCCACAGCCACGCAGGCCCCCTCACTCATCACACCATCCCCATGGGCTTACATGCCTCTGCCCTCACCCCCCTCACCTACGCAGCCCCCAAATCCTCACATCCACCCCTCCATGTAGGATGCCACCCACCCATTCCCCCAAAAGAAAGTTGCGTCTCCTTTTTAAAAAAAAAAAAAACTTGTGCATTTTATTTGTTGTTCTCCATTAAATACATTTTTTCCCTTGTTATTGGTGTGTATGCTTAGGCAGTGTTCCCTACCATATAAAAAAAGGGGTATAAAATACACCCAACCAAAGACTAAATCTGGTAAGAGAAATTACAAAATAATAATAATATAGATGCATATAAATAAAACCAGGATAGAGAGAGAGAGAGAGATAGATCCACCCAACACCAAGTCATGGATGAAACAACCCTTGAGAAAATTCCTTCCATTAAAACCTGTAAACTTAGAACAAGTGAGAACAAGAAGAAAATACAAGAAAGACTCCAAAATTTCTCCATGGCCATTCATGGTCTCTCTCCCAAACCTACAAATTTCAAATCAAGCATAAAGAGAAGAGGTAAGAAAATAAAATAGCATAAGGATGTTTAGGGAAACTTTAGGGTAAAATTCAAAATCAATGGTCAAGATTAGATTTGATCCAAGGGCCCAAAATCAACCCTACATACTTTAAGTCATAGGCATTATAGGGGGTGAGTGTGTAGACTATTAAGCAAGGGGGGAGGGGGAAACTAATTAATTTAACAATTTATGTGGATTTATTTTGGGGACCTTAGTAAGATTATTAGAAATAAATAATTAATTAGTTTTGGGTAAACTAATTTTTATAAGTTAAAATTATTAACAGGAAAATTTTCAAAATGACTAATACTAATTAATCTCTTTTTAAAAAATTCCCAAAATTTTCTAGTCAAATTTTGGTGTGGTTTCCAGTGTCCCAAGCAGGGCATTACACAATGTTTATCTTTAAATACTTATGTGATATAATTACCATAATATTAAAATTGATAGTAGTTACCTAACTGGTCGTATAGAGTTTAATGGCTATAATTAAGGGAGATACTTTTAGCTGACAAGGTGTATAAGTACCTTTCCTAAATATAATTAACTTAGTTCACAAAAACTCCTTGAAATTGACAAGTATCTTAGTGATTTGTCTGCTATTGGTAAATTGTATGTAAAGTGGCGATAAATACCATTGTGGCTAGCGATGGTTGGAATAAGTAAATCTATACATAGGTGTATGTGTTACTTGGACAGTAAAGAAAGATATAAACAGTAACCTCAAGATCTAAGCTAATAATGACTGGAAGATATAAGTTGAATGGATTTTGTGTCTTATCCTCAACTGGCTAAAATTCAAAATACGTTAGTAGTTGTTTTTTTAAAATATAATTAATTGGTTATGTTGTTATGACTGACTTGTCTTCTTAAGTTAATTATATGAATCAATGCAATGAAACATTTCATTTACTTAAATGATCAATGGCATAAACCTTTAGGTAGGGGGAAAAGGTTTCACATACTTGGTTCGTATAAAATGATAGGTGCTAACATGTTTTATAGATGAAGCTCTATAGGATGGAAAGAAGATCAAAGTTGAAAAAGTCTATTGTTCATTGTGATTGATAAATAATGATTATACTGCTTCTAGAATTGTAGATTATTGAATACCACTATTTTGTCATGTTATTGCAAAGGGAAAAAATTAGATACTCTGTTGTATTGGTACAGAAACAAAACAATGAAAGAAGAGTATTTTTATCTCTACAAAGTCTTACTATTTAGTTGTGTAAATGTATGAAATAAAAAGTTATCAGTTAATGAAAGAAAATCAAAGGATTGTGTGGTGACCTGGACCTTTTATTACTATCAGTATGTTGAGGTTACAGTGAATGAATTAGTATGCAAATGTGGAAGTGCTAATTAGACTACTTCATGCCTATACATATGTCTTTGAAATACAATGATGTAATAATTAAGGAAAAACCTTAAGGATATTCGTATTAAAATATATATATATATATATATATATATATATATATATATATATATATATATATATATATATATATATATATATATATATATATATATATATATATATATATATTGCCAAATTAAGTAGTGAATTTACCAATATGGAATTATGTTGTAAAAAAAAAAGGGTCTTATAGGGGCATAATGATCTTATGCACCATAGCAAACCATTAATGTTGAAAAAATTATCTCCCTTTTTCAAATGTAATATTATAACTTGTGATGAGGAATTTTGTATATTGTTGAGATAGAAATTATATCATATTAAAGGTTTAATATAAAGTCATGATGTGATTAAACATTAATGAGCTAAAGTGCAAAATAGGCTGAAGTTTAATTCATTGGTATGATTTACAAATTAACTGGTAGTAGTACTATAATTAAGTTTATCAGTTAATGAACAAAGGAAAAATGTTTCCAATATGATTATGGGGCTATCAATATAGTATTTTTTTACCATTTAAAAGTTCTTTGGAAGGACATTGTTATGTACTAAAAATCATAAGAATCACATTTTCCTTAAGCCTCCTTTATATTGAGCATTTGACTCCTGAAAATGTTACAAGTCAACATGTATGGGTAACTTTGCAATGCAAGGTTACCTAGCCAACAAGTGGATACTATTCAAGGATTTAATAATATTAATTTCTTTATAAGGGAAACTACTTAAATGAATCATTATGATATTTTTGATAAAAAAATATATGATCCAAATTGAATTTTTTTTTACACATTTAAGGTTGAGTAAGTCTTTAAGTGATGAAACCAAAGGAAATAATTACATAATATGATCTTATGGTAGGTACCAATAAATGACCTATTATAAGTATGATCAATTAAATATTCTCAATTAAGAATAATATAAGAAAGATGACATACTTAAGATGAAATGTGAGGTAACATCAAGAGCATGAGAAATTCGATAAAGGAATGATACGTACTCAAACCTTGTGGCAATAAGAGATTGCACCACCCTTATTTATAATGAGTATAGATATCTAGTACCAATGCTTCCCTATAGTGATACAGCTAAAATAAATGGCATAAAGTAATACTATGTTGGTAAGAAACATAGGCTTAATTGACTTAGCTAAGACAATATTAAATTTACAATGTTGAACTTAAACAAAGATTGTTTCAATTTCCATTAATGCTAATCAATGACTTGCAATCTAATGAGGTAATTAAAAGTATTTGGAGAAATTAAATATTATCCAATATAATAGAGATAAGAGGTTAGATGTGACTCATTCAAGGAGGAATTATCGAGATACCTAGGCTATCCTATCAGGATTTATAATTACCTTAAAAGAAATAAGATACCTATCTCTAAGGAAGAATGCTTAATGAGATAAATCACTACTTCTGCTACACATTTGTATCCCTATAAATACAGTTGTCATTATTTGGATACTTTTTCTTAGTATTTGCACCGAGTTACCTCATCAAGATTCTAGCTTGTGGCATGGTATTACAATAAGTAAAAACCTTTTTAGGGTTACAAAGTCATATTGAACCTCATGAATACGCACCCCGATATCAAATTATTATGGTTAAAGGATGGGAAGTGGTCTAATGATGAAGTGAATCATTACAGAGAAACTTATGTTCCTATAGACATCATATGATGACATGGAGGTATGTCTTCCCCAAGGATAATCTAACCTTGTACCTTCTACAAGGCTGGTATCTGTTAATAACCTCAATGTTTGTAGATCCATATAACTAAATAAGTGAATAAGGTGAGATGAAAAATTCCTAAAGACAAGTGTGCCATCATGGAATTGAGCATAGCATATATGACTTTGAATATTTGCGTAAAGCAGTGTAAGTTGCTAATTACACTGTCATGATTTCACTATGATCTATGTTGTGAGATGCCAGATGGGAATTCTATGGCAGAACCTAGGTAGATACTTACATAGAACTAAGCTGTGAGATTCCTTTGGGATTTTTAAGTGGAACCCAAGTAGACACTTAGATATATTTGTTTCACCTGATTTCTTAGTTTTTTTAGAAGTACTTGATGAAACAGATAAGGTAAAGGTGGTAAGAGGAATACCTATTTTGGGATGGTTGAAGGTTATATGCGCACATATCTGAATTCTGAATCAAAGTGATTGTGAGACCTTCCTTTTGGCTAGGAGGAACTACCTGTATAAGAACCAAAACAAGACCACCAAAGAGAGTTAAACAATATATGCAGTGGACTACCTAGCATATGCTAGATCCTGGAAGTGTGATACTTCCTAGATGGCTGTCAATCCACTGTTTAAAACAATTCAATGCTGAAATAAAGTAAATATTGTCCTACTGTAGTTTAATATGATTTAGGCATCTCATACAAAATGCAATAGGCTAGATCTAATCTAACAGGCTAGGCTAGAAGGAGATCCAAAGGTCAAGTAGGTTGGTTATAGGTGAATCTGAGCTAACAGGCTAGGTTAGATACAGATCTGAAGGTCAAATAGGTGTTCAAGTAGGTAAATGTCAGAAAAAATGAGGTTAAGTTAGATGTGGGTCACAAAAAAATTGTTATTCTGGCAGAGATCAGGTGACATAGAGACCGACCACAGTTTTATAAAACCGATGACAATTTTATTGTAACCAGCGACAGTTAGAGAGAACCGATGACGGTTAAGTCGGGGGTTGGTAAATCACACAGTCTGGGTTTTTGGAGTTTTGGGGCAAAAGTGGAGTGGATAGAAGATGGGGATTGATCATAGAGGGGGTGTAGATATGTTGCGAAGGTATGAGACTACTGAGGAGGTCAAATAGGAAATTGGGCCAAGTATTAAGATGATTAGGTATGGAAGGTGGCTGCAACTGGAGAGAGGGAATGGATAGAGGGTAAAAGACTAGGTTCCTTTACCACAAAATACTACAGATGATGATAAGAAAATGAAATAGATGGAAGGAGGATACTTACTCTTCTGTGAGGTACAGGTCTGAAGAATAATGAAGAAGTTGTTGTGTTGGAGGATGCTGGGAAGAAAGTTTCACTGTTGTGCCAGTGTATTTGGTTGCCTTTGTTGATCACAAATCAATCTTCATTCTGCAGTTGTCACATCTAAAGAGATCGAACTCGAGATCAAAATTTTTTCAACCCGTATTATAAAGCTGTAGATGGGTCTAAATAGGCCATTTGGTCCATTCTATAACCATTTAGGGTGAACGTCAGTTTAGGGTGAACTGACATCGGTTTAGGTGAGATATCTCGAGGTTGTTTAAAAATTGCCTAGGAAGTTGCTCCGTCATTTGATAAGGGTCTCCTTTTTGTCTCGGGTGAAAACTGACCTTAGGAGGCTTTTAAATGTGAGGTGAGGGGATGGGTCTAATGTTAGGTTTTATTTAGGACATTGGTTTAGGGTTTAGGTTAATGGGTCAAATGATGGGGGTGGTTAGGTGAGGTGCATTTAATAAAGGACAATTATATTAAATAGGTGTGTGAGGGTAGTGAATTAATTTAATGTAAATAATTAAATTAATGTGTGTGTGGGTAAAAGGTCATTAACTTAATTAAAATAATTAAATTAATATGTATGGAGGTAAATGGCATTAATTTAATTAAAGTAATTAAATTAAAATGTGTGGGGTGCAGGAGGTAGGTGATAAGGTGTTGAGGATGAGGAAGTGATTATAGGGCTACGCTAGGGGACCAAGGTGATTACGACATGATTTTGGTGTCTACATTTTACCCCCTTTTGTTGCGTAGCTTGTATTGGTAAGCGACGCGAACAAGAATAGAGTGTGGTTGCCCCAAGTGGGAATGAGGGTGATCCCCCTCAAACCAGGAACTGATGAGGTGGCAGAGGCACATCGGCGAGTGGTTTGATAAAAGTGGATGTAAAGTAGAATGATGAGAAATGAGGAATGGGGTAAAGGGAAAATCAGGTATATAGGTAAATGGGCCAAGGTCAAAGGTAGTGGCAGTTGAATGCACGCACACGTATAAACTGTGACACGGTACCAGGTTGAAGAGCTTGCAAACTCTACATCATCTAAGGTCGATAGGTTTATCCAAACAAGGTTGAAGTGAATCCGGTATCCAAGGTATAGGATAGGGTCAGGAAACACAACATGTAGGTTAGGTGTAGGAACATTTAGGTATGTTCCGATACACCAAGGTTAGGTCAGGATAAACATCACGGCAATAGGCAAGGTAAGGTCACGAGGTCAAACAACATGGGTAACGGTGTCGCAAGGTATAGCGAGCACATTGGTTCAAAGGTCACAAACAGTTTTTCAGGTCTAGGTAGATAGGTCACAACACGGGTAAGGCCGAGGTAGGGGTAAAATAATGAGGCTTCAACAGCTGACGAGGTGAGGTTGAAGAAGGTGGAGGGCCAGAGGGGAAGGTAAAGTGGTCCAGGTAGGTGTAGGGGAGGCAAAAGAAAGAGGAGGTAAGGAAAATGAGGTCAATGTGAGGGCAATGAGTATGCAGGGTAACCGACAGTCGGTCAGTATGAACCGATGACGGTGGAGGGGAACCAACGACATGGTTGGCTAGGGCATCAGACTGACATCGGTCAAGGGTTAACTGATGTCAGTTGAAGTCAGGTAGGGCTATAAAAGGTGAAAAACCTATGTTTTAAAAATTCATTTGGTATTTGTGAAAAGGAGAAAAGGACAAGAAGAGAAAAAAGAGGAAAAGGACAAACAAGAACATCTGAGAGTTTGGTTGGTGAGCCATGTAGGTGGGATTGGTTGAGGGAGAGGTGGGGTCACAAGATTGAATCGAGCGAGGTGATTAGAGAGTGGAGATTCGAGTGGTGATTCTGGAGAGGGATCGATGGCAGAGGCCGAGGTTCCACCACGATAACAGGTGGGATCAGGTAGGTTTTGAACCTTTGTTATGGATTGTTTAGTGAATTTGGTTAAACATGATAGAAAAGATATGAAAAATGGGGGTTTAGTAGGGGGAAGAATTTGTAAAACGGGAAAAATAGGGGGAAATGGGAATACGGGAAGGGTAGGGGGTAGGTGAAGAGGAGGATATAGGAATAATTAGGGGTGTAAGGGGGAATTTGGGTGGGTAGAATGGATGTAGGGGGGAAAAGGGGGTTGGGAATCATGGCGGGTGGCCTGAAAAGTGACCGATACGGGTCGACCTGTGGCCGACGTCGTGGTAGTGATCGGTATCGGTCACAAGAACAGTGACTGATGCCGGTCAAGGGGAGACCATGGTGGTCAACCTAAGGTTAAGGGGGACATGAAAGAGGGAATGGAGAGTAATGGAAGGGTGGGGAAAATAGGGTAGGTGGGAAAGGATTGGTGACAGGGAAAAGGGTTAAGGGAGACATCGGGAAGGGTTTATCGGTGGCTTGGGTGAGGGGTAGGGTAGATAGTTTCGAGTGGATGGGTGGGTAAAGGATTGGGTGAGAGGGGTAAAAGGGGGTAGATGGGTTTTGGGGTTGGGTGAGGGTTAGGGTAGATAGGTAGGGTAGATGGGTTTGGGTAGGGTTGGGTGAGGGTTAGGGTAGATAGTTTCGGGTGGATGGGTTTGGGTAGGTTTGGGTGAGAGTTAGGGTAGATAGGTAGGGTAGCTGGGTTTGGGTAGGTTTGGGTGAGGGTTAGGGTAGATAGTTTCAGGTTTAGGGTGAGGGGGTAGATAGGTAGGGTATGGGTTTGGGTAGGTTTGGGTGAGGGTTAGGGTAGATAGGTAGGGTAGATGGGTTTGGGTAGGTTGGGAGTGGGTTAGGGTAAGATAAGGTCAGAATGTGGGGTATGGAGTAAGGTTTAGGGAAAGAGGGTAGGTTTGGGTGCAGGTCGGAGATAGTGGGGTGAAAGAAATTAGGGGTGAATAAATAGTTAAGCTATGGGTAAGGTGTACTAATACATTTCTCTTGTGGGATGCAGGCCTAGAGACGAGCTGCGGATGAGGGCCCAGGTGCCACCCTTATTATTGACAGTACGAGTGAGCATGACACAGGAGGAGTGGTAACATGTTGCAGAGGTGGGGTTGATATGGGTGAGATGCACTACCGGTATGTAGTCTGGGAGGTGAGTCTGATGGTTTCCCTCATCGATAGATGGGACTCGGTGACCAACACCTTCCATATGCCGATGGGTGAGATGACGATCACCCTGGAGGACATCTACAGGATCCTGCAGTTGCCCATATTAGGGGCCCAGGTTTATTCTATCTCTTCAGAGGTGTCTGAGGAGCTACTAGCACCTGTTTTTGGTGAGGGTGTAGCAGACCTAACGTTCCATAGTGCTAGCATGAGCTATGGAGCGATGTATAGAGCTCATCCAGAGGAGATGAGGTTAGTGGTACTTTTGATGGAGGTAGTGTGCTGCTTCACACTTGCCAGATGCAGAGGGTGGGAGATTCTCGAGGTCACTGATGGGAGTCCTTCATGACATGGTGATACAGTGGACATGGTTCACATGGGCACCTACATTGCTGACGTAGGTATATAGAGAGCTATGGGCCTACGGGTGACTGTGGAGGTTCAACATCTGTTGCACCTTACTACTGCATTGTTGGGCTTACGAGCACATTGCTTGTGTTCGACCAGTGGGGATGCCCCGGGAAGATGCATTCCCATAGAGATTTTTGAGAGTTGGGTACAGGCGGTGGGTACCGGCCATTGAGAGGCTTGAGGTGCCAGCTACTCATGATGTAGCTTACTATAGGAGGTTGTTGGAGGGGTTATCTAGGGGTGGACATCATTTGGAGGCCATATGTGGGCTTCCCCGCATATAGACAGATGGCCACGGAGCTAGATGGGCTACAACTATATCTGTGGATAGAGGGGAGGAGAGCAAGAGAGCATGAGTGGATACCCATAGAGCAAGTTAGGCGCCAGTTTGGGTTAGTCCAGGATGTACCGCCTCCATTCCTGTAGTACAGGAGAGATGATGTGGAGAGACCTATGTCTCCACCGTGACCACACCGTGCCGACTAGATAGGAGGAGAAGCTAGTGGATTCACAGATTGATGATGCCAGAGTGGCAGATGGATACAGGTAGTGGTGGGCAGCATAGCTAAGAGCCGTACCACCAAGGCCAGGGCAGCCAGACTTAGCCACCATCATAGTGTAGAGGGACGCCCTACAGGGGATAGGTGGCTACCTTGGTGATGTAGCTCGAGGATTATGTAGGGGCAGCTGACAGGTACAGAGGCACAAGTTGCCACATTACAGGCCCAGATAGCGATGTTGCAGGCTCAGGTAGGGCAGGAACAGGTACCTACACAGGTGGAGGTAGGGGGAGATGGAGATGGAGAGGAGGTAGGCGGAGGGGGAGAGTAGATAGCCACCCTACAGGCACAAGTATAGGACTTACAGGGCCAGTTGGCCACAATGCAGGGAGAGGTTATGGGTCTGCAGAGCCAGCTATGTCAGTAGTGTAGGCATGTAGATTACTACTCTGTAGGCCCAGATTCAGGCACATGTACAACTCCCAGGGATGAGTCAGGCCATAGTACTGATACAGGGCACAAAGAAAAGATTCTGGGATAGGGTCCAATGGTATAGGCATCCACACAGGCAGGGAGAAGACCCATGGCACCCCCATAGACAGTGACCATGGTCAGATTCAGGGATGCCCTAGCAGAGGCACGATATTATCAGGATCATTTGTTAGCTTCCGGGCTAGATGTGCCCTCCTATGCCGAGTATAGAGCACAATAGGCCTCCAGTGAGAGGACTAGATCCTGCACTCATAGTGTGGAGAGTACAGGGGGCCAGCGAGCCCAGAGACAGGGTCTGTGGTGAGGCCACTAGTGTGCAAGAGGCCAGCCCCAGGTGAGGGGCCATCAACAGGAGGTGAGGCAGGTGCCGAGCACCAGACAGGTGTGGCAGAGGGGTCAGGAGAGACAGAGTCATAGGGAGCATTCCTACGACATTAGATGGGGAGATGATTGAATTGCTATGGACCGACCTGCATGCCAAGTCATTTTTTGTATGGATTATATATGAGACTGATCCTGCATGCTGAAGAGATTTTGTATTTATTATTATTATTTTGTACATGATACTGGCCTGCAAGCTGAAGATATTTTTGTATTGGATAGCGGCCTACGAGCCAACGATGTATGAGAGACACATGTATTTTTGAGATGAGTGTACATTATTGTGATACACAGGTATTTATATGATGAGATGTACGAGGTTCAGATGATTATGTGTTGTGATGTGTATTTTATTTAACTTTTGTTATGATATGAATGGATTAGGTGAGTTAGGCATGACAGAGTCAGGTCGGTTTAGGCATGGATCGAGTCAGGTTAATTTAGGCATGGATTGAGTCAGGTTAATTTTAGGCATGGATTGAGTCAAGTTGGTTTAGGCATGGATTGAGTCAGGTTAATTTAGGCATGGATTGAGATCAGGTTGGTTTAGGCATGGATGTGTATTTTGATATTTTGGTAATACATGTTAATGCAAATGAATGTAATGGTGTACAATGTTTAAATATGGGTTATAGATGAATATGGGAAATAATGGTAGTGGTAAAAGAGTATTTGAAACATGAGGAGTGTATGTAGGTCGAATGATGTGGATATGGGATAGATTTCTGGGTTTTTGATATGAACAGGAAATCAGGTAAAGGTGGGGAAAATGGTTAGGGTAAAGAGTGGCCGAGCTAATCTTCTAGGGCCCCATGCCCTGGAAGTGCTACCTACATAGTCCTCGATGAAAAGGGACCTCAGACTGATGTAGTTCTCCCATAGGCTAGGGAAAAATATGAGAAGATAGAAGAAGAGGTAGGTAGGTTGATAGGTAGGGTTGAGTCCAGGTCATAGGGATGATTAGGTCAAGGTCAATTAAGCTTGGGTAGAGTATAGGTAGATAGGTAAAGGTGATTTTAGGTGGATTGAGGTGAGGGAATAAAATCCCAAAAAAAAAAAACAAACGTCAAGGGTCAATTCCTATATAGGAGGATCAAAAGGTAATGAAGAAGAGAAAAGCATAAGAGGGGGGCAAGCAAGCCACCTGATTGGCAAGGATCAAAACATATGAAACACATCTACAGGTAGGCTAGGGAACGTAAGACCCTAAATACATTGCATGATTGATAATTCTAAGAGTGACGAATAGTCACATGATCACCAAATGTCATTGGTTCAACAGGTCCCTTGAGGTATGAAGTGAAAAGACAATGGGTAAGGAGGTGAAGGTAATCAGGTCATATGTTATGAAGCAAAATGCCTTGGGCAAGTAGATCCAAGATCACAATAGGCAAGTCCATGATGAAAAGGTTTACTTTTAGTGTGCTTTTTTTTTGACTAGATAGACTGATCGATGTGGGAAGTCTATACGGGATGAATATATGTCTCCTTGAGGTCTTCGCGAAGCTGATCGATGCAGGAAGCTTCTGAATTTTGATTTTTGAGAAAATAGTCCTCTTTTTGGAAAGACTATGTAGAGAGTTGTGAGCTTTTTATAGTTGTCCTTCGAGGGAGCAGTCTACTTATAGCATAATTGAATGTGCAGAAGATGTCCTTTTGAGGGATTCATCTTTTATATTGGAAGTTTGACTCAAGGAGTTAATCCCTTATTTTTTGCAAATAATTTTTTTTGGCTTTTAAGTCATGGACTAGACTATAACGAAGCATTTGGTTCTTGTTGAGAAGGCAAGGGTGAATGACCATGAGATCTCATCTAAAAGAAGATGAAAAGTATCCATGAGAATCATGCCATGTGCAGAGCCGTGGTGCACATATTTAAGATAAGGACAAAAGGGTGACGGGTAATCACATGATGCTTGTTTAGTCGTTGGAGATGAGGTGTGCAAAAAAGAGAAAGGTAAATGGCGCTCAAGGGACGAGCATTAATAGATAAATAGTTATGTAGGACTAGAAGTCAATAGTAGAATGGTTGAAGATGCAAGGCATTGAGGGGCTCAGGTTCGGGCTTACCGTCTAGTGAAGACAAGCGATAAGCACCTGATCCATAGTCATGGGTCACGATGTATGGTCCAAGCCAATTAGGAGAAAATTTTCCCCCGTTTTCTTTTTTCTGCTTTGGTTACGTGTTGATTTTCCTTGAGGACAAGGTCACTGACCTTGAAGGTGTGTTCATGGACACGTTTTGTCATAGGCACGCTTGATGCATTTTTGGTAGACTTGGAGATGGTCGAGAGCATGAAGACGGTGTTCATCTAATAACTCAAGTTGTGCTAAATGGTCTTGGACGAAAGTCATCATCAGTAAGCATATCTTGAAGAGAGATACAGAGAGATGGATCTAGACTTCGAGAGGCAAAATAACCTTGGTACCGTAGACTAGAGAAAAGGGAGTGGCAGTGGTGGAGGTGCGAATACTAGTATGGTATACCCAGAGGGCAAAAGGAATGTGCGTATGCCAATCCTTCCCAGTATCATTAACCACTTTCATGTGAATTTTGTTCAGGGTTTTGTTGGTGGATTCGGCCTGGCCATTGGTTTGTGGATAATATGGTGAGGAGAAGCTTAGTTGGATGCCAAAGGCATCGCAAAGTTTCTGTAGAGTTTTGTTTTTGAATTGTTTTCCATTATCAATGATAAGGTGATGGGGAACACCGAAGCAACAAATAATGTGATGATTGATGAAGTCAAATATTTTCTCAGCTTTAGTGGAGATGAGGGGTATGGATTCAACCCATTTGGTGTAATATTCAGTAGCTGTGATGATCCATTGATGTCTGTAGGGAAGAGTGAGGATTGATCTCTCCGATAAGATCCAAACCCCACTGAGAGAAGGGCCAAAGGTCACGAGTAACCTGTAAGGCGTGACTAGGTGTATGATGAAGATTGGCATGTTGTTGGCATTTTACACAACATGCTTAACGTAGTTGCAACAATCATGATTGAGGGTCAGCCAATAATAGCCTAGGTGAAGAATGTGTTTAGCAACAACAAGGCCACTGAAGTGACCTCCACAGATGCCATCGTGAACTTCTTTAATGGTATAGGGGATTTTAGAGCTGGTGAGGCATCATAAGAGAATACCATCAAAGCCTCATTTATAGAGAAGGCCACCCATGATGACATAATGAGAGGTCTTCTTGAGAAAGGCACATTGTCCATTACGTGTGAGATCAGGAGGCAATATAGAAAGGGAAAGGTAGTTCGCAAGCTGCTTATACCAAAGATCTTATGTGTTTAGTGAGGTAGTTCAGACAAGGTTAACACAACAAGATTTATAAGAAGGTCTCAGTATGCATTTTATGGTAACAAAGATGTCTGAATCTGGCAAGTGAAGTAGGTATTTAAGAAGTGAGGCAGGCCATGGTATCTATGAATTTATTGGTGGATTATGGAACAGTTTGAATTTTATAGCGGTCAAAGGTAGTCAACATGATGCCAACGTAATGTTTGTACTCTTGAAGTATTTCATTACGACACTAATAAACACCGTTGACTTGGTTTACTACCAGCTGAGAGTCACCAAAGATATTAATGGATCTGACATCTAAGGCATAGGCAGTCATGAGACCCAATACGAGTGCTTCGTATTAGGTAATATTGTTAGTGCACTCGAAGTTGAGTTTAAATGATAAAGGCATGGGTTCCCCATCAAGAGGAATGAGGATAATACCCATGCACCACCCCCATACTGACATTTGGAACTATTAAAGAATAAGGTCATTTGGTAAGGGTCATCACCCAAAGAGAGGTTAGCAATGGATTCATCAAGGAAATCAAAGTTTGAAGATTGATTCCCAGAAAGAGGCATATCAACAAGCTAGTTCAGCAATGGCCTGGCCCTTGATAGATTTTTGGTGGATGAATTTGAGGTCTAGGTCAGCAAGAAGCATGAGCCAACATGTGGCATGTTGATTTTGGTAAGGTTGTAGCATACATGAAGTGTAAGGGGTTAGTGTTGGTCACAACATAGGTTTTGTAGTTGAGTAGGTAATGGCGAAGTTTGGTGGCAACAAAAACTAAGGCTAAGAAAAGTTTTTCAGGGTGAGTGTATCGGGTTTCGTAGTCCAGAAGGGTATGGCTTATGTAATAAACTACCTGTTCCCTATGTTATTTGTCACGATGAGCGAGCATAGCCCCTAAAGAGTGATCGGTAGCAGAGATGTATAGGTAGAAGCGTTGGTCGTCTTTAGGTGGAACAAGTACGGGTGGTTGGAGAAGGTATTGTTGTAAGGCCTCAAAAGCTTTATGGCAGTCATCATCCCATTTGAAAGAGACATCCTTTTTGAGAAGGTGATGAAATGGTTGACAACGGTCAGAGAGTTGGGAAATAAATCGACGAATAGATTGAAACTTTCCCTACAAACTATGAAGCTGGTGAAGGTTAGTGGGTGGAGGCATATCGAGAATGGCCTTGACTTTAGTAGGGTCAACCTCTATACCACGTAAGGAAATGATAAATCCCAGGAGATTTCCTGAGAGAACCGTGAAGACACATTTCTTAGGTTGAAGGTGAACACAATACTCGATAAGGTGATCAAAGATGGTTTTCAAGATAGTAAGATGTTTGGCCCGATGTTTGGATTTGGTAAGAAGATCATCTACATAATCTTCTAATATACGGTGCATAATGTCATGAAAAATGTAGGTCATAGCCCGCTGATAGGTGGCACCAGTGTTTTTAAGGCTGAAAGGCATGACTCAATAATAGAAGGTCCCCCAAGGGGTAATGAATACAGTTTTGTGTTGATCCTCTGGAGTGAGCAAGATTTGGTTATAACCTGAGAAACCATCCATAAGTGATAGCATCTCATGGTCAACGGTAAGGTCAACCAACTGAGTCAATACCAGGAAGAGGAAAATTGTATTTTGGGTAGGCAAGGTTGAGATCAAAGAAATCAGTGCAAATGTGAAGTCCCCATGTGGCCTTAGTGACAGGGATGATGTTAGAAATCCATTGGGGGTAATCGATGGGTAAGATGAAGGAAACTGAGAGAAGGTGTTGAAGTTCTTCTTTGACAAGAAGAGCAATGCGAGGGTGCATTTTCCTCAACTTTTGTTTTATGGGTTTGGCATCGGGAATGGTTACAATATTGTGGACCATGATAGTGGGATCAATGCCAGGCATGTCAACATAAGACCAAGTGAAATCATGGCTATGATTTTTAAGAAAAGAAGTGAGGGCTTCCTGTTCAGTAGCATCCAGAGATTGGCCAATCTTGAGAATATGGGGGTCATCTTGAGTGTGGATGTTGACTTCGATAGTCAATTCATTCAACATTGTTTACATCTCAGAAGGTAATGACCAGTGGATATAAGAGTCTTCAGCAATAAGGTAGGTGAGTATGGACTCATCATCCTGACATTGAATGACATTAATAGGAGTATCATCCCCTATCATGTCAGGATACAAGAAAGGAAGAGAGGAAGGAGCCTCGCCATCATGCGGTGATAGGTCACAGGCCCCAAGGAAATGGTATTTATGGAAAAAAAGGTAGGAGGGATAGATTCAGGATCCATCGACTCCGTTGGTGAAGGTGGTGAAGGTGGGGTAGGTGAAGAAGGTGGAGAGGGGTCAATGTCTTCAAATGAGTTCAATACGGGGCTTTTTGGTAGGTAGTTTGGTAAAACTGATTCCACTATGATCATTTTGTTTACATGTGGTACATGAAATAGCGGTGTGATGACCTTTCTCATAAAGGCCAAAGCCAAAACCCTTACAGGCACAATGGTGTAGGAAAGTGTGAGTGAAGCAGTAGTTGGTAAGTGACTGAAGGTCAGCCAAAAAGGTTGGGTTTGTGATGGTGGTTTGGGTGTGTAAGTGGAAATATCAAGTCCCCCATAGGTAAGATGGGTACAAAGGTGGGGAGGACCATAAAGGAGACACTTGCCTATGTGGTGATCATAGTGAGGATGCTAGTGAAGGTTTCCATACTCTTGTGGAGTAAGGAATGTATTGACATTGTACAAGCGACACTCCCCCATAGTGAGGCGTTGAGAAACACCTTCCAAGGGATCAGTGGTTGATATATTGGTGGCTGGAATGGAGAAAGCATTATAAGTTAGATCGGTGGAGGTTTCGATTAGTTGGGAAGTTAATGTGTGACTAGTGGAAGTGACAGTAGCGGTGGGAATCGAAGATTTGGAGGAAGGTGAGGTTGCAACAGTGCTGGTGGATGGGGTTGTGTGTGAAGAAGATGTTGGCAGGGAGGTAGACGCCTTAATAGGTACAAGGACATCATTAGGTTGGTAAAGCATGTTACAGGTTTGAAAGGTGATGGGTCAACTGGAATGGTATAGGAACACCCTTCATGTTTGAACTTTACACATTAGTGCAAAGTAGAAGGAACACAACCCATGGAACAAATCCAATGTTTACCGAGTAACAAATTGTATTTAAACTCCCCTTCCAAAATGTAGAACAACTCGAGAATAGTACAATGACCCACATGAACGTGGAGGATGATAGTGCCGAGTCTAGAGGTAATAGTGTCATTGAATGAATGCAACATGACTGAATATTTATGAATGTAGTTGTTAGGTATGCGCATTTGTTCAAATGTGTGAGAGGAGATGATGTTAATGCTAGCACCCCCCATCGATCATAACATGTCAGATGCGTATATTATCAATATGGATGGAGATGAAAAGTGTAGGATCTGGGTCATCAATTTGGTGGGGGACAATTTTGTCATCTGAGAAACTAAGGATAGCAACTTGGTGAACAGGTGGAGGTGATGAGGTAGATGGCAATTTGGTGAGAAAAACAACATGATGAGGTGCGATAATATATGCTACAGGTGTGGTGTCATCAGGTAAAACCTCAATAGATTGAAGAACCTCCATGAGGGCTTGATGATGTGACTCCGAGGTTTAGATGAGATCGTACAAGGACATTTTGAGAGAAGATTGGTGTAACTATTTGAGCATCACGCGGTGTGTAACCCCATTAGAAATAGGATATGTAGGACCAAAGATAGTGATTTTAGGCACGAGTGTAATTGGTATGTTGGGTATGTGGTTGGGTGATGGATCAGCTATTTTTTCTTTCCCTTTGTATCACTGACCTCGGGTAACGACATGAACCATATTGATTTGAGGAAGAGAGGTGGATGGGGTGGGGTTACCACAAAAGGTATACCGGTAGGAGGGACATTTACCAAGAGGTGGATAAGAACCTTCTGTGATGAGTTTCCAACATCAGAATTTAGGAAAAGGTTGAGCAATCTCTTAGATGTGGACCATGTTGATTTCTAATTTCAGAGATGGAAAGAAAGGTCATGGCGGTGATGATGGAGGTTGTGGTATAGGTGTAGGAGGAATATGTGAACAAGGTAGTGAGGGTGAAAAAGTTTCATCATCCAGGAGGTCATCGTCATCAAAATTGGGGTCATAAGGACATAATTGAATGATGGTAACCTTTAAACCCTTACAATTCTCAACATCATGTCCTGGAACATGATGGTAAGCGCAAATTTTAGTATCATCAAACCCTTCTATTTTAGGTTTAAGAGGGTTGTAAGGTCGAAGAGGAGGGAGAGTGATAACAGAGATTTCCAGGAGGTTAGCCAAGATGGTAGCATATGATCCCACCAGTGGATCACAATGTGAAGTGAAAGTAGGTTTGGTTAGAAGATTGGGTAGTTGTGGTGGTAGTTGAGGTGATGCAGTCTTGGATTTGGTTTGTACTTTCTTTGGTGTAGGTGCAACAACAAAAAGAGGGGTAAGTTTAACCACCTCTTTTGAAATTAATGGTTTTTTCGATTTTTGGTGATTTTTCTTAGGTGGAGGTATCGGGGGAGTGCGTGATGTAGATGGAAAGGTAGATGGTGGGGGAGGATGAGTGACCCAAGGGGACAACTAAGGTGTAGTGGTAGGTGTTGGTTGAGATCAAGAGGGAGGTACATGTAAGGTGGAAGAAAATTTCATAGGTAGTGAAGGAGGTATAGAAGGTAATGGTGGTATAGGAGACAAAGAAGTTATAGATTGTGATGAAGGATGCAAGATTCACCTAGGTAGAGCTACAGGATATGGTGAAGGGGTCAAGGGATTTTTAGGTTTACCCCTTGAGAGAGTAGATTATATTAAGGTAGAGGGGTGAGGTCCCAAGATGGATGGTAGGGGTGAAGGTGATAAAGGTGTAGTTGGTGAGGTCGATGCATGCGGATTAGAAGGTTGGGTTTTTCATTTAGGTTGAGGGATTGGTTTAATAGGTATATGGGAAGATGTGGTCAAGTGTATCTTGATAGGAGGATGTGCAAGGTTTGATGTGGGTGTGACCCCTAGAACACTAGTGGGTTTAAATGCAAGATATAATGTTGGAACACATTGGCTAGCAAGTAGATGAGTGGGTATAGATGAGGATGATGTAATAGATGTTGTTTCTAGAGTTATGTTCATGTGTGGTTTGGGTTGTTAAAACATCTTCAAATAAATGGTAGAAGTGTTAGTGGAAGATGATTGCATTTGGGTCGAGACCAGGAGTAAGAGACGTCCCCAAAGTAAAGACCTATCAACATAGTCCAGGCAGTCGGCAAAACGTGAGAACGACACTGTGGTAGATTAGGTAGATGTGGAGTGAGTGTTGATTCCCATAAAATGTGTCTGAGAAATAGGGAATTCACTAGCTTTGGCCTCTGTAGGTAAGAGAACCGAAAGTAGGTCTGCAGGATCTTGGCTAGCTGATGGAGAATGGTCACGGAGAGGTAACAACAAATCTATTGGATCCTGAATAGGTGGAGAAGATGATGGGTACTCCTCTGTGGGTGGATGAGGTAAAATTGGTAGCGGATCACTTGGTACGGAAGTTGAAGGGGAAATGATATTGGTGCTAATGATAGACTTCTCCACACGTGTACGGGGAGGTGAAGGGATTTTCTCTATGTGTATAGGAATGGATAAAGTAGGTTCCTGTGTGGGTAGAGGATTTCAGGTTAGGATTTACTCGATGGAGGGGATAGGAGATATTTGGGAAACAAGTGGTAAGTCAGTAAAGATAACATGTACCTCATGTGTATTACTTTCATTGTGTGAGGCATCACTAGTTTGATCATTAAATGGGAAATGGTTAGGGAATGGTTTCTTGAATATATGAAGGTTTTGATTGGCAGGTGCATTAAGGTTATCCAGGACTAACTTGCCACTCTCGAGCATTCCCTAAACAATGTTTTTAAAGGTGATACAATTGCTATCATTGTCACCATTTACACGGTGATAGTTACAGTAGTCATTTTCCTTATACCAACCTGGTATGGGGCGAGAGGGGTCAAACTAGTATGTGGTTTGATAGAAGGCTGGGTGATGGCATTAGATTTAATAAGCTTTTCTAAAATAGATGAATATGGTTCCCTAATTGAGGTGTATTTCTTTTTTTCTCATTTGAATTGGAAGTTTTGAACCGGTGATAGATTGGATGAAGGTTTAACATGATTAGATGGATGGGCAGGGCCAGCCTTAAGTACCACTACGTTGTAAGTTCCCTTGGCTTTGGAATAACTCTTCTGAGGTTATGAGGAAGAGGAAGTATTGTGTGATTTGAATGAGGAGTTATTGTTTCGTAATTGTATTTTCTTCTCTTTGATGGCATGAATTTTGAGCTTACGTGCCATGGTGAAAGCCTCATTGAATGTTTAGAAAGTTTGCACCTGTAAGGTAGGTGAGATATGTTAGCACAGGGTCGTGTGAAGAGCTCTATGAGTTTAGTTTGTGGTAATTGGAAAGTGAGTTGGTTGATTAGGCTATGCAACGAGTGACAAAATCTGCGATATATTCATCGTCATATTGATGCGTAGAATAAATATCGGTCATGATAACCTTCTTGATGATGTTAATCGAAAAATGATCCAAGAAGGCTTGGGCTATTTGGTTGAAAGAGATGATGGAATGTCTAGGTAATCCACTATACCATTCCAATGCAGGACCAGTTAGGGACATGGGAAAGGTTTGTAAAAGCAAAGCATCATCATGGGTAATTAAATAACACCCATGTTTGAAAGATCACAAATGCTGCCGCGGGTCTTCCTTACTGTTAAAGCAGTTAAACTTAGGCATCTCCCAGTGTACAGGATATGGGAGAATGGGAGTGGATGGGTGAATAGGCTCATTACAAATCTCATCATAGGTGAGAGAATTGTGAGAGATGGAAACAGATGCTTCTAATGTCTGCATCTTCTCCATCATTAACTTGATGAAGTCATTGTTAGGTTGTGAAGATTGGGTACCCCTCAGAGTGAAAGGAGGTTGTTGTTGGACATATAAAGAATATGAAATTCCAGAGTACGGTGGTGTCGAATAAGGAGGTGGGAATTGAGAGACAGACATAGAGGGTATATACCCAGACTGAATGACTGATGAAACAGGAGGTGGTTGGTAGTTGGTATGTGAGGGTGGGACACTCGTAGTGACCCTGGTAGAGATGGGAGGTAGAGATTGGGGAATAGAAAGGACAATGTTTTGAAATGGAGTAGAGGTTACCGACACCAAGGGTGGTAGCATTGCGACTGGTATATATGAGACAACAGGTGCAGATGATGCTATGTTTTGGGTGGTGTATGAAGGCATGGTGGAGACTGTGGGTGCAATAGAGGTGGTGGATATGGTAGTCAAAGCTGGCATGGGACCTAGCTACGACACAGCTGGGGATAAAATGGGTGAGGTCATCATGGTAGGAGGTGGAGCCAAGGTGAAAGTGATCATTAGGGATGGAGATAAGGATACAGGCATGCCATAGATAAATTCACCCAAGGCATCTCGAGTGGAGGTATGGGTGAGGTAGTGGTTCAAAGCAATAGGATTCTGATCTAGGAGTCATGAAAACTCTATGTCACTTGTAGGAATGGTGATAGGTTGATTGGGATCCATGGATGATGAGATGGAAGGTGGTGAAGGACTAGGTGGTGAAGGGCTAGGTGGGAGTAGTAGTTGACTAACGTGAAATATGAGGGCACTTTCTTGACTACGGGTCAGCACCATGTGGGTAGGAACTAATTTGGTGAGACTGTATTATGTCTGAATGGCACAAAACACAAGAAAACTAGGAAAACAGTCAACGGTGAGTAAATTAGGTTGGTTGGTGAGTTGTAAAATAGCATAGGGTGATCGACACCAGTTCAGGTAAACCGATGCCGGTTGGTCTTAACCGGTGCCAGTTGCTGTGAAAAACCAACAGTCTGTTAAATGATGGTCCCAGACTAACAATTTTCACATAGGATGAGATGTAAGGTGACTGTGATTGAAGTAACGACAATATGAAAGGTGATAGGAGCCTTTTACAGCTCAGAAAGTGAAATAGGTGTCTTTTGGATAGGTATCCAAAAAGACTTCAGATCGATGCCAGTTGGGTTAAACCGATGCCGATTGGAATGTAACTGGTGATGGTTAAAGATAACCATAACCGGTTATTGTGAAATTGAAACAGAGAATAAGAAAGATGGTTGTGATTTAAAAATCTATTGTTGAATCAAACCCAAAAGTTTGAGAATGATGTAGATGTGGTCCAGGAACACTCAGACGAAGTCAGAATACACCAACTATGATTGGGAGTGTGCAAGGAAAGAAAAAAATAATGATCAAAATCTCTCACCTCAAAACATAAATCAAGAAAAACACTAAGAAAGAACGTTCCTAGAGTGCCTATTCTATTACGTTTGTTCATCTTATGCTATTTTTGTGGACTAACTATTATGAACAGAACAATATAATTTCTTTGTGAGGAAGGCTTCCTATGAATAAATAATTCTAAAGGGTGAGGTTTCAGGAATGTTATGGTGGGGGCAGGCTTCTCTCTGAAGTATGACTCAACAGAGTAGTGAGCTGGGTGCCCACTGTGTCATGATTGTGTGATCACCTACAACTTCTTCCAGGTAGGATGTTATTTAAGAATGTATGTATTTTGAATTTTTGTTTGATTTGGTAAGACTCAGAAAAAGAGAAAAGGATAGAAGTTCTTTTCTATGATTCATTTGTCAACCATCAGCTGGTCATGACTTCAAGAGTATAGGTTGCCCTCAATTAATGTGAGCTAATGAGCTAAATCAGAATGTAGTACACTTGTTTTAAACCCAAATCGAAAGTATGATATTCGATGACAAAAATAGATGAACATGAAGAGGGATGCTCTCACTAAAATGTAGAAAACAAGAATAAGAAGGTTCTTTTTTAAATACACCAAAAGAAATGTGTCTTTCAGAGCAAGTAGAAAGAAGAGAATGTTACCAAGGAGAAAGTTTTAATGTGAATGCTACTAGAAGGGAAACAAACACACACAATTTTTCACCTAGGAATGAAGGAAGATGCAAGGAACCCCGAATAGGTCCCACCGGGCGTGCCAAAATGTTTCACTTGATTTCTTAGTTTTCTGAGAAATACTTGACGAAACAGATAAGGTAAAGGTGGTAAGAGGAATACCTGTTTTGGGATGGTTGAAGGTTATATGCAAGCGTATCTAAATTCTGAATCAAAGTGATTGTGAGACCTTCCTTTTGGCTAGGTGGAACTAGTTACTACCTGTATAAGAACCAAACCAAGACCACCAAAGAGAGTTAAACAATATATGTAGTGGATTTCCTAGCATATCATAGATCCTGGAAGTACGATACTTCCTAGATGGCTATTAATCCACTGTTTAAAACAATTCAATGTTAAAGTAAATATTGTCCTACTACAGTTTAATATGATTTAGGCATCTCATACAAAATTGCAATAGGCTAGATCTAATCTAACAGGCTAGGTTAGAAGGAGATCTAGAGGTCAAGTAGGTTTGTTATAGGTGAATTTGAGCTAACAGGATAGGTTGGATACAAATATGAAGGTCAAATAGGTGTTCAAGTAGGTATACATAAGAAAAAATGAGGTTAAGTTAGATGTGGGTCACAAACAGGTTATTATTCTGGTAGAGATTAGGCGACACAAAGACCAACCACGGTTTTATAAAACTGATGACGGTTTTACTGTAACTGGCGATGGTTAGAGAGAACCGACGATGGTTAAGTTGGGGGATGGTGGAATCACACAGTCTAGGTTTTTGGAGTTTTTGGGGGAAAAAGTGGAGTGGATAGAAGACATGGATTAATCACAAAGGGGGTGTAGATATGTTGTGAAGGTCTGAGACTACTGAGGAGGTCAAATAGGAAATTAAGCCAAGTATTAAGATGATTAGGTATGGAAGGTGGCTGCAACTAGAGAGAGGGAATGGACAGAGGATAAAAGACTAGGCTCCTTTACCACAAAATACTATAGATGATAATAAGGAAATGAAATAGATGGAAGGAGGATACTTACTCTTCTGTGAGGTACAAGTCTGAAGAATTATGAAGAAGTTGCTATGTTGGAGGATGTTGGGAAAAAAGTTTCACTATTGTGCTAGTGTATTTGGTTTCCTTTGTTGATCACAAATCAATCTTCATTCTGATGTCGCGTCTAAATAGATCGATCTCGAGATCATAAGTTTTTCAACTCGTATTACAAAGCTTTAGATGGGTCTAAATAGGCCATTTGGTCCATTCTGGTATAACCATCATCGGTTTAGGGTGAACCGACATCAATTTAGGTGAGATATCTCGAGTTGTTCAAAAATTGCTTGGGAAGTTGCTCCGCCATTTGATAAGGGTCTCCTTTTTGTGCTCGGGGTGAAAATCGACCTTAGGAGGATTTTAAATGTGAGGTGATGGGATGGGTCTAATGTTAGGTTTTATTTAGGACATTGGTTTAGGGCTTAGGTTAATGGGTCAAATGATGGGGGTGGTTAGGTGAGGTGCATTTAATAAAGGAAATTATATTAAAAAGGTGTATGAGGGTAGTGAATTAATTTAATGTAAATAATTAAATTAATGTGTGTGTGGGTAAAAGGTCATTAACTTAATTAAAATAATTAAATTAATATGTATGGAGGTAAATGACATTAATTTAATTAAAGTAATTAAATTAAAATGTGTGGGGTGCAGGAGGTAGGTGATAAGGTGTTGAGGAAGAGGAAGTGATTATAGGGCTGTGCTAGGGGACCAAGGTGATTACGACACGATTTTTCGTGTCTATAATCTTCACTTAATTATCATATCCTACTAAAGGAAAACCAAAGGATACATTTGATGTAATGGATCATATAGAGTGATGAGGGAGATTTAATAGGTTTGGAATTCCCTAACGCAATGGCACATGGTTTAGGATAGTTATCGGAGATGGATTGCATTAAGGTTTATGTTGGATTTAAATATATGGGTATTTAAATTGAGAAGCATAAAGTAAGATAAAATAAAATAAAAAAATATTTGATGCGAAGTAACAAAGTAGGATGTTTACATTTTGGTATCAGAGCTGAAGGTTACAATTCTTAGACCTATTAGGTCCTTACGCTTACTAAATTCTCATTTTTATTATTAAAATAAAATTAAGGATAAAATGATATACCAAGGATAACAAACCAGACCAAACAATGTTTCAAGTTTGATGGTAGGTTAGTATTCTTAAAAAAAACTAACAATCCTTCATGGCACACTAAACTAGATAGATGCGTGGAGAAGCTGGTAAGTGTGAATTGGATCAGATAAGATAAACAAATTAGGTTGAATGATAGAAATCAACAGAGGGTTGCTAGATTGAATGAACGTAAGTCCAAAATGACTTATAAACCCACATAGGGTAGCTGAAGAAGATAGGAAATACATATCTACAGACTTAGAAGTAAACAAAAAGGGAAAACCTTCTTGAATGTAATATGCACTTAAAAAGACTATTTGTTTGAATGATCCTATACTATATGGAATTATTGATCATTGTGGCCTGAGAATCTTGAAATATTGCATTAGATTTTTTAATGTGTTGTAAAAAAAAAATTAATGGTGATTTAAGTATAAAAAGGATTCTAAAGCCTTGAATATGTTTCTACGAAAAAATATTCAAGGTGTCCTACTTTGGTAGTGAAGAGTGAATGCTTAGGGAAATTAAAAGATTTAGGTCATGATCACCAACTCAAGGACATTATCTACTATGGATGGGAAAATATAATAAATTTTATTATAGTCCTTTTCATGCACTTTGTGTTCCTCGAGGGAGATAAGAAAAGAACAAATGGATACCGAGAGTAAAATTTGTACTCTTAGGTATAAGGTGGAGTTTAAAACCATTTCATGTGAATACTTGACATATTACAAGTATGTTTAGTTTTTATCTTCTAATTCTTGATGATCATGAGTTACAGGTTAAAAATCATATGATCTAAGAAGCGTTTATGGATTATCTCTTTTTCCATCCTTGGTAATTATTCCATTTTGTATTTGTGTAAACAAAATCACTGTCATTATTATGTTTGTAGCCTTATATAACTGTTCTTAAATGTGAATGATATTGGGGGGTCTATGTTTTTATTTCTGTGATCACCCATTGAAATATGGGCATATAATTTATTTACATGGGTGAAACCCTCTTGTTTGAATATTGTTACTTAGTTTATCAGTTAAGTAATGAGTAATGTTAATATAGATTATGGTGATTTAGATATGACTGTAACTACTTTATGAGTTAGTGGTTATATTGTTTTATTTGTTTTTATATACAAAAATATATGCACGCTGATACTCCTGAGAGTATATGTTACGTGGTGGGTATTACCCAACCAAATTAGTTTTATTATTACAATATTAAATCTTTGGGGTCGAATACTTGTCAAGGAATTATGAGATTTATTGCTTTCCTTTTTAAGATATTATTTATTCAGTCTATTTTGGGTCAACTCCATGGTATTTGGATGAATAAGAGTTTGATATTTCAACCCATTTGGGATTTATTGAGTTATTTTGATAAAATATGTTCCTTCTATGGTATTGTACAACTGTTCTTTTTTTAAGGATTAGACTATGAACCCTTTTATGAAATGGATGAACTCTATCCACCATAGGGATTTCTAATTCTCTTTCTTTGTTATGACATTTGTGCTAGTTAAGATGTATGGTAAGATTGGTTCCTTGGACAAACCCGTAAGATTACATTGTATTATCTTAGTCTCTGTACTTAAAATGATACCATAACATTTAATGCTTCTTGTAAAAGTGTGGATTCATTTTCCTTCTATCTGAGACTCGTAGAAATAGTATCCTCGCCTTAGTTTGGGTAATCATGGTGATTCATATTTGTATAAGCACCTATTATGAGTTCTTCATCTTGATCCTCTATCATGAATATTAGTTCATGTGGATATAATAGATAACAGTGACAAATTTATTGTCCCTTTAAGTGATTATTTGGAGGTAAAACTATGGTTGAAAATGAATAAGATTCATTATTAGTTGATTTGTGTATGATCTCAGGCACATATAGGAATATGTGTTATTTAATCTGCAAATTATCCTTTCTAATGTTGAATGTGTATTTGCATCGACTAAAATCATCTTTAAAAAAATTTCCTTAGAGCTTGCTAAAATTGTTGTTGATGGAAAATGATATAGAATATAAAGTAACTTTATTCTTTGACACTTTGTAAGGTTTAAGGTAAGAAAGTTGTGTCAATCTTCTACAATCCTACAGACCTCTTGCTTGAGGATAGATAAATAATCTATTAATACTCGTTTGTTAGTCAATCCTTGTTAAGAGTTCCTTAATAAATGTTGTTGATGGCTCATTATGCAAGGGTAATCAAGTTAATAGTGTTATTTGATCAAAATAGGATCTTTGAGTAAAATGAGTAAGAAGTGTTGAGATAGTAGATAATTGATATATTAAATATCTAAGTTATAATTGAATGAAGGATTGATTGTATCTCGCTTACAGATTAAAAAATTGTGTAGTCTTGACCTTATAACAGGAAGTCTTTTGTTGGGAAGGCACATTTTAAAATCATTGTTTAATTATCGAAATGATCAAATCCAAATGCATGACTAAGAAGTAGACACTTAGTCCTTTGTGCTAATGATGTCCAATTAAATTTAAGAACTCATAAATTTCTTATGAGGTGATTGTTGGGTTAAGTAGGTATCCTCTCTCTGAAGATATAATTAAGTATGACCTTATATCATAATGGATGCTTAGTTTATACCAGTTGCAATGAAAGGCTAACAAAATCTGAACTTATATATATTTATAAGTATTATCAAGTTTTGTTTGTGACCTTACTTTAATTTGGGTCTTATTACGACTGAGTGTAATAATAAGTAACTCAATTTGATAGGTTGTATTACAGATTATACGAGACTATATATTGAGTTATGAAGTATAATTTGCCTTAATTATTGTAAGTTATTACTCTATAAAACTTGGAGATATATGATACAAAGGAATATACCTTGTTTAGGTATTAACAGACTAATAAGAAATATATTGATTGGAGAAGTTAGTTTATGAACTTCTATGGACTGGATATAATGATACAATGACATAAGTATGGGCTTATAAGGCTATAACATTATTTTTATAGTTTTGACACTTATTGAGTTGATGGTAGTTAGTTATGATTGAATGCATTTAATGGTTACTCCATGTTATATAGTCCAATGAATACATTGTAAAACTGTTGATAATGCTTTCCTTACACCCTCTTAACTGGATATGATGAGAAAAGACTATTATTTTTTAGTAGAGTGGAATCTTGATTGATATCAAGAAAAAAAAGGGCATCGAAGATCTGTGCCTAGGTAAAATTGGAAGGAATTGGAAATGGAAAAATGATTACGGGTTTCTTTTGTGAGTAAAGGACATTTGTATGACCCTAATATCTTATTAGCAGCTACATTAGAAATGTTGTAAATTTTTAAAAAAGAGGATAAAACCAGTTTTATGAGACATTGCTCAAAGTAACTCAAGCAAATAAAATTTGCATAATGAAAAAGAACATTGAATAAGGAAATGTTTTCCTAGAATAAGTTTATAGTAGATGGATTAAAAAATGAAAACAAGTAATGAAATAAAACAATTGGAAGACATGGTAAAATAGAAAATCAATGGTTTGTTATTTGTTTAAGTTTTATAAAACATGTTTTCAATTATTTATAGTGTGTATATTACAGTTATTGAATGATATGATTGGTTGTAAAGATAAAGATTGTGATTGTATTTCTAACCAAATGACAGTTTTTCCATTTGTTAGACTACTAAAGCAAATAAATATGGACTTCATTTCTGAAAAAAATCTTACATGGAAAATGATGATTGGTTCTTTAAAAGATTATTGATATTAACCTATATATGACTGTTTCAATTTTGACTACTGAGGTGAAATCATTGGGATGATGATTCATTAAGAGGGTAGGTATGTCATACCTCTTGAATTTAGTCTGTTGTATTTGGAAATTGTGTTGTAAATATTGAATGAATTATGAGGTTGAGACAATAATCCTTGTTACGTGGCTATGTTTACAGTTGCATACTTGGATGTATGCCCTTAGGAGGATATACACACATACACGTAATTACACACACAACCACATGACATTGCTTATTGCCTAACATTCGTAATAAACTTAACATTCTCATCT
This sequence comes from Taxus chinensis, assembly GCA_019776745.2. Classification (NCBI taxonomy): domain Eukaryota; kingdom Viridiplantae; phylum Streptophyta; class Pinopsida; order Cupressales; family Taxaceae; genus Taxus; species Taxus chinensis. The sequence goes on along the minus strand of CM034147.1, from coordinate 647,416,048 downwards.
TACCTTTGTTTTTGGTATGGAAGTAAAGAATACTTATGTTGATAAATATATGAAGTTGGCAGTGCATTTTTGTTATTTCTTTGTTAAACTTAATTAATTTATGTAAACATTGTATTACATAATTTTCTGACTTGAGTACTAATGACCACCTTCCTTGCCAAAAATGAAAATTTGATGTAAACGGATACCTTTCTTGATTATTTCTCATGATGTTGAATTTGATAACTTTCTATTCTATATTGAATAGTGACTCATTAAGGATGTCTAGAATTGATCATTGCTACAAAGTATTAATTTAGCACAAAATAAGGTTTAATTCAAAATGAATGACCCTCTCTCGTGATGAAAGTTGTAAACCTTGTATGTAAATACTATATGATTGATTTGATTCATCATGTATAAAAATATTATGTGTGGTTCAGATGTTAGATGTTCTTTGATCACCATTATTTTCTAGTGGTTCTAGTGATATTTACATACCATTCAACTACCGATTAGTTGAGAAAAGATGAATTTGTAAATGAAGACTATGGTATTTCATAACTGTTGTGTAAAATTTTGGGTTGGAAATCAATAGTGTTGGATATTGCTAAGCCTAAAATGGAAACATTTAAACCTTATTTAATTTTTCGGTCAACAAAGAATGATAAGTCAATTGCTTGTTATTTGATTATTTCAATCTCCAAAGGGAGACTTGAAATTTAATCGGTGTATTAAGACATGAAAGTTTTGGGTAAGATTTGGTTGATTAATGTAAAGGTAAAATAGGTCATTATAAACCCATACACTATGAAGACTCTTGTCTTAAATAATCCTTGACCTAAGGAAGACTCCATACATGCCATAATTGGTGGAAAGTTAAATGTTAAGGTGGATACATAGTCATCATGCAAACATCATTGACTTAGACTCTTAAGCTCCATGCAGAATGTTTGACCAAACATTGGATTATTATTGGATTCCACCAGGTAATTTGAGGAAGTATTTTATATTTAAACCCCCTTCTAATTCAGAGGGTAATATTGGTAGCGGTGGGGTAGTTCAAAAACTTCCAACGAGGCACTGTAATTCTTAAATGCATTAAGTGTGCATTCAAGCCCTTGAGAACAATGGATCTTCTTAGAGAAGCTAACCACATGCATACCATTTTGATCATTATTGTTTTTTCTTGAAGTGTTTAGTGGAGATGAGGTTAGCTGTAGTTGAACTCCATAAATGTTTGAGAAGAAACTTGAGCTCCAGCTCCGGTATTTTGCATATAATTTTAAAATCTAGTGAGAGATATTCAACTTGTGATAAATATACATTATGGGATTATTTTGGGGTGTTGGGAAATAGTTGCAGTCACCATTTTACGGAAGAAATTGGGAGAGGAGTTGTTGATGGTGCTTCTCATGTAGATCAAGAATTTCTGTGCTTGTTACCTGTCTAAGTTAATGCACCAAACTAAACACAAAAATCGTGAAAAACTCAAATGAAATCGATACCTGATAGTTAAAATGGGATCCGAAGACGTAGATGGGAGGAAATCCAATGTAGACAAGACGGGCGCACACGAGCAATCCTGCAAAGTAGATCCAAGAAACCTATGATGCACAAACCCTTGGCAGAAAAAGACAACGTTAAAAGATATTTGGGTGGACTGCCTGAAAAGTGGGTCCGAGAAGTGATGAGCTTCCTTGCCAGATGTCAATCCATGTTTTCAATTAAGGAAAGAAGCATACATGATAAAAGATGTAGGTAAATGTTTAGATTTTCTGATTAAAAATAAAAGACAGAATGTAAACAACAGACAAAATATAAACATCAAACAGGAAACTGTGAAAACAATGCTAGACTTATGTTACCTGTACTTGGCACCTGTCTGCAGGTTGATCAGTGTCGACCAGATTGTGATCGGCATTGATTTCTTTAAGCAGGCACGATTAGGGTAAATTGGCATTGACTGGAATGGGTCAGTGTCGACCGGAGGTAAGTTGTAGAAAGCTTGATGGATGATTGATGAGGACTGGATCGTGAACACCTGTAGGGGCTGTAAAGATGTGGACAGAGTTTCACCTTAGCTAGATGCAGGAACAGAGTCACCAAGAGGTCAAGGAATCCTCACGATGTCGATGTTGCGAGGGTAGAGTAATGGTACACCTCTCAGGGATTGATTTGGACAAAATTCTCTCTTCTTCTGATTGACGATTCGAAGGCTCAAGGCTTAAGCTTTCTGTCTCTCTTTCTATCTAACCAAAACTAAATTCTAGCCCTGTATTTATAATCGGCACTGACCGAGGTACAATCAGTGCCATTCTAAAAAATCAGGCATCGACCGAGTACCAGTCAGCACCGATCAAGGAATAGATTCCCAAAATGGCCAAAAAGGATGAATTGGAAAGATAAGAGTATTATCCTTCTGACCCCAAATACAAGAAATATCCCACTGCATGATTTGGGGAGAGGAGAAATAGGGGGGATAGATGGATAAAATTGATATGGGAGGTTAGGAATTGATATGGGGTAGATAAGTGGTTAAGATACATGTAAAAAGTATAATTAAATAGTTAATATTTAATTATCCATGGGTAAAATACAATGGGGGTATAATAAACTTAGGATAGATGTTTAATTAGATATTTAATTAATACCCTAAAGGAAAAGTGGTGATATAAAGGTGCCCCAGGTTACCCGAGAAGGTAAATGAATGTGGGGGACACTAAATTGGGTAACCAATTTTAGGTGTCTACATTTTGCCCCTTTTTGTCGAGTAACTTGCGATAAGCAAAGTTGCAAGACAAAAACAAGGAGTTGGAAGAAAGGAAGAAAAGTGATGATGCAATCCCCCTCAAACTAGGGATGGGATGAATCTCAAAAGACCAACCGATCCTGAGTTTGAAAAAGGTAGATGAGAATGAAGGATGCCCCAGCTAGATATCTGGAGTAGATCTGATCATTGATGATGCATGAAAACAATAAAAAAGGCAGTAACCTAAGGAACTCACATTGATAGGGCAGACTAGATGGTCTTTGTATGAGATGACGTTAGTGGCTACAGACCCGTGAGTAGAAGGAGGACTGTAAAATAGTAGCAACCAAAGAGTGACACATTGGTAGGGACAACTAGATGGTCTGTGAAGGAGATGATGTTAGTGCCTACAGACCCGCTATCCTTAGGATGCCACAAATGCGAGTGACCCATGTACAGGGACCAGACTCAAAATGGGTGATAACATCAAAAATATGTGCCAAAAGGCAACACTAAGGTCATAATAATGATCAGATAAACAAGCCAAGCATCAACACTTTGGCAAAAAATATGAAGAGACATTCTCGTTGGAAGAATATGATGTGAAAAGACAAGAATGTAACCAATCGGTGATGATTGGCCTCAATCGGCGTCGATCAGAAAAAATCAACGTCGACTAAAACAATCAGGGCCGACCAGAAAAATCGGCACCGACCATCCCGAAACCCTATAAATATGGGAAAGGGAAATGGTAACGATTTATTTACACTGCGACGATTGATTTAGAAAGAGTCAAAAATTGAATTTGAGCAACATGGAAGCCTCCGAGAGCAGTCAGAAGTGGAAGAGGACATGACCTGGGGTAAGTGGATCTACTTTAGCTTTGTGTATGTGTTTATCATTCAATAGCATACTAGGATGCTAGATTTTAGGAAAAGTGGGGATAAGTGGGAGGCCAGAGTGTCTTGGACACTCGGCCTCTCAATCGGTGTCGATTGACAAAATTGGCACCGATTAGGTTCAATCGGCACCGATTGGGTTTCCGATCGACGTCGACTAGATTAGATCGACATCGATTGGAACTCAATCGGTGCCGATTGGATAGATGAGACTTAGAAAGTAGAGAAATGTGCTTTTGATGTTTTGATTTGAATAAATGAGAAGCTAACACCATTTTTGACGTCGTGGATGCAGGCACGAGAGGCTTTACACATGCGGGATGCTATTCCCGAGCTTCTGGAGACTATTCTTCCTGATGTGATAGATGACAATTGGCATCACCTAGAGCTAGCTGGGCTCAGGGGCTTCCATTACTACCGACGGGTGCCCCGAGACATGGAGTTGATGTGAGCCTTGATATGACGATGGGACAGCAGGACATGCACGTTCTGGTTCAGGATGGGTGAGATGACCATCACCCATGAGGATATCTATAGGATCCTCAGGCTACCGATTACAGGGGACCCGATAGAGACCACTCCACGAGAGCAGTAGTAGAGGGCCCTGGGACGATTATATGGAGACAGGGCAGATGATTCAGAGATAGTGTCTGGGGCGGTGAGGATAGCCTCACATTATAGACAGGATGATGCCAGGAGTAGACTGATAGCATTGATTCAGATGGTGATCTCCTACTTCGCTCTACCAGATTCAGGAGGTGGGAGATTTCCACTACTTTTACTGGACTGTGTCTGTGACATCCTGAGAGTTTAGGCAGGTGTTCATTTTGTAGATGCCTTATTAGCACAGATATATCATGAGCTGTGGATGTACACCACAGGTAGACAGATAGGTATCAATGTCAGCTTTGTGCTCCATTGCTGGGCATATGAGCATATAGTAGTGATCAGGCCATCAGGGCTCCCATGGATGCCAGGAGCAGAGGGGGCCCTCGAGTATGGATTCTGATGATGGTAGGATAACATGGCCCCAGGAGATACAAGGAGATCTACAGAGTGGTATACAGAGTGATTCAGGACTCTGACACCAGAGCAGGTTATATGGAGACCATACCGGGTCTACCTGACATGGGCCGGTCAGGATGCTCACCTGGTGGAGCTGAGATGGAGCAGGGTGGTCAGGGGCCGCAGGCTAGAGATTTTAGAGTGAGTCCCATTTATACGGGTGATGAGGTAGTTTGGTTTGGTACAGACGGTCCCGACCACATATGTGCCATATAGGTGGGACAACAGAGAGACCGACCTGCCGATTTTGATCCCAGCAGATCCACTGAGGGAGGCCCCACCTCCCATAGATAGTGATGACGACATAGGAGTGGATGATGGCTATGGGGCATGGTACCACACAGAGCTACCATGACACCTCCCAACATCCGTAGATGCAGATGAGGATGACATAGCTGCAGAGTTAGAGAGATTAGAGGGAGAGAATGCCACTCTGCTACAGAAACATCAGGCATCCCTGGAGGAGATCAGGACTCTGATGGAGGAGAGGGATGCATTGATACTGGAGAGAGATACCACTCGTCAGGAGTGGGATACAGTGATACAACAGAGAGATCACTATCATAGACATAGAGAGGCCCTCAGGGCCAAATACGGTGATACAGGCACCACCTCAGAGTCAGGGGCATAGGGTGCGGTAGCAGGAGGGCCACCACCTACAGCAGCAGTGCCATTACGAGCACCTGACATGGTGAGTCTGAGCACTTATCAGGCTCTCCTTGCTGAGGTGAGATATTATGAGGATGCCCTGACACAGCATGCCCCTGATGTGCCTTGTTACGGGGCGAGGAGGAGATCAGTGATAGCCGTGGCTAGTGGTGCATCAGAGGGTGTGAGCACCAGGAGAGATCGAGATGGTGGCAGGGCCACGGCAGCAGGCATCTCTAGCTCTGTAGGAGATGGCCAGGAGAGACAGCCTGGACCAGAGGAGGGTGGAGGAGACAGTGTTTTCCACCTATCTAACTTCACGATTTAGATGTGTTATTTTTGTATCGATATACTGATGTAGCCTCAATTTGAAGGCATTTTTGATGTATGATGTATATGGCTTGATTGGAAGCCATTCACTCTTTTGTACAGACATATATGTATATATATATTTTCATCCTTTTGTGTTATGTGATTGGACTCTTGTATTTGGATTTTGATAGATAGATGTTATGGATAGAGATAGATGTTATAGATGTGATTTATCATGGATAAATGGTTGATTTTAAACTAACATGTTTTTTTAGATGTTAATTTAAAATGATATAAATATATGGATGCACATGTGTTTTTAATACATGCTTTTTGATGATATTTAGATGATAGACTTTGACTGAGTAAATTAACATGTTAAATGTCAATTTAACTTAGATGAACAACAAATAAACATGGGAAATGTCTATTTAGAATAAAGAAAGAGATGCAATGTTCTTAAAAAGGCACTACACCTAGATAGAAAAAGAATGATAAGTTAGACTCCTCACTGACCATAAATAGAGACCTCGACGGAAAATCAAAAAATGATGCACACAAGGCCATAGATGAGGTTAAAATAAACTCAACACTAGTTAGTCACAAACCAGATCTAGGAGGTAGATGAAACTAGAAGCAAGTATGTATCAAGCCACAATACACGAAGGACGGAACACGTGCTTAGACAGGGTCTCCATATGATTGGAAAAGGTCTTATACCTCAGCTTTATGATTTTTCTGACAGAAGAGAAAACTGATCAAAGCGGGAAGTTTGCAAGATATGGAAAGACTGATCGATACGGGAAGTCTTTCTGAGATGCTAAAAAGTGAACAAACTGGCCAAAAGGAGAATTTTGTTACTACAAAAGGCTGATCGATGCGAGAAGCCTAAAAATGCCATGAAATAAACAACCATCCTTCAAGGGAGAGGTCTGTATTTTGATTTTGATGGTAGCCATCCTTCGAGGGAATGGTCTACACTTTTTGATTTATTTGATAAGGCATGGATAGCTGTCCTTCGAGGGATCAGCCTATCTTTTTAGGAATTAGGATAGCATCTTTTTTTTTTTTTTTGGAAGAAGCTGAGTTTAGACCAGATAGATCAGATGGGGGGAAAAGAAAACATATATAAGCACATATTCATGTCCCGAGTGGATTCGATTAGGATAGATGAAGTAGTGATTAAGGTATTCCTACCATGAGAAGGAACAAATCCGTAAAAAAAATGCTATGAGCAGAGCCGCAGTGTTCATATTTAAGGTATAGAAAGAAATAATGTGGAGTACCACATAGTTCTGAATCACTACAAAATGTGTGACTGGTTGTAGATGGATGAAAGATCTGTTTTGTGACTAAGATCATGTAAGATAAAGTTTAACAGTAGAAGGGCCTCAGATGCAAGGCATTAAGAGGTTCCATTTCAGGTACACCATCCATGGAAGATAGGTGATAAGCCCCAGACCCATACTTATGAGTGACAACGTACGGACCCATCCAGTTAGGAGAAAACTTACCACGCTGACTCCATTCTAGTGTAGTGACATTTTGGTTTTCTTTAAGAACAAGATCACCAACTTTGAAGTCATGGTGCTGCAAATGCTTGTTATAAGCACGTTTGACATGCTCAAGATAGACTTGATGATGCTCAAGAGCATTGAGACGTCACTCATCTAGCAACTCAAGCTGCGCTAGATGGTTTTGACGATAGTCCTCATCAGAGACAAATTCTCTGAGAGAGACGCGAAGAGATGGAATCTAGACTTCCAAAGGAAGGACAAGCCTCAGACCCATAGATGAGAGAGAAGGGAGTAGCACCAGTAGGAGTACGAATGCTAGTCTGATAAGCCCAGAGAGCAAAAGGGATATGTAAATGCCAATCCCTACCAGCTCGACTAGTTACCTTTGCGAGGATATTACGCAAAGTTTTATTGGAAGCCTCAGCTTGGCCGTTAGCTTGGGGATAGTACGGAGAAGAAAAGATGAGTTTGATATTGAAAGCATCACAGAGGTTCTGTAAATCGATGTTTTTGAAAGACTTACCATTGTCTGTGATGAGTTTGTGTGGAACACCAAAGCGACAAATGATGTGTTGATAGACAAAATCAACAATGGGTTTAGCTTTGGTTGATGAAAGAGGAATAGCTTCCACCCACTTAGTGAAGTATTCCATGGCAGTAATGATAGAGTGATGATGCTGTGAAGAGTGGGGATTGATGAGACCAATGAGATCAAGACCCCATTGTGAAAAAGGCCACAAATCTGCTGCAGGTTGCAAAGCCTGACTAGGGATATGTGTAAGATTGGAATGTTGTTGACACTTGACACATTTCTTAGCATATTCACAACAGTCTTGATTAAGAGAAGGCCAATAGTAACCTAAATGTAAGATGCATTTAGCTACGGCCAAGCCACTAAAATGTCCACCACAGATACCGTCATGGACTTCCTGAATGGCTTTAGATGATTCAGGGGTTTTGAGGCACCGAAGCAAAATACCATCAAAACCACATTTGTAGAGGATTCCACCCAGAATAGTATAGCAATTAGCGTAGGATAAAATATCTTCTGCCATTGGAAGTCAGATCTGGAGGAAGCACTGAATGGGATAGATAATCAAAAATGTGCTGATACCACTCATCTTGAGTGTTGGTTGTGACGGCATTGATTGAAGTCAACTGCCTGAGATGAGATGGTTGGTCTAAATGCTGAACAACCACATAAAGTTGTGAGTCTTCAATAAAAGGTGGAATAAGTGAGGCTAAAGAAGCCATTGTATCTGTGAATCGGTTTTAGTGTGAGGAATAGCTTGGATAGTAAATTTATCGAAAGATTGAAGCTGAAAGAGAACGATATCGCGATATTTTTGAAGGATATCATTTTTGCACTGATAGACACTAGTGACTTGATTAACGATGAGTTCAGAGTCATTGAAGATGTCGATATGGTGAGCACCAAGATTAATGGCATTTTGAAGACCTAAAACGAGAGCTTCATATTCAGCCATATTATTGGTACATTCAAAGTTAAGCTTGTGTGCGATAGGGATAGGTGCACCCCAAGGAGGAATCATGATGAAACCTGCACCTCCCCCTTGCTGACATTTGGACCCATCAAAGAAGAGTTTTACTTTAAATGGAGATAGACCAAAATTGATTTGTTGGATGTACTCATCTGGGAATTGAGCAAGGGGGATTTGAGTGTCTGGAAGAGGAGTATCAGCTAATTGATCTGTAATGACCTGACCCTTGATAGATTTCTGTGAGATGAACTCGAGGTCAAACTCTGTCATGAGCATGAGCCAACGAGTGATACGATCATTGTGATAAGGTTTCACATGCATTGTCTTGAGTGGATTAACACTTGTAACAATGTAGGTTTTGTGATTAAGGAGGTAATGACGAAGTTTAGAAGTTGCGAAGAAGAGAGCACAACACAGTTTTTCAGCTTCAGAATAGCGTGTTTCATACTCATGAAGAGTGTGACTGATATAATAGACAGCCTGTTCTTTACCATTAGCATCCTGATGCGAGATCATGGCTCCCAGAGCATGGTCAGTTACAGAAATATAAAGATAGAATGGCTCCCCCTCGCGTGGAGGCATGAGCACAGGTGGAGAAAGAAGATAAGCTTTGAGATCATCAAAGGATTTTTGGCAATGCTCATCCCATTCAAAATGAACATTTTTATGGAGGAGATGATGAAAAGGTTGACAACGGTCTGAAAGCTGTGAGATAAAATGATGCACACTGATTGAAGGCATCCTTGAAGACCACGGAGCTGCTTTAAGTTGGAAGGGGGAGGCATCTCGAGGATAGCCTTTATTTTTGTGGGATCAACTTCAATGCCCCTAATAGAAATGATAAATCCTAAGAGTTTACCAGTGAGAATGCCAAACACACATTTAGATGGATTTAGGCGAAGACAAAAATGAATGAGTCTCTCAAAGAGAGGCACAAGAATGAAAAGATGATCCTGATGGTGTTTGGACTTACCGAGGAGGTCATCAACGTAATCTTCCATAGTTTTGTGTAAGAGATCATGGAAGATGTAGGTCATTGCATGTTGATAAGTTGCTCCTGCATTCTTAAGACCGAAGGGCATGACGCGATAACAAAAAGTCCCCCAAGGAGTTATGAAGGAAGTCTTATGCTGGTCCTCTGGTGCGATGAGAATTTGATTATACCCAGAGAAACCATCCATAAGAGAAAGCATCTCGTGACCTGTAGTTAAATCCACGAGTTGGTTGATATTAGGTAGAGGAAAATCATCTTTCGGACAAGCGAGATTAAGATCCCGAAGTCGGTGCAAATTCAAATTTTCCCAGTAGCTTTGGTTACTGGTACTACATTTGAAACCCATTGTGGATAGTCAATGGGTTGGATGAAGTTGGTGGAAAGCAAGCACTGCAACTCTTCTTTAACGAGGAGGGATACACGAGGATGCATCTTACGTAGTTTTTGTTTAACTGGTTTGATGTCTGGAAGAGTAACGATATTGTGGACCACGATATTAGGATCGAGGCCTAGCATATCTTTGTATGACCAAGAAAATGCTTGGCGATGGTGGGAAAGAAAGGCAGTGAAGTCTCCTAACTCCTGTGGATTAAGAGATTGGCCGACCTTAATGATGCGAGGGTCTTTAGAAGTCCCTATATTAAGGTCGACAGTGGCTTCGTTGAGAAGTGTAGACGTGTCAGAAGGAATGGTTTTAGGAAGATAAGAATCCTCTGCCCCTAGATAGGTAAGGACAAAATCATCATCCGCACAATGGATAGTATTGATAGTGGGAGAGTCATCTCCAACTATTTCAGGGAAGACTAATGGTATGGAAGTGGATTTTCCATTAGTCTTATAGGTCAGTGGACCTAAGGAAATGGTATTGACTAAAAAAAAGTTAGGCAGGATGGAAATGGTGTCATCCACATTAAGTGATGCTTCCGACCTGACGGGAGAAGATGGTTCCTCAATGGAAAGAGGCTCATCGAGAATGGTGACGGTGGCTTTCGAGAGAGGTTTAAACCCTAAACCAAATTTTTGATGTGGTTTAAGAGTTGGAATGGATGCGAGGTCATGCACACCCTGTTCATACTTTCCCAGGCCAAATCCTTTCCATGTGCATCGATATAGATAAGTTTTTGTGAACGCAGGATTTTGTAGACAATCAAACCCTGCTGAATAGGGTTTGGCCCTAGGAGGAGAATCCAGATGATAGTGAGGTGTATCAAGACCACCGTAGATGAAGTTATTCTGTTGATTGGGTAGACCAATGGTGATGATGTGACCAAGACCTGGCTGATATTCAGGTTGTTTGTCTGGCCTACCATACTCGTTAGGTTTGAGATGGGCGTCAAAAGAAAGAAGAGGAAGCTCTCCTAATGAAAAATGCTGCAATGTTTCTTCTAGATTTTGTAAATCTGGTAATTTTGTTGCAGGTATGGAAGAGGATGAAGCCTCTTCAGGAGAACAAGCATTCTCCTTTGGAGGGGCAGACCCTGTGGTCATATCACATTGTGCGAAGGGAAAGGATCTCCTGGATGAGTATAGATTTTTCCCTCATACTGATATTTTATGCATCGATGGAGGGTTGATGGGACGCAGTGCATTGTACAAATCCAGGAGCATCTGAGGATCATATTGTAGTGGAATTTCCCTTCAACAATGTAAAAAAGCTCATGAAGCAGTTTCTTGCCTACTCGAATGGGCAGGACCACAGTTCCTAAAGTAACTGCCAGCTGATCGTTAAATGATCAAAGGGCAAAAGGTGGTGGTGACACTACATTCTTTGGTAACTTAAGTTGCTCGAATGTGTGGGAGGAAATGACGTTGAGTGCAGCACCACTGTCGATCATAGTGCATTTTAACGTAGTGTTATTGATTTGAACTGTGATAAAGAGAGGAGCCTCTAAATCCTCAGAAGAAAGGGGAGGAATTTCAGAATCCTCAAAGGAAATGGTGGTTGACAGTCTATTCAATCCAACAACCATCTCAAAAGGCTGGGGCTCATCTGAATTCACTGCGATATGGCACAGATTATCGATCAGAGCCTGGTGATGCTGGGGAGATGACTGAATGAGGTCAAAAAGAGACATTTTGACCAGAGCATGGGTGAGTTGTTTCATAACACTCTCCTCAACTGACACAGGAATCTGAGCCTGAGGTGAAGCATGAATAGAGATCTGAGGTCTCGGGGTTGATGAGGAAGGAGGAACTCCTTCAGGGGCCGCAGAAATGATGACCCATGGTCGAGAGGCTGTAGAAGATGATGGATTATCATACTGTTGTGCTCTAGTGGCGATATGAATTGTGTCGATTTGAGAAGGTGGAAGATCATCTGGAGTGGAATTAATAGAATTAGAGGCCTGAGTAGACCGTTCAGGCTCAGATGTAGTTGGGATGATAGGAGACACTTGTTCCTCCTCCTCTTCCAGTAGAAGATCACTTTCTTCCAAGAGGCTGTTAACGACAGATTGAAGGGCTTTACATCCCTCGGTGTCATGACCTGGAGTGTGGTGGTAAGCACAAATCAAATCAGAGTTGAACCAGGAAGGTTTTACTCCTTTGGGATTATAGGGTTTGATCAGAGGAAGAGATATAGATGAAGATTGGATAAGTTGGTGAAGAATTTTAGTATAGAATCTGGTAGACAAAGATGAGGACAGAGATGATGAAGGCACCTCTTTAGCCTTAACAGACTACCGAGGTAAAAGAATCTACATATCTAGTTTGATAGTCTTTTTAGGGATTGTTTTGCTTTTCTAGACATTGGGAAAAGTAGCCTTAGGTGCTTGAGATGGAAGCAAGTGAGGCAAGATTGATTTTGGTGGAGGAGGAGCTCCTAAGATAGATTTTGAAGATGACGAAGACGTGACAAGTGTTTTGGTCTTCAGAGATGAAGAAGGCTGCTTGGCCGAAATAGATGATGATTTAGATAAGACTGATTTAGATGGGGGAGGAGCTTCCAAAATAGATCTGATAGGAGGCACAAAGGGTGCCTTAGCTTTTGGTGATGAAGATGATGGTTCTGATAAAAGAGGTGACCCCTTTCCAATAGGTAAATCCACTTTACGAGGCACCAGTGAAGATGGTGTTGTAGAAGAAGATGCCTTTTTCAGTGGATAAATCCAATCTTTTATGAGGTGCAAAGAGGTATTTTTGAGGGAAAGCACCAAGAGTCTTGATGGTCTGAAATATTGGTTTTCCCTTTTCAGGGATGGTGACAACTTCGACCGCATAAGGTGATTGTAACCATTTTGGAGGAAGTAAAGGAGATGATACTGATGATGTAACCTTAGGTTTAAACTCCAATTGTTTATGTCTGAGTCCAGGTGTCGGAAGTACAGGTGTTGATGCTAACTCTTTAGATGTTTCCTTAATAGGCAAGGAAGCACTGATGGTGGAAGATATAGGTAATGAAGAGGCAGCCTCTAGTGAGGAAGGTACTTTAGATGCAGTAATTGTGGGTGTAATTACTGTAGAAAAAGTGATGGGAAGGGTTAATATTGAGGACGCTTCTGAAGGTATAGAAGTTGGTACAACTATGGGCACATTAACCAAAGGCATGGTCATGGAAAAAATGGGAGCGACAGAAGTAGAAGTATCCATAGTGGAAATTTGAAGGGATGTAAATGACTCAAGCATCGAAAGAATATCTGACATCGAGACAGATGAAGATGACACTGTCTCAGGTATAGGTGGAAGATCAGGATGGTGAGGCAGAGGGAGACGACTCTGATTCTAATAAAGGAAGACTCAAAGATGGACCATGTGAGGATGGTGGGATCTTAGAATTTGAAGGAGTGGGGAGAGTCCCGATTCAGTCGACATGTTTGTGGTTGATCCCAATTTAGAAGAAGAATCATTAGTAGAAATGAAGCTGATAGTATGAGTGTTTGGTTTTTGAGATCCCTGAAGTGTCATTGTTTGGAGAGTGATTAGGAAAAGGTTTTTTAAAGACATCAAGAGATTGATTTGGGGGAGCATTGGGATTATCCAAGAATGATCTCACCTCTATCGATGAATTTTTGGACGAGATTTTTGAAAGTCTGACATCATTCGATGTCATGGCCTTTGCTTCTATGATAATGACAAAAGTCATTTTCACGATACCAGAATGGTCGTTCTTTTTTTTCATCTAACTCTCTAATGGGAGGGAGTTCGATCATGCTAACTTCCAACATATTGTTTAAGATGGAAGTGTATGATTCCCCTAACAGAGTATAAGACTCGAGATGGCGGGGGTCCTCGAGAATGAAGAATCTCTCCGAGGTGTTTGATTAGACGTGTTATCAGATCGTGATGTCTTTAAGATGATAGCATTTGTGGATCCTGATTCTTGTCTTTGTTAGAAGAAGAAGGATTTGATTTTGTGAATTGAGAAAATTCTGGTTTAGACTTAGAGCTAAGTTTTAACTTCCCTTGTTCAATGGCACGAGATTCAAGTTTACGTGCCATTGTGAATGCTTCTTCAAATGTATGAAAGGATTGAATCCTTAAGGTGGAAGAAATATGGTTGGTGCAAGATTGAGTAAACAACTCGATTTGCTGAGGTTGAGGGAGGGAGAAAGACAATTGATTTATTATACCTCTCCAATGAGTGACAAAGTCTGCAATAGACTCGTCATCGAATTGACGAATGTTATAAAGATCTGTAATCAATATCTTATGTGTGATGTTTATTGAGAAGTTTTCAACAAACATCTGAGCTAATTGAGAGAAAGAAAACAAAGAATGTTGGGGTATGTTATTGTACCAGTCTAAAGCGGGCCCTGCTAAAGACATAGGAAAGGTACAGAGCATAAGCTCCTGATCCTGGACTATAAGGTAGCAAGCATGCTTGAATGCTCACAGGTGTTGTTGAGGATCCTCCCGAGCTATGAAATTTTGAGAACTTAGGAAGTTCCCATTGGGGAGGATAAGGCTTAAAAGCCACTGCTGGATGAATCGGTTCATTACATACTTCTTCAAAAGAGTATGATGGGTGAGCCCCTTTGGTGGAGGCTTCTAGGTCTACGATTTTATTGAAAAGAAGTTGGATGACATGTCAGATTGAGGAGGGGGCATGTTGGTATGTCCCACATAAGAAGCAAATGGTAGGTTTTGTTGAGGCATTAATGGGGGATTCATCTGCTGATTAACAGGATGATAAGAGGAATAACCAGGCATTCTGGGTGATGCCTGGCGAGGTATTTATTGTGAAGGATCCTGCATATAAATAGGTTGTGAGATGACAAGTGGTTGAGAGAAAGGTGGTTGAATGAAAGATGGAGCCTGTGATTGGTGGGTTCCTACACTTGCCGACTAAATCGGAATGGATTGAGGAATGTGGGTGTTGATTTGATTTGATATGGTGGGGAAAAAAACTCTGAATGAGGCTTTTGACTACCAGATTGGTTATTAGGGGTGCGACACCAAAGGATGAGTAAAGGTCACTGTTGTTGGAGCATTAGAAGAAAGACCAGCTGGAGGATGAGAAGGAGGAACCGACTGACCCATAAGGAGGGGGTTGGTTCATAGAGAGATACTGACCCTGAGACATAATAGATGACATAGAAGAATTAACAGTCAATTTGTGGGAGTGTGGACGCACTCATCATAGCTAAAGAAGAGGGCCTCTCAAAAGTAGGCTGTGGAATAGCCGAGGTAGTTGTGGCACTAGGGATAGGCAAGGTCATTTGAGAACCAGTCGACATGGTCGGTGGAAGAGAAAAAGGAGGCATAGATGTGCCACCCTCTTTCATGGTTCGAGGTGAGAAAAAGCATGCTAACTGCTCTATAAAATCCTGGGATGGTTCATGAGAATAATCGTAAACTTGCTGGATCGGTGGTCCCTGATCAGATATTTGAACAGACTTATGCACTAGGTAGTCCATAAGGGCTACCGAGTTGTGGTCAAGGAGCACCTAAAATTCAGGATCTCCATGAGGAACATACTCTATATCAGAAGCAGATGACACCTCTGAAGGACTGGGGGAAGCTGGTCATGATGGGATCACTTTAGGATGATAGAAAGGATTATATGACCAAGATGGGGAACCAACTAATAGCGGTCCCGAAGAAGACCTGAGGGGTGCCGAAACATCCACATTAGTGGTGATCTCAGATGAAGAAGAGGCCAGTTGAGCCATTTTTCTAGATTGTGACCGGGTGATGACCGTCATAAACAAGCAAAAACACAGAAAAAAGATTGACCTAACTAATGCACAGACAATTCAAGCAGCGTAGGTGATTATCTCTTTTAAATTTTCATGCTTTTTAAGAAAGAAAATGTTTGGGAAGGCTTTTTAGAATGGGGACTACTCAATTGGCCAAACTAAGGATGGTTTGGGGAATGTTTTGGTGAGGAGTCCTGAAGGCAATCTTCAGTAAAAGACTGGTATGTGGCTTGATATAGGGGCATACCCCCACACTTCACACACCGCTGTGATAAGGGAGTCGGGTGCTTTGCAAATATATACCAGAACTTCCATGAATTTATAGCATGCGGCCCGAGTACCGCATATGCTCTTCCTCTTGGATGTCACTTCCAAGTAGGTGAGACCAGGGAAAGAGTTTTTATTTAAATGCTTTATGCCTAGTGATTTTGGATTTATGTGCAAGGGTGAAAAATAAAAATCAAATAGTGTCACTACTAATTTTGATCAATTTTCCAACCTATTTAGAAAACTAGATGAAGAACATACAATAGAAATGATAAATAAAAATGTTCTTTTTAAGCAATAAAATCTGAAGTGTTTGATTGTCCATGAAGACAAGTCAAACAAGCTCTTTCCCAATGTGATTAATTATTTTTTAAACCCGGAAACCAAAGTGTTTGAGTGTGATAAAAACCGCAAATGAGCAAGTTCTTTACCTGTAGATTTAGCTCTCCAAGGTGTGTGGACTTCAAAAAGTGCGTTGTTGAGCTCTTCCCCTCAAAAAATCCCACGAACAAGAAAAGTGCTCCACAAGACAAGGTTAAGTAATTATGCAAACAAATCCAGAAAGATATATCCAGATAAATAGATATTAGTAGAAGAGAAATTTTTATTTAAGAAACTAGAAAACTTTCAAGAAAATGACAATTTTGCATAAAGAGATAAATCAAAAAGCGCAACTTTGAAATCAAATCAAATATTTACTAATTTTAGAAATAGAAATGGGAATCTAGATATGCAAGAAAGAAATAATTTTGATTTTGCACAGATTATAAACAAAAGAAACAAGACCAAAATGAAGAAAGGAAATGCTTAAAGAAAACTGATGAAAATCAGTGAAGAAAAAGAACTCAAGCTCAAAAAATGGAAAAGAAATGAACTTACCAATAGGGGACTTTGGTCGTGATCCCACCAGGCGTTGCCATAATGTAGATCAAGAATTTCCGCGCTTGTTACCTGTCCAAGTTAATGCACCAAACTAAACACAAAAGTCCTTGAAAAATTCAAATGAAATCGATACTTGATAATTAAAATGGGATCGAAAGACGTATATGGGAGGAAAGCCAATGTAGACAAGACGGGTGCACATGAGCAATCCTGCAAAGTAGATCTGAGAAACCTGTGATGCACAAACCCTTAGCAGAAAAAGACAACGTTAAAAGATATTTGGGTGAACTTCCTCGAAAAGCAAGTCTGGGAAGCGATGAGCTTCCTCGGCGGATGTCAGTCCATGTTTTCAATTTAAGGAAAGAAGCATACGTGATAAAAGATGTAGGTACATGTTTAGATTTTCCGATTAAAAATAAAAGATAGAATGTAAACAACAGACAAAATATAAACAACAAATAGGAAACTGTGAAAACAATGCTAGACTTATGTTACTTGTACTTGGCACTTGTCTGCAGGTTGATTGGTGTCGACCAGATTTTGATCAGCATCGATTTATTTAAGCAGCGCATTGATTAGGGTAAATCGGCATCGACTGGAATGGGTCGGCATCGATCTGGAGGCAAGTTACAAAAATATTGATAGATGATTGATGAAGACTGGATCGTGAACACCTACAAGGGTTGCAAATATGCGGATAGAGTTTCACCTTAGCTAGATGCAGAAATAGAGTCACCAAGAGGTTGAGGAATCCTCATGATGTTGATGTTGCAAGGGTAGAGTAATGGTACACCTCTCAGGGATTGATTTGGACAAAATTATCTCTTTCTTCCGATTGACGATTCAAAGGCTCAAGGCTTAAGCTTTCTGTCTCTCTTTTTTTCTAACCAGAACTAAATTCTAGCCCTGTATTTATAATCAGCACCGACCATGAGGTACAATCGGCACCGTTCCAAAAAATCAGTGTCGACCGAGTACCAATCAGACGCCAATCAGGGAACAGATTCCCAAAATGGCCAAAAAGGATGAATTGGAAAGATAAGAGTATTATCCTTCCGACTCCAAATATGGAAAATATCCCGCTTGCATGGTTTGGGGAGAGGATAAATAGGGCGGATAGATGGATATAAGTGATATTGGAGGTTAGGAATTGATATGGGGTAGATAAGTGGTTAAGATACATGTAAAAAGTATAATTAAATAGTTAATAATTAATTATCCATCGGTAAAATACAATGGGGTATAATAAACTTAGGATAGATGTTTAATTATATATTTAATTAATACCCTAAAGGAAAAGTGGTGATATAAAGGTGCCCTAGGTTACTCGAGAAGGTAAATGAATGTGGGGGACACGAAATTGGTTAACTAATTTTAGGTGTCTACAGCTCGAGCCTAGAACGATTTGGAGAGGAGATTGATAACGCTTTGTAGGCATGATAAACCTTATTACCTTTTCTAGCAGTTTATTGCATTGCACTTTTAGCTAAATGAAATTTCTTGAAATATATTTTGAGATGTTGAAATGAATTGGAGTTTTCGGTTGCTAATTTCATGCAAATAAATATGTCAGGGTATGAAATAAAGTTATAAGATAATTATAAATGAGTTGTAGATGTACATATTTTATCCTGCAAATGCACCATTGGTTATGATAACTTTTTATATTTCTATAGCTGTAAGTAATTTAATACTCAGTAAATGGGTGTGCATGTAATACACATTTTTATGGTTAATAGAACCCTTGGGGGGAGGGGGAATATGTTGAATTTATGATCCTGTGTATTATTGTTATTAGTTTGATAAAAAAAAATTTGAAGAATGATACCCATGAAACGATATACCATTAGAATCACAGCTATTGTCATACTGATTTTTGAGTGTTTAAGATGAAGATAAATATATAATGAAGCGAATCCGTGATTTAGATGTAAATGAATTAGGAGCTTGTCATCTTGAACCTTATTTTGTGACCTTGAGATTTTGATCTCAATAATAGGTCACAGATATAATTATCTCTCAGTCGGTGGGAAGTAGGATAGGAATGTAAAAGTATCTACTCACCATTTGCATGTGACAGGAGTCATGTTGGGGGAATTTTCTCTCATAATTTTTAATTGGGATTAAATAGAAACTTTAATGTAAGGGATAATCAATTATTATGCCCTCCCTTGGTAGAGAAAGTATTATGGAATTCTTAGGGATAATGGGAAAACTAAATCAATCCACGTTCTTCTGTAATATCTTTCTCAGCTACGAGAATGTGTATTATTGCTATGGGAAGCTAGTCCCTAATATAATTATTTATCTTTAAATACTTTTTTGATATACTTACCATGATATTAAAACTAATAGTAGTTACCGAAACAGGTCGTATAGAGTTTCGTGGCTGTAAGTAAGGGATATACTTTCAGTTGACAAGGTGTGTAAGTACCTTTCCTAAATGATAATTAACTTAGTTCACAAAAACTCCCTGAAATTGATAAGTATCTTAGTGATTTGTATGCTATTGGTTAATTGTATGTAAAGTGGTAATAAATACCATTATGGCTAGCGATGGTTATGAATAAGTAAATTTGTATATACCTGTATCAGTTACTTAGACAATAAAGAAATATATAAATAGTAACCTCAAGATTTTAAGCTAATAATGTATGGAAGATGTAAGTTGAATGGATTTTTTGTCTTATCCTCAAATAGTTAAAATTTCAAAGAAGATTAGTAGTTGCTTGATGGAACTATAATTAATTTGTTATCTTGTCTATGACTGACCTTGTATTCTTAAGTGAATTATATGAATCATTGCAATGCAACATTTCATTTACTTAAATGATCAACAACATAAACTTTTAGGTAGGGCTAAAAGGTTTTTCATGATCATGTCCGTATGAACTGACAGGTGCTAACATGTTTTGTAGATGAATCTCTGTCAGGATGGAAGGAAGATCAAAGTTGAAATTTTTTCTTTTTCGTTATGATTGATTAATAAGGACTATACTGCTTCTAGAATTTTAAATTATTGAATTACCATTTTTTTTTCATGTTATTGCAAAGGGTAAAAAATTAGATACATCTGTTGTATATGGTACAGAAACGAAGCAGTGAAAGAAGAGTATTTTGATCTCTACAAAGTCTTGTTGTTTAGTTGTCTAAATGTATGAAATAAATATGTTATCAGTTAATGAAAGTAATTCAAAGGATTGTTTGGTGACCTTGATCTTTTATTACTGTCAGTACGTTGAGGTTATAGTGAATAAATTAGTATGTAAATGTGGCAGTGTTAATGTTGGCACTTCTCAAATGTAGCACCCGCATTTCGGATGGGCTATAGGTATTTGAGACTATAATGGAACCATCCCCAAGTATGATGTAACCTTGCACACTTAAGGACATAACTCCAGACAAGGTGGGTTCCTGTACCTACCTCTGATACTACTATTACTCCTAATGCTAAGTAGTGAATCCTAGACCAAACATGCCAATTGTGTTTAAGGATAGAAGGATGTCTAGATAGGGGTATAATGATAAGCTTATGCAGGTGATAGCAGTCCATTAATGGAAAAATTTCATCTCCCTTTTTCAAGAATGTAATATTATAACCGAGTGAGCGTGAGAGAACTTGTTGGATGGTGTGCACCATAAGATCAGACACGTGGGATTCACGTTCGTAGCTAAAGGCATTACACATAAATACATGGGGACTATGAAGTAAATAAGTACGCATGAGCCTAAAAGTACAATATGGGTTAAAGTTTACTTCATTGGTATGATTTAGTGAATTAACTGAGTAGTAGGGACTACAAGAGTTCCAAATAGATCAAGATGATGAATGCTTAAGGAACATACAGTCATTTCCAATCACGATTATGGGGCTGATCAATCTAGTATTTGTAGAGACCACACTTTCAAAATATGAGACCCATGGGAAGTCAGCCACCATTTTGGCTATGGTACTAAGTTATAATAAGGAGGGATCACATTTTACTTAAGCAAAAATCCTGTTATATATAGAAGAAGAATTTGAGAAGAGAAGGAGAAAGTTGGTAGTGCTAACTTAGACTAAAGTATTCAACCACTATACAACTATGTCTATAAAATAGTATCAAATCTACCTATAATTAAGGACATAATTCAATATTTGTATGTATAATATATGGTGTCCTGGAATTAAACAATGAATTGACCATATATGATGAAATTTGGTAGTTGAGGTAAAAAAGGATGTCTCATTGATGAACTATAATGATCTTATGCACCTATTGCAGTCCATTAATGGGAAATCAAATCTCTCCCTTTGAATTTGAAAATGTCCAATATGTAGCTAATGTCAGTAGTTCTATGACAAGTCCAGTTGGTATGCCGATCTGAGCTACAATAGAAAAAGATATCAGCTATCATAATAGGATTAGAGCATAAAGACATGATGTGAATAACACATGACATGAGCATATTGACCTAAGTACAATATAGGCTGAAGTTTACTTCATTGGTATTGTCTTTTACTGCCACGTATCATGCACTGGTAGTAGTACTATCCATTAAATTCGATACCATGTTAATGAACTTTGATAGGCTACATGTAGCACACTCATTTCCTATACAGAAGATGATATGGGGATAGTCAATCTACCGTAGATTTTTTAACCCTTTCAAAGTGTCCCTAGCAAGGACATTTTTAGTGTACTAAAGGGAAATCATAAGGGGAGGCGCACATTTTCCTTAGAAAGGAATCCTTGCATATCAGGCAAGTATGTCTTCAAGATGCAATGCATTACAAGTCAAGAATGGCACATGGAGGAAGACTTGGGAATGCAAGGTGTACCTAACCAACTGAGTCTATGTATGCAGGATAAAGGATTCTAAGTGACTTAGCTGATATGGAAGGTTAGTTTATAGAGGGGAAACATGCAAAATGAATGCATTATGATCTTTATTGATAGAGAAGGTGGGTATTTAGGATCCAAGATGTGCAAGGGGAAAGAAAAGAAGATAGGACCTTGTAAAAGGTTGAGTAAGAATGCGTGTCAAGGGCGTGCATGAGGAACTGTAAAGTTTGCCAATGTTGTCAAAAGCCTATTATTCATGTGAGAAAGTGACCTGAAGATTGTAAAACACTAAGAGTCACTATGACACTTTCCACAGTTGTCCAGATAACTAGGAGCAGTGTCCCAAGATAACAGTTAGAAGAGACTACTTCGATGTCTAAGGTACCTTACTCATCAATGGTGGGTGGTTTGATGTAATGCCATTAAGTGTGCACCAGGCTTAAGGATATTTCCTATTACAGTGGGAGTGGTGAGTATATTTGCATGAGTGAGTCCAGGTAGACATCACTGACCAGGTATGTAATTGTGGATCCTTCGGTAAAATGAGAGGGGTCTCATAGGGGCATAGTGATCTTATGCACCATAACAGACTAGTGAATCAGGAATAATTATCTCACTTTGTGTCAAATGTACTGTTAGAACTTTAGATGATGGAAGTTTGGAGATTGTTGAGATAGTAATTAGGAGCACGATTAAAGGTTTAATGTAAAGTCATGATGTGATGGTAAACATTCATGAGCTCCAGTGGTTTATACGCTAAAGTTTACTTCATTGGTATGATTTACTAATTAACTGGTACTATTAAGATAATTAAGTTTATCAGTTAATGACCATATGAGAAATATTGTGCAATATGGTTATGGGGCTATCAATGTAACATTATAGATGTGTTTTGCCCTTCGGGTCTGAAGTTCCATGTAAGGATTTTGTTGATGCAATAAAAATCATAAGAATCAGATCTTCCGTAAGCCTCCTATTGTATTGAGAGAGCAGTGGACTCCTGAGAATTTTATAATCTGAGCAAGTGATGGGTAACTTGGTGAATGTAAGGTTACCTAAATTGGGTGAACCACATTAAATACTATCTCTTTGTGTTTTTTTGATTTTATTTTGCACTTTATAAGGGAAGATACTGTAATGAATCATTTATGCATATTAGTTTGATAAAAATGTATGTGATTCAAATGTGAGGGATTATTCCACATATAAGGTTGAGTAAGTCCCTTATTTCCTGAAACATAAGGAAATACTTACATACTATGAACTTATGGTAGGTATCAAAATAAGTGAAATATTATAAGTATGCTCAATTGAATATTCTTAATTAAGCATAAATATAAGAAAGATGGTATACTTAAGATGAAATGTTAGGTTAACCTCAAGAGCATGAGAAATTTGATAAAGGAATGAAACGTATTCACACCTTTTAGCAATATGAGATTACACAACCATTATTTATAAAAAAATATAGATATAGGGGTACCAATGTTGCCCTACTTTGTGATATAGTTATAATCAGTGGCATAAAGTCAAACTATGTTGGTAAGAAACATAGGCTTAATTGATTAAGCTAAGACACTATTAAAATCCTGCAATGCTGATCTTAAACAAAATTGAAACAAACAAAATTGTTTTCACTCTCCATTTATGGTTATCATTGACTTGCGATCTAATGAGGTAATTAATCATATTTGGATAAATTAAATATCCTATGTAATCTAATAGAGATAAGACCTTACATATGACTCATTCGAGGAGGAATTGTCACAAAACCTAGACTATCATGTCATGATTTTTAATTACCTTAAAAGATAATAAGATACCTTGCTCTAATGCAGAATGCTTAACGAGACTAACTCACTACATCTACTACACAGTTCGTATCACTATAAAGACAGTTTTCATTGTATGGATACCGTTGTTGAGTAGTTTGTACCATAGTTGCCTCATCAAGAGTCTAGAATATTGCAAGGTATTGTAATAAGTACAAAGCTCTTGTTAGAGTTACAAATTTAGATTGAATCTCATAAATACGCACCACGATATCAATTTATGATGACTATGGGATGGGAAGTGGTCTAATAATGAATTGAATCATTACAGAGACACTTACTTTCCCATAGACATCATAGGATGACATGGAGTTACATATTCCTGTACAGGATTAATCCAGACATTGTAACTTGTACAAGGTTGATGGTTGTTAATAGGCATCAATGATTATAGTTCCATATAACTGAATAAGTGATTAAGGTGAGATTACAAATTCCTAAAGACGAATGTGTTGTCATGGAATTGAGCATGGCATACATGAATCAGAAACTTTTTGTAAATTAGTGTAATCTAATGATTACACTGTTGTGATTTCACTATGATCTAAGTCATGAGATGTCTAGATGGGAATTCTATGGCAGAACCTAGGTAAACACTTAGATAGATCTAAGCTGTGAGATTCCTATGGAATTCCTAGGTGGAGCCCAAGTATACACTTAGGTATCTTCACTTAATTAACATATCCTACTAAAGGAAAATCAAAAGGATACATTTGATGTATTTTTCTTGTATCGAGTGATGAGGGAGATTGAATAGGTTCATTTTTCCCTCATGTAGCTTCACATGGTGTATGAAATTTATCAGAAATGGATTGCAATAAGGTTTATGTTGGATTTAAATATACGAGTATTTAAATCGAGTAGCATAAATTAATATTAAATAAATAAATAAATAATCCTTGATGCAAAGTAAAAAAGTAGGATGTTACAATGAGGGATGAACAAATTAAATAATGGGGGGAATGAAGAATAATTTGTTTATTATTGAAGGAAGAGTCATAAATCCTTCCTTATATCCACCTCAAGATTCTCCCAGGCATCTACCTCACTCTGCTCTTGCTGACAGAGGTCACCTACTAGGGTAATCACCTCCTCAAAACTTATCTCATCACCTTTGGCACCCATCGTATCATAAATACCTTCCATTTTTTTTCCAAAATCATCAAGCACATTCATCCTTTTGGTGATCTGGGGTAATAATCCCTTCAGCCATTTTTTTATCAAGCCACACAAGATCTCGATGGATTCTAATTTCTTCTCCACCTCGACCAGGATCTTATCCCACTCTACTATGTTCCCCTTATTCTTCTCCTAAAAATTCTTGAGCTCCACTTCATGTGTTGCAACTAAAATGTTTGTTACCCTATCTCTGTCAGTGCAATTATCATAAGTAGCTTCAGCAATTTGCGCAGCAGACTTTACATCGGTAAGGATTTTGGTATACCAAGTAGAAATCTCTATAACCTTCATCTTCTCCTATTTTTATTAGCATGTCAATTCCTTCTCAATGGATTCTAAGGCAAGTGACTACCTCTCTATTGTGAGGATGCAAGTAAAATCCTCTAGGCACTACAAGTTTGATTCGTACTTTTACTTGAGTGATGCTAGGTCAGGATGCCTTAAGACAATAACATCCGTAATCATCTAAATTTTCTTATATAATTCACTCACCCTTTCCTTTTCCTCTTTCAATTCACACTTTAACTGTGCATTTATTATCTCTTCTTACTTCAGGTCTTTGATTTTATCGAGGATCTCCTCCTTCTCCTTCTCCAATTCCCCTTTTAGGAATCTCACCTTGTCATTCCTTCCAAAAAATTCTGGCCTCAACCTCAACTGAAACCTTGTTTGCTGCATTATAGACTTGCTCATCCAAAAACTGTTGATCATTCACTAGGGGGTTGATTCCTTTTTCTTATGACACCTTCATGAATGCCCCTTGTCTCACTTTGAACTCAATCACATCAACATGGTACTCAAATGACCAAGATAACATCTTCCTGGTCTGTGGGTACGCACCCTCTTTGTCATATGAGGACATGGCTAGGAGTTGTTCTATTGGCATGGTGCTCTAGAAGCACATGTGTAGCACCTTGCTTGGATAATTGATATAACACATTCCTTTCCCTTGTGTTACCACTACGCTCCTCCCACCTATTCACGTAGCATTTGGAAAGATTACTACTAGGATGGGGTCTCCGCCCATGCTGCCATATTCTTTTCCAATGCTCTCCTCTTATATCTCCTTAAGAACTTCATCTGCGATGCACTCTACCTCCTGTTCCAATAAATTATTGATAATTCCCACCAATTTTCTCTCTGCAGTCTCTTCTATTTTCTCCTTAGTGAGGCTTGGGGTCCTCTGATCCTTCGTGTTCACCTCTTCATTCACCCCTTTAAATTGAGATTCTACTTCTTCTCCACCACCCTTCTCTTGATTTCCTTCTTCTTCTAAATTGTGTATATCATACACGGGATGATTTTTAACTTCTTCATCCTCATCATCATCCTTCTCACCCCTGTAGGCCTCCAAGATCTCGGTTTCCTCTGAGTCTTCCTTCTTTTCTTTTTCCTAGCTGGGGATTCTTCCTTCTATTCCTCTTCAATAGGTGACTCCTTTCTTGGTAATTATTCTCATGTGGAAGTATATTCTTTCTCTAGCACCTCTTCTTTAGGGGTCTTCTCCCTAACTAGGGACTTCTTCATGTATGTAATGTCTTGGCTTAGCGCTTGCATCCAACGTGCCCATAGATTGTGTTGTTTATACACTTGGTGCCTTATTCTCCTTCTCTTCTTCTCTCTCCCTCTTCTTTGGCATAACCTTCTTCCTCCCTATGGGGTCTTCTAGAATGGATAAATCATTCTCTAGGTTGGCACCCTTCTTAAACTTTGGCTTGATGTGCAAGTATACTCTTTCTGAAGTCCTAGAAATCGGCAACATCAATGGCTTCATCATTTGCACTTTTTGGGAGACATAATTCTCCACATATGCATGCTTCTTTGGGTATACAATATTTTTTTTTCAGCTCATAGTGGTCTTGGTCTACCTTTCTTAGGTTAAACATTATCCTTTTTTCCTCCTTTAAATGGTTGACCCCTACCTGGAAATACTGCGTGGTGAAAGAGAACAACAATTTTAACCATGGACTCTGAGTCCCACCCGTCAGAGTGAATCTTCCAATGTAGAAATTTTGATATACAATAAACTCAACCTCTTCATCTATAAGAATGGGAATTTTCTTAGGTATCCTCCACTCTACCCCAAATGTGTCACACATTCACTTATACCATTTCTCTAGGCACGCCTTGTGGGCATTCGTCATGGTATCACAAGTATACTTTTCAAATATTTTTGTAGGTGAGGGATCTTCATATAGATACTCCCATATAGAATTCTCTGGCCCATCAGAAACTCAAATATCTAAGAAGACAAAGGTGAGGATAAGATTTCTGAACATTATCTTGTCCCCCTCCTTCGTGTTGCTAATGATTTCATTTGCAAGAAAGGAAGACAAGTTGTAGATGGTTCCTTTTGAAATTTTCCAGCATACATTGAACCATGCCTTGTTTACTTTTGTCCACCTTTCTTGACCATTCAGCTTCGTAAACAAGTGTACGGCCATCCTCATTACAGGCTTAGGGATATTTGTGATATCAAAATAGCATGAACCCTTTTGTATTCATAGGCATCCATCTTCATCTTAATGGCCTCCTTATCTTCCAATTCATCATCTATGGAGTCTTCTTCACAAATTAGGCCATTAAAATTTGATATAAGTTGAGGAGTTATGCACATTTCGTAGCCTAAAAAATAGAGGTTTTCTTCATGTACACATGACATCAACCACTGGTATAACCACTCAAGCTTGCCGAAATAGGGAAACTTATATAGTTGCAAAAACTTAGCCTTACCCAACTTCACCTTTACCCCATCATTGTAGATTGGCATTCCATATGGTGTCCTTTTATTAGTTGGATGAACTAGTTCCAACACCATCTCCTTAACCATTATACTCGTGCAATGATTTTAGTAACTCATAGACATCTTACTGACGTGTGATACCCATTAATTTCCTAGTAATACTCCATCTAGGTACTGCATCTTTGCATACTACTCCTCATTAAAACTAACTATGGTAATTTTTTTCCCTTTTCCCTTCTTCTTTGGTGAAATTGTCATCTTCTTTGGTGTCATTTTTACTTGTTGGGCTACAACCTAAATTCCTCTTACTCCTCTTCCTTCCTCTACTTAATCCTGTGGCTCAAATCCATGAAATAATCCTTCCACTCTTGTGCCCTATTTGCAGAACCCTAACTTGGAAGAATTCTTCCATAAGACGATGTGTTCCTCTAAAACTTCCTTCCCCATGCCCGTGTACTCCTTCCACTCTGGCTTGTAGATCAACCCTAGTCACACACTTAAATCTCTATGATTCTCTCTTCACACAACTCTTTTTCCATGGATTCCCTAGTTCGCAAGAGCTCTTCAAGTTCACAATAACAAGGTAAATAATAATGTATACAACTTCATACTTATAGCTTTTTCCATATTTCCAGTAATAAATGCTACACCAGCTATAGAAGTTTTTAGCATTAAATGTGGATTTTTTCACTAAATCTAACCATAAGTTCCCTTACCCAAGTTCCCAAACCTGAGTGAAAATATTTTACAACCTTCTGGTGCACAAAAATACTAACTGACTGAAGACTCTTACGCACACATCTACAATGCTGAAGGCTCTTATTCTGTTGACCTAATTTTTTCCCTCGCCTACCTCATGTTGTTCCTATACTTCTCATCCTTTGAACATGGTATTTGTTATGTTATCTTGACACCAAAATTTGATTTCCACCTTCTCCATGCACTATCCTCACACACTTTTTATCCTTCAACTAGGCCATTTAACACAACTTCCATTGCCAGATAATTTTTCACTTTGCACTACTCCACCCCACACTGAAATGGATGCATATTCCTCTGTGCATACATAACCTTTTTTAAATTAATGAGTGGTTACCGACACAAAATATGCAAAATAGAACAAAAATAAAGGAACAAGAAATGAGAAAGGGAAACACAAGAAAAGTAAATGCATAAAGGGAAATCCTAAGCTACTGGCAATACTACCTTATTTAATAACACAAGGAAGAATTATTTATAGTAGGGCTTTAGCTTACTCCCATTGAAATGGCTAGGTAACCTCATCCCATCCAGTGCTTGCAACTGGCAGGTTCCTGATTCAAGGATGTATGAGATGATGTAAGGGCCCAACCAATGGACTTTCAACTTCCCAGGATGGCACAAAAACTTGGAATAATACAATAGAACCATCTTCCTAACCTCAAACTCCTTATTCTTTATATGATGATCATGTCATGCCTTTTGTTTGGAATTTTTAGTCTTCTAACTCCATCTAGTAAGTGATCATATTTCATCCAACCATATTAACTTTTCAATCCTTTCCTTGAGCATTTTTTCATTAGTCAATCATCCTGTGCATGCTATATGTAGCGATGGTAAAATGAATTCAATTGGCTAAATAACATCGACGCCAAACATAATTTGAAATGACGTGTAATTATTCAACCTTTTGTAGCGTATCCTATATGCCCATAGAATTGTCGATACCTTGTCATCCCAATTTTGTCTACCAACATCACAAATTTTGGTCAGAGTGTGATTTAGTATCTTGTTAAACACTTCAACAATTCCATTTGCTTGAGGGTGATAAGGGGTAGTCTTGTGATGGGCCACCATAAATTTTGCTAACAAAATCCTAACTATTTCATTCAAGAAATGTGTACCCCTATCACTTTTAAAGCTTAAAGGACATCCATACCTGATGATTATATTTTCCCATAAGAATCTAGCAGTTGTCGCTGTATTGCAATCCTTTGTAGGTGTTGCCTCTACCCATATTTTCAAGTAATCGATGCAAGTAATGATATACCATGAACCAGTCCTTTGTTTGACTCAAAAAATTGGTCCTAAAATGTCAATTGCCCATTTTTCAAATAGCTTTGTGCTGGCTATCGGCCTCAATGGCATCTCATCCCTCTTTATAGATTTTTTAAAGGTGTTGAAAATGATTGAAAGTCTTTCAAAACTCAATACAATCCTAGTAGATGCTTTCCCCCCAGATGCCTACGAGTAGAATCTTTTGTGTGGTTGCATTTCTTGTATGGTACCCTCCTATAATCCCACCATGTGCTTCCTCCATAATCACCACAAGCTCATGTTCTAATATGCATCGGCGTAGAACCTCATCATGGCCTAACATGTAGGGTGCAACACATATTACTAACTATTTTCTCTCCAAATCCTTCATCCCGTCCGGTGCCACACCTCTTTTACGAAACACTGCAATATCCTCTAAGTTAAAGGGTGCACACTGTAACCTAAATAGTTACGCATCTAGCATGGTATCCTCAATGCTCTATACATCCTCTCCCAAGTCAATCCTTGATAAGTGGTCAGGTCCTAAATTACTTTTTCCCTGTTTTACCACAACTGAAAAAATCAAACTCTTGAAACAACAGGACCCAATGACATATAAGACCTTGCAAAATGGGCTTAGTTACCAAATACTTCAATGCCATGTGATCTGTGTAGAATATAAAAGGTGTTTCCAGCAGAGACTTCCTGAACTTATGGAGAATGTAGATCATTGACAGTGCCTTACGCTCAATAGTTGTGTAATTATATTCTGTTGGTGTTAACTTCTAACCTGCAAAACAAAGGGGGTGATCAACAATCCCCTCACCCGGTTGTGCTAGTACTACTCTAATGGTTATCCCTGAGGCATCAACATGAACATGAAAAGCCTTATCCAAGGAAGGGAAATGTAGTATGTGCACAGTAACAAGCCTATCCTTCAAAGTGTCAAATGCCTTCTCCTACGCTTCTCCCCAGTGAAGGAACTTTCGTGTTTAAGTAATTGTTCCAATGGCATGATGATATTGGCATATCCTTTGATGAAATTCCATAATTATCCCGTATGCCCAAGAAAACCACGCACTGCACTCTGAATTTTAGGTTCTCCCAATTCCACAATAACAACAACTTTGGCGTGATCCACTAATAAGCCTTCCTTACATATAATATGTCCTAACAAGGTTCCAAATGGAGTAGCCAAGACACACTTCTTAATGTTGAGGGATATCCTCAACTACTGACATCTTTCAAACATCAACCTCAAATTGTCACAATGGTCTTTTACCAGCCCATATAACGTTCGATTATCTGAGTAGACTTGAAGAAATTTATGGATGAAGTCTTGAAATGCTTGTACCACGATGCATGATAAAACAACAGGTGCATTCTTCAATCCAAAAGGCATGACCATGTAGGAAAATATTCCCCACTCAGTGGAAAAAGATGTCTTTCTCTGGTCTTCTTTTGCAATCCTCACTTGGTGATACCCTAAGAACCCATCCGTGAAGGAATAGATCTCATGCCCGATTACACCTTCTAGAATTTCTTCAGTGAATGGGGTTAGAAAAGGGTCAATGACACACACTAAATTCAAGTAATTGTAGTCAACACAGATCCTTATCCTTCCATCCTTCTTGATATTGATGACCATTGGTCTTATCCACTCTGATTCCTCCATAGCTTCAATGATGTGTGAAGAAATCATTTTGTTTATCTCTTCGTTGACCCATACACACAATTTAGATTTATTTGATAGGGTCTCTTCTGAGTTGGGTGCACACCTTCCTTCAAATTGATCCTCATATCCCCTAATGAATGGTGAACACCTTTGAGATCATGGTACCCATGTGGGAATAAGTCCTAAAATTCATGCAACATATCGATGATCTTTGAAACTTATTTTTCTAACAAATAATCCCCAATGATAGCTTCCTTAGGTTCTGCCTCTGACCCAATGTTAACCTTTTTCATTTTCAAGGCCTCATGGTATATGTGTGCTCTCTCATCAGTGTTATCCATTACTTTGCACGTACCTTTAGAATGTTTAACATCCATACTTTCCATTTCTTCACCATCTATTACATAGACCATTTTTTCTTTTTCCTTTTCATTGCATGTGCACTCAAGATGTATCACTTCTAATTCCTCTTCATCGAGATACGTCTCTAAACTACGTTCACCCAAAAAATCTAGTAATCTATCTTTTTCCATGGCACTATCTCCCATGGTAAGCCGCTTGACAACTTGCAATGCCTTATCTACTAATGGCTTGGTACTTCGGTACTCAAAATCTTGAATGAGATCATTCGTTAACTCCTATCAATTCCCTGTCTACAGGCATGTTTCTAAGTGAATATATCATACACACGCATAACCTTCTAAGGTGGAATATAACTTATGCACCCATAACAAAGGTGGTAGATATTTTTTGACTCTCATCTAGGTCATCTCACATGCTTGGATATGTGAAGAAGCAGGTTCTTTACCATGGTAGTATTGGATAACAATGGGTGCATTGCTTCTACAGAACCATACAAAGAATGTGAATCTTACCTCATGCCACTCTAGGATACTCTTGCAATGTGTTTCCCACCAATGCATTGCAGTCCCAAGAAAGTTATAACTAAGCATACTCCTCCTTTCATCTTCATTTTTCAACTGAGCCTCCATCTCTCGCAATAAATCATCAGGTCTTCCTCCTCTAGAGTAACTTGGTAGCTTCTTCCTTCCTAGGTGCTTGACTGAGCACGCATTTGTCACCCTTATTACAGATCCTCTCAATTTTTGCCCAATTAACTCGTAAGTCTTGTGTGCCCAATTTTTCACATGCTATGCTAGGTGTATCACTCATCAACTGAACATCTTCAAATTGGATAACTCCTTTTCTAGGATGAATTATCTCAGGGTCTCTGATGGAGCACTCATAGATTTTGTCAAGGAATTATTCTCCTAAGGGATCAGTATAGGGTGCTGATTTCCTATCTTTTAAAGGGATGATGAACCATTATTCCTTGTTCTTGAAACTGATATAACCCTTGTTAAACCATAGGTTGTAGTTGTTTTTGTAACACCAGGGGTGCCCAAGTAATGTTATGAATTTATTCACCTCAGTTAGTGCTAAGAATTCAAAGTCCCCAGTGAACTTGGCCCCTTGAATAGTGATAACTGCATCCTTCAAGACACCAATGGGCATTGATTTTTTCTTTTTTTCCATATACAACACATTTAAGGATGGATATAATGTGGGAATTACCATTTGTCACCAAATATATAGTGTGATAACATTGAACTCTGCTCATGTGTTAATGATGATATTACTCATAAGCCACCCATCAACAACTACTTTCAATGTGATCTCTTTATCATAGTCAAGGTTGTGAAGAGGAAGGTTGGCATGCAAAACCTACCTTTTGCGCTCTCTCTTGGTGCGTGGGAAATTCTCCCATAACCATTCTCCTAGCAAGGGAATGATATCCTCCTACCTTAACATTTTCCATGCTTCCCTGACCTCATCCAGATCCTTCTACAGAGCCTAAACATTCTTCCTTTGCTCCAACTACCTTGACTGCTCCTTTAGACACTAGATCTCTCCTTGTAATCCCTGAATCACATCTATAGTATCTTGATACACCTCTTTCTAATGAGAAGGGTCTAGATACTTCCCATGTACCACTTTTTCCCTAACAACTAGCTTCTATCTTGGCATTTCCCTTGTGCACACAGCCTCTGTTCACGTTTTCACCAGTACAGGTTCTAATCCTGACTCATGCGCTACTCTTGACATCCACTACGGTTTTTCCTTTATTCTTACCATCCCAACGTCTTTATCCTTTCGGAGTTGTTGGCTCATGTATTCAAAAAAATTAGGAAACTCCTCATACTTATGCCTCTTTCTGCACCATGAGCATTGCAGCAGATCAAGAAACTCAAATTAATAATGCTATGTTGTTCCGCCATCATAATAGATTCCATGTGGGAAATCACTTATTCCTCCATAGTAGTTATTATGAACATGAAATTCTTCATGAAAACCTCTTCCATGAACCCCTCTATGTGTGTGCCATTCATAATGACGATCATCATCCTTGGAACTACCTACAATGATAGTCTGGCACACAACAAGATCAATAACATCATGAATCTGGTTAATCAACCTACAATCCTTGGTGTCATGGGTCGTAGACATACAAATTTTGCAATAGAAAGACACATTTTTTATGGATTGTGTAATGTTGTAGAGGACACCTACTTTCATCATGATCCCCGTGGAAAATTTAACAGTATACTTCCATGGCATGTACCAATTTCTTAGGGAAAATTTCCTTTATATGCCCCTCCACTTCACAATCCATACGCCAAAGACCACTATGAACCTCATGTGCTGTGTTCGCAGACAAATTATCCAATTGTTTGGCCATTGCAGCAATCTGAGGCTCCAGAAAAGGGATAACCCTAGTATCAACACTTATAACAACCTAAGTGCATCGGGCAGATTTTAAGGCCTTACATGGGTCTTTAAAATTATTGTGCGGTAATGCTCTTCTAAACTAGTGTTATTAATCCCTCCAACAAACCATTGAGCATGCTGAGAAGAGTGATATATCATAGGATAGTTTTGATAAAAGAGTTTTAAACTGTGTGCTTCATACTCCTGCACATGCTCTCTGTCCATTCCTTTCTAGATCTCCTTCAAGATCATTTATGCTATTTTTCTTGAACTAAGGGATATGGAACTCTTGCTAGGAAGGAATTTTTCAACGTAGTATAATCCACGACCGTCTGATGGGGGTCATACTTGCGGTACTAGCTATGTGCACGTGCCCCTACAACGTTGTTGCAAACTGACTTGCCTTTCACTCCAGGGTAGTGATACCCTTTTTCGCTGCACCATAGCAATTCACACTTGTGCACATACTCTACAACATCCTCAATACCTCTGTAGTCTGGTAGGTGAAAATACATCTCAAAAAAATACTTGCGAGGGTGGCTAAGGCCCTTGTCCACCTAACCCAGAACCTTGGTTTCCTCCTATGTTTCCTCCACCATGAGATCCTACTAGATCCACTAGATCATGTCCCTCCTGACCCACCAGATCCTCTAGATCCACCAGTTCCACCAGGTCCTCCGACCCCTACACTAATAAATCCACCTCATGTATCTAGAACATGGCCTAAAGTTGTCACACCTAGTGTTCCTAATGTCCCAGTGAATTACGCATGCTGATGATTTGTGATATTTCTCTGCTGTCTAGTCGTGTGTCTTATGCCACTCCTAGATGTGATACCCAAACTTTGCATACTTACACCTTGTCTAAAAATTCCTCCATATACAAGAATGGTTTGTGCAGCCATAGATGTCTCAAAAATGATAAATTATATCTCCCGGGAATAGAGTCGATTACTTCCACCTTATACCAACCAGATTAGACACTACTTATCTCTTGATCTGGAAAACTAAGCGCCAGGGGTTTGTCACTAGGTGGGTTTAGATGCATGCTGAATGACTATCCTTTCTCCATGTGAAAAAACTATCATTAGAAGTTGAAGGGGATCTCTCTCCCATGCTTTCTGAGATGGGGTAGCACAAACTACTTAGGCTTCCATGTCCTCTGTGTGAACCTCAACTCCTTCTTGTAATGTTTGCCTCCATAAATCCATCACTCCTGTAACCTCACATGTTTCTGTCCAGCTAGTCCCTTTCACACGCCTCACTATACTTGATTCATCTTTCCTCCCTTTCCTTTTCAATCGTAATATCCGCCATCTTCCTCCACCCTAGCTTCCTCTTCCAAGCACTCAGAGAAGTTTATTTGGCCATAGGGAACGCCTCCAAAATTAATGTAATGATCAATATCTTCATAGCCAATGGGCTAACATTGTAAAAATGATCCTCTAGGTTCTCTTAGGAATTCAAACGTGGTAACACCTCTAGTTAAGAATACATAGAGATGACATATTCTAGGGTATAACTGGTCTGCACTCCTCTCCACTAGTGATTGAAAACAATGCTTCCAAGCCAAATCCATGCATCCTACAGCTTCTTGGTACTTATCTTGGGTCCACATGCACAACCTATAATACTAGCTCGATCTAGATGCATATGTTGAAATCCATTCATACAATTCTATCTAGAAAGTAGCAATAGAGAAAGGTCTTCATACAACTCATGGTACATGTTTTCTTCTACCCATCTACATGCATCAAACTTAGGTCCAATACTGAATCTCTAAGCAAACTCTTCCTCTATGCTCTTGAAGCCATGGTACAACACTTTACAAGGTCAAGCACTCTGGTCATCACACACCCGTGATGTAGTTGATGGAAATATGTATTCATTTCTCACAAAAAATTCAAAAAGAGGTTCCATGGAAATAGAACCAATATGTAGTAACTTTGTATCACCCTTAGAACAATAGTCTAATCCCATGTGCTTTTCAGCCTATCACCCAGCAGACACTGGGCGCTCGCCCGAAGCATGCGCAGTGTGCACCGAGCCCCTATCCTTTATGTGAGTGTTGTGAGAATACATTACTTGATGATAGAAACTTATATGCAAAAAGGTAAGAGAACCATGCATTCATTCTGAGATCTTAAGTTGAGTTATTATACCATTATACCTAGTTTCGATAACAGGAGAAACATCATACAAATAATAGATCTAATCCATACCATAAAGGAAATACACTAGGGTTTACACCTATGAACAATACATATTTAGAACATAACCATATGTTTCATAATGATCATAGTTCAACAACCATATTACATTCACCAAGGCCATGATCAATGCCAATATATCAATGCATATAAGACCTCATGCATCATAATTCTTAACTATGCCTTCCCATATTACAAAAATATTATCACAGACCCCATCCCTCTAAATAAGCTATCAGTCCTATAGTCCTCTAAATGAGAACCCCAACTCTCTCGAACCTCCTTACTATTTCTACAGAGATTTTCACCTTTCATTCTCTCTATAAACATGCTCTCTTCATTGATAGTGTCTCTTTAGTTGTTGTGTGTCCTTCTTCTACCCGAGCATCTTTATATATAGCTTTAGCATCCACCGCCATGCCTTTCCTAGAAGTAGCAGATCGGTTACCAAGTGTCAAGGTGTTCCTCTAATGGAGCATTCTTAGTCTCATCCAGGCTCTCTACTCTCTTTAATGATGTCATTTTTGGATCCTTCCATTACATGGAATATTCCTTTCTTGACCACCAAGTTGCCAGGTTGGCACCTTATCCACTCCGCATGCTGAGTCAGGGTCATGCTTTTCTCATGTGCTTCTTAGAATTCGCTGAATATGGCTAAGTCATGAAACCCCTTGCTTTTCCTTGTCACATGTACTCTGTGGGTTCTACTAAAACTCTTCTAAAACCCTTGTCCTGCGTGCCTTTACCTTGCGCACCCTTCTTCATATTGTTCCCACGTGCACCACATGCACTTCTTTTACTTAGCCAATATTTTGAGGCCCAACAAAAGGTAAGAAATGACAACAATGTAATCACAATTTTCATACATATCTAACAACATATAAACAAGTTCATAATCTAAACAACCAAGATACACAAGTATGCTAGATTAATTGAGTTAAATCAAAATATCCCATAATGCAATAGAAATTCATTCACATACAGCCCCAAAAAACAACACCAAGCAGAATACCATTCTACTGAAAAATTATTTCAAACCAAACACATAAATCCAAGCATGACTAATAAGATAGTAGGGGTTATATAATTTTCCCAACCTCTTGGGACACTTGGGACACAAAATTTCACCCAGCCCCAAGATAGCCTCTTGGACCCTAATGTGACCATAACAGAGCTCAAACAAACCAATTAAACCCCTTTGCACCAATATTAAGCACTCTTTGTCATCAAATGATCATCCGCCACTCGTCCTTAGCAGGTAAGGGTACATTTTTGTGCACCATATGTACC
The DNA here is from genome assembly GCA_019776745.2 of Taxus chinensis. NCBI lineage: Eukaryota > Viridiplantae > Streptophyta > Pinopsida > Cupressales > Taxaceae > Taxus > Taxus chinensis. The sequence continues at coordinate 647,378,555 of CM034147.1, read as the reverse complement.
AAACACTTGTGGCAAAAAATTGCACCTGATCCTAGCCCTTAGTCTAGTCATCCATGTGACCCAGTTCTATCCCCTAGGTGTTTTCCATTCACTTTCTTTCTCTCCTCCACCAGACAATCTCATAGTTCCATTTGTCATGTTCAGGGTGAGGTGATTTTTTTTTACACCATATGTCCTAAACACTTGGGAAATATGGGAAATTTTTTTTTTCCCAAGCCATTGAATATTTATAAAAATCTATTTTTACAAATTTATAACTGCTTTTTTTTCTTCTTTCTTGTGCATACGAGAACTCCACCACATGAAATGAACATAAAAAATTTCATTACTATTGCTCACACCTCCAAATTTCTTCATTTTATATCCATTATAACTAGTTTACTGATGCAATTACATCCAAATACTTATTTTTTCAATGGTTGCCATGCCTAATTTTTTCCAAAATGACTTCATAACCAAAATCATGAAAAAATCATATCTCATAGTTCGATACATGGATCAAAGTGAGATTTTTTACAAACTTCTCCATGTTAAGAGGAATTCAAGAATAAATTCATGGAATATCAAAATATTCCTTGGACCTTTAATGGGAAAAAAACCATCATTTTGAGCCTCGTCTTTCATTCCTCTTATTTCTCATCACACCAATGGAAGGATCAAGCTAAAACTATGAGCACAAGTTTTAGGAGAAAAACCTATCTAGATGAAGTTGGTTTCGTCATGATCTGAGGTGGGAAAGAAAATTGTCAAAAGCTTAGTGACTTCATTAATAGTTTCAATGGTATCTCCGTGCCTGAATTCTACACCAATATTTTTTTCATTTTTTATTTCCAAATACTTCGATTGGAAAAACCCAATGAAATTTAGAGCATGAGATCGCAACAAAGAGCCAAATCTAAAATTGTCATGCCCGTCATAAACCAAGGTATTTTTTTTCACTTAATAACAATAGCATATTGAATTCTCCTCCACATGCTAAAAATAGTAAGTTCCTTGAATTACAATTTTGCATCGCCTGGGACAATCGAAAAATATGTAAAATGATAGACACAAAAAAAATTCAATTTTCCCAAAATAATAGGTCAGGAAAAAGTAACCTGCTAAAAATAGAAACTTGCTAAAAATAGAAATGCATCATCAGTGGAGGAAAATGGATTGTGCCAGAAGGTTCAGAAGGTCACGTTGGATAAAAATAGGTGATATGTCAGAGAATAGTAGATCCTAGTCCTACTTGCTAAAAATAGAAAGCCTTCATTTTGGGTATAGAAAGTTGCAAATGGATTCATTTTCACTCATCTTTTCACTTTTTATACGCTCCACATGATTGTATTTTGGCCTCATGTTTTAATTAGATAAATGATAACTCCATAAGGGTATTGGAAACATCATTTTGAACTCATTTGTGTCCAAAAGCAAATCATAACATCGCAAGGCACAACAAGTGGATTCATCTTCATCTCTCGGTGAGTTGGGTGATTTGAAATAAGTTGGTTGGGGTAAGATCAATAAGATAAGAAGGTTCATCAATCAATTACAAGGAGGATCATCATGATTAGTTCCCTTGTCCATCTTGATCTCACATTGGGAGGTCTTGAATCAGTGCTTCTAAACACTCATTTTGTTGTCCAAGGTGTCCATGCATCATGTAAAAGGAAGAATTTGTGATCATTGTTGGAAATATCTTCATCAAAAGTGAAGGTATCCCAATTCATGCTATGGAGTATTCTCCCCCTTTATTTCTTCATTCTTCTCTACCCCCTTTCTAATTCGTCATTTTGAGTAATCATGATCTTCGTCCTATTCATTAATATGACTATAGTATAAAATGTAATAAGCTACCCTTAACTAATAAAATGAGACTTAATGTTCTTTCCTAGGAATGTCAAGAGTCACGAAGAAGACAATTGTAGATGGCCACCATGTAGAATTATCCCTACAAAAAATTGCCTGATATAATTCATGGCACAAGGAGATAGCACACACAACAAACATACAAGCACACAAGATCACACACAAATTGATGTATGATATGATATATAAAGGTGTAAAATGGATATATATAAGGGGCAAACAAGTGTCACACACCCATATTAGGCTAAAGGTCACACAATCAAGGGAATTGAGGGGGGAAAACAAGGGAAGTTGAATTTTTGTAAACAAATAGATGGGAAAAGTTCCAAACACACATAAGATAAGAAAATAAGAAATCAAAATTTTGAGATTAGATAGACAAATAATGGGCCCTATTCCTCCCCAAATATAACTCGAGGGTCAGGTCAGCCAGGGGAACAGAAATGACCCCCGACCCCAACACCCCCAAAGCCCCTAGATCCCAAATATAGATAGGGAGCCCCCTCTAGGGAACTCAACCCCCTATCTATATAGGGCTGAGGGGTGACCTATGATCTATATAGTTTAATTGGTACCCATATATTGAATAGGAAGGACCTAGATAGATCCCCTCTAAATTGAAAGGGGGTTTGGTCCCCCCTATATAGATATTAGAGACAAGATATAATAGAGATATGATGGAGATAAAGGTAGGCCAGTAGATAGGTAGGTGGGTGGGTAGGGGGAAGAGGGCCATGTCATATGGATTAGGTACTATAGGCCCCCCTAACTAGATATAGGGCCTATCGGCACCTGATCAAAGGGGTTGGCCTATGGCCCTAGAAATAAATCTTTATGGTGCCTTATCTGGAGACCACATGTGGGGTTGACCCATGGCTCTCTCACTCCCCTAACTCTATAGCTTGAAACCTCAGTTTTAAAAAATCCACTCTGTCTCATGTAACTCATTATAAGGCTTCCAACTACTACTGAGGCTTCCAAGAACAATATATATTCCTCATCGTTGGAACCTAATATGCACATATAACAATATATACAAGTCTTGTTTAATTTATATGTGTTAGTCCCAATGAACTAGATAAATAACATACATCACAAAATATAATCTAAGCATGAATAGGATTTGGAAAGAATTATATAATAAATAGAACATTAAAAATTGATAGTGTAGAATATGCCCCCAAAATAGCAAGACCGATGGGTTAAAGTGAAATCCAACATCCAAAATCATATAGATTTGTGTGTATCTTGCATCAATATCATATACCTTATGAAAACACGCGTGAATGGAAAATAAAATATAATATCTGTTAAACCATGTGAAATACTAAATATTTAAAGTAGACAACCAATAACTCAAGCTAAAATAATGTATAGATTTTGTATTTTTAAGAATATTTATTTATTTTTGTATTTTTGAAATATTTTTTTATATGTTTGAATTTTGTATTTATGTTTTTTAAAATTGTTTTAAATTGAGTTATCTAGTGACTAATTCATACAAGTAAGGAGGATTACTGATTGCTCTTGAATAAGAGTTAGAAATGGAATTATGTGCCATAATATGATAATGTTCTAATGTAGTTGAATGTGTAGGATGGACCATAGAGGAGGAATATACCTTGATGGAGTATTCCATGATATAGGAGATTATTGATCCAATCCTAGACTACAAGACTTTGTGATTTTATTATAATACTCGATGAGAATTCATTTAGTTAGATTTATGTAATATTTTATTATGGAATATGTTGAATAGATGATAACATAGGCATGCTTGTGACTTGATTAGAAATTGGTTGAATTTATTGGGTGAGTATAGGTTGTTTAATTATTTCCACACAATGATAAGAATTAGAAATAGTATCCAAAAGAAATAAATGAGGCTCATAAGGGGCTCCCTAATTTTTGAAAAAATCATTATAGTATATGTATTTCACATAATCATGCATAATAGAAGTGATAATACAAAGATTATGAAGAAAAGGGAATCCTAGTAACATGTCACATGGCCTAGTAATTTTTAGAAATGAGATAGGTGTTAATAGCTTAATTTCTCCCATTGAAGGGGAAACATAATATGTCTAAGAGATTTGTGAATTATTTGAGAAAAGGGTTTTAAGTCTTTATCATTATATCTAAAAGATCACAAAATCCATTGTTAACCTGAAAAAACCTAAGAGGTTGTTTTTTTTATTAAGGGTAAATAGTTTTGAAGGGACTATACCCTGTATACAGAAAGGCTCAAAAGCTAGATATCAAAAGTGGTAGAAACAGCCCAAAAAGAGCAAAACATCAAACATCATAGGGATCAATAGCCAGATAGAACAAAAAAGAAATAAAACATGATCAGGACGTATAATGATCCAAATAAAAGTAGAAGAGACAAAAAACAAACAAGAGATAACCATCACTTGTCATCTCAGCCAAGAAATAGCACAAAAATTGCCAGTCAGCAGTAACTTTGTAGCCAGTAAATAACAACAGAGCTCCGCATCACTTGATAGCTCAGTTAATCTTGGCTTTGATCGTTTGAAGTGAGACAAAGAATGTAATAGCGGTATCTTGGGAAGGGTCTTCAAATCCACCTGAGCAATTACAATATCTCTTTTCTCCTTGGAGCCCCAAATGTCCTCAGTAATCCCGTTGAGACTACAAATACTATGAACATGTTGTTCGATAAAATTGTAGATACTTTTAAGGGTAGAAAGGATACAGTCGATATGACCTTTTGCATTTCCAAGTTTGCCATCCAAATATTGAAGCTTCTTGAAAATTTCAGCAGTGATATCCTCCTCTTCATCATTTTACAGTTTCCTTTTTCCCTTAGCTTTTTCCATATCTCTGATAACACTCTTTAGTTCTTGAATTTCCTTTTCCATCTTTCCCATTCTGACCAACAAGTCCTCATCCTTAGGCTCCTCCACCATATTACTAATGCGTAAGAGATTCTCGGAAAGCTCCAGGTATTTGTGACTTCGAAGAACCCTCTGAGAAGCAGGGACTTTATTTTTCATCTCCTTCCTTTTCTTGCTAGATGAAGAAGTGTCAAGATTCCTTTCGGGTAGGGGAGGAATATAGGTAGTGGGGGCAGGGGGAGGATTGAAGGTAGAGGGAGGAGTAAAATCCAAGCAGGGACAAGGTGAGAAGTGGCTGTGAATAAGCAGTATTAACCCTTAATGAAGGGGAACTACCCTAGTATGATTTTGCACTTCCAGAATGGATTTCTCCAGATAGTTCATCAAGTAATGAGGGAATTTGATGATGATGTTTCTACGAAAGGGATTAATAAATATCAAATGTTTTTGAGGAATAGTGAAAATTCTCCCCTCAAGAGTTACATACCTTACTACCATCCTAACGATCTCAGCAAAAGGCTCGGGAATAGAAGCAAGCTTGATGTCGGCCGTCACAAATTCAAGATTTTCCCCCTCATCAAGAAACTTCTTTGCCTCCACATCTCTGTCCACTCACTTGTTAAAGAATTTGGTGTCATCTAGATTGAGCCTGGTGACTTGGGCAATAAGCTCCTCTGATATTTCAACCTCAATGTTGTTGTACTTTACCATGCAATTCCTCCATCCCTGAGCAAATTTAATAGAGATATCCTGATCAAAACCTTGGATTTTTTCAATAAAGTTCGCCAGTCCCCCTTTTTGAAGATAGTTCCAAAGAACTATATCATCTTTCCAAGTGGGATTATGGGTGGGCTTTGTCTTGCAAGGCGGTCCCCCCATTTTTCCTATGCCTCTACCCGTAACGGTAAAAATTTGAGAACTATGTGGAATCAGCCTCAGCTCTGTTTTTGAATCCCTCCTAATCATGTGAAAAGATGTAATAATTAAACCTTACTTTGTAATTAGTTACCCGCTCCTTAACATCCACCCTATGACTAGAAATGATGACACTCCAGGTCACACGAATCTTAGATGATGTCATCATTCTGTACTTAAAAAGCCACTCCTTAGCATCAGCATTACATCCATTAGTGATTACTTTCCAAGTCATGTAAATAATTGATTATGTCTTTATTATCTTTAGTGGGAAGAATGTCACCCCTTAGCCAAGTTTGAAAAGTATTACTAACCCCAAAGTTTTCCAAACCATCTACAACCCTATTGCCTTCCCGATAGGTATGATTGATTTCAAAATTTTCAAAACTCTTGCAAATATCAGAAGCTTTAGCAATAAAGTATCTGATTGACCAACTGGGGAGTTGTTTTTGATTTAAGAGATTGATAATGTTCATAGAATCACCCTCAATTATAATATTTGAAATGTTGAAATCCCTGGCTAGCCTTATTTCCCAAAGAGCAGCAAGAGCTTTAGAGTAGTGGTTGGTTTGCCTACCCATTTTACCAGAAAAAGTAGCAACAAAATAGCCTCTGTGATCTCTAATGACTCTCCCACCTCCAGAATCTCCAGGATTACCTTTTGAGGCCCCATAAAAATTTAATTTATACCAAGCATTGGGAGGCTTAATCCATCGGAAAATGGATCTATCAATACCATTATTATTCTTATTCAAAACAGTGCCTAAATTCCAACCAGCCAAAAAAAAATTCTATTTTTAGGAGGTTTAAATCTTGCAATGTTGTCCTTCACAGCAATTATAATTTCTTTGTAGAATTTGTTACATAACTTTCTAGTATTCCTGAAAATGACATCATTACGGGCTTTCCAAACTCGCCACATAGTGTGAGGTAAAACTAGTTTCCATAATCTCCTCACCACACAATATTTGTAAGGAGAGTTCCATTGTTCCCAAACCTGAAGGCAAGTAAGGGGAAAGATCCATTCCTGATTAAATTTTTCAAAAATAATATGCCAAATTTTGGAAGTGTACTTACAATGAAGAAATAAATGTTGGATGTCTTCTACTTCTTCCTGACACATGCAACATCTATTCGGCATGATGAAACCTTTCCTAATGAGATTTTCATTATTTAGTATCTTGCCTTTAATGATGAGCCACCAGAAAAAGTTCACTCTAGGGGTTAGCACTGGCATCCACAACTTATGCTACTCAGTATCACTTTCAATAGAGGCAAATAAAGAACTGTAGCCCTATTTAACCGAGTACTCTCCATCAAAAGAATCTTTCCAAATGAGCTCATCTTTATGATTTTGAGGATTGATATGAATCAGAGAGAGTTGATTCTGCATAGATGAAACATCAGACTACACATTATCCTCATATACTTTGAGCTGTTTCCATTTCCTTTTGTTTTCATCCATCTCAATATAGCCCTGGACTTTGTGCCCATAATTTCTAATTAATTTGTCTCTAATGTGACCATAAGAGGAAATCCAGTTAATATCAGACCATTTATCAGTCCAGAAATTAATTTCTTGACCATCCCTAAGCTTCCAACTACATCCATGAGAGAGAATATGTCTGTTGTGGAGAAGATTGTTCTAGAAAATAGAACCATTCAGAAGGAACTGATCAGAAATAAAGGAAATCTTGCTTTGGTTGGAAATGTATTTGATTTTAACCAACTCTGTTCAAGGCTTGTTTTCTTTTATAAGTCTCCAACCCAACTTTGTAATAAGAGCAACATTCATATGTTTGATGTCTTTGATTCGTAACCGCCCAAGCCTCTTTGGTTTACAGACATGCTCCCAAGCCACTAAATGGTACCTAAACCTGTCTTCAGTACCATGCCATAAAAATTTCTTTTGAATTTTTTCAATACTATTCATCACTGTTGTTAGAATGTTGAATATTAAAATGATATAAATAGGCAATTTCTGAAGAGTGCTTTTTATCAATAAACACTTGCCTGCACTTGAAAGTAAAGCTCCTTTCCAACCAACCAGTTTTTTTTTTGAAATCTCTTAATAAGATCATTCCAAACCTCATTAGAAATATTGCAAGTACTCAAAGGGAGTCCTAAATAAGTAGTGGGTAATGAATTAATAGTGCATCCAAGAATATGAGCAATCTTTCTTTGCCTTTCTAAAGGAGTATTGAAGAAATAGACAGAGCTTTTGTCAAAATTAAATATTTGACCTGAGGCTTCCTCGTAAAATCTAAGTATAGTTTTGATAGCCTTTGCCTCAATTACCAGCAATAGGTTGAAAGCCCTTTATCATACGACTATTAATAGCTTTTGAGATAGATTTGCTTAAACTATTAGCCATTATAATGAACAATAAAGGGGAGATTGGGTCCCCTTGCCGAATTCCTCTATTACTGGAAAAAAAACCAACCGGTTCCCCATTAACAACCACTGAGAATATAGTTGAAGAAATGCAAGAATGTATAATTTTCTTGAATTTATTTTGAAAACCAAACTTGGATAAAACCTCATCCATGAATTTCTAGGAGACTCTATCAAAAGCCTTATGCATGTCTAACTTGATAGCCATCCCTGCTGTTTTACTTTTATCCATTGAATGAATTGTTTCATGGACCATAATAACTCCATCCTGAATAATTCTACCCTGAATGAATCCACTTTGTTGTTGAGAAATAATCTCCATTAGAATAGGTTGCATCCTAGTGGTTAAAATCTTAGTGAAGATCTGATATATTACATTAACCAGACTAATTGGTCTAAAATCTTTGAAATCCTTTGCATCCATCTTCTTAGGAGCAAGAACAATATGTGTATTATTTAAATATTTTATGAGATTTCCAATTCTATAAAACTCATTAATAGCTTTCAACAGATCTTCGGAGCATATTTCCTAGCATCTTTGGAAGAAATTTGCAGAAAAACCATCAAGGCCTGGAGCCTTATCCCCTTCCAAAGAAAAAATAGCTTTTTTCAATTCCTCAATAGTGACTTCTTTGGAAAGACTCTTAAACCTCTCAGCAGGTAGTAAATTATTAGGAATGGAGTCTAAGAGAAAGGAGGCCACTTGCTCATTGTAGGAATTATTATCAGTGAGCAGATTCTTGTAGAATTTGAGGGCTTCTTCTTTGATGTCTTCAGAATCCATAGTAATGATCCCATTCCCCTTTGAGACTTCAGTAATTCTGTTACAAGCCCTATGTTTGAGGGCTGTTATATGAAAGAATTTTGTATTCCTATCTCCATATTTTAACTAGAGATCTCTAGACTTCATTCTCTAAAAGGATTCCTCACAGTTGTTTATATTATGCAGATCTGAGAGAAGCTTTTTTTCCTATCGATGATCCTCTAGGGTCATACCTTTCAAAGAAACTTTAAGCTCAAACTCTACTAGCTGCTGCTTAAGCTCTTTCTTTTTTTCAAAAATATTCCCAAAAACCTCTTTATTCCAGATTCTAACCTTTTGCTTCACATTTTTTAGCTTCTAAAGAATCCTGAATTGAGCCATCCCTGTTCCTTCCCAAGACCACCACTCTTTAATTATGTCTAGAATATCCTCATGCTCAAACCACATTTTTTCAAATTTAAAATTGCAGTGGAAAGGTTTTGACCAATTGAAGAAATTAAGGGCAATAGGATTGTGGTCTGAACCCATTCTGGGGAGGGAAGAGAGATGAAAATTCTGATCTAAGATCCAATTAGTAGAAATGAGAGCTCTATCCAATATAACCTGAATCAATTTCTCCCCAATTCTTTTGTTAGACCAGGTAAATTGATTACCATGAAGTTCTATGTCCATAAGATTAAGAGTCGATATGAAGTCAGCAAATTCTTCCATGCTAATAGAAAAATCAGAGTTTCCTCCAAATTTTTCCCCCAGATTTAAAGGAGTGTTAAAGTCTCCCATTATCAACCAGTTCATATCCTCAACATTATTTTGAAACAAGACTAACTCTTTCCACAAATTTCTTCTACCAAAAATAGTATTAGGGGCATAAATATTGGAAAGAATCTAGCTAGAATTATTCTCAAGGATTTTAAAGATTATAGCTAAATGATTCTGGGAGTAAGAAAGCACATTATCATGAACAATTTTAGTATCCCATAAGATTTCTAAGCCTCCAGAAGCACCTTGTGAATCAACAGTACTAAAGGCAACATTCTCCTAGAAATATCTTTTGCAATCTTCAACAACTTTACTTTTCATTTTAGTTTCCTGAATTAGAAGGATATTGGGCCTATTGGATCTTTTAATTTCCTTAAGCATTATTTTATTAGGTCCCCCATTGAGCCCTCTAACATTCCAAGAAATAACCTTCATTAAAAAAGTTTTGGGGATGAAGTTGTCAGATGGTTCAAAATCCTTTGCGTACCATCTACAATTTCTTTCTTAGTCTCTTTTTCTCTTACTTCTCTCTTGGATAGTCTGCATTTTCTATAGGTGACTCCAATATTTGCATTTCTTCTAGTAGTATCCCTTGTGATTCTTGAGGTGGAAGCTTCCCAGCTTCCAATCTGCTTATTTTTATCACTATAGAGTGATTCCTGAATTTCTTCAAGACCTTTTAGTCTTCATTTCTTACTTCTCACTGTGATGAATCCATATTTATCACATTCTGATAGAATTTTCTTGATATTAGGAGTGATTTCTCCTTCCTATTTTCCTTTATCAACATCAAGGTGTTGAGCTATTTTAGGAGTGAGCTCCTCCATATCGGCAAACTCTTTATCTTGGTTTAGATCTCTTGCTATGGATTCTAGAGCCTCTTTGGCTTTTCCTTATTTCATTTTTTGTAGCACCAGAGAGCTACTCTTATTTATCAGTTATTGATGAGTAAAAGGAGTAATTTTTTCCATTTCTTCTTCTGTAGAAGTGATAAGATGAATGAATTTTTTTTCATTTTCTTCATCAACTTCCATGTTCAGCTTTACCGGATTTGGTGTCTTAAGGATCATTGCTGAATCCACTTCCATTTCCCTCTTGCTTTCTTCACCCTTTGTCGATTCAAGATCTTTTTCCTTTTGGGATTCATCATGTTTTTCTAACTGGTGAATTTTAGGTCTCCACAGTTTCCTATAAATCGGTGGCCTCTTTGTCTTAAAGCCTTTTTTCTAGTCCTTTAACCTAAGATTCATTTGCATGCGGTGATCTCCTACATGTTGGTTCTAGTCGTCAGTTAGAGAGACTTTATCATCCTTATCCATATGTTTCTTCTCTTGTATCTCAGAATGATCTATGGGTATTTCCAACTTATGCTTCATTTACTCAGAGCATTTGCTAGCAAAATTCCCTAATTTATGACATTTACTACATGTTAGTTGGAAAGCCTCATATTCTATTTGTTGTTTCCATGCTCAAATTTTGGACTATAAAATAATGTGATCAGGCAGCTCCTGATCCATTTGAGATGAGACACAGAACCTTGCGAAGGCAAGTCTTGATCTATTTTTCATAGGTCCATCTAGCCCAACTGGTGAACCAATCTATTTAGTGATATGAAGAAGGATCTCGTCATCCCACAGATGAAGAGGTAGCCCTTAGAGTCTACACTAGATGGGTATGGCATGAATGTTCTCAATATTTTGATTGAACCCAGGATACCATTTTTTCAGGAAAAGCCCATATTGCCAATACACCAAGGACCACCTAATAAGATAGAGTCCACATCAGCTTGTAGATTAAATCAGGCTAGAAAAAAACCCTTGGCCATGGTGGTGATAGTTAAATCTCCTTTTGGTTTCCATCTGTGAATGGCCCATTTTCTTATAGTATCTACATTGGGTCTTGATCCCAAAAACTTTCCGACTAGGGCTAGATTGGTTTTCTCAAGAGCTCTATGCAGACATCTGTCAAGCACTTGTATGTGGGTCACCCCCTCGGTATCTTTTTTACTTTTAAAATTTAGTCCACATGCAGGGGAATGAGGACCCACATTTTTGTCAGGAGGTACCTTAACAATATCAGCCCAGGCTCTAGATCTGATACTATCACCTTTAGCTAGTTCTCCCTCTCTTAACGGTGCTTTATTAGCTAGTTCGCAGCCTTTTGAGAGACATTCAATGGCTAGTGCTACTGAAACCACACTCTCAAAACCCTCCCATATTCCTCCATGATCTTCAAACCCGCAGTCCTCCATGATTTGTTGTATCCTAATAGGTTGTTGATTAATATAAGAATGATCAATTAGTGCATTAATATCTTAAACATCATCTATGATATCATTTTCATCAAATTTCATAGTAGGTCATGGATGTAGACTAATAGTGATACTTCCAATAATTACATCCAAATGATAATTATAAGATGTAGGAAGAGGATGTGTATTATATGCATGATTAACCTTGAGATTACTTTTGGGATTTGTTGTATATTGAGGTAATGAATATTTGGATAATTTTTTCTTTTAATTATCATTAACCAGTGATTTATATTCCTATAAAGAATTTTTAGATTCAATACTTCTACCATCTAGGAGGTTCTAGATGACATGTTCTAGCTTGTAGCATCAATGTGTATAATGTAAAATTAAATAGTGATAGTCACAATAAACATTATCAACAAATGATTTATGTTAATGATTTCTTAGTTCAACCTATATAGGTGGAAGGCGACACACAAGGTTACTCTCAAGTAATTATTTAAGTATAGTAATCAATGATGTAGGTAGTCGGGGAATTTACACCTAAGAGAGGCTTGTAATTGAAGCTTCATTGGTTGAGATATAACATTAAATTTTAATTTTAATTCATTCTTAGTATTTTTAAATGTGTATTTGATACCTTGTTTATTTAGAAACTTGGTATTAGGTGCATATTATACATTGGGTACATATTGAAGTGTTTTCATTGTAATAATATTTACTTATCGATCCTTTATGATATGAAATAACTCATTGAAAATTTGAAAGTTTGAAAATATGATATGGTCTTGCAAAGGAGCAAGTAAAATTTGTGTGAATATATATTTAATTTCATTATCTTCTAGTGAATTATGCATCTTAGTAAGAATTGTCTTGCATTTTTATTATTAATACTAAGATGCATAATTCACTAACATTCTCTTTAGAGGTTTTTTTAAGATTTAACATTCAAGTGTAGGAGACCTTTTTAGTAATGTTGATGGAGAAGTGTGAAAATAATTAAATATCCAATGGATTAAATGACATGAAAGATTTAACTAGAAGGTTACCAAACCATTGTAAGGCATACTATTTAATAATTCATGAGAAAATATTTGTAAGAAGATTCTCATTCTAGGAATAACTGAGACATGTTACATGTAAGGAGAAGAGATGTTTCTCTAGATCTACTTTACCTTTATAGATATAAATATTTTGAATGAAAATACCATAGTCAAAGGATAAGAAGCAACTTACAATGCTAATGAGTTATGAAATAGAGTGTGTGAATCAATGACATGGGAATTTCAAGGCATGCCTTGTTCTAAATGTAACATATTTGTGTGCATATTGTCAATAATATGCATGATAGATTGTGTACAAGATAAAGTGTACAAAGGTACATGTATATACATTAAATTTGGTTTGAAAGTGGTAGAAGTAATTATTATAGATGTAGGAATTGGTTAAATAACATGAGGTTACCCCATACCTAAGGTAGATGTAGGTGTAAGAGTTGTAGTTGTTTTCTTAACCTCATCTCTAACTTTATATAACAATGAGACAAATTGATCAAGATTATTTGTGAAAAAATGTGAAAATTCATGCTCATCCTCTTTATCAAATATGAGAGGCTCATGATTATTATTAATACTATATTTCTTAACTTCTTCATGAAATGGATCAATGGTCACAACCGCAAACATTTCATTAGGAGTGTGATTTAGAGTGGGATTGTCATATTATGATTTTTTAAAATATCAAGATTCATCATCCACACCCTTGTAAATTAGAATATCCTTGATGTAATTAATAAATATAGTACATCCATCTCCTCTTTTTTAATTTAATACAATTGTGTATATTTGAGAAATGGTTAATTTTTGTGACTTATGTCTTCTCTAATCTTTTCTCTTATATCCATGGTATCTTGTAGATCATTCTTACCTACTCTATTCTTGTTATTGGAGATTAAATTTTTTGTTGAGTTTTCAAATGATTAGAGGTGATCAATACCCATTTTTTTAAGAATCCAAAGTAGGAGAGGATTTTAGTGTGTTCGACCTAACACCAAGGTGAGGTACCATATGAAATTTGTCCCAAAGAACCCCACATAGAGGGAAGAGTAAACTATAGATTATATAACCATTGTGATATCTTCCCATGGAGAAAGAGAGAGAGAGATATAGAGATATAATAAGGAAGAACGGTTTACAAATTATCTATCCACTTTGATATATTCCAACCTAACAGTCCACACCACTTTAAATAGACCTAGTCTAAATTTTTTAATACCACAAATTTAAAAATAAATTCTTAGCACATTCCCCAAACCATTTTTTTGTAATATATGAGTGTGATTAATTTTATTTTTGAAAAATTCAAAATAAAAATAAGGCCCATAACCTATATCTAAAACTATATCTGAGTGATGTAGTGAAGAAGGAATGGATTATTCAAAGCCCTTGTATTATGCTTTAAACTATGTCATCTTTATCTTAATCAATACCAAAAACCTATATATTCTTATAAGAAGTTGATAAGTATGAAATTGTTTATAGATTTACCCCAATGACATAAACATCTAATATGGACCATAGTATACTATGGTTCCATCCCTAGAGGATGATTTTGTATTATTATGATTTTCGTAGCTATTTTTTAGCATTTGTGCCATGTATAACTCTTTTGAGACATGTGTGATATGAAAGTAGAACATATAACTCAAAATAAATTATGTGTATCCATGTTGGATAAGTATGATAATCACATGAAAGGTTTTCATGCTGACCATTGTTCTAAGGATCATATTATTATAAGGGGGTAAACATTGTAGATACCATTTCACACAAATATAACAATCAAATAAGTAATCAACAATAACACAAACAATCATCTATAGTAGTAAACAAATGAAAAGACAAACAAGTATACAAGTAAAATAGAAAACAAGTACACAAGCAATGTCACATATGTTAGTCATGCAAAATTCATAAGAGGCTATAAACATGGGATACCAAGGATTAACACACTCAAGAATAAGCTAGAGGATATATAATCCACAACCAAGAGACACAAAAAAATATAACAAAGGTCATATGACACATATATAGAAGTAAGGAATAAATCAATTGAAAATAAATAATAAAGTGTAGCCATGAGACACATAGAGAACGATAATATAGTCTTACACAAGACATATTTGTTAGTCTTGTTAATTTAAAAATATAACATATACACATTATTAAACATTAAACATAGTGAAGAAGTTAAAGTAACTATAATGAAACAAAGCACCTCTATAGTGTAATAGCAAGGTCGACTAGAAAATGGATACGCCAACACCTATCATCATGCATCAATATATGTGTGTCCTACATCAATCTCAATGTATCTCATGAACACATGTGCATAAAAATTATATATAACAATATGTTATCTATCAATCCAATATGAAAAACAATATATGTAAGGTAATAAGCTAAAAAATAAAGTTACATGTAGATCTTGATTTGTATGTTTTTGTAAATATTTATATGTTTTTGGATTATGTGAGCATTTGAATGTAATTTTATTTTTGTGATTATCTATATAAAAATAGGTTAGGTATCATAATAGCTACCCAATGATGGTATCTTTAGGTGGGATATACCTACAAGGTAAAGGAGGATCAAGCATCAAATGTTTCACATATGTAGTATGAGAGGGATGATCCTCAAGAATTTGAAGTTGTATAACTTGTGTAAGATCCATAGTCGCAATAGAAGACCTATAATGAGGTATATGAGGGAGATAAGCGCTAGAAGTAGTATGTTTAATAGGATACCTAATAGGAGGCTTAGGAGAGAGATATCCACTTGAATTACCAAGTTCAATAGGAGACCTAGTAAAAGGCCTAGGGGAGAGAGACCCACTAGAAGTAGCATGTGTAATAGGTACCTAGTAGGAGGCCTAAGAAAGAGAGAGATCCAAGTGTGCAATATGAGGCTTAGGAGGGATGGACCCACTTCAAGTAACATGTGTAATAGGATACCTAAAAGGATGAAAAGGAGGGAGAGACCTACTAGAAGTAATATGTGTAGATGTAAGAGGCTTATATATAGAAACTATATCTTTTTAACTAATCAAATTACATATTCTGGTATAATATTGTATATCCTTTATTGTAAATGAATTAAACACATTGATGCAAGATAGATTGGACAACCTTAAAATCATACATCCAATGAAAAATTAGGCACATATCACATGAGATAGGAGAGGTAATAACGGAAAATGGAATATCCATAATCAAATAACCAACTATAAGAAGTATAATAGTATGTATGAAATATTTCTTATTATAAAATGTCACATGTCATTTATTATATCCAATAGAATAAAATTGAATGTATGCATATTGTGTCAAACATTATTATCAATAAAAATACTATGTATATGACATTGGCCAACAAAACCACAAATGCATTATGTGTCAAAAAAAAATCATAATAATGGGCCTATGAGGTGACTTAGTGGTAATAGTACCAATGAAATAATTCAATGGGTGATCATAAGGAGGATGACGGATAACTTGATAAATATGGTGCACTTCTTGATTAGATTTGGTATTGTTGTGATCAAGAAGTTGGTCACTAGAAACCTTGAGCTTAAAATTTACATTAGGTGGCTTAGATTATTCAAGGGGACAGTTCAAATCAATAATATTTACATTAATAATATTTTGTATAATATTTTGAAGCTTGATACATTGATCAATATAATGGCTAAAACATCTATGATAATCATAGAAGGAATTATCATAAAAAAAAATTCCATGAGGTTTTCTTATATCAACCTATACACCTAGAGGGAAAGATAAAAGGTTGCACTCAAGTAATTTTTTAAGAACTAGTTGAGTCATGGAAGCAAACCATGTAAATGACTACTGATATGATTGTAACTGAAGCTTGATGGGTTGAGATACAACATAAACAATAGATTTGACATCATATTTTTATCACTAGGATTTCCTTTGAAAATAGGTTTGGCTTGAAACTTATGATTAGATGTGTTGGGAGTACTAGAAACATATTTTTTAATTTTCATAGCAAGGAGGCTAGATTAACACTCTTTTAATATGTGACATAAGTTTCAAAATAAGTGAAACTTATCAAATGTGATCAATTTCTATAAAGGGGTAAGAACACTTTTAGTGGATAGATCTTAGAGCTCACATTAGATGAGGATATTTTTCATTTTAATAAGTATAATATCATAGCATAAGACATTTCCATTGATGGTTTTTTAAGAGCCTCGTCACATCTTATACATTTGATCATATGACACTTTAGCATAAGACATTTCCATTGATGGGTAAGTAATGTTTCATTATAGGAATAATATAAGAAAATGGCAAGGAAAGCATTAAGGTTCTCTTTAGGATCACGTTTTCCATTGCAAAGACTGAATAACTCATTTAGGAGTTATTTGGTGAGGTATACTTAGGAGCATGTTTTGATTAAGTATAAGAGATAGATGCCACATGACTTAAATGCACTGACTGTGAGAAAGAAAAAGGAAAGATGGTCTACATAGTGGATGATGAAGAAATAGAAAATATGGATATAGACCATTCAACATGTATGAGAAAAGTGTTATATAGTGTGGATAAGAATTCACATGCCTATCACTAGGATTTCCTTTGAAAATAGGTTTGGCTTGAAACTTATGATTAGATATGTTGGGAGTACTAGAAACATATTTTTTAATTTTCATAGCAAGGATGCTAGATTAACACTCTTTTAATATGCGACATAAGTGTCAAAATAAGTGAAAATTATCAAATGTGATCAATTTCTATAAAGGGGTAAGAACAATTTTAGTGGATAGATCTTAGAGCTCACTTTAGATGAGGATATTTTTCATTTTAATAAGTATATTATTGTAGCATAAGACATTTCCATTGATGGTTTTTTAAGAGCCTCGTCACATCTTATACATTTGATCATATGACACTTTAGCATAAGACATTTCTATTGATGGGTAAGTAATGTTTCATTATAGGAATAATACAAGAAAATGGCATGGAAAGCAATAAGGTTCTCTTTAGGATCACATTTTCCATTGTAAATAGGGATATTATGAGAAATGAAACCCATAGGAAGAGGATATGAATCAAATTCATGTGCAAATAGGATATGAATTTTATTTTAATTGAGTAAAATATATAACATGAGAATAGGTAGAGGTACCTTGTTGTAATTGTAATATTTTAGTTTGTAAACTATGAATACGGGTTTCAAGAGCTTATGTGTGAGGGAAAAAATAATATGAGTCACTATGGGTGTATATAGGAGACTGTAGGAGTAGTAGTAGACATAGGAATATAAATAGTAACATTATGGGGGAGGGATTGGGTACCCTTGAGGATATAGGAATTGTGGAGTTTGTGATGGTAGATGTGTTTTTATTGGAAGATGTAATAATAGAATTGGGACTTGGGGACACCAAATTATGTTTGAGTTGATCCTAAAAAATATATAAAATGACATAAATATGGTGAGGATTGTGTTATAAAAGGTGTGTAAATTATATCTCATCATTCTTGGGAAGACCATGGGTATGAGCATCATATCCATGATTTAATAAGTCCTTGATAGTATGAATGGTATTAGAGAATAGATAAACAACAAGAAAGGAATAATAAAACATATCATTACAATGTGCATAGTTTCATCACACTAGTGAGAAATTTTGGGAAAATCATAAAAATCATTATACAAACCAACATTGTGTATATATTTAGCTGAGTGATCATTAGTGTATGTATACAAGAATGGTAAGCAATGTAAGTACAAAAATGATCAATCCCAAGGCTAAAAAAGGATTTTATTGGCAACCTCATATGTGCACCCCTATATCACCAATTGAAATATTTGTGTCTCAACAATAGTAATGGGAATTCCTATAAGGTGTGGGACACTTGGATCCTTGACAACACCTTTAGATAAAGATAGATATTATCCTAAATACTCTATGTTATCACTGCTCTACTCTAATATACTATTTACATGAGAAAAGGGATGAGAAAACATGAAATAGAAAATTTGTGATGCACCAAGAATGGAATCACCCTCCTTGTGTGTGTAGAAAGAAAGAGGGAAAAACACATATCCAAAAGAGAATAAATAAGACACAATATTTATATGTATTTAAATCTAACTCTCCCTCAAAACCTTTGTAAGACACGATAAATAAAAAACCTTATAAACTCTAGACACAATAAACCACGAAGATAAAAGTGAGATAATAGAAAATTAACAAAAATACAAAGGTTATATATGAGTCATAATCATATATTTATTAAGAGTTAAATCATACAAAATATTTCATAAACATTAATGCATTTATAAACCTCAAAACTAGAGGTCGAAGGCACTCAGAAGCTCAACACTCAACAAAGCATAGTAACCTTCCATTAAAGGAAGAGGGGCCATTTTAAAAAGAGTGCTTGGAAAATATATAGAAGCATGAGAATAGAAGAGAGAAGAGGAGAAGAGGATAAGTAATATACCAAGGTTATATCTCCTTTCTCATGTTTATCCCTTCCACACAGATCATATGAGTTTAGATTAGATGTATAGCTGAAATTATCCTTTCAAAACCAGCTTAGGCATATACTTATAATATTTGTTGAGACAATGATGATCCAATGCTAATGAATCATGGCTTGGGAATGGCCATAAATAAACCTTATCCACAAAACCATCATGAGTTTGTAAGAAAACCTTATTTTGATTGATTTTATGCCTTTATTTGCAAGAAACAAGTAGATATTTTGTTTTAAATTTGATCTTTAAGAAATGATCAATAAAATACCATGATATTAGGATCATGAGTGAAGATGAATTTTTCATTTTTCAAGGATCATGATTTCACCCTTAGAACCACTAATAAACATTACCATTTTGATCTACATATCATTTAACTCTTTCCTTTACATTTTGGTGGGGCCATGAGGGGAATATTAGCTTACAAAAAATCTTCTAGAAGAGGATAAAACAACTTAAGAGAATATGTGAGTGATTTAAGAGAGCCATTTTATTTGATTATGTGAGAAAAATATAACCACATAATGTATGAAGCATTCCTCATAAATTTATCATAGATCCCTCCACCATTCTTCTCAAAACTAGGAAAAAAGTGTAGCTTTTTGAATTACTTTTCCAATGGTACTAGTAATTCATCAATGGGAGCTCTCTATCAAAAGATAAAAATGATCAAATAGATTTTTATTTGTCTCCTTTTCCCCATCTATGGTATTCCTGTGCTTCATTTTACACTAAGTGAATTTGTAACACCCTAATTACTCATTAACAAACTAAGGTATTTTTTTAAAAACCATTTAATTAACTTGATACCTTCAACGAATATCAACATCCAACATACTAATTAAGTTTACACAATCCCTTAAGTTATTTATGCTGAAATGAGTTTCATCATTTACAGAAACCACTTAATTATTCTTGTATTAATTAATATTCAGAATCCATCTAGACAAATTATTATAACCATTTACAACTGTAAGGGTTTACAGATCCTTCTTGACCCCCCTTCATCACTCTTACAAGTTGATATAACTTGTATAGAATTGGTTAGACTGTTTTATAGGTACATAAAATCTTGTGCATCATCTTAGTGTCAACAAGTTAAGCATACAATTACTTCAATCTAGATCAAAACACAATTAAAAGAAGAACTGGTGAAAATAAAATGCAATCATTAATTTTCACTACTATGGCCATGGTTTTTAGTGTTGAAATAGCAAGCCTAGTTTTGTGACTACACATAAGCCACTCAAAACCTTTTTCCATTTCACCATACACTCGTCTCAACATAGTATCACTATTTTTTCTGTTGATTAAGTATTTAGTTTATAGTTAACCATTTTAATTTATTCCTTTCAAATAAGGTATGTTTTTATCCTATGGATAGGCTAACTAAGTTTCATGATGATATCTAAATCATTATAGAGTGTAGTATTTTTTATTACCAATAATAGTTATGCACCCTGGCACCTCATTCAGATAGATTTGAATGCTTAACCAAAGAGCATGCAGCTACCAGGTCCCTCCTTTGTTAGTATTTACATGAATTTATCATGTATATTCATCAAATTAATAGCCAATAAACCATTCATGTACAAATAATCATTACATTCATATAATTTTGGAAACACATATAATAAGGGAAAGACTTAATCCATGTAAACTAGAATTAATACCAAGTGCACTATTAATTTACCATATTTAGAACCATGAAAAATTAATATACAACCACAAGTATTCATTGGTAACAATAAGAAACTACATAATAGAAAGGTGATACACAATCATTACATAAGTATTTAGGACCATGTGCATAACCATCATGTTAAATCAAATCATCATAACACTATATGCATACATGATTACTAATAAAAGCATACATAAAATATAGATATATGGGTGGGGACTTTTCCTTCACTACTCATGCACTCTTCTAATAATAGGCATGCTCACAAAAATAGCTTGCATGCTTTATTTCCTAAAAATAACCATATGTACAAATATTGCATGCTTTTACAACTTTTGATAATAATATATTAATCCTAAATATAAGACTTGTTTTAATCCTATTATTAACCTCCTCCATGTGTGTTCTACATGTTCTTTTCCCGCTTGCTTGGTTTTTACTCCAAGTCTATTTTTATCTCGATCTAGAAAATTGGCTGAGTCATTGCTTTATTCCTTATTTGTGTAGAGTCCTATGCACTACCCTGTTCAAAATCTATGTGTGCCCTTCTGCATGCTATACTTCTTATTTTACACATGTGTATTCCTGCATGTAAGCCTCTACACTTCTTGGGTACTTAGTCAATTTATCTTATCAACATTACCCCAAACTAGGTATGTTGTCCATCCTTAGAAACATTATTCTAAACAATATCCCATGTTAAATGAAAGAATAAATAATGTGTAGGCACAAATAATAATGGCGTATACTAAATGAATCAAAGAATATCTAAGTGCGCACTGATCTCTACTCTTGAATTGGTTGTAGAAGTTCAGGGAACTCCTCATTTAGGATGCTCTCTAGCTCTTCCCATTCTACTAGCACTTTGGTTGTTGTATCTGGAATCATCCCAACTGCTTCCAACATCTTCTCAGGGGTCACATCCTCTCCTTTCTACTTTATCTCCCTTATAACTCTGTCTAGGCCCTATATCAATCCTTCCATGTCATCCATCCTCACAATGAGGGACAGGAGCTCCTTAACCCTTGTCTCATATGTTTCCTTAACTATTTTCAAGGCATCTCACTTATGTGCAATGTCTCCTAAAATTTCCTCATGTCTAAGCTTTCCCTCCTTCTTAAGGATGGGGTAAAGGACTTTACATTTATCAAAATCCCATCCTTTTTTCTTTAGTACATCCTTCATTGTCTAGCACAACACCTCATATTCTACAATATTGGGTATTATCATCCTCTTATTCATTTCTTTTTCAGAAGCTAAGTATTCTTGTGATTTTCCCTACACATTCAGATTCTCTTGAAAAATTATTTTGAATAGATCTTCCAAATAATGTACCACCAAGGGGTAATCTTCCTTAGTTTTGTCCTCAAACTTGGGGTGTGCTATCATGATCTCATCTGTAATATGGATGGCCATGTCAAGGACATACTTGGCATGATTTTATGCCTTCTCATTTTCCTCTGTAAGTCATTGAATCTCATGCCCCTTATCCTTTTTATCTTCAAGAAATACTCATATGGTGGACCCCTTGTCCATTTTTCTTTGAGATAATTCTACCGCTATCTTATTCAAATCATTTATAGCTTGCTCGTCAATAAGTTTTGGTGTCTTCACTATCAAAATTTCCCTTGGCACCTTCTTCATTTTTTTTAGCAAAATCCTCTTCAGTGATCTCAAATTCAGGCTTGTCCATGTGAGTATGCATACTCCATGAGAGCATCTTTCTTGTGTGTATGGATGCATCTTTGAGGTTGATCACTTCCCATCTATAGAGGCTTTTTGTTATTACTAAACTTTGAAATCTCATGTGTAACACCTTTAATTGATCATCAATATAGCTTACTTACGGTGTGTGCATGACCTCATATTTCTTCCTCCTTCTACTAGTGATTCTTCATGTTGGTATGTGATGCTCAATATGGGTGTGCACACTAGATCCATTTCCACTTGAAAATACTTCATCCCTTATCAATGTTCCATTTCCCATTCCTTCCTTTTATTCCTCAGGATTTCCTCCATGCACCTCTATATTAAGGTGGACATTATCATTCTTGTATTTTTCTTCCTCCACATTCTAGGCGGTTAGAAGTTCTTGTTATTTTACTTCTACCTCCCACGTAATATATTATGTTACTTATTCCTCATCATTATCACCTTCGTGCACTATCCTTTTCCTCTTATTCTTCTTTTATAGAATTGGTTTGGGTGGGGTGACTCTTGGTGACTTCCTCATAGGTTCTAATGTCTCTATGCCACTATCCATTTCCTCACGTGTTCTCTTAAAATTCCTTCTGTGGCTTTGATCAAGTGTGGATTTATTCTCTTTTTCAGCCTCCTCCTCATTCTCACTCTTTTCCTTTTCTTCTGACTGACAAGGAGGCATATCCTCATGAGCTCGCTTTATCCCAATTATCTATGTACCTTTTGGTGGTTTTGGGATATTTATTCCATATTCAATACACTTTCCATTGATTAAATTGGGATTCAAGTGTATATATATATATATATATATATATATATATATATATATATATATATATATATATATATATATATATATCTTTGTTGCTTTGTCATTACTAATATCCAAGGTCATGGAGTTAATATTGATATCATATGATGTCATAGTTTCTATATATGTTGGATTTCCATGGTATAAATATGTTTTTTGCAACATATGGTAATCACAATACACATTATCATCTTCAAACCTTATCTTTCATGCATCTAAACATTTTTTCATGGATGCCTAGAAGTATCTTGTTGTAAACACATATGGAAGCTTACACCACAAGATATTTGTACCGGTCTTCATGTAAAATCTTCCGAGGAAAAAATGTTGCCACATTAAAAACTTTTATTTCCCCTCCAAAACTGAGGGCAACTCTCTTGGGATGTACCACTCATGTTCGAATGCTTTGCACATTCACCTATACCACCTGTCCACCCATAAGTTATAGGAATTTTTTATTGTGTCGCAGGTGTATTCTATAAATATATTTTTAGGGGATTTAATATTCAGAGGGTACTTCCACATATTTTCATTTGGGCTATCTAGAACTCCAATTTCTAATACGAAAAATGAAAGGAGGAATTTTTCCCCATGTTATCATGTCACTTGCGTGCGCTTCCTCTATGATCCCTTCTACAATGAAGGGAGCAATGTTATACACGGTCCATCCGGCCATCTTTTTCACAATGTGGAGCCATCTTCTATTCACCTAGTTCCATCTCTCGTGCACTCCTATATTCATAACCATACACATGGTAACTCTCAAAATTGGGTTAGGAAGCTTGAAAATATCCATCATGCAAACCACCTCTTTGATACTTCAGTGCAACAAAAGTAACCTCTACTCCCACTTCATCATCCAAACCTATCTCTTTCTTTTCACCCAAACTATGTAATGCAGTGACTCTTCCGATAATTGAAGACCTCATGGACCGACGACATTAGCCATTGATAGAGGTGCTCATGCTTTTCAAAGTAATTTATCTCATAAATTTGAAGGAATATTATGCCCTGAAATACATGGTACCCTTTATCATCATAAATTGGATTCCCATCTGCAGTCCTCTCATTTTTCTTCTATATTAATTCATTCTCTATCTCATGCTCGTTTGAGTCTAAGAGATGATTATAATCATTAACTTTACATTTTTTGATGTGGGATTCCTAGATATGTTCCATAATAACACCCTCTCGATACTTCATTTCTGAGTATCATTCTTCTGGTGCTTCTTCTACCTCAACCTCCTTTTATTTTCCCTTTCCTTTTCTCTTAGATGCCATTGTGGATACCTTTCTAGGTGTCAGTTCTTCTTCTACATAGCGTTTACTTCACAACTTGAAATATTATGTTCCCTAGGTGCTTAATAACCTTATACTCAATTGTTTGTGAAAAACACTTTTCTCTATTCACCCTCCTTGATCTCATACACTTTTTGTTGTCAAAAAAATTTGTTCCCTAACTCAAATTTGGGCCCTAGATCAAATTTTTGTTCCTATTTTTATACAAACCCTAGCTTATAAACCCTATTCTTAAAATATCAAATATCCATGCATTTTATTAAGCTTCAAAATTCCACTTGAAGGAGATCCACAACCAGATCTTATACTTTCCAAAATTGGGTTGCCTATATTTCTCAAGATTCATCATCATTTCACACAAATTCACACATATTCAAACTCCTCAAAAATCAAGTTCTTCACAAGGAAAGGTAAAAATGAACCCTCTTCAACACCCCTTTTATAGATTTCCAAAAAAAAATCTTCGTTTATTTTTCCTCACCTACCACCATACAACATCTTTAACTATGTTTTTTTTGCTTTCTCTATGTTTTTTCTATGCTTTCTTCCATACGCTATAGTTGTAACCTTCTGGTGCACTTCTAATTTCCATGCCGCAAAAATCCTCATGTTCACTTTCCTATTTTGTAATAGATCTTCCTTTGCACCTTATACCAAGTAGTCAATCCTGCTGCTACCTACCTTGTGTTACACTGCATGGCATCTTACTCGTGTGGTCTCCAATCTAAGCAATTCTTCATGAGCACCATCACTCTTAGCACATATTACACATTTTTCTTTTGCTTGTTCCCACCTTTTAAATAACATCCCACCTTTCCACTATCACATGTACACCTACACCAACTTTCTCATGTGGGCACTCCTATTTCACCCTATACTAAATTCATACATAGTCCTCTACACATCATCTCAATAAGTAGTAATCAGATTCCTGTGTGTAAGATCAATTATTAAAACATTACAAGAAAAGTAAAAATAATACATGAAATAAAATCTAATCTAAGTGGCAATATTTCCTTATTACAAACACCAAGAATATTATTTATAGTAGGGATTCGACCTAATCCCATTAAATTAACCAGGAAACATAGTGCCATCTAGTTCCTACAATTGACATGCACATGATTCAAGTATCTTGGTTACTATAAAAGGTCATAACCAATACACTTTCAATTTTCCTTGGTGGCATGAAAACTTGGAGTCAAAGAGAAATATTTTTCTTTCCAACTGTAAATGAATTTATTTTTATGTGTCTATTATGACAAGACTTCTGTCATACCTTCTCAGTCATCTAGCTCCAATGTGCAATGACATTTCACTCATCTAGTTGCATTAGTTTCTCAATGTGCTCTTCCACATCCTTTTGATCTGAAAAACCTCATGTGCACCCAATACACAGGGATGGTAGCAAGAACTCCACTGGTAGTATTGTCTCTGTGCCAAACACCAAATAAAAGGATGTTTCCTTGTTCAACCTTTTATATGTGGTCCTATAATCCCAAAGTATATTTCATACCTTATCATCCCAATCTTTTCTTCCAAAATCATAAATATTCATCAAATTTTTTCCCAAAATCTTGTTGAAATATTCTGCAATACCATTAGCTTGAGGGTGATATGGGGTATTTTTATGGTGTGCTACCATAAACTCTACTAACAAGATTTGGATAATCTCATTCATGAAATGAGTGCATCTATCAGTATTCAAGCTTAATGGACACCTATACATGCTAATGACATTTTCCCAAAGGAACCTTGTTATTGTGGCTACAGTGTAATCCTTCGTAAGTGCATCCTCTTCCCCCTTGGTCAAATAATTTGTACATGTAATTATGTAGTGCGCTCTAGCCTTAGATGTATGTGGTGTAATAGGCCCTACAAAGTCAATATCCCACTTCTCAAAATGTTTTATACTCGCAATAGGTCTCATGGGCATCTCATCCCTACTCTCAAGCTTCCCAACTCTTTGGAAAGGTTCACATGTTTTAACAAATGCCTTATTATCCTTATACAAAGTCTACCTCAAAGTTCAACTAGAATGATATTGCATGTAGTCTCATCCCCTACATTATTTCTTATGTAATACCTTCATGAGCTTCCTCCATAATGGCTTCATGCTCATGCTCTAAAACACACCGGCGTAAGACTTCATCTATACCCATTTTATATAAGTACCCTTCAATCAATTGATATGGCATGGCTCAAATAGTCAATTGCTTATTTTATAATGTTTTCATTCCTTTTGGTGCAAGTACAATGTGAAAAAATATTGTTATGTCCTCCAAATCAGTGGGAAAGTAATTCAACCTAAACAACTATGCATTATGAATTGTATCCCTAATACTCTATGTGTCCTCCCCATAAGTGATCCTCGATAAGTGATCAACCCCTAAATTTCTCTTACTTGGATTTACAAAAACTGTGAAATCAAACTTCTGAAAAAGGAGTATCCACTGACAGATGTGCCCTTGTAAAACAGGATTGTTGACCAAATATTTCATTGTCATGTGATCTGTATGAAATAAGAATACAATAGCCAACAAGTATTGTCAAAATTTATGAAGTGCATAGATCATAGACAATTCCTTGTGCTTTGTTGTAGTATAATTATGCTATATTGGTATCAAATTCCTACTTACAAATAATATGGGATGATCTATGTGTTACCCTCTCCATGTTACGCCAAGACTACACCAATCATCACACCAGAGGCATCAACATGTACATAAAAAGGTTTTCCCCATGAAGGAAAGTGCAAGATTGGTGCAACAGTAAACTTCTCCTTTAGTGTCTCAAATTCCTATTATTGCGTGTCACCCTAATAAAATTTTCCTTTAGCCTTGAGAAACTCTTCCAGGAGCCAATAATCTATTCATATCCTTCGATAAATTTTTTGTAGTAACCCATATGCCCCAAAAATATGTGCACCTCACTTTGGTTGGTAGGTTCTTCTAACCCCAAAATTAGTGTTATCTTTACTGGATCTACCAACAACTCGTCCTTGTAAATTATATGCCCATGAAAAGTGCCAAAATATGTAGCAAAAATACACTTTTTAATGTTCAAAGAAATGTTCACATATTTACATCTCTCAAAACATCAGATGGAGATCATCACATTGATCCTTAACCAAACCATAAATAGTCCAATCATCAAGATAAACCTATAAAAACTTGTTGAAATCTTAAAAATCTTGCACAACTATACATGATAATACATCAGACGCATTTTTAATCCAAATTACATAACAATGTATGTAAATATTTCCCATTTAGTGGCAAATGTGGTATCTTCCTATTCCTTTCATGTAATGCACACCTGATGATATCCTGATAACCCATATATAAAGGAGTAAATTTCATGCCCTGTAATGCCCTCAAGGATTTTTTCTGTGAATGGAGTAGGAAAAGGATCTATAACACATGATATATTAAGTTCCCTATAATTTACACATATTTTGATCTCCCCATCCTTCTTGATGCTAATAAGCATAGGGATAACGCATTCAGAGTCCTAAATTTGTTTATTGATCCTAGAATTAAGCATCTTATCTATCTCTTCTTTCACCTTCACGTGCAATTTCGGATTCATCTTGTAAGGCCTCTTCTAAACTAGATGCACACCTTCCTTTAGCTTAATCCTCATTTCTTCCAATGAGGGGTGTACTCCTTTCAACTCATTATAACCTCGTGGGAACAAATCCTAGAATTTTTGTAAGATCTCAATGATCTTTGCTACCTCTTTCTCTGACCAATGATCACTAATAATGGCCTCTTTGGGTACATACTTAGTACCAATGTTTACCTTCTTTTTATTTATGGGAGCATGGTACACATGTGAATTTTCATATGTAGTTTCAATTACTTCATGCACACCTTCTATATGGCTAATCTCTAAACTTTATATCTCTTCATCGTCAATGAGGTACACCATTTTATATTTCTCCTTCTCCCTCTAGGATTGGCCCATTTACATATCTTATATCTCCTCTACATGCATGCATGCCTTGAGATCAGGTTCATCAAGAAAATCAATTATGAAATCCTCTACTTTAGCACTATCCCCCAATGCGATGCACTTCATAATCTATAAGGCTTCATGGACTGAAGGTTTATTAGAAAAATAATCAAAAGTATGAAGCATACTTTCAGTCGTATCTTAGAATCTTAGATTCTCTTTCTTGAGCTTAGCATACTCATACCATGTGTGTGCACATCCATGCAAAGTGGAGTAGAACTTATGTACCCATAGAGATGGGGGTAACACCTCCTGGCCTTGTGCCCATTGGATCTCATAGTAATGAATGTGTACTTAAGAAAGATTCTTCACTTAATACTCATACATAAGTGTAGGCACATTACTATGAGTGAACCTTGTTCAAAAGGTGATTCTCACTTTTTGCAAGACCAATAAGTTAACTCTATGTGTTTCCCACTAGTGCACTATTGTTCTGTGTAATTTATAAACCAACATGTTCCTTCAATCACCTTTGTTCTTCCAATATTCCTCCATAACATGTAAGAAAGATTCCAGATTATCCTCAATAGTATATTTAGGTAATTGAGTTCTTCCCATGCGCTTGACCATGTGTGTCCTGATCATTCTAGTTAATATCCCCTTCATTTCACACCTGACCATCTCATATGTTCCATGGACTAGTTATCACAAGAAATACTAGTGGTGCCGTTAACTAACTCCACATGTTCCCACTAAAGTATGCCTTCCTTAGATGTTTCCATAATCTCAGGTTCTAGCACCATGTGTGCATAAATCCTATTGATATCTTCTTCACTCAAAGGATTGACATATGGTGCATATTTTTCCTCATCCAGAGGTATAATCACTTACTCATCCTTACTCTCAAAGATGATATACCCCTTGTTGAAATGCAAATCTGCATTATTTGTAGAACACCAAAGTCATCCAATTAGTGTTGGAAAGTTTTCTGGTTCAGTAAACTCCAAGACCTCAAATTCTCTAGTAAACTTGGCTCCGTGTATGGTAATGGAAGCATCCTGTAAGAACCCAATCGGCATATCCCTTGTTTTTTACCATATAGAACACATTAAATATGGATGTAATTTTTAGAATTTCACAGGATAAATGTGTGATTAATTCATAATCATTAATTTATTAATTTCAAGGATTATAGGTTTATGTGAATATGCATAGATACAATTTAATGAAATAAATATATGCATAATAAATAGGTAAAGTAAAATATTGTAATTGTAAATAATGCTTAACACAGGAACAACGGATTTATAGTGGGGAAAAATTGAAGGTAAAAACCCCCACTTCCAAATAAATCACTACCTTTTATTATAATTTTACATACAGATTTTACTCAGCACTTCCACTTCCTCCTCGATCTCACATAGAACAAACACAGAGTAATTCCAAAGCAAAAATATAATCTTACAAATACATAATCTAGATTATCTTGATTGATAATGTGTAATAATTTCCATGAGATATCCAATCCGATGAGGGATTATCCTATTTAAATACAGTGGGTGAATCGGTTGCACCATTTCACTCTTGTAATTAAATCACAATGATTTAATAAAATGTGAAGATCGACTAAATTTTATAAATAAACATTTTAAACATGGAGCGTGAAGTGGTGGTCCACCTAAACGGTATCCCCACTTGAAATTATTTCCCCAACAGCCCCCTTAATGTTAAGTGGGGAAACATGTAAAAACATGTTACATTTGGTCCTTATGTCAAGACAAGTTTTGGTACAAAAGGAATTATAATCCATAAATTAACTTGTGATTTAGGCTAGAAACCAAAAACACTTGTTCTGCGAGTTTGTAGTTTTGTTGTGCACTAAAGTATAGTCCTGCAAGTTTTTCAAATTTTAAGTACACTATTGTAGTGTCCTACAGACTTATACAAGCCATGAACAACATTAAACGCATTGCAGGTTTTAATGAGGCCATGAGACACTATTTTTCCATGGTTCAAAATAGTGTTCCAAGGATTCCATAAAAACTGCAATACAAAGGAACATATACAAAAAAAATTTAAGGACAAGTGCTATACATATGAAGACTTATATCAAATTATGGATCCTTTTATAAAACAAGGCATTCCCATAACGAATTATTTTTTGGGTTTTACAAGTAAACTCACATGAGATGATCATTTACTTAAGACTCATATACAATGATCTTTTACAAAATGGAGGAAGTATCGAAAGTTTATAATAGCTCATTAAGAGGTGGCATTGTTATGCACACTCCCCCTCAATGGAAACTCTAAAAGACCTAACAAGGCACAAATCTTATAAAAATTCACAATACATAATGGCTTGGTGAAGATATCCATAACTTGATCTTCAATCGAATAGAACTAGAGATTAATATCACCATTTAGGAATTTCTCTCCAATAAATTACTTATGAACTTCTATATCTTTTGTTCTCTAATGATGAACTAAATTGTTCACAAGATCAATGTAACTATGACTGTCACAAAGAAGAGTAGTGTTTCCTTTTACACCCATATGGAGTTCATCCAATAGTCTTTCCAGCCACATGTCTTCCTTTTCTACTTCCATAACACTTCTATACTCTGCTTCAGTAGAATAGATAGAAATTGTTGGTTGTTTATTACATATCCAAGTGATGGCACCTACACCCAACTTGAAAACATAGCTAGAAGTAGATTTTCTATATATAATACTACCAACATGGTCAAAATCATGATATCTAAATAATTTTTCATCATCACAAGAAGAATAATACAAACCATAATTAATTGTTTCTTTAACATATTATAGAATTCTTTTTTCCATTTTCCAATGATCCTCATACATATATTGCATGAATCTAGAAAAAACTCCTACTGCATATGAAATATATGGCCTAGGAATAGTCAAATAAATTATACTACCAACTAGTTCTCTATATTGAGTAGTATTAAATTTATCACAAGTAGGTCTAGCATTTGATTTAACACCAAATTAAATAGGAATGGAAACATGTTTACAATTAATCATGTTAAATATTTTAAGTAGACTAGTATCATACTAATATTTATATGAAATAATAGATTTATGATCCTGAAAGATAACAATGCCTAAAAAATGATTTAGTAGACCTAATTCAATCATTTCAAAATGTTGTTTAAATATTTATTTGATCCTAAGAATTAAATTCTTATCACTAATAGTAATCAAAATATCATCAACGTATAAGACAATAATTATAATATGATTATTTTCACATTTTATAAACACCTCATTATCAGAAAAATAGTTTTTGAATCCAAGATCCTGAAAGAAACTATCAATTTTAGCATACTAAGCTCTAGAAGCTTGTTTAAGACCATACAAGGATTTTTTTAGTTTACATACATATAGTTCCTTACCATGTTCTTAAAAACCTCTATGTTGATGCATGTAGATTTATTCTTTCGGGTCACCATGTAGAAATTCATTTTTAACATCCTTTTGGTGAATATCCAAATCATATTAAGCAACTAATGCTAGAAGAGTCCTAACAGTGCTCATTTTAGCTAGGAGAAAAGGTTTACATGTAGTTGATCCCATGTTTCTGAGTGAACCTACAAGAAACAGAATGTGCCTTGAATTTATGTATTTCTCCTACAAAGTTATATTTGATTTTATACAACCAAGTGGATCCTAAAATGTGTCAATTAGGAGGGACAAGTTCCCAGGTATTATTTTTAATTAGAGAATTGGATTTAACTTGCATAGCTTCGATCCATATTTCATCTTAACTGGATTCTTTGAAATATTGTGGTTCAACCTCATAAAGGCTCATCAAGGCATGATAAGTATGTTGACTATAGGTCATCTTTCTAAGGCTATCAAAATGAGAGTCCTTAACTAGATTTGGAGAACATAGAGGAATTTTGGGATGTGACACATTCTAATATAACTCCCCCTCAATATCCATCATATCTAAAGTAGGATATTCATCCTCTTGAACCTCTATTTCCATAATTTCTGGAGAAGGATTATTAATCTCTATTTTAGGAGAAATAGAGTAGGGTCTGCAAGAAGTGTCGTAGAATGTATTTTCTAAGACATGAACATTCCTATTTTCTACTATGTCATGTTTAAATGGGTCATAGAATCTTAAACTTTTTGTTTGACAACCATAACCAACAAAGATACAAAAATAGGAGGTTGGATCTAGTTTCTTTAGTTTAACTTTTGGAATAAAGATAGAAGTAGGACTACCAAATATTCTTAAGTGAGAATTTTTTTAAAAAAATTTCCATACTTCATGAGGTCTAGATTGATGTAAAGATTTTGTAAGAACTCCATTTTATATGTATATTGTAGTATTCATCTCTTCTTCCCATAGAAACTTAGGCAAATTAAATACATGAATCATATTCCTAGCTATATCTAAAATGGTCCTATTTTTCCTTTTTGCAATGCAATTTTGTTGAATAGGGAGTTTTCAAATCATGCTAAATCCCTTATGAAACACTTAACTCATCAAAAATTTTGCTAACATATTCACCTCCATTATCAGTTCTAATTATTTTTATTTTCAGATTAGAATAATTTCCAACAAAGGCTTTAAACTCTTGAAAATTATACAAGACATCATACTTTTTCTTAATAAAGTATGACGAGGTCATTCTAGAGAAATCATCAATAAAGCATAAAACATACAAGGATCCACTAAGAGAAGGGAATTAAAGTGGACCTCTCAAATCATTTTGAATCAACTCTAATAGATGAGATGAATTTGGATCATGATGTTTGTGAAATTGTTCAACATGTTTCTTACTGTGCAAGTAACTTTCACATGTTTCAAGATAAGATTTCATCTTAAGGAGACCTATCACAAGATTTAGGTGAGAAATTTCATACATACTTCTAAAATTCACATCTCCTAGTATTTCATGCCAAAGATTAAGATCATTTCTAGAAGAAGAAAATAAATATTCAGAAACAAATCCATCAAAAATATATAAACCTTTTTTCTATATACTAGATGCAATAACATTACTGAGATCATTTTTCACATACCATTTATTTTTCAATAATTTTTTTTTATAGTTTTCTTTATTTAATTAAGAGTAAGATAAAAGGTTATTTTTTAACTGAGGAACATATAAGACATTCTTAATTATTCCATTTTTCAATTTAACATCCCCAAAACTTTTGGATCGAATGATAGAATTGTCACACACACACACACACACACACACACACACACACACACACACACACACACACACACACACACACACACACACACACACACACACACACATTCCTCAAATTTAAAAAAAAATGAGGATATCATGAATACAGGTCATGTTCCTAGAGGCACCACTATTTAGTATCCATGCGTTGTCATTCAAAGCAGAGAGTACAGTATATAAGGAAATATATTGCTCATCATTATTTACATTGTTTTGATTTTGATTTTGGTTTTGGTTATGATCCTTCTTCTAATAATTAAATTTATTAGTTTTAGCATTTTTAAAAATGTGTTTGATTTCATACGACAATCAAACTCTTTATGACCAAATTTTCCACATTTGTTACACATGCCATTGAATTTCACTTTGAAATTTTGATTGTTCCTAAAAAAATTAGAATTGGGATTAGGCTTACATTTTTATCTAAGGTTTGGTTTTTTATTAGGATTAATATTATTTCTATTTTAAGAGGGTTTGTGATTCTGAGAGAACAATTTCTAAGTAGCATTCTCTTTTGAGTCAATTTTTTTCATGGCATTCTCTTCTTGAATAAGAAGAGAAGACAATGTGTCTAAATCAGGTAGATCATCTTCATTTTTATATTTAGATTTTAGAATGTAGATTTAGTTATGGAACTTTTCATGGATATTTATCTGAATGATAAAATAAAGTAGCTTATCTTGAAATAATTCACAATTACATCCATCTAACTCTGCTTTAATGTTTTTGATTTTTTTCTAGATAATTAACTATTTTTTCATCCCCCTTCATGGGATTCATAAATAGTTACATAATAAGATTAATTATATTAGAGAGGATACTACCTTCATACATGGTTTTTAGTTGTTTCCATGCATCAACTGGAGATTCCATATGCCTTATATGCAGTAAAAATCATCTTTTATGCTCTATAATAGAATTAATAGGGATTCATGAGATCTTCGAGAGAAGGAGCTTAGGTTTTCAGGGTTTGTTTGCCTTCCGATGGGTCATTTTTTCACATCAGAGACCAAATCCCATAATTTTATATCCATAAAACAATATTTTAACCTAACTCAATAAATAGTATAATTTTTCCCATTTAATAATTGAGATTTATCCATTGAAAAACTAGTAGAACTAGCCATATTAAGAAAAACTTGGGAAAATTTGAAAAATAGATTGTTAGGCAGGTTTTTCAAAAGTTATATAAAACCACAGTATAACAAACAGAATATAGCGGATCACAATTTCAAATAAAATGGTTTGTGACTTGATGAAATTATTCAAAAAAAGTTCAAGAACTAAGGAGGAAGCCCACAAAACACAAACAATAAGCCATGAAATGCCGCGAAGAAGAGAAGATAAAGTTATAAAATTTTAAATTTTGAAAGTTGTGGAACAAGGGAAAATTGTAACCTGTGGTACAAAGGAAGTTTGAAACCCACGGTTCAATGGATGCTTGAAGTCTCAGTGTTCTGTGGAATACTTAGGTCAACATCCACATAACAATGGAACCCACATGATAAGGAAAGATTTAGCATTCCACGGACCTGAAGTTCCATCACTTTTAAGTGGAGATGCATTCCACGGACCTGAAGTTCATGGAATAAGATAGAGAGAATATTATTTTAGAGTCTAAGGGTGGAAAATAAAATATGTGGGACATCCATGAAATCAAATAGAAGTTAAACACATGGCATAGGGTTAACACAAATCAATAAGGACATGTGTCACAAATCCAAAGATCTTCAAATAAAAAGCACTCTGCAGACCTCAAAGCCACAAAATAGAAAAAAATTAATAGAACTTGAAGTCTATGTAGAAAAGACAAACCTACAGGACAAAGAAATCTGTGTAAGCCTAAAAAGCTAAGGAAGGTCTTGGATAACTAAAAATGTCGCACAAGTATAAAAACGTAGAAGATTTGTAAAAGCCATGGAAGACTAAACCAAAGCTGTGCAAGTCTAAAAATCCATAGATAACTAAAATAACTGCACAAGTCTTAGAAAACACATAATAATTTTAAAAATATGCGGAAGACTAAAAAAAATATGTACAAGACTAAACAATGTCACGAAAGATAGAGAATCTACAGAAAAATCCGTTAAGGACACTAATTCACAAAAAAGGCCTGATAGACTTAAAAAATAGGTTGCAGATGGATAAAATACACATCTATGCACACAATTGGTAGAGAGAGATAAAAACACATGCACAAGAAAAATATAACAAATTAATCATCCAACATATCATTTATTTGGTGGGAATTGGATTTTTGAACTTGATTAAACTTAAATTCGGTGGTGGGATAGCTATGGATTCACATATTGATAAACTTTCAAGTTTCTTCACACCTGTGAATCAAAAACATCAAAATATATCATGTACACATGCACAACTACCAGCTCTGATACCATATTAGAATTTCACAAGATAAATGCATGATTAATTCATAATCATGAATTTATTAATTCCAATGATTATAGGTTTATGTGAATATGTAGAGATATACTTTAATGAAATAAATATATCCAAAATAATTGTGTAAATTAAAATAATGTAAATTTTAATAATGCATAATATAGGAACACCATATTTATAGTGCGTAAAACCCGAAGGTAAAAATCCACACTTCAAAATAAATTATTTCCTTTTATTAGAATTTTACATACAATTTTTACTCAAAACTTCCACTTCCTCCTTGGTCTCACACAGAACAAATGCAAAGTAATTCTAATCTAGAAATATACTCTCACAAATACATAAATCAAATTATCCTAATTGATAATGTGTAATACTTTCCTTGAGATATGCAATCCCCTGATGGATCACGCTATTTAAATAAAGCGAGTGAATTGGTTACACCGTTTCACTCTTATAATTAAATCATAATGATTTAATCATATGTGGAGACTGACTAAAGTTTATAAATATTTTTTTTAAACATGGGACATGAAGTGGTGGTCCACCTAAATGGTATCACCACTTGAAATTATTTCCTCAACAATAGTGTAGGTCTCCCCATCTAATTCCATGCATATAGAGTTAGTACATTGACCTTGACAACTATATATATCATAATATTTCTCACCAACCACCCATCAATCACCACATCCAATGTGATTTCCTTATCATACTCATGGTTAATGTGGTGAAAATTTTATATATCACTCACACTTAACTCCTACGCATGGTACCTTCCCTCACAACCACTTCCCCAATAGTGGGATGGTATTCTCTTGTCATAACATCTTGCAGATCTCCTTAAAATCATCCACATATTTCTGCGGGAGCTCAACATTCTTAATGAATCCCATAGTATCTTGATAAAATTCCTTCTAATGTGCAACATTTGGGTATTCGACATGCATAATGTATTCTCTTGATGAGTGGCTTGGAATTAAGAGGCTCACACAC
This sequence comes from Taxus chinensis, assembly GCA_019776745.2. Taxonomy (NCBI): domain Eukaryota; kingdom Viridiplantae; phylum Streptophyta; class Pinopsida; order Cupressales; family Taxaceae; genus Taxus; species Taxus chinensis. The sequence continues at coordinate 647,341,096 of CM034147.1, read as the reverse complement.
GCATGATGCTTCGGCGTAACTAGTGACCAATAAAGGCTATAACTTAGGATCAGGCATCTTCTTTGGCATCCATTGATCACTCTTTATGCAATGTACTTTAATCATCCTTTTTTCTTTGTCCCTTAATTTTTTCTTACACATGTTCTCGTAAAGGCCAGGGAAGTCCCTTAACCTTGTGTTGTTTTTCCACAATATGCACACACCAAATTCTAGAGACAATCGTGTTGGTAATGATCAGTAGACCCACAAGTGTAACACATTTCATATATAATTATACCTCTACCATCGTGACCTCTACACCTATATCCTCCATGGAATCCACCTCCTCCATTCTTTAGTAGGATGTGTTTTCTATACCTGATAGCTTCTTGCCATAACAGTTTTTTTATAATATAGTCTCCACATGCTTCATGGATTTTATCAATTAATAGACAACACTTTGTATCATGTGTGTGTGTGTGTGTGTCACAAATATTGCAGTACATAGATACATTTTTCACCATCTTGTAGTGAAAGAGAGGGAAATTTTGAACATAATGATTCTTATGGAAAATCTTACAAGATTGCAACATTGTGTGTGTCATCCTGCACAAGAAGATATCCTTCATATGTCCCTCAAATTTGTTATTAGTGCACCATATACCACTACGTGTCTCGTGCGTTGAATTAGCAAAGATCTTCTCCATTTACTTAATTTTTACCATTATATGTGCCTTAAGAAAAGGGATCACTCCAGTATCAACACTCCTAACCAATTGAGTTCATAGAGATGCTTCCAAGGCCTTGCATAGTTATGCATATGTTTTATGAGATAGAGTTTTCCAAAATAGAGTCAACAATCCCCCAATGAAATATTGTGCATGTTGACTTGGATGAATATCATAAAAAATATTGGATTCTAGCTTCTTAAAATATGTATCATACTCTCCCACACTTTATGAAAAACTCTGCTTAATATCCTTGAGTGCACTAATACTTTGTTGTTCAAACTTTGGAATGTGGAACTCAGCCACAAATGTAGTGCACAAAGCATCATAATCCACTGTAGTTTAGTGTGGATCATAATTTCGGTACCAACTATGTCCATGCCCTTGAAGTGTGGTGGAAAACTCACTGGCCTTTCTATCTATGGTTGTAATTATTTTAGCGTGTCATAGTAGTTCACACTTGTGCATGTGCTCTGTTGCATCCTCCACGCCTCTATATCCTGGTAAGTGAAGAGACATCTCAAAGAAGACTTGAGATTTCTACTATGGTGGTTGTTGAGGTGGGTTATATGATGGATTCATAAATTTTTCTGGGTTAGATCTAGATCCCGACCCTAACCCTCCACTAGGGTTTCCTTTGAGTGGTTGCTGACCAAACCTCTTGATCCTCATGTACCACCTGTTATGGCCTATGGTCCCATCGACAAACTTCCTTATGTCCTAGTTTTAGTACTAAATTGGAAACCCAATATCTACATTTTCACACCATCTACATAGGTTCTTCTAATGGTCTACATGTCAATACTCTATCTCGTTGATGCACATGTAAACAATCATGCAATAGTACTTCCAAACACTGGTGCATGTTACATTGTTATGTGCACTTTCATTTTATGTTTCTCTAAATATGAATTATTCCTACTTGTCTCTCCTTCCCTATGTAGATATGATACCTCTCTGCCTTCACCACTCTACCCTATAACTACCTTTTGATCTGTAACTCCTAGTGTAAGGGATAGGTAGCCAGGATGAGTTAGATGTGCTCTGATACGCTCCCATCTGAATTCGATGGGGACTTTCTAATGCACTTTCCCAATGTTAAGAGGATATGATGTTACATATCCTCTTCTTCCATAAGAGTGTCAAAACCCTCATGAGCCATAATTCTTATCGATAGTAGTGTTGTCTTAATTTCCCTCTCTTGCACTTCATTATACTTGAGTTTTTTTTCCTCTCTCTTCCTTTCTTCTTCCAGAGCTTCCATCATCCTTATCCACACCTTCTCCTTCCCCTACGTGTGGAGGGGATTAATCTAGCCATAGGTAACATTTTGAATTCTAGTTCTATCATCAAGATCTTGATAGATAAAGGTATGACACACAAATAGGATCCTCTAGGCTCACATAAAAAGTAAAATTTTACTTCCTCTAGAAAATAATACGTAGATATCATGTACTCCAAAGTATAATTATGCAACACGCCAGTCCACTGGTGATCTACAACTCTAGTCCACTCCTCATCTGCATCAAAATGAGTCTGGTAATCTTCCTGTATCAAAATCCTTGGCCTTAGGTAGTAAATTATGTTTGATGCATAAGATTCCAACCACTGATACAATTATACCAGGAAAAAAGTGAATAACATCTCATATAGACAGTCATAAATATTATCTTCCACCCACTTGTGTGCATTAAATCGAAGTATAGTGTTATACCTTTGTATAAACTTATCTTAATCGTATTCTACCCATATTTCAATACTATCCAAACACATTCGATATTCCGTTTGCATACAACATCCTAGCAGATAACTTGAAAAGGGGTCTTGACAATGGAACCAAAATGTAGTCATTTTTTATTACCAACAACAACTATGCATGTTGGAACCTCATTTAGATAGATCTGAATGCTCACCTGAATTACACATAGCTACTAGATCCATCCTTTGTTATGCTTGATAGGAAGTTACCATGCATAGTCATCAAATTAATAGCCATTAAATCATTCATACACAGATAATCATTACATTCATATAATTTTGGAAACACATATAATAAGGGAAGAACTTAATCCACGTAAATAATAATTAATACCAAATGTACTATTAATTCACCATATTCAGAACCATGAACAATCAATATTAAACCACAAGTATTCATTGGTAACCATAAGTGACTACATAATATAAAGTTAATACCTAATCATTACATAAGTGTTCAGGACCATGTGCATAACTATCACACTGGATCAAAGTAGCATAACACTATATGCATACATGATTACTAACAAAATCATACATCAAAATATATATATATTTATATATATATATATATATATATATATATATATATATATATATATATATATATATATATATATAGTGGTGGGGAATTTCCCTTCACCTCCCATGCACTCTCCTAAGAATAAACATGCTCACAAAAATAGCATGCATGCTTTCTTTCCTAAAAAATAGCCATGCGTACAACTCTTCATATGTTTACAACTTCTGTTAATAATATATTAATCCCAAAGATAAGAATTTATTTAATCCTATTATTAATCTCCTCCATTCATGTTTTTCATGTGCTTTTCCCTCTTTCTTGGTTGGGCACTCCAAGTCTACTTTTAGATCAATCTAGAAAATCAGCTAAGTCCCTGCTTTATTTCTTATGTGTGCACAGTCTTGTGTGTTGCTCTGTTTAACATCTATGCATGTAATTTGTGTGATATCCTTCTTCTTATGCATGTGTGTGTTCTTTCGCGTAAGCCTATACACTTCTTGGTTACTTAGTAAATTTCTCTTACCAACGTAAAGGTATGCAATGATCTCAACGAGTCATTAGATAAAGTATGTACCTTCTTTTACATGACCGTCAATTATATCAATATACGATCATTGATTAGGTTTAGTTAACTATAATACTTAAATCATTTCATATCATTAATTAGACATCATTAATACTCATTATTAAACATTTATACATTTAAGTTTTCCTAAGTCAAATATGTACATCTACACTATTTCATGTGCTTAAAATGTATCTTTGTACTTGTTCCATATTGTTACATACATATAAATTAGCAATTACCATCATGTTTATTTTTGTTTAAAATTACATCATATTTACTTATCTCTTTTAGTATACTTTTCATATTTTTTTATTTATTTTAATATTTTTTTAATTCATTCAATTGATCATAACAACATCTTGATATTAAAAGGCAGGATTATACAAGACGGAGTGATTATGGTTCACGAGACTATACATTCCATGGAAAATAATAAAAAAGCAAATATGGTCCTTAAGCTTGACATGAATAAAGCTCTTTGACAAGGTATCTTGGGTCTTCCTTGACAAAGTTTTAGCTAAATTTGGGTTCACGGAAAAAATTAGAAGAATTATAAAGTCTTGTATATCTACAGCCAGATTCTCTGTGGTTGTTAATGGGGAGCCTGTGGGATTTTTCACCAGCAGTAGAGGTCTTAGACAAGGGTGACCCCATTTCCCCTTTACTCTTCATTCTCTTGGGTGACAGCCTTAGCAGAACAATCGGCAAAGCGGTTAAAGATGGCCTTTTAAATGGCTCTAAACCCACTTCCATCAACCAAGCTGTCTCCCATCAACAATTTGCAGACGACAATATCCTTCTTCTTCTGGCTTCTGTTGTGGAAGCTAAGGCTATTAAGGCTTTATTACAGCTTTATGAATCTGCTTCTGGGCAAGAGATTAATTATGAAAAAAGCACCATATTCTTCTTCAACACTCCTGAGGAAAGACAACTCAAAATTGCTAAAATTCTGGGCTGTAAAATTAGTGCACTTCCAGCCACCTACTTAGGGCTCCCTCTCGGCACTAAGAAAGTATCTTACAAGGTGTGGGATGATTTATTGGAGAGATTTCAGAAAAAAATGGCTGGTTAGAAAGGTGCCACTTTATCTAGTGCTGGTAAGTGCCTACTCATTAAAAGCACTCTTCAAAATCTGCCCATCTATATCATGTCGCTTTTCAAAATCCCTTCTTCCTTCAGAGATAAAATTGAGAGGATTCAGAATTTTTTTTATGGCAAAGCATGGAAGAGAAGTTCAAATTTCACTTAGTGGCCTGGGATAAGGTCTGCACCTCGAAGTCTATGGGAGGGCTGGGCATAAAAGATATTGAGAAAATGAATGAGGCATTCATTGCTAAAATGGGCTGGAGAATGCTGTCTGAGAAACAACCCTAGATTGATTTAATTAAAGAAAAATATTTAAATCATCAAGTTGTTTACTCCTATCTGCATGATGAGCACCTCCCCTGTGGTTCCATTTTTTGGAATAATTTGGTCAAGAGCAGAAACTTCATCAAGCAGGGCAGCAAATGGAAAGTGGGGGATGGCAGGGAGATAAACTTTTGGGAGGATAATTGGTTTAGTGGCAATCTCTTGGATAGATTTAGGATGGCTAAGGATAGTCTAATAAGCAAGTATGGTATTAAAATCAAAGATTACATTGAAGGAAATGGCACCAACAAGAGTTGGAAAAAACTTACTGTGGAGCAAATTGATCTGAAACAAATTACTTCCTCCCTTCAAGATCACTTAGATCTTATTCCATTAAGTCAGCTGGAATCCAAGGATGAGTTGGTTTGGAATAATTCTCATGATGGGAACTACTCTGTCAAATCTGGATATATCAATCTCTTTCATAGTAATCAATCTGATTTTAATTGGAACAAGATTTGGATGTCTGAATTAACACCTAAAATAAAATTTTTCCTCTAGCTGGCCATCAGAGGTAGAATTCTTACCACTGACAATTTGATGAGAAGAGGATTTATTATTCCTAATTGGTGCCATCTTTGTAAAAATGACTCTGAGGATATCAGCCACCTGTTTATACATTGTGATTATGCCAAAAGAATTTGGAACTTTGTCCTTTCTAAATTTGAAGCTCTCTGGGTGATGCCGAAGAATCTTAATTAGCTATGGAATCAATGGAAACCACCCTTCAGACATTGTGTTATCAAAAGGATCTAGAAATTGGCTATCCCACATTTAATATGGAGGATTTGGAAGGACAGAAATGATATCATTTTCAGAAATAAGAAGCAAAACTATAAACTCAGTATTGGAAAAATTTCTAATGGTATCAAAGAGGATATTGCCAGATTTAAACCTCCCAAGAACAAGAGTTATCCTGAGAATGAAGAGTACATCTTATCCAATTGGCAGATTGGAAATTGGAGCAATCCCGGGAATAGTATTGATAGATCTTTGATCAAATGGCATCCTCCTGATTCTAATTGGTATAAGTTAAACTTTGATGGGGCCTCTAAGGGAAACCCTGGGACAACGGTAAGAGGAGGAGCAATACGGGATCATAATGGTAATCTGATTGCTGCTTATGCTGGAAAAATGGGAGTTCAAACTAATCATTTTGCTGAAGCATTATCTACTCTCTGGGGCTTGAGAGTTGCCCAGGCTAAGAATATTCAGAACCTAGTTGTTGAAGGGGACTCCCTTAATATCATTAAACTTATTAATCAGTCCTCATCTCCTATTTGGAGTATTAAGGATTTTATCTCTGAGTCCATAAGCATCAGTCATACTTTCAATAACATCAGAATCAGGCATACTTACAGAGAAGGCAATAAATTGGCGGATGCGCTGGCCAATTATGGAATTAATGTTAATTTCACCGTCTGGGATAATAACAGCATCCCTAATCAGCTCCACAACAACATTCATGCGGATTTTCATATGCAAGCGATCCCTAGAGATGAGACATAATCTTTGGATGAAGACCAGCATCAATAACACTCTCACACGTGTTGCTTTAATGATTATGATGATGTAAATAATATCTAATATTCATGATAGTAAGAATTATTTGGGGAACTCCAATTGGAGTTATGTTGATTTGAAAATCGCGCATGCGGGATGTACTACAGCTGTTAAAATCCAGATTCATAGCTCCTCAGAAACTGATGGGAGTTGTAATGTGATTGTTGATAGAGAGAGAGCTACTCACACACGTGACTTCCCGCAGGCTCAGTTCAGCAGTCACGCAGCTGTTCGTGGGAAGAGCAATGACTATAGTTTCTAGTTTTGTGCGACTTTCAATAGCAAGAAGCGGATAGGTCTCTACGCACACAGGCATTTGGGAAATTTTTGTAATCAGTCTATCACAGAGAAGATGGGAGGACCTCCCTACCAAATTGAACCATGCGCGGACCCCGACTGGAATGAAAATATCAAGCTTTGGAACATTCTCAGCAAAGGTGGTTTCACCAACTTCATGGAAAAGGTGCAGGGGCATGACCAAAGCATTTCTGTGCATTTTTCTAAGGAATGGAAGGAACGGACTGTTGACTATGGGGGACAAAAGATATCAGTCAATGAAGATCTTATTGCTGAAGTGACCGGTCTTTGTTTGGAGGGATACCGCTTCTTCAACAAAAGGGTTGATAGAGATGCTGAAGAAAGAAGATTTGTGGAGGGATCTAAGGAGCTCACATTTGGTACGGCGGGCCTACTTGTCAGCTCAATTCCTCCACCCTATGATGAGGTTACTCGCATGATGATTCGATTCATCTCCTTAGAAGGTAGGTTTGTCTCTGTCCCTGCTAAACATCTTATATTTCTAAACCACTTATGTAGGAATCGATTGGTTTGCTTTCCCCATTATCTACTAAACTCCCTTGAATGCTCCATTTTTGAGTTTCAGAAGCACACCCGGGTGGTTCCCTTGCATCAAGGACTTATATTGTTGATCCATAAATGTTTCCTTCTAAAATACCCTGGTCTTCCTTCCTCTCCTAGCCTGGCTACCCCTTTGATGGGCTCTATTGTTGTCAGCCCTGTTCCTCCTGCTGCCCCTGTCACCATTGCTGTCACCCCCCAGCTGGCTGTTCAAGCTTCTCCATCCCTTCCCTCTACTGTTGCTCCTGCCACCCACCTTGCCTCTACCTCTAAAATACCGGTCACCAGGGCCTCCAGGAAGCTCAACCTTGAGGCTCTTGCTGTGGAGAAGGAACCTTTCGAACTAGAGATTGCACATGACCTTATCCATATAAGCAGTGCCAGTCCCCGGGAAATATGGTTGGATAGATCTTTAATGAGGTTTGAGGCCTTAGAGGCTGAGATGAAACTATTGAAGGATGAGATCAAGAACCTAGCTAAACAGAAAGGCAAGAAAAGCATGGAGGGGGAGGGGAACATTGATAGCAATCAGATTGAGGACATTTATAAGAAGATGACCTCCTTGGACTCCCACTTAGGGATGGCCAAAAATAGACATGATTACAGCATTTCTACCTTTAGGGAAATTGAGGAGTTCATTGAGGGTCATACCAGAAGTGTTTCCAACCTCAGCGGTGTCCCGGCTGTACTTTGGGGCAACGAAAAAGAGAGAAAAAGAACCATTGAGGAGCTTGATAAAACTGATGCTGCACACATGACAACTCTGGGTATGTTTCGCACCTAGAAGAGAGTCAAGACCAGCATCGACAAAGATACCAAGAAGTAACATTGGTTGCTTCTGCTGTTTCTATTTGTTTTTATGCTGTTTTTTTGCGGTCTCTTTACTACTTTTTTGCAGTAATTTTGATGTTTTGTCTCGGTTGAGTAGCTATTTCTGGGCTACTTCAAGCTTCATTGTAACACTCAGATCTTGATCCATTCTATCTGATTCTCACTCTTATTCCGGCTCTTAGGCCTTCTTTTGTTCTCAAGGGTATAGTCCCTTTCAAAAAACTATTTGCCAATAATAAAAAAAAACATCTTGATATTAAAAAATGATTAAAAAATATCCTAAAAAAACAATCATAATGAAATAAAATCATCATATTGGACTTACAATATTGCATTCATAACCCACCATAATTTCAGTATTAAAAAAATTCTGTAAAACAAAAGGATTTTGTAAAAACAACATCAAATATTCATATAATGGAGATCAAAACCTCATCATTAAAGTACTTAATGACATTGTAATCAATAACAAATACAACATGCCTTTAAATTCCTTATTCATTTGTGAATTAGTACTTTTTCCCTTAATCAGTTATAAGTTCATTTATTACATCATATAATTCTATACAATATTAACCAAGTATGTCGTATTCCATTTTTAACCATTTCGTAATATTTTTCAAAACTTGCAATTTGAAATAATAATTTATACATGGCTAGCTCTAAAGAACTGGCATGAACCATTAACTCAAATCTTGTTACTTAATTACAAAATAAATAATATATACTTGGTTATTTCATCTCTCATTCACAATAAATATCATATTATTAAACAACAAGACATAAATTTTACAAACAATATCCAACATACCCATTAAGCATAAACAATTCATTTTGAACCGGGAAAGGAACAAAGGAATAATACTCATTAAACCAAAATTTTATAAACAATTATTTTCTCTTGATTTCATGGATTTTGCATACATATTTACCATATTTAATAACAACGAAAAAAATCACCAAGATTGTATGATTTATTTCGAAATAAGAACAAACAAAGTAAGGTGGTTCATTCCTGAGATCTTGAGAAAGCCTTCCAAATCCCCTTCTATATTTTCTTTACCAATTTCAACCAAATTGAAATATAAACTCTCAAACACCATCAAAATTTCCTCTTTCTTACATATTTTCCACCAAATCTATATGCCCATTATTCCCAAATAAGTGCATTTAACTAACAATGGAATCTTAAAAATATATTGATAGTTAATAGCTCACAAACTCCATGCATAGTTTTCCCAAGATGACTTACCAAAAATAATAACTTCTACACATACACAACTCCTATTTTTGGATAAAATCTCTATATATAATCAACCCAAAAAATAACATCAAAACTCCATACATTCTATGCACAATCAAAAGAGGGTCTCGAACACTCACAAAACCAACATCAAAATGAACCCAATTGCATGCCCTTAGCTTCCTCGAGAAGCTTAGGGATTTTTGAGATAATTGTAATGCCATTAATTGCTCGCAGTGCCACATAGTGGCTCTAACTCCAACTTTTCACCACCAATCCATGAATTTCCCTCCAAAATAGCTAGAGCTGGTTTTTATGAATGGTTGAAGATATCCAATCAACACATAGTTTAACTTAGGATTTTCCATGGGTCATTAATCAACTATTTTTAAAAATTTGAAACCAATTGTCAATCGATTTTGTCCAAGTACATATCCAAGAAAATACAAATAACTATATCTAGTTTAATAAACTTCCCCATTGCTTAAAGGTATAGTGAATAACCAAACTTAATAACATTAAGATAAGAATTGAGGTCCTAGACCTAATCTCTCAACAAATACTTTGACAGCATGGCCTATGGATCAAAAACCATTATAATTTTTAAACATCTTAATACATATTACCATGGTTTATGCCATCCTTAACACAACTTCCATATTAATGGATTTGGAAAATATTGTAACCATTTAATAATCAATACTAACATTAGTAATATTTCCATTATACTTAACCTTAAGAGTTAACATTGCCTTTGTAATTTTGCAAGATCAATGTCATTTTATATCCTTTATCATTCTAGTCACCATTTCCATTTTTGATGGTCTATTAAAAATTGAAATAATTAAACAAAAAAATTATTTTCCTTAGGGTCTCAGACTAATACATCTAGTGTCCAAAGCTAAAGGAATTTCGATCGGTTGAAGAAAAATTTATCAAACCAAACATATTTTGATCTACGCATATTGTGATCAATAAATCTATCATCAATAGAATATTACATGTGTTAAGATCAAGCTTATAAAATAAATCAATTAATCAAGATCAATAAACCAAGTTAACATTTTCTTGCAACACATGGAATTGCATTTATGCTTACTGATAATAATATCATTAAACCAACTTTTAAATTTTTACCTTGATGGTCCCAAATTTTACTTGCCCCTTGTTGAGGACTGTTATTATGTTTTATAGTCTTTTCCCATCATGATAAAAAAATAAGGTTAGTATCGTACAGTCATATCTTTATCTCAATAGTGATATAATACTATCAAATCCATGTATAGATTACTAATCATCAACAATCCATTCACTTTTGTAATAAGGTATGTAATCTCATAACATACAACATAGCAAGGTGCACTACAATATCCATTATAGGTACAACATTCCTTGCTATATATCCCATCATCCTCATCATGGTAAGTATAGTAAAAAATAAAAGAAAAAAAAGTTATAAATGTTTAGTACTTTAAAAACTTTTGGCGACAAGAGTTTTTATGCAATTGGGCATGCAACTACACGTAAGTGTGTATATCCTTTTCATGATATACACACAAATGTATAGCTGCGTACTCTGCTATGCGAAATCACTTATCCCTTTTCTCTTATATACCACTCTTAATTTTATAACTTATCCTTTCGACAAAATAGAGTAAAATTACGGGATGTGGCAGAATCCCTCAAATTTAACCTTATGAGTGGACACTGTAGAAAATTACATACTTCACCAATATACACCACATGTTACCTATGTCATGTATCATCCATCGGTGTCTTGGAAACTAGTACGGAGAGAAAGATGAGGAATAAATATTTGGCATAATGCAGAGCACCAATATCTACCATATGCCCATAATGCCACTTGTTTCCCATTAGCATTCTATAGAATTTAGAGGAAAGAGGCCAAGGTTTGAGATAGCGTAGAGTGTCTATAAATTCCATTTATTTCTCATCGGTTCTTTGTAGATTTTTGAGCTAAAAAATTAAGTGAGACAGTCTTGTATGTAATTTCCTCCATGAGTCCTTCATGCCACTTATAAACAATTGGTACTCTGTGAAGTTTGGAAAGTGGGGAGGAAACTTCAAGTTTCTAGATGTGTAGAATTTCAATTCCTATCATTGTTCAACCATCCATCAAAGGCACTAAAAACTATGAAAAGTTCTAAAAAAATTCAAGTGGAATGTGGGAATTTCGATGAGCACCACATGTCCAAGATCCATCTTAGGCATTGAAAATAATGGAATCAACCAAGTTCAAAGGATTTGAGATGACATTGAGTGGCAAGTGGCAATTTGTTGTTAGATTAAGTTTGAATAACCTATAATAATTAGAAAGCAAGGGATTTGGACATTAACCAAACATTTTAAGGGAAAAATCCATTAAAAGATTCTAAGTTAATTATGATTTGGAATATATGCATATAGAATAGAAGAGGGTGAGAAAATTTAATGAGATTTAATTGCAAGGGTATAAAAAATTCAACATAGTTGTGTTTTGGCAACATTTTTGGTGACTAAAATGGGGAATTAGTTGGCCTTTGTATCCATCAGGAATGGAGAATTGTGTGAAAAACCTTGAAATTTTACATTTTTGTTTGAAAATATGATGGTGTCAACAATGAAAATCTCTCAAAATTGACCAAATAAAACCTATTTACAAAATACAAATCATACATACTTCAAACAACATATCAAAATCTTTCAAAGTACATATTATGCAAAAAATAGACTTAAGATACTCCTAAGATAACCATGTATATAACAAATTATATATAGCCAAAAATATACTATGAGAAGTAGCTTCCCTTTTTGATAAAATGAGTCCATGAGATATTCTTTGAAACACTCGTGGAAAATGAGAAGAGTGATAATTGTTTTGGTGTCTTATCCTCTAAAATATCATCTCCAATGAAATAATACACCTATGTTTGATCTAAATTTTATTTTTGGATATATTTGGGATAACTATAGGTATTTTAAGAAACTCTTCCTCATGTTCTAAATTAAACATGATAGGTGGAAACTCTAATTAAGGATATGATATGTATATGTATTATATCGTACACCTAACTTCACAAACCAATGGATTGACTTCTCTAATTTTTTTATTATCCTCCCATAAATAGATCTTACATACACATCTTCATTTACTTTGAAAACCTATAAAACTCATGATTAAACTCATGATATCCTCCCATGTAGGTTCTACAAGTGAAGACAAATCCTAATCATAACATTCATCCCTAATGGAAAGTATGAATCTCTCAAATTCTTCAAGTATAATGGAGAGTTCATTAGTGTGTCCCTCACATGGAATTTGCAGCCTCAATTTCCTCTTCACCCACTTATGGTGTCATCTAAACATCATTGGCATCAAAAGAAACCTCTTACTTTTCCTTATATTTAGGTGAAGTATTTTTTATAGCAATAATCTTCTTGTTGGGAAAAAACATGGGTTCAAATGGAAGAATTATGAGAACTCTTGATTTATCTTCCTCATTCAAAAAATTAAGATTAGAATACACCTCTTCCCTTTCAATTTTCAACTATTTCTAGTCATCCTCTTACGTGGATACCACCTTTATAAGAAAAACCATGTTTTCATTACCAAAATCAAAGTCATTCCACTCTAACATTTTCATCTCATGACCTCCTCTAATGAAAGTTGTTTCAACAAGAAATGAGACACTTACAAGGGGCTAACCATCACTTAATTTCTTAGGCATAGCTCATTTAAACTCAACCCATATGATTTTTCACTTTAAAACTTTCAAATGATTCTCCATGATGCGATCTTGTCTCAACAACTCAAGTGAATTTAGAAAATCATGCTTGATCTTCTCTTGCTCATGGAAATTCTCCAAAGTGACTGAATGGTTGGGTAGTAAGGTTTATTTGTAGTGTTGTATTGGTTTTTGTAGGTTATATTATTCATAAAAATAATAATAACACATCTATCCATCATCATGGTTAGGTAACAAGGCTTGAATAATTTTGGGTAATAAATAGGAACAACCTATGAAATACCATATCTTTTCAAGGCTTCACGATAAAAAAATTTGGAGCTAGGTAATGCATTAGGTATATGTGGGAGGGAATTTCATAGAGCATATGAGATGATGATGTATCCTAGAATATACTATATAAAACCCAAAAAAAACCCAAGCGTGCACTGGCACATCACCCAGCCTGAGTTGAGCGCTCACTCGAAGTGCGCAAAGGTACCAGGCCCCTCTTTAGAGTTGTTTGTGTAGGATGTTAGTGTAATTAAGATACAACATATTTAGAACCATAAATAAACATAACAATTCCATAGAGTCATATTCCAAATCTACATCTTAGAGAATCATTGAATTAAACGAGAAACATAATAAGATTAACCATGAAAAAAACCAGCTACATTCATATTTAAAACCATTATCCATCCAATATAATCCATTTTAATAAGCATTGTAATTGCATAGAAGCTTCTTACATTACAAAGCATCACCATAAGTTATGTTTGCATATCAGATCTTGTAGCATAACTCTACAATAATTCACTATTCATCCTCTTTCACTCACTCCCCCTAACTACATCAGTTCACTCCATATTTACAGGGGTGGGGACTTTCCCTTCACCACCTACACACTTCCCAAAATAGGTCACATGTTGATAATATCCATGCACCTTTACAATAACATGCATACATGCAAGTGCACTAATAGTAGACATCCTATAGTTAACTGGAAGAAGTAATACTATTATTATCTTGAACTCATGCATGGCATCTTATCAGGTACACTCATTCCCAAAATAGTATTTGCGTGTCGTGCAAGTCTCCATCCCAATGTGTGTTCTGCACGCTTATCTTCCGAAAACTATCCCACATCCATGAAAATGGCTAAGTCCCTAATCAACTTGTCCTGGCAGCGCGTTTCCTTCCCTATCCTTCGGCACGCCTTCAAGTATGCCTTGTTCATGTGCATGCATCCTAGGTGTGTCTTCTCTTTAGGAAAATATTGTTTACTCAACATTACCCCACACTAAAGTACATTATCATCCCAGTAATTTGGGTATTCTTTCTAATGTTCCCAAAGAATAAAGAATAAGAATAGAAAGGATATAATGAATCACTGTATAAAAGAATAAACCTTTACTCCGCAGCACCTTCTTCTTCAACCAGGAGGATAAATTATCGATATTCTATTTTAACCTCAACCTCAAATGTCTTGACAATCATCCAATGCGGTCCTTGTCTTCTCTATGAATGTTTATGGAAATGGCTTCCAATTCATCCTGGGTAATCTTTTCCTTTTCATTCCGTTTTATAGTACTTGGACAACATTAGTCATAGCATTCATCATTCCCTATAGAAGATCCATATTCTGTGTTATGTGCTTCCCAATCTCATATATTCTCTCCTTATGTGGGTCTTGAGCTGCTGCAAGGGCCTCGCACTTCTGTTTCACTAGTGCCAATCTTTCTTGCGCGTCCCATTATCTCATCTTTCATGGTCTACAGAACATCATTATCTTCAACCAGAGTTATGATCCTTATCACTGCTTCTGGTGACATACAAATATTCAGAGCTTGGTTGGATTTCTTTAGTTCATCCTTTAAAGTTCAGAGCAATGCCTCATAATTTTAAATTTTCATAACCACGGAGGCCCTTGCTCTTTCTTCTTCTTGTTCAGGATCCTTTAGCGTTGGCATTCGAATTGGTCCATCTTCTAGCACCGAATCAACCAATGTGTGCACATAATGCATAGCCGAAGGAAACTTATCAGGTACCCTAGACTCAAGATGAGGTCTTTCTTTCATAACATAGTCACCAATTTCTTATGCCATGCTTATGAAGGCCTCATTATTTTTCTTATTATAGGTCATTTTCCTCCTTTTAAATGCACTATTTCTATAGTTTTTTGCCTTGTTATCTTCAAGTAGTGCTCTAATGGTGGCAGCCTTATCGATGTTCCTCCATGCACCACCTCTGTAGATACTTTAACCAAAGCATTGCTCACTTGCTCATCAGACATTACATTAGACTTGACTGTCATGTGTCTTGTTTTGGGGTGCCTTCTTCACTCTCCTTGATACACAAGATTCCTCGCATACATCAAAATTTGGCACATCCATATGGGTCTACATGGACCTAGGATAATTATTTCCTTATGCACGTGGCTGGCCATGTCTAGATCCATCAGCTCCCATCCATACAATTCCTTAAGGCTTGTTGTTCTTTGAAACTCAGGCACATATGATTTTTCTTATGTCCATCGTCATAGCCCATACTTGACACAACATATTCTTGACATTGTTCTCTTTATTCTTGGCCCCTTAGGAACTTGAGTGCCAAGGTTTGGAGTTATCCCTTCTTCTTCCTGAGTAGTAATATGAGTGTTGGGTTACTCTTGTACCTTCTCTTCTGCTTCCTTCATCCCTTCTTCCTCATCTTTCAATTTCTTCATCTATGGGTTCCTCCATATCTTCTGGTTGTACTGGGGTCCCTAGGCACACTCTCCTCAGACTCCTTCCACCTCCTCATCTAGCTTCATCTTTCTCCTTCTCTTCTTCTCAAGCGCCTTCTTTCTGAGGGGAGATTCTAGGTGATCTTCTTATAGGTTGTGGTGTTCCCATGCCTTGGGTCTTGGTTCTTTTGAATACCTTCTTAAACCAACAATGCTCTTCAAGGACTGCATCTACATCCAAGTCCTCATCTCCATTATTGTGCATGTGATGGACGTATCTACGTGCTCACTCTCCATTTTTTCCATGTGAGCTGACTCTGTAGCCTCTATGATCTAATCCTCCACTATCTTCTTGTTCCTCTTTCTCCTCATCTATCTTGTATGGTTGTAGAAGGATTTAGTAGCTGGTACATTCTCCATTGTGTGCTTTCCCTAAGGCAGCCCTAGGGAGCATGAAACTCATTCTCCACATACTTATTATTTTCCATCCTAGGCTTGAGCTGAAGATATCTGAGCATGCGGCTCCACTGTCTGCTAATATCCAAACTTATTGGCTTCATACTTATGACGTTTGAAATTATCCTCTCAATGTAGGTAGTTTAATCTGGATACACATATGTTTTCCTAAGAGTGTGGTAGCCACAATCTACCTTGTATGTGTTGAATTTCAATAGGCGCGCATCAAAAAACATGTGAACTAAATCCTGGAAGTAGCACACTATGAAGGCATAGGGTAATTTACACCATGGACTCCATACCCCATCCTCCATAGAAAATCATGTGATGCATAAGTGTTGATACACCCCGAACTATATTTCCTTGCCTACTACCAAAGGTAGTTCCTTTGGAATGTGCCATTCCTCCTTAAACGTTGTGCAAAGTTGGTCATACCACATTTCTACCTTTTTCTTAAATGGGCCACTCATTTATACCTCACATAAATATTTCTCAAACCTTTTCGTGAGGGACTTCTTCTCAATAGGTTATTCCTAAATTTTATTCTTGGCCCATCAGGCACTCCAATTTCTACGAAAACCAGAGATAAGAAAATGAAACTAAAACTTATCTTTTTTCCTACGCATGCTTCCTCAATAATAGTTTCTACATATAGCCTACTAAGTTGTAGATTTATCCCTCTATCATCTTCTTTGCAATGTATGTCCACATTGTATTTAACTGTGACCATCTCCCTTGATCATTCATCATGGTGAGCAGATGTGCAGCTATGTGTACCACATGATACTTCCTTAATCTATAGATTTCTATTCTGCATGGACCCTTGGTATACCCCAACTCCTTACTTGTGAATATAACCATTGATTTATCATTCAGATCACTAACAATGTCTATCCCAGTTCCCTTCATTCTTGTTAATGTCACAATTAGGGATGTTGTGAGCCTAACCCTCCATCCGAAAAAATATAAGAAATCCTCATGGAATTTTCTCATAAGCTATTGGTATAAAGGTTCATATTTTCCAAAATATGGGATCTCATACAGCTGATAAAATCCTACCTACTTAAGAAAATTTTCCCCAGCATCATCATATACTAGCATATCTTCCACCGTGTTCTTGTTGGCCTTCTTATTTATCAAAGCATTCAAATATCCCTTGTTATTAGTGGTGTTGTGGTTGTAGTCATTTACTTTGCATCTGTGGATGTGGAAATATCAATCTTTCCTGACTGTTACTCCTTTTGGGTACTACATCTCTAAAAAATTGCTCTCAGAAGCAATTTCAACCTTAACTTCCAGCTTTTTATTTCCTTTTGTGCATGATGCAGGTGTTTTCTTTGGTTCCATCATAAAAATATATCCTTTTATCTTTTGTTTTGAGTAAGTTCAAACCCTACCTCAAAATTACATGCCCTAGCATAAAACTGTGTGTCCTAGCTCCTTCTCAATGCTTCTTCTTCTCTCAAACCCTTCACCAATGGGGACACAAGCCTTTTCTATACACAAATCTCCACACCTCAACACAATTCTCTTGTCTTGGTTACAATTATCTCTCTCAAATACTTATGATTATAAAGGTAAAAATGAACTCGCATCACATTCTTATATAAATTTTCAAAAATTTAGTGCATTTATTTCTCCTTCACTTACCAACAATCCTCTCATTAATTTGCCATTTTCAAAATTTCTGAAAATTTTCATGAATTTCTGCATGGTACAATTTTGCACCCTAGTTATAACCTTCTAATGCAACTTCCTACCCTCTAGCTCTAGACTTCTCTTCTACATGCTTCCTTGCATTGAGTACCTTACCACTGTGCCCTCTCATAGTAGTTTACATGGTCATTACTTACCTTGTGTTATATTGTCCATTCATTCATTTACATCAATGGTCTTCTTCTAAAGTAACATCCTTTCTAACAACTCCTTTCCATACTTAAATAACACTTGTAATAGTTTATTCTCATGTGTACTCATTTTTGAATAACAAATAACAGCCATCCCACACCAATGGTATGCGCAGTCCTCTGCGCATAAAAATACTTCAGTTTGTAATTAGCTTTCAGTGTGCAAATGCGCTTATTACACAAAACACCAAACTAAATTGACAAAACATAGCGACAAAGAAGGAAAATCATTAGAGAAAATACTGAAAGGGAAACATATACTAAATGGAAATAATACCTTATTACAAACACCAAGAATACTTATTTATAGTAGGGCTTCAACCTACTCCCATTAAAGTAACCGGATAACCACATTCCATCATGTATCTGAGTCAAGTATATGATTGATAATATACGGTCTCAACCAATGCACTTTGAGCTTTCCTAGATGGCGTAGAAAATTAGAATCATAAAGTAGTACCATCTTTCCAACCTTAAGCTTCTTATCTCTGATGTGTTGGTCATGCCATGCATTCTACTTGGCCTTTTCCTGCTTCTGACTCCAACGTGCCATGGGATGTTTCCCATATAACTGTATTAACATTTCAATTCTATCTTTTAATGCTTACTCATCAGCTAGACCTCAGGTGCACATAATACGTAAAGAAGGTAACATGAATTCCATAGGAAGAACTACTTCTACACCAAACACCAACTGAAAGGGTGTGGCCTTATTCAACCTCTTGTAGGTTTTTCTATATGCCCAAAGTACAACAAAAAATTTATCATCCCAGTCTTTCCTTCTAACATCAAAATTTTTTGTCTAGGTCTGGCTCAATATCTTGTTAAAGGCCTAATAGTACCATTTTCCTAAGGATGATAGGGTGTAGTCTTGTGGTGCGCAACCATAAATTCATCTGGTAATATCCTGATTGTCTCATTCAAAAAGTGTGTTCCCCTATCACTTATCAAGATAAAAAAACATCCATACCTAGTAAGAAATTTTTTACATAAGAACCTGGCTGTTGTAGTTATTCTATAATCCTTTGTAGGTGTTACTTCTACCCACCTTGCAAGATAATTTGTGCAAGTGATGATATAACACAATCTAGTTCTATGCTTGGCTAATGAAATAGGACCTACAAAATCTATATCCCATTTCGCAAATGGCTCTGCACTAGCAATATGGCTCAAAGGCATTTCATCTCTTTTCCTAGGTTTATCAAGGCACTGACAGTGATCACACACCTTACAATACTCTTTACAATCCTTGTACAGGGTCTCCCACCATAATCTAGCGAGTAGAATCTTGCGCATGGTGGTGTCACCTACATAGTGCCCACATGTAATAACACCATGAGCCTTTTCCATAATATCTATGCACTCATGTTCTAGTACACACTGGTGTAATACTTCATCTTGGCCTAGTTTGTATAAATTTTCATTGATCAACATAAAGGGTGTCGTGCGAAATGTAAGTCATTTCTTCTCTAATGCTTTCATTCCTTCTACCACCATACCCATGCATAAAAAATATAGAAATATCCTCAAATTCTACAGGTGTGGGATGTAATCTGTACAATTGTGCATCTATCATTATATCTTCAATTGTCTATACATCCTCCCCTGATGAAATCCTTGATAAGTGGTCTGGGAAAAAATTACTTTCACCAGGTTTTACCAAAAGTGTGAAATCAAATTCCTGAAATAAGAGCACCCATCGACATATGTTCCCCTATAAAACAGGGTTATTTACCAAGTATTTTAATGTCATGTGATCAGTATAGAATACAAAATATGTTGCTAGAAAGTACTATCTAAATTTATGCAACATGTAGATCATTGGCAAGGCCTCGCGCTCTATTGTTGTATAATTATGCTCTATAGTAGTCAACTTTCAACTAGCAAAATAGATAGGATGATCTATAATACCTTCTCCAGGATGAGCTAACACCATGCCAATGGTTGTGCCAGAGGCATCCATATGTAGATGAAGTAGTTGGTTCCATGAAGGAAAATGCATAGTGGGTGTTGTTGTAAGTCTCTCCTTCAATGCATCAAATGCACGCTATTGCGGTTTTCTCCAATAGAATGTACCTTTTTCTTTTAGTAACTCTTCTAGGGGTGAGGTAATCTTTTCATATCCTTTAATAAACTTTCTATAATATCCTATGTGGCCCAAGAATTTGTGCACCTCACTCTGACTAGTAGGTTCTTCGAGGCCTACAATAACTACAACCTTGTTTGGATCAACTAACAAACCTTCCTTACAAGTGATGTACCCTAAAAAATTTCCAAAAGGTGTAGTAAACACACAATTTTTTATGTTTAAATATATTCTTAACTATCTACATCTTTCAAACATTAAGCACAAATTGTCATAATGATTCTTTACAAGTCCATACACAATCCAATCATCCAAGTAAACCCACAAGAAGCTGTGAATAAAATCTTGGAATGCTTGAACAACTATGTGCAAAAATATAGAAGGCACATTTTTCAAACCAAATGGCATCATAGTATTTGCAAAAATTCCCCATTCAGTGGTGAAAGTGATTTTCTCTTGATCCTCCTATGCAATTCTAACTTTATGATACCCGATGAATCCATCTGTAAAAGAATAAACTTTGCACCATACAACACCTTCTATTATTTCCTCAGTGAAGGGTGTAGGAAAATGATCACTCACACATATAGCATTCAGTTCCCTATAATCCACACAAATCCTAATCTAACAATATTTCTTTATACTGATCACCATGGGGATAACCCACTCTGATTCCTCTAGGGGCTTGATGATGCTAGATTTCAACATTTTGTAAATTTCTTCCTTAACTTTGATGCACAGGTTAGGGTTTATCCTATAAGGTCTCTTCCTAACCAGACGCACACCTTCCTTTAGCTTAATCTTCATCTCTCCTAATGACTCGTGCAATCCATTTAACTCAAGGTATCCCCTAGGAAATAAGTCCTAAGAATACTATAGTAACTCAAATATCTTTGCTACTTCATAATCATTCCAATAATCCCTAATTATTGCCTCCTTAGGTTCAACATCCATTCCAATGTTCACTTTGTTGGTCTTCATAGGTTCATGATAGGCATGTGAATTCTTATCCACACTATATAACACTTTTCTTATACATGTTGAATGATCTATATCCATATTTTCTACTTCTTCATCATCCACTATGTAAACCATCTTTCCTTTTTCTTTCTCACAGTAAGTGCATTTAAGTCATGTGGCATCTGTCTCTTATACTTAATCAAAATGTTCTCCTGAGTATACCTCACTGAAAATGAGTTATTTAGTCTTTGCATTGTCTCCCATAGTTAAGTGCTTTATAACCCTTAATGCCTCTTCCACCAGAGTTTTAGTAGAGAAGTAGTCAAAATTTTGGATCATTCTTGCAATCAATTTCTATCAATTTCCAGTCTCTATGTGCAACTCTACATAAACATATCAGGCTCATGTGTAACCTTGTAAAGTGGAATAAAGTTTGTGTACCCAAAGTGAAGATGGTAAAGCTTCCTGCCCCTCTATCTAGAGTCTCTCACACTACCGAATGTGGTGCTGAATAGGTTGATTCCCATGATACATGAATATTGTAGTAGGTGCATTGCTCTTGAAGAACCAAGTGGTTAGAGAAATTCTGACTTCATTTCATTCAATAAGATTACCCCTGTGAACCATCCACCTGCACATTGTTTTCTTGCACAAGGTATATAATAAAATATTCCTTCTTTCCACTTGATTTTTCCACTTCTCCTCCATGGCATGCAAGAATACCATATGATCTCCTTTTCTAGTGTACCGAGGTACAAGGTTCTTACCTATCCTCTGAATACATCGAGGTTTTCTTCTCCACACAAATGCACTTCTTAATTCACTTCTAACTATATCATAGGTGTCATGTGCCCAATTGTCACAAGCAATACTTATAGTATCAATGATAGGCTATGCATCTTCCCACTATAGGATTCCTTCCTTTTATGGCTCAAGTACTTATGGGTGATGAATGGTGCATACATAAAAAAAATTCAGGTATTCCTTGCTCAAAGGTTCAACGTAAGGCACAGTTTTCTCATCTTTCAAAGGGATAATTACTCTTTCTTCCTTGTTCTAAAAAAATGTATACCTCTTATTAAACCATAAATTAACATTATTTTCATAACACCAAGGGCTCCCAAGAAGAGATGGGAATTTTTTTGATTCTACAAGTACTAAGACCTCAAAGTCCTCTATGAACTTATCCCCTTGTATAGTAATGGATGCATCCTTTAAAACTCCTAGGGGAGTGGTCATAGTTTGATTGGACATGAATAGTACATTAGAGGATGGTTGTAATAGAGGTCTACCCATTTGCACCCATGCATCTAAAGTAAGCACATTAACTTTTGTGCCTGTATCAATCAATATATTACTCAAGAGCCACCCATCCATAACAACATTCAGAGTGATCTCCTTGTCATAATCTAAGCTATAAGGGGGAAGATTAACATGCAAGATATTATGTCCATTATCTATACCTACATGCGAAGTGTTTCCCTTTATCCAATTCCCTAGTAATGGAATTATATTCTCCTGGCGCATCATTTTACATACATATTTTGAGTCATCAATTTTTGATTGAACTATCTCTTCTACCTTCTTTTATTCTAACTTACGTGACTGTTCCTTCAAACATTGTATTTAACTCTAAATATTTCTTAGAACCTTCATGGTTTCTTGATAAACCTCCTTCTGATGTGCAGGATCTGGGTACCTTGCATGTAAAACTTCCTCCTTAGTGATGGTAGGATTTTTATGTAATGCCTCTCTAGCGCGCGCAACTTTAGCAAGTGTAGTAATCTTCATAGGTAATACCTTAGGTTTTGGTGCCAACTTTTGCATCCATTGATTTTACATAATGCACTATATTCTAACCATCCCTACATCTTTCTTCTCTTATTTATGTTGCTTCCTAAGTTTCTCATATAAGTCTGGGCATTCCTCATAACTATGAATCTTCCCACAAAAAGAACAAGTAATATTTTGAGGACATTTTCTCTTGTAGTGGTCAGGAGATCCACATGTAAAACATGTTCCACAAGGGAACTCACCTCTTCCAACACCACGGTCTCATACCCTGAATCCACCATGATATCCTCGACCTCTACCACGACCTCCTTCAAAGTGCCCTTTGTTCAGATCATAATGCGCTTGAATGTGATCATGATCATGGTTCTCACTTTTACCTTTAGATTTATCTGATACTCCAGTCTATTGCATACCAATATCTATGACATCATGAATTTGACCAATCAACCTATAGTCTTCTGTATCGTGAGTCGTGGACTAGAAAATTTTACAATAACAAGATACATTATTCCTTATCGCGCGTTGTAATAATGGGAAGTGACTTGTATCATGGTCAAAATGACATATCTCACAGTCCAGTAGTAATGAATGTACTGATCTATGAGGAAAACTATCTTTGGTGTGCCTTTCCACTTCAAAATTTGTACACCAAATCCCAGTGCACGTCTCATGTGTTGAATTTACCAATAGTTTCTCCAACTACTTTGCCATATCTATAATTTGTGCCTCCAGGAATGGTCTTACTCGAGTGTCTATATTCCTGATTGCCTTAATGTGTAAATCTTATTCAAGTTCTTCATGCGGTTCCATATAAGTCTTATGTGATAGCGCCATCGTAAAAGGTGTGATCAAGCCCCCAACGAACTAGTGTACATGTTGGCTCACATGAATATCATAAGAAATTTTAGACAACAACATATTGAAACAAGCATCATATTCCCAAAAGCTCTTAGTAGTTCTTTGTTTAATATCCTTGACCACTCTTATACTCTTCTGCTCAAACTCGGGAACATGAAACTCCTTAAGGAAAGCATCCTTTAATGCTCCATAATTTACGCAAGTTTGGTCAAGGTCAAACTTTCCTATATCAACTATGTATGCATCCCTGCAATGTAGTTTCAAAATAACTTGCCTTGCGCTCATAAGCCATAACTCCTTTTACGCACCACAATATCTCACACATGTGCACATGTTCAGTAGCATCTTCTATACCCCTATACTCTGGAAGATGAAGAGACAACACCATGCAAATATTTCAGGGTTGGTGTAGACTCTGACCACCTGATCCAGAACCTCATGTGTTACCTTTGCCTCCATAATCAATAAATCCACCAGAATTAGAGCCACCTATGCCCCCTGATACTCCACCTATAGCCATAAGTAGGCCAATGGATGTACTACACTTTTTCATAATAGCGGTACTAAAATGAACTCCTACAGTCTACAAAGTGGTACTACTCCAAGAAGTGAGTCTGAAATTATGCATGTTTGAGGTATGTGCTGACAATGTGCTTGAAAAGGTACCTCCAAACAAAAAATAAAATGTTTTCCCTAACATAGATGTAATTTCTATCTGACTTACTCCTTCTCTTCTACTGCCCAAACTAGCTTGCTGAATACTGGTTGTACTATATACTAGAAATCCAAGCAGAAGGGCTAGGTTACCAAGTAGATTCAAATGCACACCCACGGCCCAGGTCACATTTTTTTGACACGCTCCCATGTGAGGCCGAGGATGTTTCCCTATTATTCTTGCTCAAATGGGGGAGTTCCAGATGATCTAACTTCACGCCTCCTATGTGAACTTCAAATCCTTCACGAGCCATCTTTCTCCTCAACGCAATCCACTTTGCAATATCACACTACTTCTCTATCTCCCTCTCGCATGCCTCATTATACTTAAGCCTCCTTTTTTCTCTCTGCCTTTCTGTTGGTAGGTCCGCCATCTTTCACCAAACCTATTCTTACCCCCACGCATGGTGGGGTTTAGCTAGCCATTGGTTTTTCTTCCAAGTTTAGGGTTACCATCGATATTTTGATTGCTAATGGAATGCCTTGTAAATAAGTTCCCCTTGCGTAACATAAAAAATTGAACTCAGCTACCTCTGGGAAAGAATAAGTTGAAATTGATTACTCCAAAATATAGCTATTCAAAATACCATGGAACCAAGTATCCACATCACACATCCAAATCAGATCAACATCATAAAGGGCCAGAAATTCTTCCTACATCTAGATAAGCATGTGATACCTCTAATTCCTTTTAGATTCATAATTAACTAGTAACTCATATAGCTCTACCAAAAAGAGAGAAAAGAAACTCTCATAAAAATTCTTCTCCACCAACACGCGTGTGTCAAACTCAGATCTAGTGTTGAACCTCTGAGTGTACTCTTCTTCTAGATCCTTTATCCACTTCTCAACACTTGCTAAGGTAAGCCAGTACATCTTCATCATGAAACATCTTTAAAATAGATGAAAAAGAGGTCCTGGAAACAAAACCAATGACGTGGCCTAGAATCTACTATATAAAACCCAGAAAAATTCAGGTGCGCTAGCACATCACCCATCCTGAGTGAAGAACTCACCCCAAAGTACACAAAGGTACCAGGCCCCTCTTTAGATTTTCTTATGTAGGATGTTAGTGTAATGAAGATACAACATATTTAGAACCATCAGTAAGCATAAAAATTCTACATAGCATATTCCAGATCTAGATCTTAGAGAATAATGAATTAAAAGATAACCATAATAAGATTAACCATGAAAGAACCAATTATATTCATGTTTAAAACCATTATCAATCCAATATACTCCATTATATTAAACATTGAATTACATAGAAGCTTTTTACATTACAAAGCATCACCATAAGTTATGTGTGCATTATATCCAACAACATAACTCTACAATAATTCACTATTTAGTATCTCTCTCTAACTACATAGTTCATTTCATATTTATAGGGGTGGGAAATTTCCCTTTACCACCTATGCACTTCCCAAAATAGGTCACATGCTGATAATAGCCATGCGCCTTTACAATAACATGCACACATGTAAGTGCACTAATAATAGACATCCTATAGTTAACTGGAAGAAGTAATCCTATTATTATCTTTAACTCATGCATGGTGCTTTTAAGAAACTCATTCTCAAAATAGCATTTGTGTGTCACGCAACTCTCCATCCCAATGTGTGCTCCACACCTTATCTTACAAAAATTTCCCACATCTACGAAAATGGATAAGTCCCAAATCAAATTTTATTGGTGGGCGTTTCCTTCCCTATCCTTCTGCACCTTCAAGTATGCCTTGTTTTTGTGTGTGCATCCTATGTGTGTCTTATCCTTAGGAAAATATTGTCTATTTATAAAAATGATTAGGATATGAAGATATTCTTAGGAAGTAAATGGATTGTTGGGAACAATATAGGCCTCCTGTAACTAAGGTGTATTAGTATGGGGCTCAAAAATTACATGGAGAGCTAGAGGTAAGCCAAAATGTGGGATAAGGAGGGGATAAATGGGGATGGTTTTCCTTTTACCATCCTAAATAAGGATCTTATTGGATTGCACAATAAAATAATTTGGATAAGGAATATTATTTCCTTTAAGGGAATGAATCATAACAGTAAAATTAAGATCAAAATATCTTAAATAAAAAAGAATTTCATACCTTGTTGGATTCTATATTTTTGGGGAAATATTTTACCAAATCCTTTTAGATCAGATATTGAAGTATGACACATAATCCATTGGGGATATTTTTATAGTATTGAGGTGTTCTAAGAGAGATACGATGCTTACATTCTCCTTGAACCATTTCTCCAATTTTTCTCCAAGCTAGTCATGTGTGGAAATTGATTGTGTAGCCAATATTTTATAGCAATCCTAAGCTTTTCCTCTAAAATATGAGGTGAGCAATCTCAAGAATATATTCTTTATTTTAATATTTTGTATGGAAAATTACTAAATACATCTTAGAAATATTCAATATGACTTACAATATCATTTCCATGAAAGAGGGATAAGGTTTTTAAGGTTGTTTTGGGTATATCATCCTATTATTACAAATAAAAAGGGATAATTGGGTAAGGAAAGATATCTTTGAAGATCCATGAAAGTATAACCTCGTGAGAATAAGGAAAGGAATGGATAGAAATTTGATTAAGAAAATTTTGAAATAAATAAATGCCTAGTACTAATTATGTAACAAAGTTGAATATATGCAATAAAATACAGAAGTTGACCCAAGTAAGTTAAGCTAGAAATTATAAAACCCTAGTTGTAAAGGAGAGATAGAAGGACTTATTTGATTAAAAAATAATCTCATATTGTGAAAAAGTTATGAACTTATAAACAGGAGATAAGTTTCATACTAAACCTTAGGAAATTATGTGACCACAAGATCTTCTTGGACTGGGGGCACTTGGAATGGGTCAGGGGCACCTATGGGCACTACGTACCTGTTTTGGGCACTTGTGACTGCTCAGAACCTCAAAAACCCTCCTTTAGAGGGTCATGATATATTTTTTGTCCTTTCTTTCCTTTTTCTATTATGTCGCATCAAGTTTTTTTCATGTCTCCTATAACCTACAATGAACAATTGACCTACAAAACCCTAAAATGCTTCAAATCCCAAAAAGAAAATAATACAAACAAGGCATCAGAATGTCCTCAAATGTCAAACAAGTGAACTTATGACTGAGTTTTGCACTACATCTTAGACCCAATGTAGTTCTATGTGTGTGTTAATATATTTTGGCCCTAGGTATCTCTTGTGCGTGTTGCACTTTATAGCAAGCAAGTAGCTAGATGTAAGAGATATAAATACATGTGTGCATGAAATAATGAACTTCCCCTCCTATGAAGTGTATATAGAATAATGGATCCCCTTGCCCTTGTTTGGATGTTAGATGGATGCTTGAATTCTCTTGTAGATGCCTTTCGATGTAACCTTAGGTGGTGATAGATAATTCTTAGTGCTTAGTCCTTTTATTATGGTCACATAACTTTATATTTATATGATTATCCTACTTGAATTTCTTCATTAACCCTGAAAAGACCGAATACCAAAAAGATAAGATGAATTTTTTTTTATAAAGGATCTAAAATATGTGAACAAAGTATAAAGAGGTCAGGGGCACCCAGAGGGGATGAGGCCACCTAACGCTAGCATCTTAGTTGGGTGTTAGTGTCCAGAGTGAGAAATTTCAAAGTATGAAAAGACAGACTAGGATAGAAAGAGTGTAAGATCAATACAGATAACAGAAACCAAGTAAAGGTGTCTAAAGACATGGGTCAATTAGTAATTTTCTTACTTAGGAATCATATGAATAGTAGTATGTGATCAAGACTAAATAGAAGCCATAAGTTCCTAATTTAGTGTCTAGATTTTCCCCCCACTTTATGTTATTAAGAGAAATATTAATAACATAAAGTAGATAAGAGATTCCTACCTGATATCCATGTAGATCGATGGAAAATACATATCGAGAGACAAGAAAAAATTGTGGAGTGATAAAAATGTGAAGCATGAAAACAAGAGAAGAGGAGGTGAAAACTAAGTGATGATAATTATGATGACCCTAGGGAGAGAGTGTATGTGTAGATTTCATGATTATACATGTTGTTGATGTCGCTTGATGTTGTGATGATGTGACTATCACTTTATATAAGAACAAACCTACAAAATAGAACAAAGTACTCAAATACGCATATATATGATCAAAACGTAAAAAAAAAGTGTGAAAAAGTATGGAAGAAAATGAAAAAAAAGTAACATGTGCACCTAATCTGTGATGAGTAAAGAGTGTAGAAAGGATCCTGAATATTATGTAGAAGAATAAGTTTTTGGGAAACCTCATATCAGTTGCACTGACTCCAAGTTTTTTTGGTGATATCACACAAAGAATGAAATAAGTGTAGGGAGAAAATTCTGGTGCCATCCTCCAACCTTTAGTTGTTTCCCGCAATGTAAACACCACTACAGATGGTGTGTAAAAATCTGATCCGTTTCAAACAATTTTGATCCAAAGAAAAAGTATAAAATGTTGTGTAGTGCATGCATGTCAAGTGTTGAAGGACTGTTGTCTTGTAAAATTCATTATGTGAAGTGATGAGAAATGTGCTAAACTGATAAATTTTGTGTAACTTCCCCCTAGTCACAGGAATCCAGGAAGGGTCAGGGGTGCCTAGGCGTTATTAACTGGGTCTGGGCACTAGCGACTATGTTGTACTGAGGACCCAAGTCAAGATATGGGTCATTGTTGAGACTAAATACTATGCTAACTATGTGCTAAAGTGTACTAAATTGTGACTATAAAATGCTAAATGGGGTGAATGATTCAACCGATAAATTCCCCCCTTGTTTTGGGTGTATGTGATGTCATTGAGGAGTATGCGGACCAAAGGAGGACTGATTGCTAAACTAAAATTTAATAATTAAGTGGTCTGGCCAACCCTTAATGTATATAAGTCCATCACTAACATATAGGTTAATATTTAATAATATGAAATATTTCTATTTCTATTATTAAATATGCTAACCTAGGTATATACTTTAGGTTAAATATTTAATATCATGAAATGATTATATTTCTAATATTAAATAGTATAAACCTAGGTGTATGTGTCAACCATTTTAGGTTGAAAAGGTGGGTCAGGAGACATACCTGATCACCTTATATAAAAAGGACTTTAGGTCCTCATTTGATATATTTGGAAAATATATCAAAGGTGTGTAAATCAAGTGATTTGGTTTTACACTTGGTAAATAGGGTTTCAAAGGAGGAGGTGATCTTACTGGATGTAAAATAAGTTCTCTGAAGTAAAAGGTTATTTTCAAACTGGTTTTTACCCTATTGGGGTTTTCCACTATAAATATTGTGTCACCTATGTTATTTATTTCCTATAAGTATTTCTTTATTTACTTACATTATGATATAATCTTTAT
This sequence comes from Taxus chinensis, assembly GCA_019776745.2. Taxonomy (NCBI): domain Eukaryota; kingdom Viridiplantae; phylum Streptophyta; class Pinopsida; order Cupressales; family Taxaceae; genus Taxus; species Taxus chinensis. Next base: position 647,311,024 of record CM034147.1, on the reverse strand, counting down.
TTAAATATTTATTGTAACATTATATAATATGTAAGTTGATTAAATCCATATTTATTATAATCCTCAAATTCTTACATGGTAACACAAGGACGTAAATTAAATAAATTAAGATCAAATGTTTTGTATTTTATTTATTTAATTTGTATGGGTATTTTCAACCAGCCCGAAAGGGTATTTAAAAGTATCTGGTCCTTTTCTTTTTTTCCCCAATTTATTTTGGCACTACATTTGTGAAATTAAACTCTCGGTAAAAGTTTTAGAGTTTTTCAATTTTAAATCCCTAATTTTTGGGGGGGGAGATGTAATATGATATGATTCTTACTTTCATTTACATTTTGTAAATTATATGAAATTAATGTTTTCTTGGAGATTGAAGTGTGTACAAGTGAAAGGGGCTTCAAATATTTACCTGCGTGAAAATCACATACATAAAAGGAAAGGATTTATTACTATATGAAATAATTTTCATGTTTTCTATAATTTCAAATGTTTCCAGGTTAAATATTCCAGAAGGTAAATTCATACCCATGTTCTTTGGACCCCTCTAAAACAATTTGATTTGAAAAACTATAGTTTATAGTTAATCTATAACTATATTTTTTAAACTTAAACAATATATAGAATAAGGTTTATATAATAACTTATATAAATATTGTATTGAAATATATGTAATTTGAAAACTATATATTTTATATAGTTCTTATTCTATATTTTATAACTACCCCATTCGTATGGGCTTCGTAAAAAAAATGTTTTGAACATACCTAAACTATAAAACATTGTTTTAATCTTAATGCCTGATGTGGTGAATGGTGGGTAGTTGAAGGTTGGTGGCCTTAGTAATCAATATTACTAAGTTTAATCCTATACTTGTTCATTAAAAAATAAAATAAAAAATGGACACCTAAACCATAAAAACTAATTCAACTCTAAAGTAGCCCCATTCTTTTTTCTAAGTCAGATATAAAAAATCAAACTTAAAACCTTAGTAGTTTTTAAAATCATATGGCATTTACTTAGGTTTTTCATGTGGCATTGGTAAGCATGACATGTTTAATTTAAAAAAAAAACTAATATCCGAACCTATGTTTCCAAATTATCATGTCATATTAATGTGGGCTGCCTTGGCATAGTTTATGTTTATAAAAACCTAAAATAATAATTACATACCAAGTGGCCGATGTTTTTTATTTGGTCATTGTGTTTTTTTATAAAAATATATATATACTATAGTTTATAATTTTTATGAGCTATATGATGTTTTTTATTTACATTCTATAAACTATATACCTCCTTTTTTAAAAAGTGTATATATTTTTATATTTAAATTATAATGTATTAAAATATAACCTCTCTAATATTATATAGAAGAAGAAATTCTAGAATTTCACATTCTAGAAATACACAAGAAGTTTTGGCTTCATTAAAATTGATGGTCAAATGACCGTCACGGTAGACCAAATAGAAAACAATATGAAGGTAATTTAGACATTAAATTTAAGCTCGTATATTCTAGGAAACTTTCATTTGGTTAAAATTGATGGTCAAATTACTATCACAACAAACCAAAAAATAAGCCATTATGATAGTCATTTAGACGTCAAATTTAAGCTGACCGGATCTTTGTCTACATTAATTTTTTCAGAAATTTGAAGTTATTCATTCTTAGGGGTCTCTTCTTCACTTCTAAATGGTTGGAAATATTTTTTATATAAATTTGGGGTATAAGATAGAGCCCTTTATATTGCGGGTTATTATTTTGATCATGGGAGGTTAATTATAATGCATTGTAATTACAGAATTAGTTATGATCAAATAGTTTCTTTAGATCTATAAAATTTAGATCTGATTCTATCAAAACTGTATTTTTATTATCGATAAATATGTATCTAAATCTATGATACATTGTATATTATAATGGGGTGTGTTTTATAGGTTTAGGAAAATAACGGCATCCAACTATTTGTGTCTTGACAAAACCCAGATCATGAATGAAACCAACTACAACATTTGGGTTAAAACAAAATTTATGGCAAGGAAACTCTGGATGATTGTTTCTAGATCTGAGGTTGCTCCCACTAGTTGTCAAGCAATTATAGATAACATGAATGCATTCTTACAATGACTTCAGGAGGCTCCTTCTATGATTTTATGTAATGTGAACAATGATTACCTTCTACACTGGTAATATCGAACATCCGAAAGAGGTATGGACACAACTAGAATCCATGCATGAAAGATACTTAGTATATCAAGGATAGTAATGAGAGTATAATAGCTAAAGTAATTCAAAGAAATGGTTTGTATATTTTTGATGATTTCTCTTCTGCATCTTGTTTTATATTTCAGATTTTGAATAATTCAAAACTATGACATGAAATGTTAGGAAATGTTAATTATCGAAGCTTATATGAAATGTATAGATATAATCTAGTGAAAGGTTTACATGTGTTGTCTTATTCTCTTGAAGTTACTTCATTAAATTCTTCTAAATGATGGTTTTGATTCTGATTTAGTAATGGTCATGATGATGTTTTGATGTTATTGATATTTCTGAAACTCTTATCTTCCTAGATAAGAAATTAAATTGAGATCAATCTATGTTAGAAAGTTCAAATCCTATTAACCTTAGGAAAATGAATAGAATCCATCATATGTACCATGCCATTAATTACCTTGTATGAACCTGAGCTGCGAAGTATTATAGAGTCTAGATGGATATACAAAGTAAAGTATAATGCTGATGGTAGTATTAAGAAACATAAAACTAGACTTGTTGCTAGAAGTTTCAATTAGAAACCTGGTATTAATTATATTGAGACATTTTCCTTTGTAGCTACAACGAGTACTGTTAGGGCCTTATTTACAATTTCCACTCAATTTGGGTGGGAAATCCACCAAATGGATAAGAAAAATGGTTTTTTTAATTGTGATTTAAAATAAGAACTTTATTATGCAGCCTAGAATTCAGTGATACAAACCCAATAAAACCCTATACACCCTGGCACATCACTCAGCCTAGACTGAGTGCTCACTCGAAGTGCGTAAAGGTACCAAGTCCCTCATTAGGGTTGTTATAGCAGGATGTTAACATGATGGAGACTTAACATATATAGTTCTATTACTAGCTCATCATTCTACAGAGCATACCAGATCTATATTTAAGGAAAAATAGAACTAAGTACTAACCATGATGAGATCAAAAACATACTAGATTCAAATACACACAAAAAATAACACTTAAATTTAGCCAATATCCTCCATTATATTCAATACAGTAAGTATACAAAAGCTTCATTACAATACCAGTAGTATGCACGTAATAGCATAACTCTGTATATACATCCTCTCTGTATGTCTCTATATATCTATTACACAATTTAATACATATTTATAAGGGTGGGGAATTTCCCTTCACCACTTATCCATTCCAAAAATAGGTTGCATGCTATTATTAGCCACGTGCCTTTACAAAACCAGCCACACATGCAAGTGCGCTAACAATAGACTACTACTAGCTAACTGAAAGTAGTAGATCTATTTCTGTCATGTGTCTATGCAAAGTGCTTCATATCCAATCCTCCAAAAATAGCCAATGTGTATTGCACATGTATCTACCTCATTTGTGTGTTGTGCACCCCATCTCTAAAAATAGACCTTTCTGAGTGAAAACGGCTAAGTAATTAAAAGCTAAACTTTTGTTCCACACGTGTGTTCTCTCTATTCATTCATGCCTTTGAATATGACTCACTTTCCCGCGCAGACTTCTTGTATACTTTTTGTCAAGTGTTCTTTGATCAACATCACCCCACACTAATTTCATTATCATCCCAATAATGGTCATCTCCAAAAACTGAAGTAAAGAATTGATGAATGGAAAGAAGTAAAGAATAAAAGAATGGAAAGAATGAAATAATGTTTTTACTTTGCAGTTTATTCTTCAGTTTGAACAACTAATTCAAGATATTACTATTTTATTTCATCCTCCAAGGTCTGCCACTCAGCGAGTGCTTCCTCTACTTTTTCTGGAATGTCCATAGCAATGGCTCCAATTCATACCTCACAATCTCCCCCTTTTCATTTTGCAAGACTAACGCAATGCTAGATATTACAGTCATTCTCCCCTCTAGTAAATCCATCTTCTACGCAATGAGCTTCCTAAGCTCTTCCAGCCAAGTCTTGTGTGGTTCTTGTGCTACTGTTAGGGCCTCACACTTCTTTTTAACCATTGATAATCTTTCTACATGGCCCAATGTTTCATCCTTCATTTCTTGTTTGACCTCATTATTCTCCTCCAGGGTTTTTATGTTAATGAGTGCCTCTAGAGCTATGAAAATGTTTAAGGCTTGGATTACTTTCTTCATTTCTTCTTGTAGCACTTACAACAGTCCTTCATAGGATGTGTTCTTTCGCATCACTGAAGCCTTCTCTCATTCTGCCTCTTGTGTTGGATCCTTTGGTGCTAGTATACGTAGAGGATCATCTTCAAGCACTAGGTCCACAAACTTTCCTACATAGTGTATTGTTGAAGGAAATGTTTGTGGTACCTTTGGCTCTAAGTGTGGCCTAGTTCTTATGACATTATCACTAATTTCCTCTATGATGATGATAAATACAGTGTTCTTTTTCTGCACTAAGTCTCTCTTCTGCGTTAGGTGCACCATTTCCCCATCCTTAGTTTTAAGATCTTCCTTGAGCACCCTAATTGTGGCAACCTTGTCTATATTCTACCTCGCCACCTCTATTGAGACTTTCACTAATGCATTTCTCACCTGTTCATCTGACATGATAGTTGGATTTACTGTCATGTGTCTATCCTGAGATGTTTTTTCAACCTCCACGATATGCATGAATCCTCACATACATCAAAATATAGCTCATCCATGTGTGTGTGCATGAACCATGATAAGTGCTTCCTCGTGTGCACTGTAGCCATATCTTCGTCCATCAATTCCCAACCATATAATTCCTTTTATGACAGTGTGCTCTGGAAACAAGCGTGGAAAATTTTACCTGCATCCTCTACATAACCCATGGCTAGTGGAATGTGCTCTCCATTTGTATCTTCTAGACTGAGGCTGCTTAGGAACTTGAGATTTCAGATTTGGGACTTGTGTTTCCATGTCTTGTGTATTCTCTATATTTATCTCATTGGTTCCCTTTTCCTCCTCTTCTCCTTCCTTCATTTCTTCATCTTTATTTTCTAAATTCTCTAGAGGTGTAGGAGAATTAGGTGAGATTTCCTCTTACTCTCCGCATCCTCATTCAAATTCAGTTTCCTTCTCCTTTTTACAGTTGTATCTTTCTATGGAGAGAGTCTGGGTGATTTGTGCACTATTTGTGGAGTAGCACCTTGAGTCCTTGTTCTCCTGAACACTCTTTTAAATTTGTGCTCTCCTTGGACTGCATCCAAATCCTCATCATTTCCCTCCTGTGGTTGAGGTGGTGTAGTGGCATGCTCAGCTTCATCCTTGTTCGTAGGATGTCTTCTACCTCTATGCTCTAAACCGCCACTATCCTCACACTCATCCTCCTCATCCTCCACATGAATTGGCTTTGTGGGCTTAGGCACTAGGATGTTCTCCATTGTGTGCTTACCCTTTGGTGGTGCTGGAAGTGCGAACTCATCTTCCACATACTTGTTATTCTCCATCTTGAGCTTTAACTGAAGATACACCAATTCTACTCTAATATCTCCCAAAGCAAAACTTATTGGTTTAATGGTCAATACATCTGAAATGAGCCTTTCAATATATGCACCCACCCTAGATACACATATTTCTTCCTTAGTGTGTGGTAGCCACAATCTTCCTTATCCAAATTGAATGTCAGTCACCGTGCATCTCAGAATTTGTGTACTTACACCTAGAAGTACCTTGTTGTGAAGGCATATGGCAACTTACACCAAGGGCTTCATGCTCCAGCCTTCATGGCGAACTGTGCTATATAGAAATGTTAGTATACTGTGAACTGAAGTGCCTTCCCAACCATAAAAAGAAAGTCCTTGGGGATGCACCATTCTTCTTCAAAAGGCCATGCAGAGCCTATCATACCACTTCTCAGCCCTTTTCTTGACCTGTTCTATCATGGATCCCTCACACAAGTACTTTTTGAAGCATTTTTCAAGTGACTTGTGCTCCATGGGATACTCCCATATCTTCTCCTTTGGTCCATTAAGGTACTCTGATCTCCATGAACACCAGTGATAAAAAAACAACTCCAAAGCTGATCTTTCCTCCTGTGTGTGCTTCCTCAACAATATTTTCTGTAATATACCATGAAATGTTATAAACTACCCCTTCAGACATATTTTTGGCAATGTGCAACCACATGGTGTTCACTTGTGACCACCTTTCCTAGTCATTTAGCTTTGTAACTAGATGTGCGGCTGCTTGCACCACTGGATACTTCTTCAGTTTATCAATGTCCATGCCAAGAGGACCCTTTGTGTACCCCAAATCCTTTTTGGTCTCTAATATTGTGGCCTTTTCTATTAAATCATCTCACAAATCTTCTCCTATGCCTTTCAACCCCCTTACCATGGAGATGAGCACGACTGAAATTTTGGCTCTGCGTCCTGCAAAGTAGAAAAAATATTTGTGCACTCTACTCATGAGCCATTGGTAAAAAGGATCATATTTCCCAAAGTAAGGTAGTTCATATAGTTGGTAAAATCCTATCTTCTACAAGATATTCTCACCAGCATCATCATATACATTGGCATGTCTTCCGTCATGCATTTATTTGTCTTTGTGTTTTAGCAAGGCATCAAGCTCCTTCTTATTCTCTATGGTACGATGATTATACTCACTCACCTTGCTCTCTTTCCTTATGTGAGAATACCACTCCTAGCCTACGATAACCCCCTTCTAGATATTACATTTCTGAAAAATTACTTTCGGGAGCCATCTCCTCTTCTTCTTCAACCACCTTCTTCTTTCCCTTCACTCTTGTTGCAACTACTTTCTTGGGTGTCATTTCTACCTTACAATCCTTTGTAGATCCTTGCCTCTTGAATTCTACAATGTGTAAATCAAACCCTAGCTTGATTCAGCATGCCCTAGGTGAAATTACATGCTCTTACTCCTCTCTGTCACCTTACTTCACTCAAACCCTTTACCACCGAGGACACAAGTTCTTTCTACGCACATATATCTTTATCACGACTGGTTACACACCTCTCACACCTCAATTCGATCACTCGGCTCTTTGCACTTAGCTCTTTTTCAAATACTCTTAATTGCAATAGCAAAAATGAATTCGCATCCCATTCTTATATAGATTTTTAAATTTTTGATGCATTCATTACTCCTTTACCTACCAAATATCCTCTCATTAATTAACCAATTCCATCCTTTCCATGTATACATCTTCGTGCCTTAGCTATAACCTTCTAGCATGTCTTTCTACCCTTTTCTCATAGAATTATCTTCAATGCACTTCCTTGCACCTAAATACCTTGTCACTGTACCTTCTATTGGTAGTTGTTATGGCCTCTGCTTACCTCATGTTATACTATCCCTTCATTCATCTCTATCTTCGGTCACTTTTTAGTGGCAATCATTTGAATTGAAGAGCACACATAGCAGCTTATTCATTTCACTTTTCAATTCCCACAATCTTATACCTAGATATCAACAACCACCCCACACTAAAAGTATGTGCATTCCTCTACACATAAACATGCTTTATGTATTAATTAGCTCCATGGGCACAAGCGCGCTTATTTCACAACACACAAAATAAATTGAAAAAACATAGAAACAAAGAAGGAAACAAATTAAAGAAATACAAAATTGAAAACCTAATTTAAATGACAATACTAGGTTATTATAAACACCAAGAAGACTTATTTATAATAGGGCTTCAGCCTACTCCCGTTGAAGTAATCGGGTAGTCATATTCCATCAAGTGCTTCTAATTGGAAAGAACATGTTTCAAGGATGTAAGTGATAACATACAGCCCCAACCAATGTACCTTAATTTTTCCTAGATGGTGCAAGAACTTAGAGTCATAGAGAAGTACCATTTTTGAAATTTCAAACTTCTTATCCCTATGTTTCTTTCATAACATGCCTTCTGCCTAGCCTTTTCTTGTTTTTGACTCTAACGTGTTATAGATTATCGCCCGTCCAACTAAATTATATTTTCAATCCATTCATCTAAAACTTTCTCATCAGCTAGACCTCTAGTGTGCACAATACACAAAGAAGTCAACATAAACTCCATAGGAAGAATGGCTTTTGTGCCAAACACTAACTGAAATGGTGTGACTTTGTTCAACCTTTTATATGTTTTTTATATATGCCCAAAGTACTACAGATACTTTATCATCCCAATCCTTTCTTCCAATATCACATATTTTTGTCAATGTGTGGCCCAAAATTTTGTTGAAATCCTCAGCAGTTCCATTTTCCTGAGGATGATGGGGTGTAGTCTTATGGTGTTCAATCATGAACTCATCCAATAAAATTTTGATTGTCTCATTAAGAAAATGTGTTCCCCTATCATTGATCAAAATCAAAGGACATCCATACCTTGTAATAATATTTTCCCATAGAAATTGAGCTGTTGTAGCCTTTGTACAGTCCTTAGTAGGTGCTTCTTCTTCCCACTTTTTCATATAGTTTTTACAAGTTATAATGTAGCGTGATCTAGTTCTGCGCGTTGTTGTTCAAATAGGACCCAATAAATCTATAGCTCATTTCTCAAATGGTTTTGCACTAGAAGTATGTCTCAGAGGCATTTCATCTCACTAACTTGGTCTTCCAAGATGTTGACAATGATCACAGGCCTTACAAAATTCCTTACAATTTTTATAGGACTCCCACCATAATCTAACAAGTAGAATCTTGTGCGCTATGGCATCACCTATATAGTGGCCTCCTGCAATTCATCCATGAGCTTCTTTCATAATGCCCATGCACTTGTTTTCGAATACACAATGGCACAATACTTCATCCTGACCCATTTTGTACAAGTCACCACTAATTAACATATAAGGTACATCGTGTATATCAAGTTGTTGGTTCTCCATGGATTTCATTCCTTCCGGTGTCATCCCTATGTGTAGAAACACAAAAATGTCCTCTATTTCTGATGGCAATGCATTGTAACCTATATAATTGTCCATCTAGCATGGTATCCTCAATTGCATGTGCTTCTTCTCCTGACTATATTCTTGATAAATGCTCTGGTCCAGAATTATTTTTTCCCAGTTTTACCACAACTGTGAAATTAAATTCTTGAAACCAGAGCACCCATTGACATATGAGCCCTTGTAAAACAAGCTTATTTACCAAATAATTCAATGACATGTGATCTATATAAAATACGAATGGTGTAGCTAGTAGGTACTGGCAAAATTTATGCAATGCATAGATCATTGACAAAGCTTTGTGCTCTATAGTTGTGTAATTTTGTTCTATAGGAGTCAAATTTCTACTAGAAAAATAGATAGGATGATCTTAAATACCTTCCCTAGGTTGAGCCAACACCACACCAATGGCCATGTTAGAGGGGTCAACATGTATATGAAATGGCTTGTCCCAGAAAGGAAAACACATAATAGGCATGGTAGTAAGTTTCTCCTTCAATGTCTTGAATGCACGTTGATGTTGTTCTCCCTAGTAGAACATGCCTTTCCCTTTTATTAACTCTTCTAAGGGTGCAGAAACTTTGGTATATCCTTTGATAAATTTTCTATAATATCTTGTATGTCCCAAAAATCTGCACACCTCACTTTGACTGGTAGGCTCCCCTAGGCCTATAATGACTGCACCCTTTGCTGGATTAACCAAAAATCCCTCCTTGTAGATTATGTGTCATAAGAGTATCCCAAATGGTGTAGCAAATATACACTTCTTGATGTTCAAAGAGATACTCAACTACCTACACCATTCAAACATTAAGTGCAAATTTTCATAATGGTCCTTAACTAATCCATACACCATCTAATCATTTAAATATACATGTAAGAAGTTATGAATAAATTCCTTGAATGCCTGGAAAAATATGCGCAAAAATACAACAGGTGCATTTTTTAGACCGAAAGGCATGACAATATAGGAAAAGCTTCCCCATTCAGTAGTAAATGTAGTCTTTTCCCTGATCCTCTTGGGCAATTCAAACTTTATGATACCCAGAGATCCCATCTGTAAATGAATATATTTCACACCCTACAACTCCTTCTAGTATTTCCTCAATAAATTTGCATAGGGAATGGATCTATTACACATGCAACATTCATATCCCTATAGTCCACACATATTTGAATCTGTCCATCCTTCTTGATATTGACCACCATTGGTCTAACCCATTTTGACTCATCAAGGGGCTTGATAATTCCATACTTCAACATGTTATCAATCTCTTCTTTGACCTTTTTGTGCAAATTGGGATTCATTCTGTAAGGCATCTTTCTAATTGGGAACACACCCTCTTTAAGCTTTATTTTCATCTCCCCTAATGATTCATGCACGCCTTTAAGTTCATGGTACCCCCTAGGAAATAGGTCCTGGTAGTCCCTTAGTAACTATATGATTTTTGCCACTTTAGAGTCTGACCAATAGTCTCTAATTATGGCTTCCTTAGGCTCAGTATTTGTTCCAATATTCACCCACTTTGTCTTCATAGGTTCATGATAGGCACGCATGGTCCTATCCACACTGTCTAATACCTCACGCCTTCCTGTTGAATGGTTTACATCAAGATTATTTACTTCTTTGTCATCCACTAGGTAGACCATTTTTTGTTTCTCTTTCTCAAGGAAAGCATGTTGAATTAATGTTGCATCAGCCTCTAGTTCATTATAAAGACGTGCTCCTGAGTCTTCTTTATCTAATAACTCCTAAAGGATTTCTTCAGCCTTGGCACTATCCCCCATAGTTAATCACTTGATAACTTTCAATGCTTCTTCTACCGAAGGTTTGGTAGAGAAGAAGTCGAATGTCTGGATCATTCCTGCAATTAAAGTATGCCAATTTCTAGTTTCTCTATGGATTTCAACATGTACATACCAAGCACACATGCAACCTTGTAAAGTGGAATAAAATTGGTGTACCCATAGTGAAGGTGGTAAAGCTTCCTACCCTTCTATCCAGATTATTTCACACTTCTGAACGTGGTAATAAATAGGCTGACTACTGTGATAAATACATATTTGAGTTGGTGCATTGCTGATAAGAACCTAGTAGTAAGAGCAATCCCAATTTCATTCCAGTTGATAATATTATCCATGTGGACCACGCACCAGCATGTTGTTGTCCCATGTAGTGTATATGCTATCATATTTCTCCTCTCCAGTGGGTCTATCCATTTTTATTCCATGGCGCATAAGATTACCATGGGATCCCCTTCTCCTTTGTAATAAGGTACCGAGTTGTTACCTATCCTCCTGACATAACATGGTTTCATGCCTCGAGGGAATATGCCTTTTACTTTGCACCCTACCAACTCATAAGTACTGTGAGCCCAATTATCACAAACAACACATGTAGTATTGCTAATAGACTGTGCATCCTCTCATTGAATTAGTCCTTCTTTGGTTGGTTCAATCATCTCTGGATCTCAGATTGCACGTAAATAAATCCTATTCAGATCTTCTTTACTTAAGGGCTCAACATAGGGTGTGGACTTTCCATATGTTAAAGGGATAATGACCCTTTCCTCTTTATTTTAAAAACTGATATAGCCCTTGTTGAACCGAAGATCAACATTATTTTCATAGCACCAAGGAAACTCTAATAGAGCTAGGAAGCTATCTGATTATGTTAGTGCTAAGAATTCAAAGTCTCTAGTAAACTTGGCTCCTTATATGGTAATGGATGCATCTTATAAAACTTGTATGGGAGTGTCCTTAGTCGAATTAGCCATGAATAATACATTAGATGATGGATTCAATGGGGGTCTCCCCATTTGTACCCATGCATCCAAGGTAAGAACATTGACTTCCACACCTATATCAATCAGTATATTACTTAGTAGCCACCCATCCAAAACAACATTTAGAGTGATTTCCTTGTTATAATCCAGGCTATGAGGAGGGAGATTCGCATGCAGGAATTGTCATCCAGTCTTAGTACTTATGCGCGTAGTGTTCCCTTTTAACCAACTCCCTAACATTGGAATGATGTTCTCCCAGCACAACATTTTACACACTTCTCTCAAGTCATCTATATCAATTTGGATTGTCTCTGATGCTTTCTTCTACTCCTTTAAATATTGTATCTCACCATGAAGATTCCTTATAACTTCCATGGTATCCTGATATACCTCCTTCTGATAGGTAGGATCTGGGTACCGTGCATGAAAAACCTCATCTTTAGTGATGGTATGTTTCTATTGTAATGCCTCCCTGGCATGTGATGCCTCAACGCAGGTTGAGATCATCACTTGTAGTGCCTCAGACTCTACTTTTATTTTGGGCATCTATTGATTATCCACAGCATGTTGTATCCTAACAATCTTGATGCCTTTTTTTTCTTATTTATATTGCTTACTTAGATGATCGTATAAGTCTGGGAAATATTCATAGCTATGGTTATTTCCACAAAAAGAACATGCAGTATTCTGTGGGTACTTACGCCTATATTGGTCAAGATATCTGCATGTATAACATGTTCCACTCACTTCTTCCACCACCGCGGTCTTGTCCTCTAAATCCACCATGGTATCCTCGACCTCTACCATGATTGCCTTAAAAATACCCCTCATTCCAATTATAGCACGCTTGATTGTACTCCCAGTCCTGATGCTCATTCTTACCCTTAGAGTTATCTAAAACTCTTTTTTTTCATACACCAATATCTATAGCATTATGGATCTATCCAATCAGCTGGAAGTCCTCTGTGTCATGAGTTTTAGACCTACAGATTTTACAGTATCTTGAAACGTTCTTCCTTATCATGCATTGTAATAATGGGCAGCGGCTAGCATCATGGTTTAAGTGGCATATCTCATAATCCCTTAGCAATGAGCATACTATTCTACGATAATAACTATCCTTTTTGTGACCTTCTACTTCAAAATATGTACACCAAATTCCTGTGTGCATTTCATGGGCTGAATTCACTGATAATTTCTCTAGTTGTTTTGCCATAGCTAAAATCTGTGCCTCCAAGAATGGGCTAATGGTAGTGTCAATACTCCCAACTTCCTCAGCATGTAGGGCTGCTTCCAATGCCTCACGCAGATCATTATATGTCCTATGTGACAGTGCCCTCCTAAATGGTGTAAGCAATCCCCTAACAAACCATTGTGCATGTTGGCTTGTATGAATATCATAGGAAAGTTTAGACAAAAGAATCTTAAAATGAGCATCATACTCATGTACACTCTTAGTAGTGCCTTGCTTAATATCCTTCAGTGCACTTATACTCTTTTGCTTAAATTTAGGGATATAAAACTCTTTTAAGAATGCATCCTTCAATGCCACATAATCCACGTAAGAATTTTCAGGGTCAAACTTTTTGTACCATTTGTACGCACGCCCTTCTAACGTAGTAGAAAATTGGATTTCCTTACGCTCATAAGTTGTGATTCCTTTTTCACACCACAATATTTCACACATATGCACATGTTCATCAACATCTCCTATGCCCCTTATACTATGGAAGTTAAAGATACATTTCCATATAAATATTATAGGGGTGGTGCAGACATTTCCCAACTGATCTAGAACCTCTAGTGTTCCCCCTACCTCTAGAACCTCCAGATCCACATGATCTAGAACTTCCCATACCTTTTGATCCCAAACTTGTAGGTGGAATAGGTATTGTAGACGTACTTCCCTATACTCCAATAGTAGAACTATACTGAACCTCTACGGTATGTGAAGTATTTCCAGTTCTAGAAGTGAATTTAACATTTGGTGTGCTCATATTCTGTGTAGATGATGCGCCTGAAAACACACCTCCAAATAACAATGAAGCCATCTACCCTGCCATGGGTGTGCTTTATCTCTTACTTCCCACACTTTCTTGTTGATTATTTACCATAATAGATATTGGAAAACCAAGCACAAGGGCTAGGTTACAAGGTGGATTTAGATGTGTTCCTGTGTCCTAGGTAGTCTCTACTGGTGCACTTTGTTATGAGGCCGAGGGGGGGGGGGCCTATCATGCTTTCAAATATGAGGGAGTTCTTGATGCTTTGGATCCACATCATCCATGTGAGATTCAAATCCTTCACGATCCATCTCTCTCCTCAATGCCATACTTTCTGCAATTGTACATTTCTTCTCTATCTCCCTCTCGTGCACCTCATTATACTTAAGTCACATTTCCTCTTTTTTTCCTTTCTACCGCTAGGTCTTCCATATTTCACCAATCTTGTTCCTGCCACCATACATGGTTGGGTTTAGTTAGCAATTGGTTTACTCTCCATATTCAAAGTTACCATCAGGATCTTTATCACCAAAGGAATTCCTTGTAGGTAAGCTCCCCTTAGATATCGTAAGAAATGGAATTCAGCTACTTCTGGACATGAATAAGTGGAAATTGAGTATTCCAAGATATAATTATTCAAGACACCATGAAACCATGTATCCACAGCTTGAGTCCAAATAAGATCAACATCATAAAGGGCCTGGAATTCTTCCTGCATCTAGACAAGTGCACGATGCCTCCAATTCTGCTTAGATGTATAAGCAATCAGCCACTCGTAAATTCTCCTATAAAGATAGCAAAAAATATCTCATATAAACTATCATACAAATTTTTTTCCACCCAAGTGCGTGTTAAACTTAGATCTAGTGTTGTATCGCCATGCGTATTCTTCTTCCAGATCATGTATCCATTCTTCAATACTTGTTAAGGTCAACTAATATGTCTTCATCATGAACCATCCTAAAAACATCTTAAAAAGAGGGTCCCAGCAATGGAGCCAATGTTGCAGCCTAGAATTAAGTGATACAAACCCAATGAAACACTATGTATTCTGGCACATCACTCAACCTAGGCTAAGTGCTCACCCAAAGCGCATAAATGTATCAGGTCCCTCTTTAGGGTTTCTCTAGCAGGATGTTAGCATGATGGAGACTTAAGATATATAGTTCTATTACTAGCTCATCATTCTATAGAGCATACTAGATCTATATCTAAGGAAAATCAGAATTAAGTACTAACCATGATGAGATCAAAAACATACTAGATTCAGATACACACAAAAACCTAACACTTAGATTCAGCCAATATCCTCCATTATATTCAATACAGTAAGAATACAAAAGATTCATTACAATAATGGTAGCATGTGTGTAACAACATAACTATGTATATACCTCCTCTCTATATGTATCTATATAGCTATTATGTAGCTTACTACATATTTATAATGGTGGGGACTTTCCCTTCACCACTTATCCATTCCAAAAATAGGTCGCATGCTATTATTAGTCACACGCCTTTAAAAAACTAGCCACACATGCAAGTGGGATAACAATAGACTACTACTATCTAACTGACAGTAGCAGATCTATTTTCAGCCTATGTCCATGCAAAGTGCTTCGTATCCAATCCTCAAAAAATATCCAATGTGTGGTGTGTACATCTCTACCTCATTTGTGTGCTCTGCACACCATCTCTAAAAATAGACCTTTATGGGTGAAAATGGCTAAGTCCTGAAAAGCCAAATTTCTGTTCCATGTGTGTGTTCTCCCTATTCATTCGTGCCTTTGAATATGACTCACTTTCCCATGTGGAATTCTTGTGTGCTTTTTGTCATGTGTTTCTTTGATCAACATTTTTTTATTATTAGTAAATAGTTTTAAAGGGACTATACCCTATTACAAAAAGGGCTCAACAACCAGATATAGCTATGTAGATGCGATAAAAAGGATCAAAATCCAGATAGAACACTATGAACAAAAGTTACCAAGAGATAGTTATAAACAAGAAATGAAAAAGGACATATACTGCAATAGAACAATAAAAACATAGCAAAGTCACAGCAAAAAGACCACAAAATATCAACATCTAAAATGAATCCCACCAGCCCAAGTGAGTTTACTTCTTGGAAACTCTTTCAATTCTGGACTAGATGGTTTGTAGCAAGGTGAACAATGCCAATGTGGTTATGTGTGTTGGATCCGAAGCATTCAACTATGAGATGCTCAGAATCTTCTCTTTATCATTCCCCCAAATAATGGTAGGGATCCCACTGAGCATGGCAATGCTCCAAACTTTCTACTCTAAAAAGTCAATTATGGCTTTGAAGATAGCCATGTTGTGATCATGTCTATCTTTAGCTCTCCCCATTCTACTATCTAGAGAGTTCAACTTCTTATAGATATCAACAATCTGATCCCTTCCAATGTTATTATCTTCATCAATTTTTATTTTTCCTTTCTACTTTTCCATATGCTGAAGGTCCTTCTTCAGATACTTCATCTCCTTCTCCAGAGAATCTAATCTATGAGGTACATGATTCCCCTCCTGATGCAGGGCCATATCAATACCAACATTGCTAATATGCAGCAAGTTTTGAGAAACCTCCAACTCTTTGGTGCTTTTGAGAATCTGGGTAGGTGTGAGGGGTGTCAGATTTTGAAATCTTAGGATTCTTTGTTTTTGATTTGGAAGGGGTTTCTAGAATGGGAGTAGGAGCAAAGGAGGTGGTAGCGTGTGGATCACTAGGAGCATTCAGGAAGTTAGGGAACTTGGAGACACAAAGCTTGTGCAATATGAAGATAAGGCCATGGTGTAGAGGAATAGCACGGGAGTGCTTTTGAAAGTCTATAATAGAGCACTTAAGGGAATTGAGCAGGTAGTGTGGGAAGACGAACACAAAATGCCTTCTAAAATGGTTTTAAAATTATTTAGATAAGGTGTTTAATAGGGACTGTTTTGTAGTGCCCGTCCAAAGAAATATATCCAACCATCATATTCGTCACTTCATCATACGGCTTGGGAATAAAACTTGCCCTTATGCCCATATAAACAAAGTCAATCTCCTCACCCTCATTGGAGAATTTCTTGTCCTCGGCGACCTTGTCAATCCTTTTTACTGAAAAATCAATAACCCTCTAGTTCGAGGCCTGTAGCCTCAGCAATAAGCTCTTCGTTAATAGTAACACGGTGGTAACCATATTTGACCCTTCTATCCTTCCAGTCCATAGAAAAATGAACTAAAATATTCAGATCATGACCCTGAATGCGCTCAATGAATTTGGAGATGCCTCCCTTGTGCAAGAGGTTCCAAAGTTCCTCATTATTCTTCTAGGTTGGATCACAACATGGATCCAATTGACATGGCGCCCCTCCCATTTTCTTCTTATTCCTATTAATCCTGTAAATTTTCTTCTCAAAACCCTCGTTTGGATCTGTTTCTTCATTATGTATGTCCCACTTTTTGAAATTCCTTCCACTTGTGCGAGGTTCAATGGCATTAATTTTCCCGTAATAAGGAGGATAATTCACACATGTGTGATATTTCATCTCCACTAAGGCCTGCTCCATGTCATTATTATTATTACTCCACATATGTAATCCTGTATTTATCCACATTAATGCTAGTTTGAACCTCCTTAGGGATGTAATTTTAACTATCCCCCTATGGTAATATTATTATTGATGCACACATTAGCCAAGGTGTCAGAAACCTTATTCCCCTCCCTATAAGTATGCCTAATGATGATATTCTTGAAATTTTGACAAATATTTCTTTCTTCCAAAATAAATTGCTTCATTGTCTAGCTAGGAGGAGAAGTTTAATTTAGATGGTTGATGATGTTAAGAGAATCCCCTTCCAAAATTAAGTTTTTTTATCATAATATTTGGAAATCCTTAGCCCTCATAGAGCAGCGGCTTCAGCATAATGATTCATCTGAATCCCCATTTTACCAACATAAGCAACAACTGAATAGCCTTTATGATCCCTAATAACACCTCCCCTAGCAGCAAAACTAGGATTACCCTTGGAGGGTGCCATCAAATTTTAGTTTATGCTAGTTTCTCTCCGGAGGAATCTAATGAATCAAAGACATATCAATGTTTGAGGTATTCCTAATCTATAAACTAGCAGTTCCTATATTCCAATTGGATAGAATGTATTCTTCATCTTCAAGATATTTCTTTTTTTGGGAGGTTTGAATCTCCAAATATTATCTTTAACAACATGCCCAATCTTAACAAAGTTGAGCTTGCAATATTTTTTGTGATTTCTGGAAATGATATCATTCCTATCTTTCCATATTCTCCAGATAATATGGGGCATGACTAGTTTCCAAAGTATTCTCACAACACAATGCTTAAAATGAGGATTCCATTGGGCCCAAAATTGAATTAAGTCCTTAGGCACCGTCCAGAAAACATTGAACTTAGAAAAGGCATAGCTTCAAATAGCATACTCACAGTGGATAAAAAGGTGCTTAATATCTTCAAAATATTTTTTTACATAGGTGGCACCTATTAGGCATTATGAACCCTTTCTTTATTAGGTTATCATTAGTAATAATTATTCCTCTAAGCATAGGCCAAAAGAAAAATTTGATTTTAGGGGTTAACTCAGTCATCCAAATCTTGCTCCAATTAAATTCACTCTAGGTATTCTCAAAGTAAGAGTTATATCCAAATTTAACCATATAGTTCCCATCTCTAGATTTGTGCCAAACAATTTCATCTTTGACTTCCACCTGATTTCAAGGGGATAAGGTCAAGTTGCTCCTGAAGATTACACCAATTATCACTCTAATAATTGATGTCTCTGCCATTTCCCACTTTCCATCTACACCCTTGCTTGATAAAATTTCTGGTAAGAATCAAGTTGTTCCAGAAAATGGAACCATGGGGAAGTTGTTCTACATGGAGGAAAGAGAAAGTTGTTTGTTGCTCAAGATAGTTAGCCTTGATGAGTTCAATCCATGGTTTTTCCTCTGATAACATTCTCTGGATCATTTTATTAATTAAGGACATATTCATTTTTCTAATATCTTTTATGCCCAGTCCCCAAATCCTTTTAGGAGTGCACACTTGATCCCAGGAAACTAGGTGATATTTGAATTTTTCCTCCATTCCCTACCATAAAAAGTGTTTCTGAATCCTTTCAATTTTTTCTCTGAAGGAAAAAGGAATGTTGTATAGATACATAATGTAGATAAGAAAATTTTGAAGAGTGCTTTTGATAAGCAGACATTTACCATCACTGGAAAGAATGGCTCCTTTCCATCTGTCCAATTTCTTTTGGAATATTTCCAATAAGTCATTCTAGAATTTTTTTGAGACTTTTTTAGTACCAAGGGGGAGCCCTAAATAAGTAGTGGGAAGTAAAATGATTTTGCAACCCAATACTTTAGCAATTCTATTCTATCTTTCCAAAGGAGTATTGAAAAAGAAAATAGATCTTTTTTCAAAGTTGATCTATTGTCCAGAAGAAACCTCATAAAAATTTAGAATGGACTTGATCACCTTAGCTTCTAGTATAGATGCCACTAATAGTAGGATAGTGTCATCCACAAATGGTTGATGAGAAGCTTTTTGATTCATAGAGGTAGGTTTAGTGCCTTTTAGAAGACCATCTTTAACAGCTTTGGTGATTGTTCTGTTGAGGCTATCCACCATAATAATAAAGATCAGAGGGGATATAGGACCCCCTATCTTACTCCCCTACTACTGGTGAAGTACCTCACTAGTTCACCATTAACCACCACAGAGAATCTAGCAGTTGAAATGCAATCCTTAATAACTCTTTTGAATTTGTTGAGGAATCGAAATTTGTCCAAAACTTTATCAAGAAAATACCAAGAGACTTTATCAAAGGCTTTATTCATGTCAAGTTTAAGGACCATGCTTTCCTTTTTATTGTTATCCATAGAGTGAATAATCTCATGCACCATGATCACACCATCTTAAATTATCCTACCTCTAATGAACCCACTTTGTTGTTTTGAGATTAAATCATTCAAAATGAACCGCATTTTGGTGGCAATAATCTTAGTAAAAATTCTATCAATAACATTAACTAAGCTACTGGGTCTGAAATATTTGAAATCTTTAGCATCCATTTTTTTTTATCCAGCATGATGTGGGTATTATTAAGCTCTTTCAATAAATCTCCAGTTCTAAGAAATTCATTTACAGCTCTTAGGAGATCATCCAAGAAAATTTCCCAAAAATTTTGAAAAAAATTGACAGAGAAGTCGTCTGGTCCTAGAGCCTTATCTCCTTCAAGAGAAAAAACAGCTTGTTGAAGCTCCTCCAAAGTAATAGCTTTGGTAATATATTTAAATCTCTGCTCCTCTATTTTATCATGCAGGATAGCTTCTAATATAAAAGAGTCAGCCATATCATTAGTAGCACTCTTCTCATTTAGAAATTTTTCATAAAATCTAAGAGCTTCTTCCTTGATGATCTGTAGATCTTTTATGATGTTTTCGTTACCTTTAGAAACTTCCAAAATCCTATTATAGGATATATGCTTCAATTTGGTCATATGGAAGAATTTTGTATTTCTGTCACCCTCTTTCAGCCATATAGCCCTAGATTTAAGTCTCCATAGGGATTCTTTCTTGCAGAAAACTGTATGCAACTCTAAAAATATTTTTTTTCCGCTAAATGATCCTCCACAGATATCCCCTGTAAGTTTATTTTGTTTTCTAGATCTTGGAGTCTTTATTTTAATTCCTTTTTTCACAAAAACATTTCCAAAGACTTCTTTATTCCATATTTTAACATGTTTTTAAACATTTTAAAGCTTTTGAATAAGCCTATATTGAGCAGTTCCTCCTCCCCCCTAATTCCACCATTCCTTGATCCTATCAAATATGTCATCATGCTCCATCCACATATTTTCAAATTTAAAGGAGCTTATGGTGGGCTTAACCTAGTTAACCAAATTTAAAACTATCAGATTGTGATTAGATCCGATTCTAGGAAAAGATGTGAGATGAAAGTCTTGATGAAGAATCCAAATTGCAAAGATAAGGGATATATCCATTCTGAATTGAATCATATCCCTTCCTAAACTCCAGTTTTTCCAGGTATATTGATTGTAATGAAGGTCCACATCCATGAGATTTAGTTCAGCCACAGAATCAGCAAAATCATCCATACCAATAGAGAAACAAGATTTCCCCCCTTGTTTTTCTCTTAGATTTAATGGGGAATTTAAGTCACCCATAATGATCCAGTTGTCATCACTATGCTGAATTCTAAAAACCATTAGATCTCTCCATTGTTTCCTTCTACCACTAACCTTATTAGGCACGTAGATATTGGAGAGGATCTAGGTATTATTATTTTCAATAACATGGAATTTAACAGCAAGATGATTACTAGTTTTAGAGATAATTATACCAATGATAATGCTTCTTATCCCAAAAAGTAGCCATGCCACCTGAAGCTCCATAAGAGTCCACCGCAGCCATGTCCAAATTTTCCCAAAAATTATTTTTACAGTTAACAAGTACCTTAGAATTCATCTTTGTTTCTTACAGAAGTAGAATGCCAGGTCCTACTAGAAACTCTTAACTCTTTGATTATTCTTTGTTTAGAAGTTTCCATTCAAACCCTCAAATATTCTAGGAGATGATCTTCATCTAAAAGATATAGGTGATGTAATTGTCCTGATGTCTCAATTGGCTTTGAGTACCATCTGTAATATCTTCCTCTATTATTTTGGTTATAAGTGTCTTCTTTGAAGGTCTACCTCTTTTAGAGTCTGCTTCCAAAATCCACTACGTCTTCTAGTAGATGATCTTGTAGTTCTAGATGTTGAAGCTCCCCAGTTATCAATTTTCTTTTTCTTCTCATTATAAAGTGAATCTAGGATCTTCTCAAATCCCTTCAATATTTTCTTTTTTTAGATTTAACCTCTAAAAAACCATTGGGATCTGGACCTTCATCAGACATCCGATTTTCTTTTAGTGGCATAACTTCCCCCTCCTCTTTCTCTCCCTTCTCACTATCAAAGAGTTGTAAAGATGATGAGTTGGTAATGTATAGAGGGGTTCCCACTTTAAAGAGAACAACTCTTAAATAGTGAATAGTATTTATTCAAGTGAGGTTTCGTATATAGCCATTTCTTTTTCCTTATTTAGGACTTCTTCAATGGTGCATAATGGATCAAGATTGGCCTTTTCAGCTAGCTATTTCCCCTAACACAGCTCTAGCATCCTTATTCTTATCCCAAAGTCCTTTCTGATCAACCTCCTTGATCAACATTTTACATGTTTCAACCTAAAGGAGTTGAAGAAACTGGTAAATAAAACTATTTTTTTAAGTTGAGAAATCCTTGTATGGTTTTAAAACAAGCTCTTAGAGATTAGTATGAAAAAATTGTTTCCTACTTTAAACTGTTAGGTTTTGTTAATTTTTCTTCTAACAATGATATATTGATTAAGCAATAAGACTCACATATTATCACTATATGTATATATGTTGATGATTTTCTTATGACTGGTGACAATTTTGATTTAATTCAAAGGATTAAAGATAAATTGAAGCGGGTACTTTGAAATGAATGAGTTAGGTCTCTCACATCATGTTCTTTATATGATTATATTTCGTTCTATTGTTATTTTGTAAAACACAATATGCAACCATTGTATTGAAAAAAATTGTTATGATTGATTATAAACCATTTTCTACTTCAATGGAAGTTGGAATAAATATCGACCCTAAATATGCATATGAAAAAGGTTAATCCTATTTTATATACATTGTTAGTTGATAGTTTGATTTATCTAACTATAAGTAGATCAAATATTTCCTATATAGTGGGAATTACTTCAAGGTTTATGTAAGAACCTTTTTTAGAGATCATTGGAATCTTGCAAAAATAATTTTTAGATATATTAAAGGAATAATCAATTATGAGTTGCATTATACTAAGAATGAAAATAGCTAACTTATATGGATTTTGTGATTCTAACCATACTGATGTTGTGTTATAAAATATACTGGATATGTGTTCAATTTTTTTTGGTATATGAACCATTACTTGGAACAAAAAATGCAATCAACAATCTCCATTTATTATACTGAGGAAGAGAAGTACAATGGAAGAAGTAAAGAAGCCATGTGGCTGTAGCAGTTGTTAGTAGAGATACACATGGAAGTTAAAAGGAAATATTCCTCTTCTATGTAGTGGCCAGAGTTGTATTACTCTTGATTAAGAATCTAGTTCAAAATCAGAGGATGAAGCACATTAAGATACATATACGCTTCACCCGTGAGAAGGTGCTAAGTGATGACATAAATCTCAAGTTTGTGTTGACTAAAAAGTAGGTTGTTAACATCTTCACAAAGTCCCTGAGTGCTGCAAAGTTTTGTCACTTTTGTGAAAATCTTGGATTGTCAAAGTTGCCACTAAGGGGGAGTGTTCATGAAAATGTCACCTCATAATGGAACTTGGTTTTTGTAAAAGGACCTTCAAGCATTTGTAAAATACCTTTGGGAAAGTGTAAAAAAATACCTTTGGGCAAGTGTAAAAATACCTTTGGGTGTGTATAGCTCCTCGACTTATTTTTTAGAAATAAGTGTAAAAATATCTTAAAGGAGGTATTCAGTAAAATATTTAGTGCTATTGAGTTTACTAGTAAACATCCAATACAAGCATATTGTTAAGGAGGTCCTTGGTTGTAAAAGGCTCATATATTCTTGGGTTCAATAACCTTTTATGAGAACCTGTGAGAACATGTAAAACTCACAAATCATACTTAGCCATTGATCATGGGATGATCTTTGGGATTCCAAATTATTTTGTAGCAAAAGGTAAATTGAGTATGATGAAGGTGTTATAATTCCTTCAACTGATATGCTAGCCTAAAACCTTTATGGTTTAAGGATTGTAAATCTTGTAGTGTACCATGGGCATGTAATCTATTGAAATATATTATGTTATCCCACTTAACATTAAGGGGGAGTGTTAGAACATAATGATTAAGTTGTCTAGCAAACCCTTAATGTATATGGGTCCATCACTAATATGTAGGTTAATATTTAATAATATGAAATATTTATATTTATATTATTAAATATGCTAGCCTAGGTATATATTTTGGGTTAAATATTTAATATCATGAAATGATTATATTTCTAATATTAAATATTATAAACCTAGGTGTATGTTTCAACCATTTTAGGTTGAAAATGTTGGTCGGGAGACATACCTGATCACCTTATATAAAAAGGAATTTAGGTCCTCATTTGATATATTTAGGAAATATATCAAAGGTGTGCAAATCAAGTGATTTTGTTTTACCCTTGGTAAATAGGGTTTCAAAGGAGGAGGTGATCTTGCTGGATGTAAAATAAGTTCTCTGAAGTAAAAAATTATTTTCAAATTGGTTTTTACCCTATTGGGGGTTTCCACTATAAATATTGTGTCACCTATGTTATTTATTTCCTGTAAGTATTTATGTATTTACTTATGCTATGATGCAATATTTATTTAAATATTTATTGCAACATTATATAATATGTAATTTGATTAAATTCGTATTTATTAGAATCCTCAAATTATAATAGTCTGGTGTCATCCTCCAACCTTTAACTATTTCCCACAATGTGAACACCACTACAAATGGTGTGTTAAAATCTGATCTATTTCGAACAATTCCGATGTAAAGAGAAAGTAGAAAATGTTGTGTAGTGCATACATGTCTAGTGCTAAAGGACTGTTGTATTGTAAAAGTCATTATGTGAAGTGATGAGAAATGTGCTAAAATGATAAAAAATTTGTAACTTCCCCCTATTCACAGGAATCCAGGAAGGGTTAGGGGTGCCCAGGTGCTATTGTCTGGGTCTGGGCACTAGTGACTATGTTGTGCTGAGGATCCAAGTCAGGATATGGGTCATTGCTGAGAATAAAGAATTTGTTAATTGTGTGCTAAAGTGTACTGAATTGTGACTATAAAATTCTAAATGGGGTGAATGATTCAATCGATAAATGCCCCCCTCGTTTGGGGTGTATGCGATGTCATTGAGGAGCATGCAGCCTAAAGGAGGACCAATTGCTAAAATAAAATTGATTCCCTACAAGGGGGAGCATGCTTGATAGAAACCAAGGAACACGTAACAAATTGGATGGAAACAAGTGCTAGTGAAATCAAGATAAACATACATGTAAAAGATAAGATGTAAGCTAGCAAGGAAGAAGACAATGTGTAAGCTAACATGCAAGAAGACAATGTACACCATAAAAATATGGTAGAAAACATGAGACATCACTCACAATGTCTCAAGAAAATCAAGTCCGTAGTGGCAACAAGCATACAAACAATTAGAGAACAAGAAATACATAGGGTAAATCCCACAAACAATGAAAAATAAAAGTAATGTAACAGATAACCATGGAAGCATATAGAACTGCAAAGAAAATGTTGTAAATGAACTACCCATTAGCATGTTATAAAGATAGAAAGTATTTCAAAGCATGTATAATCCGATATATTAATGTGCTATAAAAATGAAACAATATAACCTATATTGTATGAAAGGTGGATGCCCCAAGGAGCCGTTGTGGGACTGGTAAGAGGTATTGTGCCAAGCATCCATGTTGTGTGTCTTGATTTATATAAATATTGAAATCACAACTAGAAGGAAAGTGAACGAGCATGTGTATATGGAAAATATAATAATATACAATGAATCTGACTAGCATGTGTAATATAGTGTACATGTAACAAGTAAATGCAAGAAAGGATAAATGTGACCAAAATATGCAGTATGTTGTGGATGAAATGGAATGGAATGCAGAGTGAATGATAGGAGTATTGTTCCCCCCAAGAAAATGTGGATGAGTATGCATGTGATGAGTTTCATTTATAAATTCCCCCTTAACAGTTAAGAATGAACAGTAGAACAAGAGTGCGTCATCGGGAAATGGTTTGAATGTTTTCTAGAAAGATGTGAATATGAAAGCATAGATCGTAGAGAGTGTGTGAGTGAGTGAGAAAGTATGTGAGTGTGGTAAGGTTCATTTTAGATTGAAACCCTTAACATTAAAGGATAAACAACAGGACTAGAGTACATCATAGGGTAATGAGCACATCATGTAAGAGTATATGAAAGAAAGATGGGTTGTGAATGCGTTGAGTGTGAAATGTGTAGTGTGTATGATGTGTAACAGAAGTTGCGAGTAAGAGATGTGAGAAATGTGTGATATGTGAATTATGTAGTATGTGAGGTTCATGTGTAGAGTATGCCGTCAACATTCAAGTGTGAACTAAATCACGAGAGTGTGACATCAGGTAATGACTATACAAGAGTATATTAAGATGTGTAAGATGTGTGTGAGAGACCAGATGCAAAATATATAATGAGCAAGTAGGAATGCGAGAAAGTTGATAGTGCTAGGGGAGAGATAATTAGGATTCCCCCTAAGTATAAAATGATGTGAATAATCAAGTGAAACTATCTAAGAGGTCACTATTTTCCTGATCAAAGAAAAATGGAGATGCATTAGAAAATTGATAATCGATTGAATTTAGTGGATCATATAAATATCTATTGTGGTGTAAGTTATACATGGTCATTGTGTATTTTTAATCGGTGAAAGGTGCTGGTGGACACTCGTGTACATACCAAAAAGTGAGATTTTGTGAATAGAGAATAGATGAATTATTGTAAATAGAAACATTACCAAATGATATAGGGAACATGATACAAGTATGACTAGGGTCTAAATTTCCCCTAATATAATCAAGACAAGATTTCTCAAATGTCAGTGGAAAAACACAAGGGGCACATGCAACAAAGACTATTAGATGGAAGACACAAAGACCATAGGTAGTCGTAATATGAACACATCCATGATAGAGATAGGGTGAGTGGGGTGGTGGTAAGATATCATTGACCTTCAAGCCAAGTATAGTCAAGCCATCATAGGTGCAAATAATATTAGAGAAAGTAAGATCAAATGGAATATGATGCCAATAAGAGTTATTCATGAAAAGTGTGCATTTGAAAGGAATTGGTGTGGATGTCGATTTCCTATAAAAAGGTGAAATAATGTCCAAAGTATGGACAAACCCCCGATAAAGTACCATAGCATTAATCGAAGGAGGGGGTGTTTTGAATTGGTATTCATCAAAGCCTACAACAACAAAAATATCATTAAAATATGAATCATCTACCTCAAGAGGATTAAAGTTAAGTTTTTCCAAATTCTCATAAGTAAGTTCAATGGTATTGACCTCCCCATCTGAATCATCATTTTTGGCGTTGTCATGCTTGATATTAGTATCAATAATATCGGTAGGAGATGTATTAGACATAGGAGCGAGAGGATCCTCAATGAGCAGAGTGGTAGTGTTTATAGGAGAAGACACTATATGTGAAATGATAGCATTAGTATGAGTGGAAATAGATGAAGTGCTTGGAGTGGCAAAATAAGAATGTGACGCACTAGATTTCCTAATATCATATGTATCAATATTTCTATATGAAATAGGTTTCTATGGAGGAATAAACATAGCTATAATTGGATCTATATGATAGGATTTAAATGGTTCAAGATCTGCATTAATGGTATGTTCATATCCATCATCTAGGAATTTAACACATTGATGAAAAATCGATGGGACCGTGTGTATTACATGAATCCAAGGTCTACCTAGCAATAGATTGAATTGAAATAAGGTATTGATAATAGAGAATACACTAGGGACATTATTATGTCCAACTTGTATAGGTAGTATGATAGTTCCCAAGCATGTGTGCTTGGTTGAATCATAGCTACGAATATGAGGTGAGTAATCTCAAGAATATATTCTTTATTTTGATATTATCTATGGAAATAGTACTGGATACATCTTAGATATATTCAATAGGACTTACAATATCATTTCCATGAAAGAGGGTTAAGGTTTTTAAGGTTGTTTTGGGAATATCATCCTATTATTGAAAATAAAGGGGGATAAATAGGTAAGGAAATAGATATTTGAAATTCCATAGAAGTATAAACTCATGAGAAAAAGAAAGGAATGGATGAAAATTTGATTAAGAAAATATTTAAATAAATAGATTCCTAATACTAATTATGTAACAACACTGAATATATGTATTAAAATATAGAAGTTGACCCAAGCAAGATAAATTGGAAATTATAAAACCCTAGTTGCAAAGGAGATACAGAAGGAATTAGCTAATTTGTAAATAATCTTGGACTGTGCCAAAGTGATGAATTGATAAACAAAAGGAGATAATTGTCACACCAAACCTCAGGAAATTGTGCAACCGTAAGATCTACCTAGACAAGGGCCTACCTACATGCACTGCAGACATGTGTTGGGAATTTGTAACTTCTCTAAACCTCAGAAAACCTCCTTCAAAGGGTATCAAGATCTTTATTTTCCTTCACAACCTATCTCTAATATGTCACATCAAGTTTGTCGATGTCTCCTGTAACCTGTAATGAATAATTAACCTACAAAACCCTAAAAAACACATCAAATCCCAAAAATAAAATAATGCAAATGATGGGTCATATTGTCCTTAGATTTCAAACAAGTGAACTTATGACCAAGCGCTACACTACATATCATACCTAATCTAGTTATGTGTATGTGTGTGAAGATATTGTGCCCTAGGTGGCTCTTGTGTGTGTCGCATTTAATAGCAAGAAAGTACCTAGATGTAAATAGATATGTGCATGAAAGAATGAATTTCCCCTTCTATGAAGTGAATGTAGAATAATTTAGTCCCTTTCCCTTAGGTGGATGCTATATGGATTCTTGAATGCTCTTGAATATGCCTTTTGTATGTAACCTTAGGTGGAGATAGATAATGCTTAGTGATTAGTCCTTTATTATGGTCACATAAATTTATATTTATATAATTCCCTTGCTTTAATTTCGTAACTAACCCCCAAAATACCAACTACCAAAAATATAAGATGCCTAAACAGCTAGAAAAGACCCAAAATATGTGAACAAAGTACAAAGAGTTCATGGGCATTGAGAGGGTACGGGGGCTCTCGACTCTGGTGTCCTAGCTGGGTGTTGGTGTCTAGAGTGAGAAATGTCGAAGTATGAAAAGACAAACTAGGATAGGAGTATAAGATCATTAGAAAGAAAGAAAAGGTTTCCAAAGACATGGTTCAATTAGTAATTTTCTTCCTTAGGAATCATATGAATAGTAATATGTGATCATGACTAGATAGATTCCCAAAGGGTGTGATTTAGTGTCTATAAAATGGTTTGCAAATGAGAGAATGGGTATTTGAATTAGTGGAACCATCAGGTACTTGAAAAAAAGGTTCAGAACCCAAGTGATAAAATAACACACCAAACCTTAGTTATAGATTAGAAAAAAATGCATCCTTGTTTCTATAAATACAACAAATGTTTCAAAAAGAAGATGATATATGTCCCACTTCTCATGCAAAAAAAGTTTTTGTTAGCTGTGTTATACACCCATAGATTACCAATTGAGATCTTGATTTCTTAATAGGAACAATGGGAATTCCTCCAAGGTGTGGGATGCTTGGATTCTTGAGGAAGAGCTCTAGAAAAAGTTCTCTTATCCTCACTACCCTATGCTATCAATACTCTACTATAATATGCCAGCTATAGGAGAAAAATAAAAAATGAAATAAAATCATGGTAATGCACTAATAAGTCAAGGGATATCCCTCCCTAAATGAGTTGGAAAATAAGAGGACAAAACATGGATATAAAAGGACAGGTATAAGACCCAATAAAATTTTATTTTTATTTATCTCTCCCTCCTATCCTTTGTAAGACATGGTGAATAAAAACCTTATAAATGTTGCACATAATAAACCATGAAGATAACATAAAGGTAAGGACTAATTAACACAAATACAAAGGGAATATATTAGCCATAATCATAGATGTAATAAGATTTATCATATACACAATCTATCATAATCATGATTCAAGAAATTTTTACATTTACAAAGCTCAAAACTAGAGGTTAGAGGCACTCAAAAGATTAGAGTAACCTTGCATTCAAGGAAGAGGAATAATTTTTACAAGAGTGCTTCGACAATAAATAGAATATTGAAGAGAGAATATAGAAGATGATAAGAGGATAAGGAATATGTTAGGGTATATCTCATTTATCATGTTTATACATTCCACAAGAGAGGTTAGGAATTCAAATAAGATGTATAGCTAAAAAGATCCATTCAAAACCACCTTAGGAATATTCTCAAGATCTCTACTAGCACAATGATGATCCACTACCAATGAATCATGGCTTGGTAATGGTATAAAATTAACCTTATCCACACAACCTTCATGAGTTTATAAGAAAATATGATTTTATTTGATTTATGCCTTCATTTGCAAGTAACAAATGAATATTTTGTTTGAAATTAAATCTATAAGAAAGGATAAATTTAAGCCCATGAAATTAGGAGGATGACTGAAGATGAAGCTACCATTTATTTAGGGATCGTTATTTTTCCCTTGGGAACACTATGAAATCTTATTCTTTTAGTCTATAGCTTGTGTAGTCACAAAATCACGCACTTATTATTATATTTATACTACCAAGTATGTTTTTTCTATATATAGATTTTGCATAAGAAAAGTATTCACTAATAACTCATCCCCTATTCTTGTCATCAATTAGTCAGTCATTTTCATCATTTTTCTTGCATAGTCATCATTTATTTGTGTAGTTATGGTCATCTCCCACTGAGTCTCAAGTGTCATTATTTGGTCATTTGCCATCTCTAGTATTTGACTAGGGAGCTTAGGGTAATACTTTTTGGAACATATGATTAAGTGGTGTGGCCAACCCTTAATTAATATGGGTCGATCACTATTATATAGGTTAAATATTTAATAATATGAACTAATTTTCTATTTTTTTTTATTATTGGTAAATAGTTTTTTGAAAGGGACTATACCCTTGCATATAAAGAGGACCTAAAAGACAAAATAGGAATGAAAAGCATCACAAAAAGGATCAAAATCTAGATAAGTCAAAATAATCAAAGGTAACCAAAGAGAAGTTACCACAAAACAACTAACCAGTTCGAACACTGTAGAAAAGTAGCCAAAAATAGCTAAAAAACAACAAAAAACATGAAGGAAGGCAGAGAGAACAACAGCATAGCTCCACATTTACTTCTTGGCGGCTTTGGAAATTCTGGATTTGATAGTTTTCCAAGAGGTAAAAAAATCCAATGTCATCATGTGAGTAGAGTCAGAAGTATCTAAATTTTGAATGGTCTGTTTGCTTTCTTTTTTCGTGCCCCAAAGAGTTACTGGGATTTCACTGAGAGCAGAGACACTGCAGACATGTTGCTCAATGAAGTCTTTGATTGCACTAAAAATAGCTATATTATGGTCATGACGAGTCTTGGATTTTCCTAGACGGTTTTTCCAGGGAGTTCAGTTTTTTATAAATATCCTCAACATTGTCAAGTATCAACCTCCTCCTCCTTCTTCCTCTTACCTTTTTACTTAGCCAAGTTTTTAATTTCATCTTTCAGGAGAAACATGTCTTTTTCTAAAACTTCCAACCTTTGTGTAGAACTCTCGATGTGCAAAGCCTGCTGTAAACCAACACTACTAATATGGAGTAGATTATGAGCATCCTCCAATTCCTGTGGAATGTTCCCCGAAACATGGGTATTCAGTTTCAGCTTCTTAAAAGACTTAGTAATATTTTATAAATACTTTTCTATTATTAAATATTTATACCTAGGTAATATATATTAGGTAAGTATTTAATAGTGTGAATCATTTATGTTTATATTTATTAAATACACTCACCTAGGTATATGTGTCAACCATTTTAGGTTGAAAAGGTGGGTTGGGAGACATACTTGATCACCTTATATAAAAAGGACTCTAAGTCCTCATTTGATATATTCAGGAAAAATATCAAAGTTGTGCAAATGCAAGTGATTTGGTTTTAACCTTGGTAAATATGGTTTTAAGGAGGAGGTGATCTTACTGGATGTAAAATAAGTTCTTTGAAGTAAAATATTATTTTCAAAGTAGATTTTATCCTATTGGGGTTTTCCACTATAAATATTGTGTCTACCTGTGTTATTATATTTACTATAAGTATTTATTTATTTACTTATGTTATGATGTAATGTTTATTTAAATATTCATTGTAACATTATATAATACGTAATTTGATTAAATCCGTATTTATTAGGAATCCTCAAATTCTAACATGGTATCAGAGCAAAGTAAATTAAATAAATTAAGATAAAATGTTTTATATTTTATTTATTTAATTTATACAAGTTTTTTTAACCAACTTGGGAAGGGTATTTAAAATAACTAGCCCCTTCTTTTCATTGTGCAACCTAAAAGTTTTTCTTTTTGAAGAATCAAGGTGAATTCACAAGTCGATAAATTTGGAAACTTCCTTACCTTTCGTGAAAACTTGTTTAGAGGTAAGGGTAAAATATTTGAAATATTTTTTTCTATATTTTTAATATGTACAGGTTGAATTTTTTCAATGGTAAATTAAGGAGGAGACAAAGCTCCATCAAAATAGGATTTGAATTTTTTCATTGGAAGTGTGAAAAAAGTTGTCTCCTTTGTAAATTCTAAGGTTTATGTAGAATTTAAAATTATATGGCCTAGTAAATGTTTTAAAAAAAAAATCATGAGGGGCCCCCGTAATAAGGGTTATATGTGTTTATTTTTTTTTAAAAGTATATATACTATAGTTTATAATTTTTTATAGACTATATGTTGTTTTTTATTTACATTATATAAATTATATACCTCTTTTTTAAAGTGGATATATTTTTACATTATAAATTATAATAGGTTAATATAATTTGTATTAAAATATACAAGGTTAATTTAATGTATTAAAATATAACCTCCCTAATATTATATAGAAGAAGAAATTCTGGAAATACACAAGTTTTGACTCCATTAAATTTGACGGTCAAATGACCATCACGGTAGACCAAACATAAGACAGTATGACAGTCATTTAAACGTCAAATTTAAGTTGGCTGTCTCTTTGTCTACATTTTTTTTCCAGAAATTTTTAAGTTGTTTTACATTCTTAGGGGTTTATTCTTCACTTCTGTATGGTTAGAATTTTTTTTTATATAAGTCTGGAGTATAATGTAAAGCCCTTTATATTGCAGGTTATTATTTTGATCATAGAAGGTTAATTAATATGCATTATAATAAAAAAATTAGTTATGATTAAATAGTTTATGTAGATCTATAACATTTAGATTTGTTTCTATTACAAGTGTTGATTTTTTTGATAAATATGTATCTAACTTTGTGGTATATTGTATACTATAATGGGGTATGTTTTACAGGTTGAGGAAAACAATGATGTCAAACTATTTCTATCTTGACAAAACCTAAATCTTGGATAGAACCAACTACAACATTTGGAAGATTAGGGTCAAATCAGAACTTATGATGAGAAAACTCTAGACAATTATTTCTGGATTTGAGGTTTCTCCCACCGGTCATCAAGCAACTGTAGATAACATGAATGCATTCTCGCAACGAATGTAGGAGGCTCTTTCCATGATTTTGTGCAATGTGAATGATGAGTACCTTCTACACATTGGTAATATCAAATATTCAAAAGAGGTATGGACGCAACTAGAATCCATGCATGAAGGTACGCGTTTATCTAAAATTATTAAATTAGTTTTAGAATTGCTTACAATTCTTATTAAAGGAGATGAAAAAGTAGTTAATTTCTTAGCCAAAATTAAAAATATTAAATAAAAATTAGATAGATGCAATTGTGATTTAATTTGTGAAAAATTAATCTACTTTATTGTTCAATTAAATATAAATGAAATATTTCAGAATTTTATTTCTATCTTGAAATATAAATATCAGAATGAAAATGATGTACCTAATTTAAATACCTTGAGTTCACTTTTGATACAAGAAGAGCAAGTGATGATAAACTTTGACTCTAAGGAGAATGCCCCTTAGGAACTTCTTGCTCAGAATTCAAAGTTCAAACCTCGCAAGCCCTTCTCAGATCAAGAATTTAGATCTAAATATTCTTTTGTTAATAAGAAAAAATTTCTTCTAATCAATTGTGTGTTAGCTTTAGTGGTAAATGTCACAAATGTGGTAAATTTGGACATAAAAAGGAATATTGCAAAACTAAGAAACCTATCCATAAAAATAAAAATAAATTGTTTCTTCTAAATATAATTTAAGGAAAAAGGATAGCTCTAATGATATTCCTAAAACTGTTGCATTGTATTATTCCTTTAATTCTAAATGGATTTTAGATTCAGGTACATCAAATGATAAGACTGGTGTTTCAAATTCTTTATTTGATGTTGTGAAAATCAATGAACGTGTGTATCTTGGTGATAACTGATCTTTAGAAGCAATAGAGAAATGAAAAGTAAAATTTTCTAATGGTGTGTTGAATAATGTTTTATTTGTTTCTAAGCTCAAAAATAACCTTTTATCATGTTCTCAATCAACTCATGATGATTTGGCTATTCAAATTTTGAAAGATACTTGGTATATCAAGGATAATACTGCTAATATAATAGATGAAGGAATTCAAAGAAATGGTGTGTATATTTTTTATTATTTATATTCTACATCCTATTTTATTTCTCAAAGTTTGAATAATTCAAAACTATGACATGAAAGATTAGGATACGTTAATTATCGAAGTTTATATGAAATGGCTAGATATAATCTTGTGAAAGGTTTACATGTGTTGTCTTCTTCTCATGATGCATGTGAAGGGTGTTCATGCTCAAAACAAAGAGCTAAACCCTTTCACTCACATCTTGAAGAGAGTTCCTCTTCCCCACTAGAACTTATTCATAGTGATGTTAGAGGACCTCTTAAAGTAGCTTAATTAAATGGTTCTTTATATGCTATGACTTTCATTGATAATTTCACCTGGATGATTTGTTCATATTTTCTTAAAAATAAATCTGATGTACTTGGGAAATTTAAGGAATTTAAAGTATCTGTTGAAAACTCTTCAAATTATAAAATTAAGAGACTTAGAACAGATAATGGGGGGTAAATATGTTAACAAAGCATTTTAATTTTTTTTTATTGATTGTGATATTAAAATGGAATTAAATTCTCATCATTCTCCCCCATCTAATGGTGTTATAGAATGTAAGAATATGACTATTTTAGATTTGGCTCACACTATGCTTCATTTTGCTAGTCTTCCCAAATTTTTGTGGGCAGAAGTAATGAACACAACAGTCTACATTCTAAATAGGGTTCCCACCAAATCTATTTATCTTTCAACTCCTTTAGAAAAATGGTTAAATCAAAAACTTGATATTTCTCATCTAATTTTTTTTGTAGTCATGTTTCTTTATACATTCCTAAAAAGAAAAGAAAAAAACTTGATATGACTTTTTTCTCTTGTGTTTTCATTGGATATGGTATTAGCACTGTAGGTCTAAGGATTTATGACCCTGTAAAAAGGGAAGTAACTGAAAACCACAATGTGGTGGTTTTGGAAAAATACTTTTGTTCATCTAATAATAGTAAATATGTTCCTAACTCTATCAATATTTCTAATGATGGTTATGATTCTGATAATGAGATTATAGTAAATGGTCATGATGATATTTCTTATGTTGATACTATATATGCTTTTGAATATCCTAACTCCCTATTAAAAAACTAAAATGGGATCAATCTGTGTTAGAAAGTTCTAATCCTATTGATCTTAGGAAAATAACCAGAAGCCATCATACATACCATGCATTAATGACCTTGTATGAATATGAGCCACAAAGTTATGAAGAAGCTTCTTAGGATGAGAAGTTGATCAATACAATATAAGTTGAATATAATGCCCTAATTCAAAATCAAACCTGGGGGTTGGTTCAACCTCCAGATAAAATAAGTATTATAGGGTCTAGGTGGTTATACAAAGTAAAATATAATGTAGATGGTAGTATTGACAAACATAAAGCTAGACTTGTTGCTAGAGTTTTCACTCAGAAACCTGACATTGATTATGTTGAGACATTTTTCCCTGTAGCTAAAATAAGTACTATTAGGACCTTATTTACAATTTCCGCTCAATTTGAGTGAGAAATCCACCCAAATGGATGTGAAAAATACCTTTTTGAATTTTGATTTAAAAGAATAACTTTACATGTGTCAACCTAAAGGATTTGAAGAAATTGGTAAAGAAAACTATGAATATAAATTGAAAATAATCTTTGTATGGTTTAAAACCAAGCTCCTAGAGCTTGGTATGTGAAAATTAATTCTTTTTTTAAATAGTTAGGATTTGTTAATTTTTTCTTCTGAAAATGATCTATCCATTAAGCAAGAAGGATCACATATTATCATTGTTTGTATATATGTTGATGATTTTACTTATGACTAGTGATAATCCTACTTTAATTTGTAGAATTAAAGAAAAATTAAAATAGTACTTTGAAATGACTGATTTAGGTCTCTTACATCATTTTCTTGGCATGGTTGTATTTCAGGATAAACATTCTATTGTTGTTTCTTAAGCATAGTATGAAACCAATGTATTGAATTTTTTTTTAACATGATTGATTATAAACCAATTTCTCCTTGTATGGAAGTTGGACTGAAAATTGATCATAAACCTACATGTGAAAAATTTGATCCTACTTTATATAGGTAGTTAGTTGGGTAGTTTGATATATCTAACTATCACTAGGCCAAATATTTCCTATGTAGTAGGAATTGCTTCTAGGGTTATGCACGAACCTTATAGAGATCATTGGAATCTTGAAAAAAAGATTCTTAGATATATTAAAGGTACAATCAATTATGGGTTGCATTATACTAAGAATGAAAATGCTAAATTATATAGATTTTGTGATTCTGATCATATTGATGATGTATTGGATAGAAAATCTACTTTTGGCTATGTGTTTAAATTTGGTGTAGGTGTCATTACTTGGTGCAACAAAAAGTAGCCAACTATTTCTATCTCTTTAACAGAAGCTAAGTATAGAAGTGCAATGGAAGCTGTAAAAGAGGCTCTATGGCTAAAGAGGTTGTTCGATGAGATAAATATGAAGGATCTACACAATGTTCCTTTGTTTTGTGACAACCAAAGCACTATAACTCTTGCACATAATCCAATATAACATCAGAGGATGAAGCACGTTGAGATATATATACACTTCATCCGTGAGAAGGTGCTAAGTGGTGAGATAGATCTTAGGTTCATGTCGACTGTAGAGCAGGTTGATGATATCTTCACAAATCCCCTGAGTTCTGCAAAATTTTGTCACTTTCGTGAAAAGTTGGATTATTGGAGTTTTTATTAAGAGAGAGTGTGCATGACAATATAACCTCCTAATGGAACTTGTTCTTTTTAGAAAAATACCTTCAAGCATTTGTAAAAGAGACATTCGAGCATGTATACCTCCTCGGATTCATTTTAGAAAGAAGTGTAGAAATATCTTAAAGGTGGTCTTTAGTAAACTCTTTAGTGCTATTGATTTTACTAGTAAACATCCAATACAAGCATATTATTAAGGAGGTCCTTGGTTATAAAAGACTATTATATTCTTGGGTTCAATAGCCTTTAATGAGAACTTGTGAGAATATGTAAAACTCAAAAATCATACTTAGCCACTGATCATGGGATGATCTTTGGGATTCCAAATCCTTTTGTATCAAAATGTAACTTGAGTATAATGAAGGTGTTATGATTCCTTCACTTGATATGCTAGCTTAAAACTTTTATGGTTTAAGGATTGTAAATCTTGTAGTGTACCACAGGTAGGTAATCTATTAACATATCTTATCCCACTTAACATTAAGGGGGAGTTCTGGAACATAATGATTAAGTGGTCTAGCCTACCCTTAATTAATATGGGTCCATCACTATTATATAGATTAAATATTTAATAATATGAAATAATTTTCTATTATTAAATATTTATACCTAGGTAATATACATTAGGTAAGTATTTAATAATATGAATCATTTATATTTATATTTATTAAATACACTCACCTAGGTATATGTTTCAACCATTTTAGGTTGAAAATGTGAGTTGGGAGACATACCCAATAACCTTATATAAAAAGGACTCTAGGTCTTCATTTGATATATTCAGAAAATATATCAAAGGTGTGCAAATCAAGTGATTTGGTTTTACCCTTGGTAAATAGGGTTTTAAAGAGGAGGTGATATTACTAGATTTAAAATAAGTTCTTTGAAGTAAAAGGTTGTTTTCAAAGTAGTTTTTACCCTATTGGGGTTTTCCACTATAAATATTGTGTCACATATGTTATTTATTTCCTGTAAGTATTTCTTTATTTACTAATGTTATGATGTAATGTTTATTTAAATATTTATTGTAACATTATATAATATGTAATTTGATTAAATATGTATTTATTAGAATCCTCAAATTCTAACAATACTGGGGTGCCCATGGATGCCCTTGTCCTTAATTTTAGGCACACTGGTCCCAATAAGGCTTAGATCTAATTTATCTATTTATGGTCAATCTTTTTCATTTTCCCTCTCATTCCCCTAGGTACTATTTGACATGTTGGGTCATTAGTGTCAAAATTTGAGCAAGAGATACCTATATAAACACAACATACACACTATTCTAAAGGGAAAACTATCTATCATTAAGGGATAACTATCTACTAAGGCAAGGTATTACATTTGGGAATCATTACATCACACACTGCATAGGAAGGGTTGTATTCATTCTATTCCATCAACCATTTACA
Source organism: Taxus chinensis (assembly GCA_019776745.2). NCBI lineage: Eukaryota > Viridiplantae > Streptophyta > Pinopsida > Cupressales > Taxaceae > Taxus > Taxus chinensis. The sequence continues at coordinate 647,272,395 of CM034147.1, read as the reverse complement.
TTTTATATCTAGCTATTTCCTCCTATATCTACATCATTGGTGCTAGGGCACCCTGGCACACAATTACACACACAAGCGCATAACTACATTGGGTCTGGAATGTAGTGTAGTGCTTAGTTCTAAGTCTACCATTGTGGTATCTAAGGTTAGTCTGACCCCTTCATATGCATTTTTCATTTTTAGGGGATTTTATGCTTTGTATGGGGGTTATTTAGGTATATCTTTGTCACAGGTTCACGATGACATAATTGAAAGTACCATGATAACCATGTGACAAGGGTAAAGATATTGCAAAGATCTAGGGATGCTATCAGATTTAGATCTTGAGCTTTTCTTAGAGACCAAGTCACCCACAAGCACTCCATTCCTCTTCTAAGTGCCCCAGTATAGTTGGATCTTCACCTACTGTAATTTCCTGGGTCATGTCAGCATATTCTTCTCTAACCACACATCATCCTATTCAAGTCCAACACACATCAAGGTAATTAATTTTCAAGTTAGTAACCTATCACTCCTATTTCCATTATTTCATTTCATTTAAACATAAAATCAAATCATTTAGTGTTTAGATTTCAATTGTTCTATTATTGTTACGAGATTAGATTAACTTAAATATAGATAGAATTTCATATTTCATATTTTATTTAATCATTTTGGTGAACCCATACTTTAGAATATTTTTCTGTAGGATCTACTTCAAACCCTAATGGCTAAGAATATTTTATCTTCTTTTCCCATCATGTCTCATTTTAGTGTCAACCCTATATATGATGAGGCTGCCATTGCTAAACTCACAAATATTTATGGCAACCATATTCCTATGCCATCTCACACTCAATAAGAACTCTTAGCTAGTCAATAATATGTGCCTACTCAATTTTAAGATTCTCCCTTTGGCATTAGCATTGTTGAGGATCTTATAGCCTTCACTCATTGTACACCATGTTTTACGGCTACTAGTGTTCCTCCTTTTTATCTCTCTCAGGAAGCTTTAGATGACTCTCTTATTGATTACTTGTTTGGTATTTATCATACTTCACATGTGCATTATAATTCTTCTCCTACTCAGCATACTACTATAGTTCCATCTCATGACTCACATACTTTTCATATTACTTCTCATACTACATCGCATGCTCGCTCGTATACTCCATATTTTTTCGATGATCATATTGATAACATCTTTAGTGACACTCTCGTTTTTGAGTCTGTATCTGATACTGATGAGGTGGTTAATAGTTATAGTTCTCCTTATTTTCATATTGTCGAATGTGATTCTCCTATTCCATGATTACCTTCGCTTGAGATTGCATATAGAACTATACATGAGTCACCTCCATCTATCACTTCTTCTTCTCCTACCATTTCATCTTCTCTTATTACATCATCTACACCCATTTGTTTTTTGTCTCTTATAGATATATCTTCACCGGTCACTTCACCTATTTGGGATGTTATTAATTTTAGTCCTACCACTTCTATGGATATCCCATCTACATCACCTACTATAGCTTCTTTGGTACCTACTACTAGTGTTCATTTATCATAAAAATCTCCCTTATCACCTCTAGATATCCCTATGATCACTCACAATGGAAAATTAAAACCTCTTAATACATTGTTGCCATCTCCCACTATTCCTTCATGAGATATCATCTCTCTCATACATGTCGTAGGAAAATTATAATTTCAATTTCAGTCTATTACTCTAGAAATTAGGGCTTAGTATGTTACTATCAAAAATAATTATGTACATGGTAACCCTGTCTAGAAGAAGATTCATAATTATTCATTTCCTAAGTAATTTTTCATGCCTATATTTACTTCCTTTAATGGTAGTGGTGATCCTTATGCTCATATTTTACATTACCACATAGCTATGACCTCTTATTATAATGACTAGATATTACTTAAGGCCTTTCAATACAATATTACTGATGAGGCTTTGCAATGGTACACTCATATTCCCTTTGAGTCTATCAGTAATTTTTATTTCCTCTGTAAATTTATCATCAACAATTTCCCTAAGGTTACTTACAATCGCATACCTTCTTTACATCAAGAATCATTCGAACCTATTAAGAATTACGCCTTATAATTTAATTCTTGTATGCATTAGTTAGTATTCCAACCTATAGACCTTCAAAAGTAATTCATTTTCTTCTATGGCTTGATTCTTGCACTCAAAAAGATTACAGTATCATACATGTCAGTCATTTATTATTTTATGTTACAAAGTCCTTGATATAGAGCAATATCTTCTTTCTAAAAATTTTATTGATCCTTCACATACATCTACTTTTATTGTATCATCTAGTCCTCCATATAAATTGGTTGAGCATCTTACATAGTCTCCACCTTTTCCTCATAAGAAAGAAAAATTTGCTCAACCTACTCCACCATCACAAACTACTCCATAACAGGCCACTTCTCCTTCCACTCCATCTATGTCATGTACACCATTAAATTTCTCCCATCATCCTAGACCTCATGATGTGCTCTTTACCTTACTTGAAAAATGTCTAATTCACTTACCATTCAACCAACATCATCCACAACATAGGCTATAGCATCAACATGACCAACCTTATTGTAATTATAATCATATAAATGGTCATCAACATAATGATTGTCTTTCCCTTCATGATATATTTAAACATTTAGAGGATCAGGGAATCATCTCCTTTAGCTCTCGCCCATCTGAGTGATCCATCTCCCCTCTACCTCGTCAGATAATTTCTACTACAATTGAGTCATCTCCTCCACCTAGTTCTCAATACATAATGTATCCACCACCTCAGTTCATTACTCATATGTGTTATACACTACATCAATACACCACTACATCATCACATCCATCACATTCACTTCATCCATCACATCCATGGCATTCGAGCTATCCACCGCATCATGTTGCTCCTCCACTTTAGCTTCCACAACCCTCCACCTTCACGCATACCATCACAGCTCCATAGGAGATTAAGTTTAGCACATATTTGCATACTAATTCCATACCACATGCTTCAACTACTTTTTGTTATGTTTAACCCAGAAAAAGGACTAAGTCGTGAAGTAGAGGATCAATTCTCGAGGAAGACAATGTAGGAAGAACACACATGAGGAAACACATACATGGATAACTAAGTTGTGATGATAGCTTGAACAGTTACCAGTTTTGGAATCAAGCGATAGAGTTAGACATGGACTACACAGAGAGGTTTTCATGCGGGAGAAAAAATGGGTTTGAGACTCAACCACATTTTGGGTTATGGTGTTGCATGGAAAACACACGAGGATGCGAGAAGGTGTGATAATGGATAAGGTTAGAACATGGAGACTTATAGCCCAAAGAAATAATATTCCATAATATAATCATTGTGTTTAAGAGTTGTAAAGTAGAGTTATTTATCGGTTATCTAGCACTTGCATGTTTAAGATACTCGAGTATGGGGGTATGATGAAATTTGGCATGCAATTTTCTCTTGAGTGATTTTCAGGTGGTAAAGGAGATCTCTCGCTATATTTAAGAATTATTTTAGATCTAAACAAAGGGATGAATGAAGATGGATAAGGGGGTGAATAAGATGTGTGATGCAAGGAAAGAGATGAAAGAGATACTTTAGATGCACAAGGGAGAGCATGGACAGAACTCTTTGAGTAGAGTCATTTTGTAGGGTTAGGATGTTATTTCTTAATGTATTCTATCTTTTATAGCCCTTTTTGATGTCATCTAGATAATATAAACAATTGTGAATCAATATATGAGGTGGAGTGTTCTTATTATATATGTTTATGGGTCTAAACCCTTGTGTTCTTCATATTTCCTATGGTTCATATCTGATTCCTCTATATTGTTATAATGATTACCTTCATATTATGGTGCATTTGTGCTTGGATTGAGTTGATTTACCTTTATGCTAGAATGAATGTATGTATTTCAGTTTCTGTAATATTCCTCCATTAATGGTGAACATTATTATAAGGCTCACATAAAAGAGGGGCTCGGTGCCTTTATTTTCCTTAAGTGAGCACCCAGTTTAGGTTGGGTGATGTGCTCGCATGCTTGAGGTTTAAAGGGGGTAGGTAAAAGTGACTACATTTTGGTTCCATTTTCAGGACCTCTTTTGAAGTAGTTGTAATAATGTTATGTGATGGCAGAGCACTTGAATTTGGCTAGCATGGAGAGTTGGATTAAGAACATAGAGGATGTGTTTACATAGATATTCAACACTTGCCCTAAGTTTGATGCATGTACATCAGTAGAGGAACATCTGTATCATGAGATCTATGAGATGTTCTTTTGTTTTTTTCCAATAAAACTATATTAATAGTTATTAGCGTATGCATCAAGGAGAATTTGGTACTATCGACCTCATGTGTGGACCTAAGAAGATTATCAACAGCTTCAGGATGTCGATATGATCTGGACTCATGATGTTGATCATTAGTGGAGTGGTGTCTTGATTAACTACATGTTGGAGTACATAGTTTCTATGTATTCTTTCCTAGAGTTTGCTGAGTCTGATTTCTTATGTGTTATACCATTAACCATAAAGATCCTGATCATAACTTTGGGTTTAGAAGTGTTTCTTATGGCTAGCTAAAATCCCACTAGGAACGGGGTGCAGAAGCAGCTGTGGAAAGAAATGGAGGATCCTATGATAGCAGCAGAGAGAGAAGAGAGGTGGCTCAAGTATAATGAATATTGGGAGAGGAAATTGGTGAGATAACATGAGATTACATAAACGATGGATGTTTGGAGACAAACTTAGTGGAAAGGATTTTAGGTTCACATGGAGGACATGAAACCTGAGTAGTCTGTGCTACCCCCATCTTAGAAAATGCAGAAGGATAACCCCCTCAAAAGGAGACAAACCATAGGTGTGCATTTGAACCCACTTGGTGACTAATCCCTTACGCTTAGTTTTCCAATTTTTGAGACAAGTATTGCTAGTTCAGTTTGCACTAGTAAGTAAGCATCATCAGGTAGATATAATTTTAAATTACATCCATTTATGGCTATATAGACATTTCATTTGTTTATTGGTATCCTGTTAGGTGCGTCATTTGGATAAGGTGTGGGCTTGTAGAATGTGGGTATCACATCTGGAAGTAGTTCAACTTAGCAGACTGTTGGAGCTTAGTTTAGTACAACAACAGGAATAGAGAGTAGAAATACTTCAAGGCCTTTACCTACTACAAGAGGAGGATCCAAAGGATCTGGTGGATCTGGAGGGTCAAGAGTTAGTAGAACTAGTGGATCTAGTAGTGAAGCAAACACAAGAGGGAATCAGGGTTCTGGATCTAGTGGGCAAGGACCAAAACCCCCATCAGAAGGAATTTTATGAGATGTCTCTTCATTTGCGTGATAATAAAGGTGTTGAGGATGTTGTAAAGTATGTGCACAAGTGTGAATTATTATGGCACACTAAGGGGATCACTACCCTAGAGAATAAGGGAAGACAATTTACAAAACTACATTGCACGGGCATGCACATAGCTGGTATCGAAATTATGACCCACATCAGATGGTGGTGGATTATATGGCGCTGCATGATGCCTTCTTGGTGGAATTTAATATTCTTGAGTTTGAGTAAAAAATTATCAGCACACTCAAGGAGATTCAATAGGGTATGGCAGAGAGTGAGTGAGAGTATGATGCATGTTTTAAGACTCGCTTGTCAAAGTTATCTTATGATATTCACCCCTCTTAGCATGCTGAGTGGTTCTTTAGATGCCTGATAACACCTTTTATATGAGTGCTTTTGCATAAGACTTTCACAGATCCATGAAGGCTTCAGAGGATGCTTTGTGCGGTGAGGCCGTGGGGAGCGTTGATTACTGGGGTAAGTATCTTTTTGGAGGCACAGATTGCTTCCATGGCTAAGAAACTTGAGAATTTGTCTATAAATTCAGCGCATGAGACTCATAGAGGACTTTGGTGTACAAATTGTGAAGTAGAGGGACACACTAAGGATAGTTTCCCTCAAAATTTGATGCGTGCCATGTCAGTAGACTATGAAATCTATCATGGGGATCATGATCCAAGTAGGTGCCCTTTGTTACAAATTGTGCTCCGTAAAAATGTGTCTTGCTATTATAATATTTGTACATCTAATACTCATGACACAAAGGACTTCTAGTTGATAGACCAAATTCATGATGTAGTTTATACTGGTGCACGCCAGGCTAGTATTGCAAACACTTCTAAGAATGAGGGGCATCAACATGAAGGGTATGAAGATGGCGTAGGAAGGGGAAGAATATTTCATGGAGGATTCAGAGGCCATGGTGGTTGCAATGGAGGAAGGAGTGAATTACCCCATGGAACTTGTTTCAATTTTAGATCTATGGATCACTATAAACGTGAATTCCCATATTTTCTACAATGCTTGTGGTGTGGAAAGAAACATAAGTATGAGTAGTTTCATGACTTATATAATCACATGACCCAAAACCAGAAGGACAAGGGTGTAATAATGGTTAGTGTGAAGTGCGATGAACCTTTGTTCATGCCTACAGTAGAGTCTAACCCTGAGTTATAACATGTATTAGTAACTACATGTGGTGAAGTTGCATGCACTAGAGAAATACCAAATTAGAGGCCTCTCATTACAAGAGTGGTGTATCTAGATTTTACCCTAAAATATGAGACTACCCCATGTTTAAAAAATTTCATTCTTTTAAAATAATGAGTCTTTTTATTGCCAGAAGATGTTTGTATTATGTTAAGATATTCCAAGTGAATCATATGAGCTAATTTTGACAAGTACCCAGATCTCGAAAATTGTTTTATACCTCCGCCAAGTTTTGTTTGTGGAAAAAAATTATTTAATTATTTATTAAATAAATAATTCCCCGTTTGAAGTAAATTGTGCTCCGATTGAATCTTGTTGAAGTTTTGCATGCCAGTATCCACACATTTCGATAGGATTTTCACTAGGAATGAATTCAAATCTTTGTCTGTGACTTATAGAAATGTATTTCATTTTTATTTATTTCTTTTGCATTTTTCTCCATTTTCCCCTTGGTCTTTCTATTTAATTCCCCTGGGTCCCTTCTTTGTCATGTATAGTCTGTTTAATTTCCTGGAGCATCTGGAGATCATTTATGGTTGCTGCACCAGAAGGAATCAGCCTCAAAAAGCAAACTTCTAACCAAAAAAGATGAAGTCAAGCACAAAAAGCCTCTCCTAGGAAAGTCACACTTTTTGGAATGAATGGGTTTAAGCTACAATGGGAATATTGGTAGTAGTAGGTAGGCAGAAATTTCTTACTTGCTTTGCAGGATACTTTTTCCCATGAAGTCAAAGTCACTTAAGTTGCAATGGAAGTATTAGAAGCGATAAGCAAGTGGGAAATTCTTACCTGCCTTGTAGGGTAAAAATTCCCATTATAAAATAAATAAAAATCACTCAAAGCACCGATGGGAATTTTTTTCCTTCCTCGCATGCTAATTTTTTCCACCAAAGAGGTTTATTCACCCATTCAAGTCACACTTTATCAGATAAGACTATTTTCCATACAAATCACACTTTTTGAGAGATGATTTAAGTTGCCCGTGGGAATTTTGGTAGTGGCAGGCAGGCAGGAAATTCTTACCTGCCTTGTAGGGTAAAAATTATCATTATGAAATTCAAATAACTTAATTGGAAGAGGGGATTTTTGGAGTTGTAGTGCAGGGTGGAAATTCCCATCAAGTTGACTTCTTATTTTTAGCAATTCCTCTTCCCAAAAAGTGTGATCCACCTTGGGTGAATAACAATGCATTTAATAATATTTATTAATGTTTTATTCACCAAATTTTGGTGCCATAAAAGGAAGGAAATTCAATGAAAGTGGAAGAGCTAAGGAGAATTCAAGGATGCATGCTAAAAATAAATAAAATAAATTTATTTAAAAACAACCAACAACATGCATAATTGGGCACCTAATTTGGGTGAATAAACATGATTGTTTATTAATTAAATTACCATAAATAGGAAGAGATGATTATTAAAAATAACATGTTGGAGGTTATATAAGCATGGGATGCCATAATGAAGAATTAATTAATTCGTTTTGCTAAGGATTGCATCCGAGACAGGTTTTGTCGCCAAAAGGAGGATGTTGCATTAATAAATATTTTCCACTGTTGGGAAGCTTCCAATGTTGGCACCTAGGGTTGGAATAGCCTATTTTTTGTCATTTTGAGTGTCTGCATGTTGGTATATATGCCTAGGTGAATTAAATAATAGTTTTTCTTGCTTTGCATGCAAACAAAACCTCAAATTTTAGGGCAGCAGAATTTATATGTAGATTTTGGTGATAAAAATCCAGTATTCATGCCATGGAATCCATATTTGTCTAAATAAATTGCACGTATTCATCATAGGTGCTCAAATCATTGTCAGGTACATTGAATATATCTTCTGAATCTGAAGAAGTTTCTAGATCTACACAAATTGATCCAATTGCAAGGGATTTTGGTAGAATTAAAAGAAAAAGAGCTCAGACAAAGATAGTTCCAAGCATGATGAAGCATGATGAAATAGAAAGATCAACAAAATCATGCATAGCTTCTAGACTTGTTGAAGTCAATGATATAGACAAAGGTCCTGAACCTATCACCAATTTTGTAACATCTTTGGCAAACTGATAGCTTTCTCCTTCTTACACTGCAAGCTTTGATATGTGATTTGTCCTAAGAAGGTGTGTTATTTTGACTATTGGGAATCATGCTTGTAAAGGAATAAATTATTTCCATTCATGAATTAAATTTGCTATGTTGTTGTTTCTTGGAAGTAAAATTATCCTTCTTTGGGCATTTTAAAAGTTGTGAACCAAAATTTCTATTTGCATACTTATTTTTTATAACAAAAAAACCTTGTATCAAATCCATTGATCCAAGGTATGCTTCAGTTTCTTACCTATTCATTCTATTAAGTCAACATTCTGGAATGGAAGGTATTAAGAGAAATAAGTCTTTGTATGTTTACAATTTTTCAGACCCTTCTTTTGAGGTCCTTGTTTTACATTTTTCTGTGAAATAAAAAATTGGATCTTCTAGTTAATTTCTTATGATCTGGTTGGCATAAGAATGAAAAATACTTACTTCAGGACTATTAAGGTAAAGCCTTAATCCTAGATCTTTAAGATATGTCCTAACTGGATTCTAACCTAAGGTAAACTAGAACTACCTTAGATCTATTTCTAACTATGCATGTTACGCCCTAATCTAAGTTGTATGCTTTACATGTGTGGGGTTTTGAAATAACCTAAGGTAATGTAAGGCCTATTTATGACCTATTACCTAATATTAAACCACTATGGGGTAAGGATTATTATTTGATGGCAAGCTTACCTATGACAAAGATTAAATGACCTAAGATAAATGATTTTTATCTAACCTAAGGTCAGATCCTAAACGAATGTTTATCTAGCCTAACCTAAGGTTAAATGAAAGGGGACCTAAGGGGTCACATGGTAATTTGGATGTGGTGGTGATGGTTTCAATGTCATTTAAGTGATTTGATTTGAATTTAAAAATGCGGGTACTGTCAGTTTTGGTAGAGGCATGAAAATTAGATGGAATGCCTAGTGAGAATTATCACTAAAGTTAGTTAAGTTTGAGTTCGCCAATTTTGGATGGAAATGGCATGGAGATTTAGGTGGGAAAGTGGAATTCAATGGCATTAATGATCATTGGTTTTGGTGATAAAACCACCTAGGAAACCATTCAAGAAGAATTCTCTGAGGTTGTTTGGTCTTTCATTCATTTCAATATTTTCTTTGCATGGGGATATTTGAACAAGCAGTTATGTTTGTAATCTATTTCTATTTTTTGGCTCCTTTGGACTATTTTCGATCCAATGGATGTATAAGAGGCATATGAGAAAGAAGTTTTGGGTTGTTTACTTCATTTGGAGAAGAAGGAATTGTGAAGGCTTAGCTGGAAATCTTCTTCGAATCAACAGAAGCACTATCAAGCATGATAGGCTCTATCCATTAAGTTTTTTTTATTATATCTAAACTTCTTCATTAAAACAACTCTACTCTTGTGATCAATGGGTTTTTACTTTATGATGAATACCTTTCTTCTCTTCATGAAATATATCTGTATCTTTATGATAATGAGTCTTTGTTAGATGATATGGAATATGGGTCATTCCTGTTTGATTTTAATAGTGAATCATACCTTTATTTTATTAATTTTTGAATAATGTCGAACATATTTGAACCCTGCCTGTCTACTCATAAGGTTTATGGAAATATGTTTTTGTTATAATTTTTCAAACTAGGTTTGTCTGTTATGGTTGATATAAGTTAAGAAATGTATTCTTCTTTATCGCATCCTTGATTTGGTTGAAGTATTTTTACTTCTGCTGGAACTGTAATTATGTGGCGCTTGTATTCAATGCTGTGTGAACTAGAAATCATCTGGGAAATAGTAATTAATGAGTGAATTCTTCTTGAACTTTAGTGTATAAACTTTCATTCTTTTCGAACCTGGTATTTCGATGGAAGTTGGATTGATAATGGGTGGTTGGATTTTTTATACTTGTGGATTCAAACTCATGTGGAAACAAGAATGAATGATTTATTTATAATTTTACCCTTTCAATTAAAACTTAGTTGTTCAAATCTTGTTCCTTTATGGAAACTATGTGGTAATGGTTTCTTGGATACTTAGATTTTGAAATTATCTTGTTGAATATAATAGTGTGCAAAGTTCCTCTTTCTGAACTTTAAATTTTGTTGGGGTTTTCCTTAAATCTTTGAAAGATGGAACTGAAAGTTAGATAAATGAAGTTCTGTTATATTTAAGGAATTTCGAGGAAGTTGGTTTGGTCTGAGTTGATTTTGGATTTATTTACATAGCCCTGTTGAGCTTGTTTGACGTCAATCTTGATGTCCTTCTTCACTTTAAAGTAAAAAATGATCATTTAGACTTACTCGTATTGATCTGGGTAAAAATTATAGGCTAACTTACTTGCATGAGTTGTTGAAAAATTATTTTTGTAGGTTTGTGAAGATTTATTGAATGTATATTCGGATTTTGGGTTGACATACGTGACCTTGAACTAACCACTCGATTCAGTATAAAGGGTTTTCTAGATTCATCAATTTTTAGGATCTTTGAGTATGTTGAAGGAATAAATGTATTGTCGACATAGTATTTTTGTGCAGTTGATTCTATCCATAGGGATGGGGTGAATGGATTTTGGTTTATCTATCATCTCTTTAGTTGACTTGTGCACATGTAGCTAAGTCATTTTATTCCTTGTGTTGCATATTCTTTTAGATCAAATTTGGATGGATCTTTCTCTATCCATTCAAAAAAAAATTTCTCTCACCTCTGTGAGGATGCGAGTGTGATTATTTCTTACCCATTGTTGCAATATCGTCCAAAAGGAATTATTAGAATATGGTTCCTTGACTCAAATTTTAATGATTTGGAATGACTATTGAAGGTTGTTATTTTTCCTATAAGATTTTTAACAATTATCGTTATTTCATCTCCTTCTTGATATGGATATTACACTACTGATACTGTAATTGTGTCATGATGGGGAGCCTTATTTTGAGATTTGATTTGAATACTTCTGACGTATATTTGGTTTAGTGTCTTCTAGTGCATGATTTCTATTTTTAAGAGTTAAGGATATTGTGATTGGGTCTGTACCAATACTTTTATGAACTTCTTTACTTGGGATAAAATGTTGGAATCCTCATCTAAATGTGATTGATTGACTCCTTGCTCTTCTATTCTCTGAGGTAAATTTTTCATCTCTATCCCCTTTGGAAACTGTAAGAGATTTTGTGTTGCATTCTCTTTTCTGAGTTGTGAAATGTTATTCAGTTTAACCGAATGGAAAGGGAATTTTTAATTTGTTTTATCGCAGTTCATCCTTCCCTCTCCTGTGTGAATCTTATTTATAGATTTAATAGATTCAGTCTCATTACTTTCTGGAATGCATTTGAGTATTCGTTTATAGTTCTTAATTATTCACTTGACTTATATTAAAGGAATCCATATTAGTAATAGTTGATTAATGTGAAATGCTATTTGTTGAGTGAATACTTTCATAATTCTAATGTGTTTCCTTACTTGAATACTTAGGCTATATCTTGGACTTTAAATTAGGATGTAGCATCTGAAATAGGAATTTCTTATTTTATGTTGTAGATGATACATCCTAAGGCCTTTCTTGAAGTTGGAATTAGCTTGGTTGTAGATGCCCTTTTATGAAATTTTGTAATATTGAGTTTGATAGTACTTTTTTCTTAAAGTAACTCTATTTTTGGAAAAATAATGGAGTTACTTTCTGTATTCATAATTCAGATTGAATTATGTAATAAATAATTAGTACATGCCTTTATTGGAATGCGATAAGTAGTTTGGGTAAAATATTACTTATATGATATAATGTTGTAGAAAGTTAATTATAGCATGATCTTTTCTTAATGATTATTTCAGATTGATCAATTTTTCTTTTATGGTTGTTGTTACTTATGATTTATTTATTTGCTTGGCCTTACTATTTCATAAAAGTAGATTTGGTTTTATGAAACAGTTAGTTAAAAGCACATCATTTTAATGCTTAGTGCTTATCATGCTTAGTTTAATGAACTGACCTGTGCTAGCAATTTTTGTAGATGGACTTCATAAGTGATAAAGGAAGGAAATAACTTATATGATGTATTGGTTTCTTAAAGTCTAGATCTTTTATAGAGAAATTTGATTCATTATTGAATTGTATTGAAAGAATAAAACTTGTATTCTTTAATGATCTTGATGTTGTTTGACATGAAATATGTTTGAAATGCATGGTCCTGTAAAATATATATTTTACCATGATGAATTGAAAAAGATTGAGAGTTACTTATACTTGTTATGTCATTTTCCTTGTGTATTATATGAAGGAAATTTTGTAAGCTTATTTGCATTGTTCTCATTCTTATCTAAATGGATCCTTATTTCTGTTATTACTAAAAGGGTTGGATGGATGGGAATTAGTTACAATATCCCTTATTTGAATGCAACTTATTAATTTGGCATGCATCAATGTTATTTTAACTAATCATACATGGTTTATAGAAAAGATAATAATAGAAGTATAACTTAACTACCATGACTCTTGTAATGGGAAAGGTTATAACGAACCCTATTGCTTAACTAGAAAAAGGAAGGTTCACTCCCTTTGGAGAAATACCTTGATAGGTTTAAAAACAAATGTTTGGTATATGAGATTGTTAATCAATTAGACTTCATCTCTATGAAGTCTACTATAATGGAACCTATTTTGGATCCTAAATAGGATATGAATGGTTAAGTTATATTAAGTAAATATAATGATGGATGTTGTTTCTATTTTCAATTAATTGCACGTTAAGAAAAAAGTTAATGAACATAAAAGTAATCATAAGTTTATGAAGTTCCTTATTACATTAAAAACTCAATTAAGGATGAAAAAGTTAAGGGTTTTTCTAAGTAGGGTTCAATAGGATTTCTGTAATTTGAATATTAATTAAGAAATTAATGAAGGTAAATAACCTCTTTATGATGTGTGTACGTCAATATGTGTAGTTCTATCAGATGTTGGCACACGCCAACTGCATAACTGTACCTTTGTTAAAAATAGGGTCTTCACAAGGATACCGTGTTGTAGTTGACATGTTACAACACCCCTTGGCATTGGTTCATCTAGACCTACTCAAACTTGGACTTGATCTTAGTTTTTTTCTAGGTCAGATTAGGATATGATTTTTCATAGGAAGTGAATCAAAATGAATTAGGGTAACTCGGCACATCCAATTGACTTAGCTCGAGTGAGTATGTCTATATACCCTAGGTCATCATAAGTGGTTCCCTATACCAAAATATGTCACTAACTTAGGTTAGGGTAAAACTTTGAACAAGTGAATTGACAGAAGTCAGTGAATACCATTCTAGATAATAGAGGAGTGGGGTGAAGGACATATTTTGATAGATGAGTATTCCATCTAGGGATAGTAACATGAACAGTATGTTGGAAATATGTGGCCAAAGTATCGCAAGCTGCTGGTTGCATTTTCCTATGTCACCTAGCTTAAGAAATGGGATTTCAAATGAATATTGGTAACAAATATTCATATAGGTTTCTTATATAGAACACTCAATACCCAAAACTAGGTAAGAGAACCAAGTATACTTAGTATACACTTAGTATTCAATACTTTAAGTTAACATGAGAGATTGGTTAGAAAGTGAGTCATGAAATGAGAGATCATTATTTCACCTAGTCATTTATAGTTGCATATGGTTATCTATTATGAGATTGATTGGCATGGAATATGTGTTCTAAATTATGATTACTCAGAACAGAGAACATTATGTATAAATTTTTTTCCCTTATTTCTAAAGTCTTAAAATGGGAATGTTACATCTTGGTATCAGAGCTGAACGTTATAGCTCTTAGACCTATTGTGTCCATAATCTGATAAAACTTAAATTTTCTTGTTAACTGGAAAATGGTTAGAACAAGAGAAAATGCTGCAAACAACCCACCACTAGGTGGAGAAGCAGCAACTGCCCCAAAACTTGATGAGATCCTTGCTGACGTGTTGGACACAAGAGATCATTTGGATATACTTGAACAAAAAGTAATGGGCATTGAGGAGGAAGAAGATGTTGGTAATAACAATCAGCCACCTAATGTGGACAACACCAATTTGAGAAATTTAGGTGTTGATAACAATAATTTAAACCTACCAGATGAGCCAGAAAATAAAAAGGCAAGGCTGATAGCTTAACTCATTAATGATATAAAAAGGATAATTCCACCTAAGTTTGATGGCACCACATTAGGAGATGGAGCTAAGAATTGGCTCAGAGAAATGGATAAGTACTTCACGATAAGGAATTTCTTAGAGGAAACAAAGGCAATATGGGGAGGTTATCAAATTTCCCATGAAGCATATTCATGGTGGGATAACCATAAGGCTGAGTTGAACATTGATCAAACGAATATTACTTGGGATCAATTTAAAAGTTATTTTAGGAAACAATGGCTAACAAAAATTTATTATGATCAGAAAATGACTGAATTTAAGAACTTATCCCAAGGAAAATTAACTATAACAGAGTACTGGGAGTGGTTTATTAAACTCATTAGGTATGTACCTCATTATCAAACTGACGAGAAGTTCAGGATACATAAATTTATCATGGGGCTAAATCTCATTAAAGGGGGAGAGGTAGATGTTCATAACCCAACCACTATAGAAGGGGTTTTTGAAAAAGACATACGATAGGAACATAAATTGAAGGCAATTTCTACTCATAAGGAATAATTCAGAAAGAAAGTTTCAAACTCCTCTTCATCATCGCTTATACCTAAGAAAGGACCATGGAAGAAGTTTGGTATGAAAAATATTTTTTTAACAAATAATAATAAGAAAATAACAACAAATAAGCTTGTTGATAATGTACGAAATAACTTAGTCAAGAACAATAATAATGGACAGAAGTCATATGGAGGTCAGAATGATAACTTTAAGGCTAGAAATAAATTTGAGCCTAAAAGGGGACGTGTAAGAGGCTATTAAAATTATAGAAAGGATCGTTATGCAAATCAGTATCCTTTGAAAAAGGATGACTGTAATCAGCAACACAAGATACATGTTGCAGTAGCTGACAAACAAGTTGAAAAACAAGTCACACCCATTGAAGTTCTGGGTAAGTTATTTGGCATACCTGTAACTATTATTTTTGATATGGGAGCTACTAAATGTTTTATTTCTAGTAAATTAGCATTGAAATTAAAAATAAAAGCTTGAAAAATGGATAAATCATGGGTTGTACATTATGGGAACAATGTTGTTCATACATTTAGTATGTTTCTTTTTGGGACAATCCTTGAATTACCTAATTTTTCCATAGAAGTTGATATTTATGTGGCTCCTTTGGGGTCTTATGATGTAATCATAAGTGCTAATTGACTAGCTGAACATAAAGAAAAAGTTGACTATTTTGAAAAACATATTAGTTGTTTAGATGACCTATAGAAAACCACAGACATTCAAGGTGTAAAATGTAAAATTTCTATTAGGAAGTTGTCAATTATGCAACTTAAAAAGGCCAAAAATAAGGTTTGTACCTTATATGTAGTAAAAATTTTAGAATCTACTGAAGAAAATAGTGATTTCTTGAAACTTATCCACTGTTACAAAACTTCAGCAATGTGTTTCTGAAAGAACTACCAAGTCTCCCACCCAAACGGGAATTTGACCTCACAATTGAAATCAAACCTGGAACCAAGCCTGTTTCTAAGGCACCTTATAGGATGAAATTATTGAATTAGTGGAGCTTAAGGCACAATTACAAGAAATTTTATCTAAAGGTTTGATTAGACCAAGTGTCTCACCATGGGGAGCACTGGTATTTTTTTTGAAAAAGAAAGATGAAACACTTAGATTATGTATCGATTATAGAATGTTAAACAAGACACGTATTAAGAACATATATACACTTCCTAGAATTGATGATATGTTTGATTAAATGCATGGTGCATCAGTTTATTCTAAGATAGAGCTTCGATCTGGATATTATCAATTACGAATTAAGGATGAGGACATTCATAAACAACTTTTAGAACAAGGTATGGACATTATGAATTCATAGTTTTACCATTTGGATTAACAAATGCACCTGCAAATTTTATGAATTTAATGAATAATATTTTTCAATAATACTTGGACAAATTTGTGCTTGTATTCTTAGACAATATTCTCATATACTCTAAAATTATTGAAGAACACCATGAGAATTTAAAGATAGTTTTGGAAATCTTGAGGAAGAGATGATTATTTGCTAAGTTATCTAAATGTTCTTTCTATAACACTGAATTGCACTATTTTGGTCATGTTATAAGAAAAAACAGAATAGCTGAAGATTCCTCAAAAATTGTAGCTATAAATGAGTGGCCTGCACCAAAGAATGTACATGAAGTTAGAAGCTTCATGGGTCTTTTTGGTTACTATAGGAAGTTTGTTAAAGATTTATCCAAATTGGCTGCACCAATAACTTCATTACAGAAAAAGAATAAGAAAGTTGTGTGGAATGAGAAATGTGAATATGCTTTTAAAACTTTAAAGGATCAGTTAAATTCAGCACCTATTTTGACTATACGTGACCCTTATGGAGACTTTATTATTGTAATGGATGCATCTGAGAAAGGTCTTGGAGGTCTTATGTTGCAAAAATATCATGTCATAGCTTACGAAAGTAGAAAAATCAAGTTACATGAGATGAATTATGGTCCACATGATCTAGAGATTGTTTCCATTGTTTATGCACTTCAATTTTGGAGACATTATCTGCTTGGTAAACCTTTTGAACTAAAAACTGATCATCTTGGGCTGAATTATATTTTTACTAAGCCAAATTTGAATTCAAGACAACAAATATGGTTAGAGTTTTTATCTCAATATGATTTTGGAATAAGTTAAATTAAAGACAAGGAAAATAGGGTAGATGATTCTCTAAGTCGTAGGAAGCACATTTATACTCTTATAACGTTAAAAACTTAGTTTAAGGATGAGGTAAAAAGTGTTATGGAATCTAATTTTTATTTTCAACAAGTAAAAACAATACTTACTGAAGACCCGAATGATGTGAGATACAAGGGTTTTCACTTTGATAATGAAGGAATTTTATGGTTTGAAAACAGGGTATACATACCTTTACTAAATGATTTAAGAAAGAAATTATTAGCTGAATTTCACAATTCACCTTTTTCTGGACACCCTAGTATTACAAAGATGCTTGCTGATATAAAATATCAATATTTCTGGAAAGGGATGAAAAATGACGTGGTTGAATTTGTGACAAAGTGTTTAGAATGTCAACAAGTTAAAGCTAAACATATGCACCCAATTGGTTTATTGTATCCTCATAGCATACCACAGTACAAATGGAAAGTGATAATCATGAATTTTGTAAAAGGATTACCTATGTCAAGAAATAAACATGATGTTATTTTAGTTGTTGTTGATAAACTAACATAGGTAGCACATTTTATTGCTGGTAATCTTATGGATGATTCACCTGTTTTAGCAAAAATATTCATACATGATATTTTCATATTACATGGAATACCTGAATTAATCATATTTGATAGATATCCAAGAATGAATTCAATATTTTGGAAAACACTTAACGCAGTTCTAGGAACTAAGCTGAATTTCAGTTCTACGTATCATCTAGAAATGGATGGATAGACTGAAAGAGTTAATCAAGTTTTAGAGGATATGATATGGATGTATTATATGGATCAACAGTATAAATGGGAAGAGTATCTCCCATTATTTGAGTTTGCATACAATAACACATATCATGTCTCTCTGAAGATAGAACCTTTCGAAGCATTATACGAAAGGAAATCCAAAACCCCTGTTAGTTGGGACAACATTGAGGATAGAGAGGTGGTTGGACCTAAAATCCTTACAAAAATGGAACAGCAAGTAAAAATGATTCGTGAATGCTTGAAAGAAGCAACAGATAGGAAAAAGAGTTATGCTGACTTAAAGCGAGTTGATAGGAAATTTGAACTTGGTGAGAAGGTCTTTTTTCGGGTTAAACTGAAAAAGAGTTCTATAACTTTTGGCAAGGCTTCCAAGTTATGACCTCGTTATGTGGGACCTTTTGAAATTGTTGAAGTAATCAACCCAGTAGCTTATCATTTAGCATTACCTCCTGCTTTATTATGAATGCATGATGTTTTCCATATTTATTTTCTTAAGAAATACATTTCAGATTTATCACATGTGTTAAATTGGAATTCCTTGCAGGTCCAAGACCCAGGAATAATCATGGTTAAACCTATATGAGTGTTGGAAAATTTCCAGTTGCACTTAAGAAATCATTAAATAAGTCAACGTAAGGTCCAATGGGATCAATTTAGTTAAGAAAGTGCAACTTAGGAAAATCTAGAAAATTTGAAAACTGCTTTTCCATATTTGTTTGAATAAGATTGATTTTGTTGACTGATAAAGTTTTAATATTTTATTCTTTTTATGTCAGTAAAATTGCTAGTTTTTGGTAGACATCACATTATTTAAAATGAATAGCTACGTAAATGTTGATTTTGGAATTTTAAAATCCTATTTTGTTTAGAACATATGAATGGAAGGGTAGTATTTCAATTTTTTCTTGATGCAAATTGTGTAACTAAGTTAAGGGTAAGTGCAGCAAGTTGGTGGACAAAAAGGGGGTCATAAGTGGACATCATATTGCAAAAAATAGTGAAATCTCATCATGTAGGGATTATTAGCAATACGCGTACTCAAAATTATAAAAATTTATATAAATATGAATTGTAGCATCTAGAATCTAGTTTCTAAACTACTATTTTTTTTTAAAAATGGACAAGTTTAGCTATATTAAAAACTTAAAATTATATGACTTGGTTTTTTTTTTTTTTGAAAAAACCTATAAGATTGTAGTCCGTTTTCCCGCGATTTGGATGACCAAATCTTTTTTTTTTTTCATTTGGTGAAAAGTTAGATGTAGTTTTCTATCTTGGGATGGTTTTTATTTTGTATTTTTCGAGCAACATTTTTTTAATGATTTTTTCTGTGAAAGTGGTCTGAAAAGATTTAGAAAATGGAGCGCTTTCCATTTTTCCGCCATAACAATATCAAAAAATATTGAAATCAAATAGATATATATTTTTAACATGTATAGAATTTCTCCACACTTGGGATAGTATAAGTTTTATCACATTTTGATAAGCGAAACAAAAGTTGCAGTCTTAAACGTAGACATGAACATTTGCGGGAAAAAATGTCTTAAAGACCTATTGTTTGTAAAAAATTATAAAATGATATTTATCTTATTCTATTCACTTTAAAATCAATATTTCTATGAAGCTAACAGTCTCCCCTATGCGATGACACCATTTTTGTAAAAAAAATTTATTTTTTCAGCATGGTTCAAGTCTGTCAAAGAGAAAATTTGAAGTTTTTTGACCTTTTACAATTCATAATGACCTTCCATAGCTTTGGTTGGGGAAAAACAAAGATTTCCCAAGCATTAGGGGTTGGATTTGATGATACAGATAGAACCATGATTGTGGTTTATAAACCGTGATCGTGGGTTTTAAAACAAGAACTGTGTTCGCTCTTTATAAATTGTGAGCATGGTTTATAAAGTGCGATTACGGTTCGTAAATCATATTTATACACATCCCAATGTTCTAATTACCATGTAATTTTTACTATTTGAATTTACCATATGAATAGCTACAAAATTGTGTCATTTTCTGCACATTTTTCTTATCACCGAAAGAAAAACATCATGGGAGACAAGAAATTAAGTCAAAAAAGTAAGTCATTAAGTAAAAAAACACCAAATGAATTAGAGGCAAACAAATTTCAAAATGCTAAGCGAATGCAGAATCTTCGTGAATCAAGAAGAGGTTCATCTTCAACCCCTACTATTGTAAGCAATGAGGAACCAAGTAATATTTCTACTATCAATTTTGAATTTGAATTCAATATACGTGATGAAGATGTTTTTACTGTCAATGTTGAAGAAGAATTAAATACTCGTGATATAGCAAATGTTGAAATTGAAGGAGACAATGAAAATGTGAATAAGGAAATTTAGGTTAAAACTATAGGCAAGTAAAATTTGACAAAAATAACTCCTAGGATTTTTCGTAAGAAACCTAATTATTTTATTGAAATTGATGAAAGCATTTTGAAACCAATGTCTAAAAAAATTTCTAAACGGAAAATCACAATAAAAGCCACTGAAATTTAGGATAATCATTTTGAAATTTTAAATGATTCCCAAAGATGTCAGTTATTGGTTATTTTGATGAAATTGATTAAAATGAGACATACATTAAACACCTTAGGATTGACAACATCTAATATACGTGGTCAAAACTCTACAATTGTTGAAAACTTTCATGATGCATATCATACTGTTGGTGTCAAAAGACACACTAGGGATACTAATATTATGTGTTGTGTACTTGCTACTAGTGTTGTAAGTGAATCAATAAAAAACAATGTTTGATCACGTAAACAATTTGAATGTTGCAAGTTAATCGAAAAAACTCTAATGAAAGAAATTGAAAGACGTACTATCCTTCAATCACTCAATAACATCAATTTTTGGGCATTTTTCTGCTAGAGCACCGTGTAAGGAAAAATATAATTCTGATGCTATAAGATAAGTTGTTATTCAATTTTGCATGATAACACTAGAGTTTCACCTAATACAAGAGATGTTGTAAAATGGAGAGTTGGTTCTACTAATCACGAACCACATCCAAAGAATTTCTTAGATATGACTCAAACTTAATTTTTTCATAAGTTTGAACAAGAGAATTTGAAAATTAAAATTAGCCAACGTTTTTTTGAAATGTTGAAACCATTCTACATGAAAATCAACCACGCTCGCACCACTTGTTATAGGCAACATGTTGAATTTGTGATGCATTATGCTAATTTTTTACGTATTCGTTCTATTTTTCATTCTGAAACTATGTAATCAGAATGTGATGTTCAAGTTCCACCAATATCTTTCAGGGGTTTCATTCCTATGATATTTTGTGAAAAATAAGTTGGACATTTTTTTATAGTCAAGATTGTTTAGATGGAAGTTGTGGTACATGAGTCAAATTACCTAAATTGGAAAGTTACATCCATGAGTAAATTGAAGGTGCAATAGGACATAATTTAGTTGAGTTTAATAAATATAAATCAGTTGCATACCAGCTGAAAGATGGAAAAGAGTCTAAACGGTGTGAAATAGTTACAAAACATATGCCTGTTTTTCAATTTATGAGAAAAATTAAGGATAAAATTGTTTATGAGTATGCTAGGCATACACACAAAGCTCAATGGTTGGATGAATAGTTCAAGATATGCAAAGACACATTTCCTATTGGTACTATTGTTTTAGTGGTTGATTATGTAGAGAATTACACATTATAACCACAAATGGAGGTTCAATCATAATATTACAACTCAGTACAAGTTGTCATTTTTGTGCATATAACATTTATACATTCTCTTGACAGTACAAAGAATGATAATTTTTTTTAAGAGAGTACCACTTTTATATCAGTGATGATCATACTCATTCTACTGAATTTGTGCAAGGGTGTTTCTAGAAAATTGTCTGATAGGGACATCCACTTCAAACACAATTATATATGGTCAGATAATTACATGTCTCAGTTTAAGAATGCACGAATGTTTTATTAGATGAGAAGGATGCACGTCAAGATGGGCGTGTAACATATTTGGAGTGTCACTGAGGATGGACATGGAAAATGAGAGCATGAAAATGTAGGGGCATGTGTGAAAAGAGATCTTGTAAGAGAAGAGTTGAAGTACAAAGATGGTGCTAAATTGAAATATGCAAAGAGCATAGTGGAATGGTGTATTGAAAATATGTACCAAGGTTCTTGATAAAATTCCACAGTTCACAGATATTTTTGGTTGATAGAGGAACAACAAATTGCTAACTACGAGGATTGTATGACACTCACTGGGTCCAATGATATGCACTCATTTTTTAGCTCAGACGCTACTTCGTGGGCAACATGGACAAGAAAGTTGACATGTTTTTGTGCATCTTGTATTGAATTTTCCACTACTGAGTGTGATTCACAAGAATGGGTGGATGGATGGATTTGTAGGCCTCTAACTCGGCTTCCTGGTTATCAACCTCCACAGCATTATGACTTGTTTCTATAGATGAAGTTGCAACATCCAAGGACTTTGACGAAATTTTGATTTTGGTGTGACAAGGTATTTATGGTTATTTACAATTTTTGTATTGAGTTATGTCCATTGAAATTTTAATATGTACATTTTTAATTTGAGTTGAAACCTTTTATTTTATAGGACATTTGTTTGTATTTATTACGATAGAAGACATTGAAGAAGGAACAAACTATTTCTTATGTCATTGCATCGAGGAAAGAAATAAGTTAACTTCTCCTGTTATAGATGGAGAAGATATTGAGTACCCTATAGGGTCAGTGGTAGTTACTGGAACGTGGATTCGATGATATCTATTAAAAGCTTCTTTGTTTGGGTGTTTGAAGACTTTGAGACACACATGAAAATACTCTTATATTCACATCTAGTTCTAGTGACAAATATTCAGTTGTATAGATATTGAGGAAGGCCTAATAACAAGATTCTTTGGAAGGTTCGAGAGTCAGATCATGAAGCAATCATGTCTGTTATTCAGAGTAGATCTGATCCTGATGGTTCATTGTAATGAATTTACAATGCTCATGTCTAGTATAAATAATTTCTTTGATATAATTTCTTTGGTATATATAAATTTGTTAGATAAATTTAAGTTCATATATTTTATTAAATTTGTATATTTTGTAAATATCTCGTATGGTTTTGATCTGAAACTTAAATTTCTTTGACTAACACTTTTATGTGCAGGTTACTGGTACCATAAAAGCTTCCACCTTCACGTAGTTGGCACTGTTAGTAGAGAATTATAAATTCTTGAAGCTAAGAGAAGCTTTCATTGTTTTACAAGAAAAGAGAAGCAATTAACAATGATTTATGTACATGTGGAGGGGGTTCTTGGCTCCGAAGGAGGTAGCCCAGAAGGACATGGAGCTTAGAGAACCAAATGACACCTCCCTAAGTGTTTACAATACCATCCCTATACATGTGCACAATCGGTTTGGCGTAAAATATACCATTTGACAGCCTTACACTGGCTCAAAATGCACTATTCCACGCATTTGCAAACAATAGGGCAGTGAGAGCATCGATTGGAGAAGGAAAAAAACCAAGACAAGCTATTATAGAGGGTCCCTATGCCAAGGTTTAGGATTAGACGAGACATTTCTAGGTGCCATGGAGTGCGCGTAGTCACCCATCGAAGTTCAAAAAAAATTTGGTCTCAGGGCTCTTAAGGGACTATGCTCAAACGAGGTAGCCCAGAAGTAATGAAGTTGTCACACACCAAAACAATGCCTCCTATAGTGTTCACCTGGCCACCTGAATGTGTTGGCACAGTCAGTTTGGTGCCACAACCTACTGTTTGCAAAATATACTGTTAGGCAACCTTACACTGTCTTAAACTGCACTATTTAGCATGTTTACAAACAATAGGGCAGCGAGAGCACCGATTGGAGAAGGAAAAAACTGAGACAAGATATTGTAGAGGGTCCTTACACCAAGGTGTAGGATCAAATGAGACATCTCTAGGTACCATGGAGTCCACATAGTCACCCGTCGAAGTTGAATAATTGTTTGGTCTTAGGGCTCTTAAGGGACTATGCCCAAACGAGGTATCCCAAAAGCAACGACGTTGTCATGCACAGAAAATATGCCTCCTCTAGAATTTACCTAGCCACCTGGATGTGTTGGTACAGTCAGTTTGGTGCCACAACCCACTGTTTGCAAAATATATCGTTAGATAGCCTTACAGTGTCTCAAACTACACTATTTAGCGCATTTGCAAACAATAAGGCAGTGAGAGAACCAATTAGAGAAGGAAAAAACCAAGATATGCTATTACATAGGGTCCCTACACAAAGGTGTAGGATCAAAAGAGACATCCTTAGGTTCCACAGAGTCTACGTAGTCTCCCATCGAAGTTGAATGATTTTTTAGTCTAAGGGCTCTTAAGGGACTACTCTCGAATGAAGTATCCTAGAAGCAACGACGTTGTCACACACCGAAATTATGCCTCCTATAGCGTTCACCTAGTAACCTAAATGTGTTGGCATAATCAATTTGGTGCCATGACCCACTGTTTGCAAAATATACCATTAGACGGCCTTACATTGTCTCAAACTGCACTATTTGGTGCGTTTACAAACAATATGGCAGTGAGAGCACCGATTGGAGAAGGAAAAAACCAAGACATTCTATTGTAGAGGGTCCCTACACTAAGGTGTAGGATCAAACAAGATGTCTCTAGGTGTCACGGAGTGTGCGTAGTCACCCGTTGAAGTTGAATGATTTTTTGGTCTCAGGGCTCTTAAGGGACTATGCCTAAACGAAGTAGCCCAGAAGCAACGACGTTTTCGTGCACCAAAAAGATGCCTCATCTAGTGTTCACCTAGCCACTTAGACATTTTGGCATAGTCAGTTTGGTGCCATGACCCACTGTTTGCAAAATATACCATTAGACAGCCTTACAGTCTCAAACTGCACTATTTGGCACATTTACAAACAATATGGTAGAGAGAGCACCAATTGGAGAAGGAAAAAACTGAGACAGGTTGTTGTATAGGGTCCCTACGCCAAGGTGTAGGATCATACGAGATGTCTCTAGGTTCCACGTAGTCACCCATCGAAGTTGAATGTTTTTTTGGTCTTAGAGCTCTTAAGGACTATGCTTGAACGAGGTATCCCGAAAGCAATGACATTGTCGCACATCAAAATAATGCCTCCTATAGCATTCACCTAACCAGCTAGACATGTTGGCATAGTCAATTTGGTGCCATGACCCAATGTTTGCAAAATATACTGTTAGACAACGTTACATTGTCTTAAATTGCACTATTTGGCATGTTTGCAAACAATAGGGCAGAGAGAGACACGATTAGAGAAGGAAAAAACTGAGACATGCTATTGTAGAGGTTCCCTACACCAAGGTGGACTAGATGAGATGTCACTAGGTGCCACGGAGTGTACATAGTCACCTATCAAAGTTGAACATTTTTTTGGTCTCATGGCTCTTAAGGGACTATGCCCAAATGAAGTAGCTCAGAAGCAATGACGTTGTTGCGCACCAAAACAATGCCTCCTCTAGCATTCACCTAGCCACCTGGACTTTTCAGTGGAGTCGGTTCAGTGCCACGCCCCATCGTTTGCAAAATATACTATTTGACATCCTTACACTGTCTCAAACTATAGTATTTGGCGCAATTTGCAAACAATAGGGCAGCGAGAGCAACGATTGGAGAAGGAAAAAAATGAGCCAGCCTATTACAGAGGGTCCCTATGCCAAGGTGTAGGATCAAATGAGACATCCTTAGGTGCCACGGAGTGTGCATAGTCACCCATCAAATTTGAACAATTCTTTGGTCTCAGGGCTCTTAAGGGACTATACCCAAACGAAGTGCCCCGGAAGCAATTACATCTCTTCTTGCATGGTACCACAATAAGGCCTCGACATTTATATATCTTATATCTATGGGTACAAAACCTACAATTGGTACTGGTTAAAATAATTTCCTTAGAATCTCCACTGGTTAATGAAATTTTCAGAACCTATGAAGATGAAGGAAAATAAATTGTTGAATCAGAAATTGAAAGAGAAGAAGAAGATGGTTATGCAATTATTGGTTATTGTGAATACTCACCCAAAAAAGATCTTGAATAATCCATAGATTATATGCATAGTTACTCTTGTTTAGTGTTCACCCACTCATAAAAAAATAAATAAGCCTCTTCTTCTACTTCCCAAGCAAAACACTTTAATCCTCAAATGGTGAATCAATAGAAAAAACAAAAAAAGAGGAACCTCATTTCCTACTTCTATGGGGTAATCTAAGAAGAATCCTAATACTACTTTAGCCAAGACTCCATCTATCTCTTTGAGTAAATCTCTTGCACCTCCTCTTGTCAAATCGATTTCTATTTCTATTATTCCTAAGAATGAAAATCCTACTCATGGAAAGGATTCCACAGTTCCTAATGTACCTACCACTTCCTCATATTTTTACATCAATGACCATTTTAAGAAAGATAAAATTTAAATATTTGAATATGAGTACATAAAAAACACCTCAAGCATTTTGATAAACTCGTCTAGTTTATCAAAGGAAGTAGTAAAAATACATGTTCCAGGAATCCTACCAACACTAAAGAATCACTTCCCACTCCTATAACCACTCATTCCTAGAACCTTTTTTCCTTAAAAATCCTCCTCTTCTAGGAAATAAGAACCGTTCTATCTTTCCATTTTGGTCAAAGGGTATAAATTGAATAATTTCATTATTAACTCTAACGCCTCTAACAATTTCATGCTTATACAATTTTCTAACTCTATTGGTATTACTCTCAGCCCAACTATTGGCCATTGTTACTACATAAAAACAAAATAATTACCTCTTTTTGGTCAAGTGAAAGATTCTCAAGTATAATTTACAGACTTCCTTGACAAGAAAATCAAGATGAAAATACTTGTGGAAGACATGCTAGCTACATATGGTATATTGTTGAGCCAAAGTTTCTATCACGATATTGGTGGGGATATAAAGATGGATTGGTTATACACCACCATACTCATCAATGGTAAAATGAATAATATCCTTTTGATAAATAAAATTAAATACATAATTCAAAAACCAAATGACCCAAGGGAAGAAATCTTATTTCAAGATTCAAGGTATGAAATATTTTTCATGACTTAAGAGGAAAATGATAAGTTTCCCATGTTGATGGAGGAATACACATACTTCCCTTAATTTCTTAACAAATGTACCATGCAATGTTGCACCATAGTAACGTTATATTCATACATGTTGCACCATAGTTTTTTAATTTTAAATCAAACATACATATAGAACTAATATACATAGAATATACATACATAGAAGGATATCATGTGCAATGAAATCAAATCAAACATAGAAGCAATATCGTTATGAAAACCAACACATGGATATATAATGTATCAAACTAAGTGTGTTGGATGCATGTATCTGAAAATATATGTTCATAACATGTGTACATCTTGAAATAAGTGTTTTGGATACACATCTCTGAAAATATAAGTTCATAACATGTGTACATATCGAACTAAGTGTGTCATACATATAGGAACACATGCAGTCGCATAAGGCTATATATACAATTTCCTATGAAGAATCATGAACTAGGACCAGATGGCCCGTATATATATCTATGTACATCCAAGTCCTATGAGTCTAATCATTAAACATCATCCCTCTCTTCGCCCTGCTAGAAGTAGCATGTCCACGACCTAGGGGTGTAGTGGAGGGAGATGCCACTATGGATTTCCTCCGTGTGGTCATAGGCGTCTCTAAGAAAGCCTGCAACCTAACCTACACATTCATAAAAAAAAAAATTAACAACCATATTTTCAAAATACATTCAAAATTTAGAAACTTAGAATTTAGTTAAAATGCATGTGAAATCTTACTACAATTTCATGATGCCTATCAATTTTTCATTGATGTGTGGTAAGGACAACAATAGACTCATAATGGGTAAACTACATACAAATAATTAAATTTCAAATTAAATATTTCATGTACAAAATTTTATATTGTATATTTAATTAATAAGAAATTATTCCTAAATAAATTTAACAAATTTGAAAAATTGTACCTCAGTTAGTGGATCTACAGATGCTATGACAGTATTTACAATAGCCTCCATAGTCTGCATATATGGCAGAGTCTCTCTGGTAGTCATAAGCTATACAAAAAACATGTACAAATCAATATTAATCTACATGACTGCCACATAACAGAGCTAAAGCATAATCCACGTGAACTTCCACAATTAGAAACAAAGTGTAAAGAGAAACTAACCTACGTAAAAGTCATGTGAGGCATGCCAGTAGCCTCAATTCCTAGAGCAGACGATGACCCACCAGGCTCATGGGTATAAAAGATAAACATATATTAATATGTACATGTACAGGTGAAACATTATAATAATAAAAGTGTGCAATCAAATGAAATTTCAAATTTAAGTACAACTTGAAACTTACATTTGTAACATGTCTAGTTGCAGTAGCTAGTATGTCGACACCAGATGTTTCCTTCAACATATATTTCTATTTAAAATAAAATAAAAATTACTTTTTACATGTATGTACATGACGTACAATCAAATACATATATATTAAAATTTCAAACATGAATTAAACTATTGTATATATATTAAATATTTATTTGACATTTACTTGTGAAAGACCAAGATCCTTTGCACCAGTTCTAAAAACATCCGCCATCGTCTTCTCTAGAGAAAAGAAACCATGTGATCCAGCAAATGATGTCTCACCTGCAGTGCATACAGAACCACATGATCCACAGTGGTGTGGTGTGTTAAAACTGACACCTCCACCAACATCACCAGATGTAATCTACTCACTATGTTGGGTCAGAGTGTTAGTGAGCTCCCTCAATGCAATTAGTGTGTCAATCTCTACAACCTCCTTCACTGTAGGAGGGATAACTTAAGGCAGTGGGGTTTTTGGGGCATGGGGGATCCTTGGTTAACCTACACATGCACTAGGTCTACTCTGTGCATAGCCACCTCCTTGCCCATAAAAATCATAAAAGTCAAAATAATTTGGGACCTCATTAAGCATGAACTCGCAATACAATTTCTTCAAAAAATAGAGAGGAACCTCATTGTTTTTGCATGGTGGATAATCAAAAACCATCCACCATCATTCCTAAAAACATTTCTTGATTCGTTCATTATGGCCCAATGGATTGGGAACCATTTGTAAGTAGCTGCGGGGGGCATTAGTTCTTGGCTCAGTAAATAATGCACAAATGTGGTCTTTTCCAAAAAAAATTGTCTTTTACGGCCGCATGGGATAATTTATTTGTATACCACCACCTACAATCATCTCTAAAGGTATTCCATATGTCTATTTGGTTTGTTACGGAGTCAACTTCACCAATCAATCTTTGTAATGTGTTGGCTAAAGTCATGCAGGATGGATTTGTGACATGATTCTTTCTTATAGTCTGAATAAGGTTCTTAATGACAATTTAATTTTGTCAAATTCTTCCAACGATATCAGCTTGTGTTCCAGTTAGTTATGTGGGGATAGAAGGAGCCATAGGAGGCAGATCTATGTTTGGAGGAGGGTTTTTATGAATGTTTGGAGGGTTTTGAGGAATATTTTGATGGTTTATAGGATTACGAGCTTGCCGAGCAATTGACAAAACAAACAAATTGTATACATAAATAAAAAATTGAAAAACCCATGAAAATCACAAAAAATAACCTAAAATGCAAACAAATTGATCAAAATTGATAGCTTACCTCTTTGTCTTGGTGGCATGGTTGAAACTATCGCGATCCAGAAGTCCAAAGAGTAATTTTTAGGGGGTATTCAAAGCACGAGTGCCAAAGTTCTAGGATATATCACAGTTGAAAAGGAAAAATGGGAGAAAATGAGGAGTTGCGGGTCTATTTTTTTGTCTTAGAGGACTGCGAGCGTAGTTTAAAACTGCGATCGTGGTTTTAGGTTCAGAAATCACCGAACCTATAAAAACAATTACATGAGCACGATACCTAAATTTCAGGTTTTAATGTCCACTTAATTGTCCACCAACTTACTACACTTACCCTTAATCATCGGGATGATGATTCTCTTTAGGAGGGAAGTATGTAACATCTTTAGAAAATTTATAGCTTTCTCCTCCTTACACTGCAAGCATTGATATGTGATTTGTCCTAAGAAGTTGTATTCTTCTGGCTATTTGGAATCATGCTTACAAAGGGATAAATTATTTCCGTTCATGGATTCATTTTGCTATGTTGTTGTTGCTTGGAAGTAAAATTATCCTTCTTTGGGCTTTTAAAAAGTTTTGAACTAGAATTTCTGTTTGCATACTTATTTTTAATAACAACAAAACCTTGGATCAATTCCATTGATCCAAGGCATGCTTCAGTTTCTTACCTATTTATCCTGTTAAGTCAACATTTTGGAATGGAAGGTATTAAGAGAAATAAGTCTTTGCATGTTTACAATTTTTTGAACCCTTCTTTTGATGTCCTTGTTTTACATTTTTCTATGAAATACGAAATTGGATCTTCTAGTTAATTTTTTATGACTTGGTTGGCATAAGAAGGAAAAACAATTACTTCAAGACTATTAAGGTAAATCCTTAATCCTAGATCTTTAAGATCTTTCCTAACTGGATTCCAAACTAAGGTAGACTATAACTACCTTAGATCTATTTCTAACTATGCATGTTACATCCTAATCTAAGTTGTATGCATTATAGGTGCGGGGTTTTGAAATAACCTAAGGTAATGTAAGGCCTATTCATGACCTATTACCTAATATTAAACCATGATGGGGTAAGGCTTATTCTTTGATGGTAAGATTACCTATGACAATGATTAAATGACCTAAGGTAAATGTTTTTAATCTAACCTAAGGTCAGATCCCAAACTAATATTTATCTAGCCTAACCTAATGTTAAATGAAAGGGGACCTAAGGTGTCACATAGAAATTTGGAGGCGGTGGTGATGGTTTTAATGGAATTTAAGTGATTTGATTTGAATTTAAAAATGTGGTACTGCCATATTTGTGTAGAGGTATGGAGATTAGATGGAATGCCTAGCTGGCATTGTCACTAAAGTTAGATATGCATGCTTTATTTAAGTTTGAATTCGCTAGTTTTAGATGGAAATGGCATGGAGATATTTAGGTGGGAAAGTTAGAATTCAATGGAATTAATGATCATTAGCTTTTGGTGAGCAAAATGCACCTAGGAAACCATGCAAGTGGAATTCTTGGAGGTTGTTTGGTCTTTCATTCATTTTAATTTTTTCTTTGCATAGGGATATCTAAATCTTCAAACAAGCAGTTATGTTTGTAATCTCTTTCTATTTTTTGGCTCCTTTGGACTATTTTCAATCCAATGGAGGTATAAGAGGCATATGAGAAAGAAGTTTTGGTTTGTTGACTTCATTTGGAGAAGAAGGAATTGTGAAGGATTAGCTGGAAATCTTATCTGAATCAACAGAAGCACTATCAGGCATGATAGGATTTATCCATTAAGTTGTTCTGATTTTCTCTAAACGTCTTCATTAAAACAACTCTACTCTTGTGATCAATGGGTTTTTAATTTATGATGAATACCTTTTTTCTTTTCATTAAATAATATTTGTATCTTTCTGATAATGAGTCTTTGTTAGATGATATGGAATATGGGTCATTCCTGTTTAATTTTAATAGGGAATCGTACCTTTATTTGGTTGAGTCTTGAATAATGTCAAACATATTTGAACCCTGTCTGTCTGCTCATAAGGTTTATGGAAATATGTTTTTGTTATAATTTTTCGAACTGGGTTTGTCTATTATGGTTAATAGAAGTTAAGAAATGTATTCTTCCTTGTCGCATCCTTGATTTGGTTGAAGTATTTTTACTTCTACTAGAATCGTAATTATGTGGGTGCTTGTATTCAATGTTGTGTGAACTAGAACTCGTATGGGAAATAGTAATGAATGAGTGACTTCTTCTTGAACTTTACTATATAAACTTTCATTCTTTTGGAACCTGATATTTTGATGGATGTTGGACTAATAATGGGTGGTTGGATTTTATGTACTTGTGGATTCAAACTCATATGGAAACAAGAATGAATGATTTATTTATTCTCTTACCCTTTCAGTTAAAACTTAGTTGTTCAAATCTTGTTCCTTTATGGAAACTATGTGGTGATGGTTTCTTGGATACTTAGATTTTGAAATTATCTTGTTGAATATAATAGTGTGCAAAGTTCCTCTTTTTGAACTTTAAATTTTGTTGGGGTTTTCCTTAAATCTTTGAAAGACCAAACTGAAAGTTGGATAAATGAAGTTTTGTTATATTTAAGGAATTTCTAGGAAGTTTGTTTGGTCTGAGTTGATTTTGGATTTATTTACATAGCCATGTTGAGCTTGCTTGACGTCGATCTTGATGTCCTTCTTCACTTTAAAGTTAATAATGATCATTTAGACTTACTCGTATTGATCTGGGTAAAAATCATAAGCTAACTTACTTGCATGAGTTGTTGAAAAATTATTGTTGTGGGTTCGTGAAGATTTATTGAATGTATATTTGGATTTTGGGTTGACATACGTGAAATACAACTAACCACTCAGTTCAGTATGAAGGGTTTTCTAGATTTGTCAATTTCTAGGATCTTTAAGTATGTTGAAGGAATAAATGTATTGTCGACATAGTATTTTTTGTGCAGTTGATTCTTTCCATAGGGATGGGGTGAATGGATTTCAGTTTATCTATCATATCTTAAGCTGACTTGTGCACCTGTAGCTAAGTCATGTCGTTCCTTGTGTTACATCTTCTTTTAAATCGAATTCAGAAGGATCTTTCTCTGTCCATTCAAAATATGTTTTGTCTCACCTCTGTGAGGATGCGAGCATGATTCTTTCTTACCGATTGTTACACTATCATATGAAAGAAATGATTAGACTATGGTTCCTTGACTAAAATTTTAATGATTTGGAATGATTGTTGAAGGTTGTTATTTTTCCTGTAACATGTTTATCAATTCTTGTTATTTCATCTCCTTCTTGATATGGATAATGTACTACTAATACTATAATTTTGTCATGATGGGAAGCCTTATTTTGAGAATTGATTTGAATAGTTTTGACGTATATTCAGTTTAGTATCTTCTAGTGCATGATTTCTATTTTTAAGAGTTAAGGATATTGTGATTGGATCTGTAGCAGTCCTTTTATGACCTTATTTACTTGGGATAAAATGTTGGATTCCTCCTCTAAACATGATTGATTGACTCATTTCTCTTCTATTCTATGAGGTAAAGTTTTCATCGTTGTCCCCTTTGGAAATTGTAAGAGATTTTGTGTTGCATTATCTTTTCTGAGTGGTGAAATGTTATTCGGTTTAACTGAATTGAAAGGGAAGTTCTAATTTGTTTTATCCCAGTTCATCCTTCACTCTCCTTGTGTAAATCTTGTTTATAGATTTAATAGGTTCAGTTTCATTACTTTCTAGAATGCATTTGAGTAGTCGTTTATACTTCTTACTTATTCACTTGACTTATATTAAAGGAATCAATATTAGTAATAGTTGATTAATTTGAAATGCTATTTGTTGAGTGAATACTTTCCTAATTCTAATATGTGGCCTAACTTGAGAACTTAGGCTATATCTTGGAATTTAAATTAGGATGTAGCATCTGAAATAGGAATTTCTTGTTTTTTATGTTGTAGATGATACATCCTAAGGACTTTCTTGAAGCTATAATTAGCTTGGCTATAGATGTGCTTTTATGAAATTTTGTAATATTGATTTTGATAGTACTTGTTTCTTAGAGTAACTCTATTTTTGGAAAAATAACGGAGTTAGTTTCTTTATTCCTAATTCAGATTGAGTTATGTAAGAAATAATTAGTACGTGCCTTTATTGGAATGAGATAAGTAGTTTGGGTAAAATATTACTTATCTAATATCATGCTGTAGAGAGTTAATTATATCATGATCTTTTCTGAATGATTATTTCAGATTGATCAATTGTTCTTTTATGGTTGTTTTTGCTTATGATTTATTTATTTTCTTGGACTTACTATTTCATAAAAGCAGAGTTGGTTTTATGAAATGGTTAGTTGAAAGCACATCATTTTAATGCTTAGTGCTTATCATGCTCAATTCAATGAACTGACCCGTGCTAGCAATTTTTGCAGATGGACTTCGTAATTGATAAAGGAAGGCAATAACTTACATGATGTATTGGTTTCTTAAAGTCTGGATCTTTTATAGAGAAATCTGATTCATTACTGAATTGTATTGAAAGAAGAAAAGCTTTATTCTTTAATGATCTTGATGTTATTTGACATAAAATATGTCTGAAATGAATGGTCCTGTAAAATATATATTTTACCATGATGAATTGAAAAATATTGAGATTTACTTATACTTGTTATGTCATTTTCCTTGTGTATTATATGAAGGAAATTTTGTAAGCTTATTTACATTGTTCTCATTCTTATCTAAATGAATCCTTATTTCTGTTATAACTAAATGGGTTGTATGGATGGGAATTAGTTACAATATCCCTTATTTGAATACAAGTTATTAAGTTGGCATGCATCAATGCTATTTTAACGAATCATACATGGTTTATTGAAAATATAATAATAGAAGTATAACTTAACTATGATGACTTGTCTAATGGAAAAGGCTATAACGAACCCTATCACTTAACTAGAAAAACGAAGGTTCACTCCCTCTGGAGCAATAACTTGATAGGTTTCAAAAAAAATGTTTGGTATATGAGATCGTTAATCAATTAGACTTCATCTCTATGAAGTCTACTATAATGGAACCTGTATTGGATCCTAAACAGGCTATGAATGGTTAAGTTATATTAAGTAAATATTTTGATGGATGTTTTTTTGTTTTCAATTAACTGCACGTTAAGCAAAAAAGTTAATGAACATAAAAGTAATCATAAGTTTATGAAGTTTCGTATTACATTAAAAACTCAATTAAGGATGAAAAAATTAAGGGTTTTTGTAAGTAGGGTTCATTAGGATTTTTGTAATTTTAATCTTAATTAAGAAATAAATGAGGGTAAATGATCTCTTTATGAGGTTTGTATGTCGATATGTGTAGTTCTGTCAAATGTTGGCACACGCCAATTACATAACTATACCTTCATGAAGAATAGGGTCTTCATGAGGATACAGTGTTGCAATTGACATGTTGCAACACCCCTCGGCATTGGTTCATCTAGACCTACTCAAACCTGGACTTGATCTTAGTTTCTCTCTAGGTAAGATTAGGATATGATTTTACATAGGAAGTGACTCACAATGACTTAGGGTAACTAGGCACATACAATTGACTTAGGTTGAATGAGTATGTCTATATACCCTAGGTCATTGTGAGTGGTTCCCTATACCAAATTTTTGTCACTAACCTGGGTTAGGGTTAAACCTTGAACAAGTGAACTGACATAAGTTAGTGAAGACCATTCTAGATAACAGAGGAGTGGGGTGAAGGATGTATTCAATTAGACAAGTTTGTCCTCTAGGAATAGTAACATGAACACTATGTTGGAAATATTTGGCCAAAGTATCGCAAGTTGTTGGATTCATTGTCTTATGTCACCTATTTTATGAAATGGGATTTTAGATGAATATAAGTAACAAATATTCAGATAGGTTTCTTATATAGAACACTCAATACCCAGAACTAGGTAAGAAAACCAAGTATACTTAGTATACACTCAGTATTAATTACTTTAAGTTAACATGAGAGATCGGTTACAAACCGAGTCATGAAATGAGATATCGGTAGTTCACCTAGTCATTTACAACTGCATATGGTTATCTGTGATGAGATTGATTAGCATGGAATGTGTGTTCTAGTTTATGATTATTTAGAATAGAGAACATTATGTATAAAAAAAAATTCTCTTGTTTCCAAAGTCTTGAAATGGGAATGTTACAGATTTAATTAACAGATCCAGATATCATAAGTGGAAAGGCTTCCAGTAAAAAATTATCCTCTTGTTTCTAACGCAACCCGTGTAGAAGTCATTGCATGAAAAATTATTTCTAGGATCTTGTGCATGTACTCACAATCTTCCAATTGAATCCTTAATTGAATTTACTTGTATTTTCATTCAACCGAAGTGTTTTTCAAAATTTAAAATTTCTCATATGCAATTAAAAATAAAAAATCATGAGTTTTTTCTGAATTATTTAGGACAAACAGGCACTGGTGCATGTACTGAAGAAGAATTGCAAAAGATTCAAGGATAAGAGGGAAGATAGGTCAAAGGTAGTACCCACAAGCAAATCACAGTCATGCATAGCTTCTAAATCTAGTTTGATGAGAATCAAAGCCAAAAGAGTCAACCACATGTAGAATATGGAAGAAGAACAAGACTATGAGGGTTGCATCTTTCTTCTTATTTATTTTCCTCTTTCTTTTATTTTATCTGAAAAATTAACTGAGCAATAAATTAAATTATAAAACTTAAGTGATTGGTTTAAAATCCATTTTTTGAAGAAGTCAATTACTTGGAAAATAGGTGGCAGACATGCAAAATAGAAGGTTCTATTTTTCAGTTATAAATCATGTATGTCATGCAAAGAAGAATTCCAGGAGGAAGATTTCCAGTTGTTTCCCTTTTCATAACTTCTGCATCAGGAATTCATATTTGTAATTGCCCTTTATACACTATAAATAGAGGAAGAACCTATGGGTTAGAAGATGAGAATTGGTAATCAGCATTCTTGTGTTCTAGACTTTGAGCTGAAACCCTTGATAGCTTTCTAAAAGAAAAGGAATAGAGAGGAGGCATATTTCTTGAGAAATTTTTTTCAATGGTGCATTTGTTTCTTATTTCTTTTTAGATCTCTACATAAACTTTGTGTTGTCTTAGATCTAGATCGAAAACTTTCCTTTGCTTCAAATTATGCATTTCAAGTTCTATTTGTTTCGTCTATGTGCATGTGATGAACTTTGTCAACTATTGGTTGGGTTTCACATCTTATTTCCTTTCTTCTCGTATTTAATTATTTCCCTTTTCTGCACATATTGCTTACAACTACTTACTTGCTACAAAATTGTCTAGCTATGGTTCATGAGCTACATAGTTAAAGTAATACCAACAAATAGATACTAGGAAATACAACTGAATTTTTTTTAAGATGGGATCCTTGTAGGTAAATGAGGGAGATTTATCTCATGACTTTTTAGGTTTTCAGCTATACAGAAAACCTAGCCAACAGTTTTTGGTGACTCCGTTGGGGAAAAACAAAAATTAGTAGACCAGAGATTTCTCTTGCCAGTTCCCTTTTATATTATAAGCTCAACCTAGAAGAAAATCCATTCACGTGATCTAGTAGAGCTCAAGTAAGGGTAGACCATTTTTATAGATTGCAGGAGTAGTTTATTCAATCATCATCCTCAAGTTAGAAGCTGTAGATCCTATCTTTCACCAGGAATAAGAGTGCAAACTCCTCTAGATCTGGATCATTTCCAGCACAATCCACCAGCTGGGATTATTCACCAAGTCTATTTTGAAAGACGATGTGCTCCTTTTATGATGTTGAATCAACTATTTGCCACTTTAGCACCTACTCCATGGGGTACAACCTTTGGACCTCTGAATTTGATTCCTCCTATCATGATCTACCTAAAGGGACAAGAAAGAATTTTCCAAAATTCTTTGGAGATGGAAAGTAGAATCCATATGACCACTTGGTTGCGTTCTTTATATCTTGTAGAGTGATTTTAGTTGAACATGAAGATGTATATGCTAGACTCTTCATAGAGACTCTGCATGACCTAGCTGGAGAATGGTTCTACCAGCTAGCTCCTGGCACCATAACCAACCGGGCCCCTATGAGAGACAAATTCCTAAAAATATTCAAACTAGCTGAAGATTCTAGTAC
This sequence comes from Taxus chinensis, assembly GCA_019776745.2. Taxonomy (NCBI): domain Eukaryota; kingdom Viridiplantae; phylum Streptophyta; class Pinopsida; order Cupressales; family Taxaceae; genus Taxus; species Taxus chinensis. The sequence goes on along the minus strand of CM034147.1, from coordinate 647,234,253 downwards.
CTTGATACCTCAACTCACTCAGTTGAAAAAGGAGCCACATGAGCACATGTAGGATTTTATTGCTAAATTTCAAAGAATACTTTACAAAATTCTACCATCTAATTCTCTAAATGACAAGAATCAAAAGGTATTCTTCATCAATTCTTTACTTCCTGAAGTAAGCTATCAACTACGAAGAGCATGTATACTAAATTTTTAGAAGCTCAGAACATGGTGGTTGAGATTTAAGATGACCTCATCATGACTGGAAAGATAAAAAACAACACTTCTAGAGATGAAAGTTCATCCTCTGCTACTACTTCCAATTCACTATTGCAAAAGATAGCAAATGATATGTTGCAGATGAAGAAACAAATGACTCAAATGGCTCAAGGAAACAATATCGCCCCTGCCTAGAATTTCAACAACAACCAGAACCACAGTGCTGGTTCTCAAAGATTAGCAATTGAAGCTACTCCCAGAAATAATGTGGAGATGAATGAAGAAGACCAGGAAGCTGACGCTAATTAGCTCAAGAATGATGATTTTTTAGGTCCTTTTAGCGACTCTAACATTAATTACCTAAAGTACAAATGTGAACATGATGATGAGAAGATTCTCAAAGATGATCATGGTCATGCATATGCAGTATTTACAAAATCACAAAATTTCCAAGATGAGACACTAGCCGATGAACAAAGAAGGGGCAGCCCTTTACCTTCTTCTTCAGCTTCAAGAAATAAGAATGTAAGTTCTTCATCTCAACCACACAAATCAGCTCAAGTATTTGTATCTATACCTTCCTTTGACATTGTTGATCATGTCAAGAAAACTAGGATTCAAATGTCAAAATTTGAACACATGAGATCCTTTCTTGAGTAGTTAAATAGGCTAGTCAAATATGTACAATCACTATGAAAATCCAATGTATCAAAAGGCATTTTTCCTAAGCTCAAAGATACTCCTCCCGAGAACAAAATTGTAGTTATTAAACCCTCGTTATCTTCTGAAAGAGTGGAACCTTTCTACGTCTCCTTATTGCTTAATGGTTTCAAGTTAAACAAATGCATTCTAGATTTGGGTGCTTCTAATAATGTCATGCCAACTAAAGTTGTAGATTTTCTTGGGATTACCTTGAAAAAGACCATAAAAAGGTGTTATTCCATGGAGAGACAAGTCCCTTTAATCAGACAAATCAAAGATGCACAAGTTGTTTTGGTAGTTTTTCCTGACAAAAGATTAAAGATGACAATATTAGTTGTAGATATTCCTATCTCCTATGGGATGTTGCTAAGTAGAAACTTTGGCAAGGAACTGGGAGGAGAAGTAAATATGGATTGGTCTTATGCTCATATTCCTATCAAAGGAATAAATCAGAATTTGGATCCAGAAAAGTAGTTAAAGTACATGGTTACAAAATATGAGGATCCTAGATCTCATATTCGTTTTCACGAATCTGACCGTGGTGTATACTTCTTGGAAATGAACAAAGGAATTCTAGAGATAGAACTTCAACTAGATCCAGAACCAGAAGGAGCTAAAAAAATTTGGACTCTAGAGTTTAAAGGAACCTGTTGTTCTTTTGGATCAAGATAAGACATTCTATTAATATCTCCATATCATGAAATATTCCCATACTCCCACAAGCTGATGTTTGAGAACACCAACAATATGATGGAGTATGAAGCATTGCTGGTAGGAATGGAGCAAGCTAAGAAGAAAGGAGTAAAACTCCTCAAATCCCAAGGAAATACTAAACTTCTAGTAAAGTGGGTTTGAGGGAAAATTCAAATCAAAGGAGATAAGATGAACCATTACAGAGATAAAGTGATTTCTACCACACTGGATTTTGTAGCCTTCTCTACCGACTTCATTCCAACCAATCAGAACTCCAAGGTAGATTCTTTGGTGGTTACAACTGCACTATTAAATCCGGATAGACCACCGTCCATATTCAGAAAATGACACTATAAAGTGGAGATGGTCTACCATCCCAAAGTCCTTGACAATGCTGAATAGTGGTTGACTTTCAATAGAGATAAACAAACATCTACATGTTTAGAACAAGACAACTTTGACAGGTTATATGTTGAAGGGAGTAAATCACCACCACGAAAAATAGTCACAAGAAAAGTTGATTCAGGTTATGATGAAAATAGTGGAATAATCCTACCAAAAGGTAACAAAATCCCCAAGGGTTTAGTTTCATTAGTGGAGACTTTTGACAAGCATGATCGGTACCTGAATGAGAATAAATAATATGGTGATAGTTCTTTGTCAGAAATGTAGCCGGTAAATGTGGGAACACAAGAAGTTGATGAAGAATTTCTCACCATCGAGAGAAGAAAGGATGAGCCACCACAAGATGAAGTTAGTGAGGACTTGCCCAAGTTATTTGACAAGAAGTTAAGTGAAAGGAGGTTTACAAGTGGAGACTGGATTCTCTTGTGGGACCAAAGACATGAATCGAAGGGCATGCACGAAAAATTTGATTCACTCTAGAAAGGGCCCTGTTATCACTGAATCACAACACCCTATATTTATACAAGCACATATACTTGAGCTCACGGTGTGATTGGATAACATGGGTACTATCTCCAAGTTGTGGGACTTGCTACTTGAGATAGACCTCCAGAGAAATTTGGTTCTTTCTCCTAAACTACCTACCACAATCTACTCTAATGTAGGGGAAACTAACTATTCTAATCTAAATTTCTAAGGGACCAGGGAGAGAGAATGCATAAAATGAAATCCTACACTACAGCGGTGATACACCAAAAAAGGAGGATGTGAGAGTAGTCTTCAAATGTGTGAGATACAGAAGCAAAGTGCACACTAGAAGGGGTGATGACAGTTCTCCATAATCTAGCAAAATGCATTTTACAACAATATTTCAAACATACACAATGATAATGGATCTCTACAAGAACATAATAATAGACAAAATATTCTTGTAATCAAGGTTAAAGGGGCAAGAAGAATGCAAGAAAACACAACAGGGGAAGATACATCCACAAACTTGTATTTTATTGCTTCCTCATATGCACAATTCAATCGGTTACACGATAAGGGCCTGGATCACCATGTAAGGAGTCCACAACAAGGGCCTACAACACATTGGATTCATAAAGCAATTTTGGCAGAGCTTTGCTACAAAAACTACCCCCCGCTTACAATGAGCCCAACACTTCAATTTATAGAAAAAATGAGAAGAGAAAGAGAAGGGAAAATGGAAATCCTGAAATCTGTCCTTCAACCACTTGTAAGAGGCATTAAATGGAGTAAAATGATTATATATTACTTGCAAAAGGATCCCCATACTATCCCAGGTGCTGCAACAGAGAAAGAATGATGACCATGCCTCTTAATTGCACTCCCAACCACCAAATAAAACACTGTTATGAACCCAGACACATTTTCTAAAAATCCTCAATCAATCTCTCATCAAATATGGAATTTATTGATTGCTATGCGTCAGGCTTGGAGCCATAATTTCAATGGTACCAATTTTGTGTGATTTCGTTGAGAAATGCAAAAGTTATGGCCTTCTGAGTGAGGGTAGCTATTTTGGGTCTAACAGGCGTTTTCTGTCATTTGACGGGAATGAGCATTAACTGATTGGAGCCGAATATGTTTCTTTTATTTAAATATATCTACCCTCATTAAAAATAATAAATCCAGTTTTTGTGGTGTAGAGGACACCGTACTCGTTCCAGAAATTCCAATTTTGTGAAAATCGGAGCTTGGAGTCAAAATTTATGGCCGTTTGAAGTTCACAAGTCAAATGTTGACTTTTCTTCTTTGCTTTTGGCCATTTTGGCTTTTCACATCCCACACATACTTTTGTCTCGACTATCCCAGATGAATTCTCCTGCATTGGCCGATTCAGGCTTCCTTATCTCTTTTGTGGCTTTTTTGCCTTTTTACGTCCGACGCGTCCCTCGCGTACCTCGCATACTTTTGTCCCGGCTGTCCCAGATAAAAATCTCTGAACTACCCAAAATGGACTATCTTGTAGCAAATCGGTCGATTCGTGCCCCACGTGTACTTTTATCCCAACTATCCCAAACTGCGTGAGACAAAAGACTTAGACGATTTTTCTTGCTTTCGGCCGTTTCGGATTTTCACGTCCCTCGCGTCCCGACGTCCCAACTATCCCGCGGACTGCCTGGGAAAAAAATGTCTGACTTAGCTGATTTTATTTGTATTTCAGCCCCAAGCTTGGTATGATGAACCTCAATACGACCCGCACTGGTACGACCCGAACCCTTCAGACCCGAAATTCTTTTAAACAATCCTGCAACCTTATTTTTTGCATTTTTCCCCTTTTTTCTAACTCGTTGGGATTTCTTCTTGGATGGGAGAGTTAGAGAGAATCCGAGGGGCCCCCAAAAACATGATTTCGGGCCTTGAATCAATCTACTTGCTCACGATTGAATAATTTGATGCATGTTATCAAAATTACCTTGAGGGTTAATTTTGGATAATAGGCCCTTCATGATCAAAATAGTTTTCGGAATGAATACTTTCTTCCTTTCCTACCGAGATGGAATTGAGTTACCACTGACTTTCAATGAGAAACACTTGAAGCTTTTCTAGACATAAAAGAGTAGGGTAAAACATGTACGTATATAAATAAAAATTTATTTTTTTTCCTTTTCTTTGTTTTGTTTTTTTTTATTTGTCTTACCCCAAACCTAATGGACAAGACACAAAACTAGAGATGTTGGGATCTCATCTTCACTCCTTTCATTTTGAAAGAGGAAAAGATGTCCACATATGGAGCTGAATGGTGTCTCCAGATTTTACCTTCAAATCTAAGACTACCCCATGTTAAAAAAAAATCATTCTTGTAAAATAATAGGTCTTTTTGTGTTTTTATTTCCAGAAGATGTTTGTATTACGTTAAGATATTCCCAATGAATCATATTAGCCAATTTTGACAAATAACTAGATGCCAAAATTCATTTTATCCCTCTGCCAAGTTTTTTCTGTGGGAAATTTTTATTTAATTATTTATTAAATAAATAATTCCCCGTTTGAAGTAAATTGTGCTCCGGTTGAATCCTGTCAAAGTTTTTCATGCCATTATCCACACATTTTAATAGGATTTTCACCAAGAATGAATTTAGAGCTTTGTTTGTGACTTCTAGCAACATTTTTCATTTTTTATTTATTTCTTTTCCGTTTTTTTCTAGTTTTCCCCATAGTCTTTTTATTTAATTCACCTGGGTCCGTTCTTTGTCATGTATAGTCTGTTTAAGTTCCTGGAGCATCTGGAGATCATTTACGAATACTGCACTAGAAGAAATCAACCTGAGAAAGCAAACTTATGACCAAAAAAGATGAAGTCAAGCACAAAAATTCTCTCCTAGGCAAGTCGCACTTTTTAGAATGAATGGGTTTAAGCTATAATGGGAATACTGGTATTGGCAGGCAGGTGGCAATTTCATACCTTCCTTGTAGGGTAAACATTCTCATTATGAAAGTCAAATAACTTAAGTGGAAGAGGTGGTTTTTGGAGCTGTAGTGCAGGGTGGAAATTCCCATCAAGTTGACTTCTTATTTTTAGCAATTCCTCTTACCAAAAAGTGTGACCCACCTTAGGTGAATAAAAATGCATTTAATAATATTTATTAATGGTTTATTCACCTAATTTTGGCGCCATAAATAGAAGGAAATTCAATGCAACTAGAAGAACTAAGGATAATTCAAGGATGCATGCTAAAAATAAATAAAATAAATTTATTTAAAAGAAACTAGCAGCATGCATAATTGGGCACCTAATTTGGGTGAATAAACATGATTGTTTATTAATTAAATTACGAGAAATAGGAAGAGGAAATTATTAAAAATAACATGTTAGAGGTTATATAAGCATGGGAGTCCATAATGAAGAAGAAATTAATCCGTTTTGCTAAGGATTGCAGCTTGGACAGGTTTTGGTACCAAAAGGAGGATGTTACATTAATAAATATTTTCCACTACTGGTAAACTTCCAATGTTAGTGCCTATGGTTGGAATAGCCTAATTTTTGTCATTTTGAGTGTCTGCGTGTTGGTATATATGCCCAATTAAATTAAATAATATTTTTGCTTGCTTTGAATGCAAGAAAAACCTCAAATTTTAGGGAAGTAGACTTTATATGCATATTTTGGTGATAAAAATCAAGTATTCATGCAATGGACTCCATCTTTTTCTGAATAAATTGCAGGTATTCATCACAGGTGCTCAAATCAATGTCAGGTACATTGAATACATCTTATAAATTTGAAGAAGTTTCCTGATCTACAAAAATTGATTCAATTGCAAGGGATTCCAACAGAATTAAAAGAAAAAGAGCTTAGACAAATATTGTTCTAACCATGATGAAGCATGATGAAAGAGAAAGATTAGAATAATCATGCATAGCTTCCAGGTTTTTTGAATTCAATGATATAGACATAGGCCCTGAACGTATCACCTATTTAATTAATAGATCCAAATCTCATAATTGGAAAGGCTTCCAGCAAAAAATCATCCTCTTGTTTCTAACACAACCCGTGTAGAAGTCAGTGTATGGAAAATTATTTCCAGGATCTTGTGCATGTGCTCACAATCTTCCAGTTGAAGCCTTCATTGAATTTACTTGTATTTTCTTTTAGCCGTAGTGTTTTTCAGAATCCAAAATTGCTCATATACAATTAAAAATAAAAAATCATGAGTTTTTTTCTGAATTATTTATGAAAAACATTGCACTGGTGCATGTACTGAAGAATAATTGTAAAATATTCAAGGATAAGAGGGAAGACAGGTCAAAGGCAATGCCCACAAGAAAATCACAGTCATGCATAGCTTCCAAATCTAGTTTGGTGAGAATCAAATCCCAAAGAGTCAACCACATGTAGAAAATGGAAGAAGAACAAGACTGTGAGGGTTACAACTTTCTTCTTATTTCTTTTCCTCTTTCTTTTATCTTATCTGAAAAATTAATTGAGCAATCAATTAATTTATAAAACTTAACTGATTGGTTTAAAATCCATTTCTTGAAGAAGTAAATTACTTGGAAAATAGGTGGCAGACACGCAAAATAGAAGGTTCTATTTTTCAGTTATAAATCATGTATGTCATGCAAATAGGAATTCTAAGAGGAAAATTGTCATTTTTTTCCCCTTTTCATAGCTTGTGCATGCGGGAATTCATTTAAAGCTTCATATTTGTAATTTCCCTTTATACATTGTAAATAGAGGAAGAACCTATGGGTTAGAGGATGAGAATTGGTAATCAACATTCTTGTGTTCCAGACTTTGAGTTGAAACCCTTGATAACTTTTTGAAAGAAGAGGAATAGAGACGAGACATATTTCCATAGAACTTTATGTCAACAATGCATTATTTTCTTATTTATTTTTAGATCTTTACATAAAATTTGTGTTATCTAAGATCTATATCGAAAAATTTTCTTTGCTTCAAATTATGCATTTCAAGATCTATTTGTTTCATCTATGTGCATGTGATCAACTCTATCAACTATTGGTTAAGTTACACATCTCCTTTCATTTCTTCTCATATTTAATTATTTCCCTTTCCTGCACATATTGCTTATAACTACTTACTTGCTGCAGAACTATCTAGCTATGGTTCATGAGCTACATAGTTAAAGTAATACTAACAAATAGATACTAGGAAATACAACTAGAAAAATCTTACGCGGGAGCCTCACCGGTAAATGAGGGAGATTTATCTCATGACTGCCTAGGTTTTCATCTATGTAGAAAATCTAGCCAACAAAGGGAAGAGGTATTGCATGGGAATTACACTAATCTGACTTATCAAAAGGAGGTTTACCACAAGACTATGGAGGTGATTAGGATCTTAGAAGGGGAGATCTAGTGCTTGAAAGATCAGTTATGAAAGTTGGAATAGGTGAAGAATATTGAGATCCCTCAGAAGGATTTTGATGATGTCAAAGAGGTATGTAAGATGTTGTGCCAGGAAAATATCATTCCCCTATTAGGAAAATGGTTGAGAGGAAAGGTATCATATGCTAGATGCAAGCGTGAGAGGTAGATCTTGCATACTAATTTTCCCCCTCATAGTCTTGAATATGACAAGGATATCATGTTGAATGTGGTACTTTATGGATGGATTTTGAGTAACATACTAATTGACATAGGTGTAGAGGTAAATGTTCTTACTTTGGATACATGGAACCAGATGGGGCGGCCACCATTGTAACCATCTTCAAATGTGTTATACATGGAAAATAGAACTAAATTTATGCCCATAAAATTCTTAAAGGATACTTCCATCGCCACTCAAGGGGCCAAGTTCACCGGGGATTTTGAATTCTTAGTGTTTTTCGAGGTAGATAATTTCCCAGCATTACTTGTACACCCTTGGTGTTATGTGAATAATTTTGATTTACACTTCAACAAGGGATACATCAACTTTGAGAACAAGAAGGAGTGTGTTATTATTCCACTAACATATGGTAGGTTTGAACCTTATGTCGATCCTTTGGGGGAAGTAGACATCAATAGAATTTATGTGTGCACCATCAGAGACCCAAAGGTTATCAAGCCATCAAGAGGAGTTATTCAGTGGGATGATGCTCAGTCCTTGAGTGATACCACTAGCATTGCATGTGATGATTGAGTGCATGGGACTTATGAGTTGGTTGGAATAAAATTAGATGGAACCGTGACTTGTGTTGTCAAGGCATGTTTGGTAAGGAATCTATGAGGAAGAAAAATACCAAGTTACACTGGAAAAGGTCACCTTGAAGTCTTTTTGTGTGCTATGGAAGTCCAGTGGACCTGTGAAATAGAACAGAGGAATATGATTTTTTATACCTTGCATGGGACAATAGTGTGTTAGTGGATGACTCATTGGGATAATCTTATAGAATGGATTGAGGTAAGAATTACTTTCTCTATTAGATTTCTCCTAACCAATGCACCTTTGAAAATATGTGACTATCATGGGAAGGAATCAACCTTATATCACATTCAGGAATGTGAGAAATCTTGGATGGAAGGCCCAGAAGATTTACCTCCTTCACTTTGGGTACATAAGTTCTATTCCACCTTACAGGGTTGTGCATGCACATGGTACATCTACTCAGAGTTACGTTTTCAGATATGAAAGTGGCAGGAGTTGATAGTAGGTATTATTCAGAATTTTGAGTATCTATCTTCTAAACTATCAGTGAATGAGGCTTTACAGGTAGTCAAGCGCCTTACTTTCTGAGATATTTCCAAATTTGGGGACCTCATCCTATATTTTCTAGGGTAGTCTGATTTGAAGGCGTGCTTTGAGGAAGGAGAAGAAATAGATGAAATATAGTTTGATCACATATACCTAGAAAAAGAGAAAGGAAAAATGGTGTACCTGATAGAGGATGAAGAGATAGAGAACCTTGATGTTGAATATATGGGGGTACACACAATTTATTTGATAGTGCAGATGATAAGGTGCATGCCTACCATGATCCATTGAAGATAAAGAAGGTCGACATTGGCACAAAAGTAGAACCAAAAGAAGTAAGCATTGGTGATTACTAGACAAAACATGAGGATTCAAAGATAATTGAACTGCTGCAGGACTTTCAAGATTTGTTCCCGCATGGGTATCATGAGTTAAAAGGAGTTCATCAATCATTAGGAGAGATGCAGATTAAGTTAAAGGAAGGTGTCTGCCTAATTAGGAAGAGGCCTTATTAGATGAATCCTAATCTACGCGTAAAGGTAAAAGAAGAAATTAAAAAGATGCTAGAATATGGGATCATTGAAGCTATTGAGGAGTCTGAATGGCTTATCCCAATGGTGATTATTATCAAGAAAGATGGAAGGATACATATCTGTGTATACTACAGAGACTTGAATACTGCATGTGTTATAGATCCTTTTCGAACACCTTTTACTGAGGAAATATTAGAGGGTGTAACAAGGCATGAGATCTAATCTTTTACAGATGGATTCTCAAGGTATCACCACGTAAGATTGTTAAAGAAGACCAGGAAAAGACTAATTTCACCACTGAATGAGGAATTTTTTATCATACAGTTAAGCTATTCGGGCTTAAGAATACACCTATTGTATTTTTGTGCATTGTGGTACAAGCATTCCAAGACTTTATTCATAAGTTTCTACAATTCTACCTGTATGATTGGATAGTGTATGGACTAGTAAAATATCATTACAAAAACTTGAGATTGATGTTTGAAAGATGTAGCTAGTTAAGTATCTCTCTAAACATTAAGAAATGTGTCTTTTCTACTCTTTTTGGCACATCATTAGGTCATATTATTTGCAAGGAGGGATTATTGGTGGACCCTGTAAAAGTTATTATTTTGGGTTTGGAGGAGGTTGCCAATCAAATTACAGTGCATGGATTTCTATGGGGCATATGGGTTACTAACCAAAAAGTCATCAAAGGTTATGCCAGGATTCCTGTGCCCTTAGAAGAACTATTGAGGCATAAAGGAATATTTTACTGGGATGAGGCACAATAAGTGGATTTTGATACGTTGAAGGAGAAGCTTACTACTGCTGCCATTTTGTGCTTTCCCTCTTAGGGCAAGCCCTTTCATTATGCATGTGGATGCATTAGGTATGGAAATTAGAGTAGTGTTAGCATAACTTGAGAGAATATATTGTTGATCACCCTTTATGTTTTACAAGCAGGAAGTTAACTCCAGTTGAGCAGAATTACACAACAATGGAGTGTGAATCATTGTCTATGATTTATGTGATACATAAGTTTAGGAAAAACTTGTTGGATACTTCATTTATCTTTTACACATGGATCACTATGGACACTTAAGTCTTTAGTAAACAAGCCTATTTTGCAAGGGCGCATATGTCGGTGGATCTTTTTATTTCAAGAATTTGAATTTTCAGTGGTAGTCAAACAAGGAAAGTACAATTCAAGACCTAACCATCTTTCCAAAATTAATTCAAGTGAGGATGCATAGAGCATTGAATACAAAATGTTGGATGTACATTTGTTCAGATTACAAAGTGCACCCACTAATTTGGAGGATATTGATGTCTTTTTGCATGAATGTGTGTGGCTCCTGACGGACTGAAGAGTATAGAAGAGGAAACAACTTTCCATTCACGTTGTGCCTTATATGTTGATTGGTGGAGATCTATACAAACCTTGGTCGCGATGATATTTTTCACTATTGTGTGATAGAGCATGAGCATGTGGGTATTATGGAGGAAGCTCATGGAGGGATTACTGGTGGACATTATGCAGGTTGATCCACCGTGCATAAGATTCTAATGGTTGTTTTGTTGTGGGAGATATTATATAAGGAATGCCAAGAATATGTTAGGGGTTGTGATCATTGCTAGCACCTTGGGAAACCTGTGCATAGAAATGAAATGTCATTGAGACCTATAGCAACTGTAAAATCCCTTTGAAAAATGGGAAATTGAATTCATGGGCCCTATTTCCCCCCTGATGCACAGGAAACGGTTGTGTTACATCATTAATTTTACAGACTATCTTACAAGGTGGGAAAAAGCAACACCTATGAAGGATTGCACTACAGCTACTACAACAAGGTTCCTTTGGGAGAATATCATAAGTCAGGTATGGATGTCCATTGAGTTTAACAAGTGATAGGGTTACTCATTTCTTAAATGAGACTATTAGGATATTATTGGTGGAATTTATGGTAACCCATCATAAGAATACACCCTATCACCCACAAGCTAATGGAAATTTCTAAAGATCTTTCAACAAGATTTTGAGCCACACATTAACAAAAATATGTGATGTTGGAAGGAAGGATTGGGATGATAAAGTCTCTGTTGTTCTTTGGTCTTATAGAACAACCTACAAGAGACTAAACAAAGCAACACTCCATTTCAGTTGGTGTTTGGTGTTGAGTTTGTTTTACCAGTTGAATTTATGTTACTATCCCTACATATTCAGACTAATGGAGGATTGGTTGATGAGAAAACAATTGAAGATCACATAGACAAACTGATGCAATTGGATGAGAGGCATGCTACCATATCCTGATGGAGAAAAAAGAAAGAGATAGAAAGACAAAAGGCCTGACATGATTGACACATTAAAAATAAGAAGCTGGAGGTTCGATAGATGGTTCTTCTATATGATTCCAAGTTTTTCGTCGCCACCATGGGAAGTTCCAAGTGCATTGGTTGGGACCATATGTTGTGACCTATATAATTGACTCAAGCATTTTCTAAATTAGAAGCTTTGGATGGCACATGGTTTCCCCAGTTTCTTTAATGGGAGTAGGTTGAAGCCCTACTATAAATAAGTCTTCTTGGTGTTTATAATAAGGTAGTGTTTTCATTTAGCTTAGGTTTCCCTTTAATGCAATTTCCTTTATATTTGTTTCCTTTCATCATTGATATGATTTTTTTGTTAGTTTGGTGTGTTGTGTAATAAGCGTGTTTTCACGTGCCAGTAGCCAATTACTTTCTAAGAGGTTTCATGTGTAGAGGATTGCACATACTTTTAGTGTGGGGTGGAGAGCGCAGTAAGAGCACATGGTTGGAGTGATGTTGTTGGTGGCCAACGCAGGAGAGAAAAACAAAAGCACGTGGTATCAAAGGAACACACATAGTAGAGGTGATAATGGTTGGAAGATAAAATGGTATCAAGAATAGTTTTATTGAAATCCACATACAGTGATGAAAATGCAGAGCAACATGAGGTAGGTAGTTGAAGGAAGAACTACTTGGTATAAGATGCACATAGGTAGATGTAATTCGCGCTCCAAGAGTGCACATGTAAGGGATTCTATGGTCAATATAGTTTTGCATGCCATAAAGGTTGAGGAGGTTATGTGTGAGTGGGAACACATGATTAAACATGCTAGAATAAAATGTGTGGGAGGAACGCACTAGAAAAAGCTGAATTTAATGTGGTAGTACGGTGGTAGGTGGCATGGAAATAAATGTGGTATAAAAGTAGAAAACTATAAATAGGGAGTTGGGGTAAGTTATTTTCACCTTGTGTTTACTTATGGAAGATGTCTTGTGAACTAGGGCATCCTTGCATGTAAATTTGTGAAAATCACATGCGAAGTGAAAGATTTGAGAACTAGATTGGAATGGAGTACATGGATGTGCACAAGAGTGGTTGTTTGGAAGGATTTATATGGGTTTTAACATTGTCTTATGGAAGAAAGGGTTTCCAGGTTAGGGTTTGAGAAACTAGGGCACGTGTTTGAAGAATTTACGTAGAAGGATTGGAGCCAAGGGATTCAGTAGTAAGAAAACAAGATACAAGGAAGGATTAACAAGGACCTGAGAAGGAAAATTTCACCAAGGAAAGGATCAAACATTTCAACCAAGAAGAAGGGCAAGGGTAAGGGAAAACTAGTCATGTCAACAAGTTTCAATGAAGAATGGTATGCCGAGATGTAATACCCAGTTGGGGTATTATTGGGGATGGATTGGGTATCTCACATGCGCAAAATGGTTATAAGTGATTATAACCATAGGACAGATACAACTGAGAAAGAGATGACATTACAGCTTGTTCACCCTATAGGAGAAAGAATAAAAGATGACAAACTAGTGTATGATGACTTCTTGAAGAGGACATTGGAGAAGGTTGGGCTTTTACAACTCTATGAGTTTCCATTTTTTGGCAAGCCTGAGAGATTATACCTGTGGCTTATGTCACGCATGCATGAAGATTTATTTTATTTCACAGGTAGGAGGATGTGCATAACTCCATAGTTGATCTCCAAGTACACTACACTTATCTGCATAGGAGAGTCGCTCGATGATGACTTAGGAAACAATGAGGCTATCAAGGAAATAACTAAGGAATATGAATAAAAGAAGGGCGGGTGAGCCTTTGACATTACCAAGATCAAAGACCTAGTCATGAAGATGGTCGCGTGCCTATTCCCCAAGGTGAATGAACAAGAACGATGGACACAAGTGAACAAGAGAATGGTTAAATGTTTGCAGGAAGGTTATAGATGGGACCATCTACAACATATTGGCCTTCATTACAGAGGACATTGTTAATGCTATGCAGGATGGAGATTAAATTACATATGGTAATATTCTTCTTACCATTGTGCTTTTACATATTGGATTTCCCGATGTCGTGAATAACAACATTTGGGAGTAGCCTGATGAGAAACCCTTCCCAGCTAAGAGGTTTGAATCATATACTTGTGAAAGTATGAAACCTACATACAAGGCATGCTTGGATAAGTGGTACAAGTGGATTCATGATGCATTTGGAGAAGAGTGGAGGATTCCAAAGTAACTACCAGCCTTGGTAAAGGATGAGGCTGAATTTTCAATACACCAGTAGTTTTGCACTGGCATGTTTAAATTTACTGATGGCACCAAGAGCCCATGGTGTAGATTACCTTTGACTTCATAGCGTAGTATTTTTAGATCATGGTTAACAAGTTTAAGGAGGCTAAGAAACTGAGGTTTGATCTAAGTGAAGTAGATCAGGAGCACTGTGCATTGTGTTGGACACTTGTATATCCTCATAAGTGAGTGTATGTGGATAAGTGTGTCTCTCATGACATACATATGATAAGGCCCATGACATTACCACTTTCAGGAACATCAATAATAAGGGTAGACATAAACCTAAGGACTAAGTTTAAGAAAGGCATGTATGTTGAGGATGATGTCTCCATCCCTGAAGACCCTATCGGAAGGAAGAAAATAGTGAAAAAGAAGAGAGATAGGGAGGAAACTCCAGAAAATAGGGAACCAAGTGCATGTATCATTCAAACCACAAGGGCATAAGAGTCAGGTGTGGGCACAAACACTTATGATCATAGGAAGAAGTCCCTAGTGAGGGAGAAGTCCCTAGTGAAGGAACAATCTCTAGTGAAGAAAAAGTATATGGTAGTGCAGATTTTAGACTCTGAGATAATGGAGAGCATGAAGGGAGATGATACTGGAGAGGGGGAGGAGGATCCCAAGTTGGAGAAGAACCCCCTATGTATAATGTACATGAATCTGATGAAGAATGGGATTAATCTACAGAGGATTCTCGAGAAGGAGAAATAAGTGAAGAAGTGGGGACAAAGGTGCATGAGACCCCGCATCTATCCGGTGAACAGTTAGAGGACACAATGGAGAAAGAGGTGATGTGTATCATCAAGGAATTGGTAGAGCATGAGGTGGAGTGCAATGCAAGAGAAATGGAGAAAGAGAAGTATGGAAGCATAGACGAGGAGACAAGTTTAGTAGTTAGTTTCCCAAAGGGAGTGCACATAGGTGGAAAGGGTACGTCAAGATCACAAGGACCCATAATGACTTATTATTTTGATCTAAACAAGGTCCTACATGTGCGTTTCCAAAGCATGGTGCCTAAAGACCACCTCTTATGTTGGTATTCATTTGATGCAGATGGTTCATACATGTGCACAAGGAATATGTTGTCATGGGATTTTGATTCCATGTTGATGAGATGTAATTTGAAGTCAATGCAGGTGCATTACTAGACATACCAGGCTCCATGGAGGTAAATCCTATTGTATATTCTTAGCAGCTGACTGATGATAAGGTGTGTAATGTGCTGAAGGTGTTAGTGGAGGTTGAAGCAAGGTTATTCGGGAGGAATAACAAGATTACAACATTAGAGAAGGAATTGGAGGGAAAGAATAAGGAGATTATAGAGAGGAATAAGGAGATAAAGGGAAAAGAGATTATAATTGCGTAGTTTAGGACTGGGTTGAGAGATAAGATGGGGAAGGTGCATGAAGCTTACAAGAAAGTGGAGAATATCTCAAACTCCATTATTTTAGTGTTTCCATATTTATCCCCCCTGCACAAAAGTATGAGTCATCCATCCAATGCCTAAAGGATTTGATGTACATCATCATGATGGAGAAGCAACCACTTGCACTCGAGTTGGTATAAAAAAGTTATGGCACTAAAGAAAGAGTAGGAGATATTACAAATTAAGGAGACCATAACTCGGTACACTAAGCTTCTTACTTCAGTGAAAACCATGGCTCACATGGTCAAAGTTGTCTATGACAAATGTGAAGACATAAATATGGTGACAAGTGTTCTAGTTTCTGCACATGAGGCCGATTTGAAGGTGTTCTAGGTGAAGAAAAGAGGTAATCGGGTGGAATGTGACAAGATCCTAAAGAGGTTAAGAAGAAATATGAGGTAATTGAAATTTTAAGGACCTTTATTAAGATTAAAGTCAAGGAATTATATCCCCAGGTGACACATAAGATGGACGTGTTGACTGACCTTAGCAAGAAAATGGAGAATATTGTTGACACATTAAAAGATAAAGGTGAAGATCTAACATTCAATGAGGTCAATACGCTAATAGGAGATTTATTTAAATAGGCATAGATTGACGTGGATACTTGGAATGATATTGAAGCATCCTTGAACAAGACTTTCCCAATCCTTTTGCAACAATAGAAAGATTCTTTTGTTCTTTCACGTAATCTAGAAACAGGTCATTTTATTCTTCCATTCTTTATTCTTTGTTAAAGATCAGATTGTTTTAGAGGGTGAACAAAAAATTTAGTGTGGGGTAATGTTGAGCCCATAAAAATCAGTAAGTCCTGGAGAAGAGGATAAGCGTGCAAGGAAGACAGTGTAGGAAGAACATGAATGAGGAAGCATGCGTAAGGATAACTAAGTTACATGTGGACAACTTGAATAGTTAACTAGTTTTGGAATGAAGGGATAAAGTTGGACATGGAGCGTTCAAAGGTTTTCGTGTGGGATCAGAAATGGGTTTGATACTTAGCCACATTTTGGGTTATGGTGTTTCATGGAAACCACGTGAGGATGCGGGTAGGCATGATAGTGGATAAAGTTAGAACATAGTGACTTATAACCCAAGAAAAGAATATTTCAGAATATAATCATTTTGTTTAAGAGTTGTAAAGTAGAGTTAGTTATGGGTTAGTTGGCAGTTGCATGTTTAAGGTACTAGGGTTAGTTGGGTTAGTTGGTAGTAGAGTTAGTTGCATGGTTGTGTATGATGACATATAGCATGCTATTTGATCTTGAGTGATGTTGAGGAGGTAAAGGAGAGCTCCCACTCTATTTAAGAATGTGTTTAAATGTAAAACAGAGGATGAATGAAGATGGATAAAGAGGCAAATAAGATGTGTGATGCAAGGCAAGAGATGTAAGAGAGACTTTATATGCACAAGGGAAATCATCACTATAACTCTTCGAGTAGAGTCATTTTGTAGGGTTAGGATAATTTCTTAATGTATTCAGTTTATTATGACCATTTTTGATGTAATATGACTACTATAAACAATTTTGAATCAATATATTAGGTGGATTGTTCTAAATATCTATGGTTATGGGCCCAAACCCTTGTGTTATTCATATTTATCATGGTTCATATTTTGGTGCATCTGTGTTCAGATCTAGTTTTTTTACCTTTTTGCTAGAATGAATGTATGTATTTATATTTCTACAATATTCCTCCATTAATGGTGAACATTCTTACAAGGATCACATAAAAGAGGGGCTCGGTGCCTTTGCACGCCTCATATGAGAACCCAATTCAAGTTAGGTGACGTTCCGACACACCTGGGATTTAAAGGGAGTAGGTAAAAGTGAATACATGTCATCTTGGTCTTTTGTAGGTTATTACAATGACCTTACCCCTTCATGAAGCACTTGTGTTCTTACATGACTATTGAGTGTTTTGTTATCCAAAATAAGCCCATGCTTATTTTTGGCTAACTCCTCCTCCTTTCCCTTTATTGGTAGTCAAAATGAATTTTTTACAACTTTAAAGAACTCAAAAGTTCCTGGAGATGGATTCATCAAATAGGATTTTTATTCCCCTTTCCAAAAAGGTAAATAAGTCCTCCTAACTTGTATTTTTTGAGTTATGGCTCAGCGGAATTTGGAGGGGAAATTTTCCCTGGGTGGGCCCATAGAGGTAAGGAGGAAAATTTTCCAAAGAGGCTCATGCCTACATAGTGGAGGAAGAAATTGAGGACTTAGCACTTTTTGGGCTAAAACAATAAAAGTCATTTGTGCTGTCGTGAGCCCGCAAAGGAAATGAAATGATGACATGTGTCCAGTTAGTAGCGGGAGTTAGGGCGTTGGGAAGATTTTGGAATTGTTGCCAAAGTGGTGAAAAGAAAAAAGGAAAAAATGGAAGCACATCCCCACCAAGCAATCAAAATCTTCCATGTGTCCACATCAGCGGCGGGGATTTTATCGGCGTAAGACCTTAGAAAATTTTTCCCTTGCAGGTAAAATGGGCATAATGTGATTTTAAAGGCTGCGAATCAACCAGAGGGTGCCATGTGTTATCAGAGGAGTGGGGCATGGAGAAATTTTGGGAAATTTTCCCAATTTGAAAAATCGAGGGAAAATTTTCAAATTTTGGCCTGCGAACCCAAATTTTGCCCTAATTTTGCCATTTTTTCCCTAAATCTTCAGAGGGGCATATCTTTCGCACCAGAGCTCAGATTTTTGTGATTTTGGTATCATTGGAAATATGGAGAATTTATCCACATGATGGAATATTAAATTTTAAATTTTAATGGAGTTTTTTAGGAGAAAAATGGGAAAATGTCTCTGGCATAGGAAAAAATGTAGAACCGACCCCAACCACCAAAATTAATGAAGTATGGGCCTCTTTCTTGCTCTACGAAGAATTGTATGATAAGTATGGGTTTTTTCATGGAAACCCATCATTTTATAGGCTATTAAATAGATCTTGTTGATGGTTGGAGTTTTAAAATTAATTTCCTACATTCTCTCTCCTCTATTCTACATTTTCATCGATAAAAGCCAGTTTTGGCTCATTTGTAAAAAGTTGTTCATCATTCTTCTCTACCTCTCCCTTATTTTCTTCCCTAGGGTCAAAAATGGAGTTTGAACCTCCTACCCTGCTCTATAATGGAATTTTGTCCTCTTACCCATGAAATTATGTTCTGTGTAAACTTTTGGAGCAACAAAAACATGTTTTGCGATGCATTTGTCCATCCTTTCTCATTTTTGGTTATTTTCTTCTTGCCTCTCTTCATTGCAGGTATTTGTGCATGTTTGAATGTTCATTATAGGTTTTGGAGCTATGTTCATGGAGTTTTGGAACATTTTCTATGTGAAATACATCTTTGGTCTATGACGCACTTGTCCATCCTTTCCATTTCTCACCTCTTCTTGTTCCATGGCAGTTTTGATAAATGATCAACATTTTCCTTCTCTGGTGTATCACTATTTTAGTGTAGGATCTATTTTTCCTTGTTTTCTTCTTCTCCTTGTCTCCTTGGAAGTTATATTAGGTTATATTAGCTTTCCTACATTGGAATAGCTTGTGGCAGGTAGTTTACGAAGAGAAACCAATCTTCTCTAGAGAGCTTTCCCATATGCAAAGGTCCCACACTTTGGGAAAGCTCAATGTTGTGTAATAACACTAGATGAGATTTCCTTAGAAAATTAGATCTGTAACTCATTTGGGGGTGTTGTGAATTTACACTAATAGTTTTGGCATGCCCAGTGGGACATTGGGGTTAGATATTTCATCTTCTCTTAATGTCTCAGAAAAAAAAAATCTTACACCACTGTGCACCACTCACAGTTTTGGCACGCCTGGTGGGATCTAAGAGGTCTTCCAGTTCACTTTTTGTAGGTTGAGGTGTTACTTTTTAAAATTTCAGCCTTTGGAGGCACTTACAAACACATTTGGCGACTACATCTGATCAGCAACCCATCTCTAAAGTTGCAGACCTTCTTTCCATTCATTTTATTTCATTTTTCATTCCATCTCTTCATTATTCTTTCATTCCATGAAGTTGTGCAATCATGAATTCATTTCCCTCATGGAATTCACATTCACAATAGCAACATTACATTCCACCTCCAACATGTTTTTCAAATCCTCCAGATCAGCATTTTGATCAAATTCAAAACCAGTATGCATATCCATATGAGCAATGCCAAAATCAGTTTGGTTATGAAACATATCAAGAGAAAGGGTATGCATACAATGATAGTAGTTAAATGTAAGATGATGGTCTGTTGGAGAAGATTCAAAAAATGGATATTGGCATGGTGCAATCAAGAGCAGTAGCTCAAATGAAGGCTTTCATAATTGGTTGCAGGGTACCTTGTCCATGGGTTGGCCTTTTTCCAAGAAACTAAAACCCTCAAGAAAAGCTAGAATTCATGGTGGAGATGCTGCCCCAATTTGCACAATGGATAGTAGAGATAGGGGCCTATGAATTTGGTGCTGAGCAACCTTGTCAATGGGTAAGTTCTACACCACCATCTAATTTTTATCTTTCCATTCCTCAAACAACACCATCTCATGTTGAATGCCAAATTCCAAATCCATCCCATGCTTCCCCAAGTCTTGAATCCATTTCTCCATTCCCTACACTTCCACCCCATCTCAGTTCTTCTATCATTTTCCCTTCCAAATAGTCATCCCCTCCAAATAAATAAGAAGTTTCACCTCCTCCACCACCACAAACAAATACAAAATTGGTTGAACTCTAACCTATTTCTCCTCTTACTTTCCCAAGTCCATGTTGGGAAGATACTTAAGAATCCAATCAAGGAAAACAAGAAGAGGATCCCAACATAAAAGAAATGACAGACAATCTAAAGAGTTGGACTGCTAAATTTGGGATAACAAAGATCCCCTTGATGGTTAAGCCTTAGAAGGAGGTTAGAGTTGAAGAACAAGTGGTGGACAAGGATGATTTTATAGCAATAAAGAATCAAGAAGATCAGTCATTAATTTTCTCAGAGTGTAGTGTCCATGTTGGCACTCTGCTAGAAGAAGATGTTGATCCAATAGAAGTTGCACAATCAGCCATGGAAAGGAGCTCTGAATAAGATCTTGCAGTCCCAACTTGTCCTCTAGAGCAACAGATTGAAGAGTTTGATTTGAATAAATTCATGCTAGAGGAAGATTTCAATCAAGAGAAATATGGTCTTCAAGCATCAAAGGAATGAGGAGGTACTCCAAATCCAAAAGAAGAAGAGCACATTCCAGCTGTGGAGGAGAAAAGTGCAGATCCAAAAGCTTTGAACACAAAATAGGCTATAGAATAACCTTAAATTCTTCCTTCCAATTCATCTCTCCCAAGCTCTAATGTTGAGGAGGAGTTTTATCTTTCAAACTTCATGTCTGAGAATGAAGGAAACCATGGTGAGCAAGTTGCAGATCAAGAGAACACCATGGTAGAGGTTAAACATTTGCAGTAGGACAACAGTGAGGCAATGTATTTTTCTGATTTAGAGGACTATTTTTATGGAGAAGAACTGGTTGAGTTTCTATTGTTTTCTCCTTCATCATCGACCTTCCAAACACATGAGCCTGCTATCACAGAGGAGAAATTTCAATTGTAGCAGCCTACATCTTATAGTAGCTCTTTGGAATCAAGGTTAGAAGATATTAACCTCCCATGTCCTTTATTTGAGGAAGAAGGGAAATATCAGAAGAGTTCCACCATTCCTTCGACACCATCCATTCAAGAAGATCCACAAGAAGATTCCATTTTTGGAGTTAAAATTTAAAGCTATGGGCATATCAAACAGACCATACCTTTCCTAATTAGGTACTTGGCTTCATTGGAGCCAAAGGAGGAGTTTCCAACAATCATGCTTACTTCTGAGCATGAGTATGAGCATCAAAGTACTGAGGATCAGCTGCAATACCTCTACAATCCAAATGTAGAGCAACTAAAAGAGGTATCTAATTTATTTTCAGCTGACACCTTGCTAATTTGGGTAGAATACCAGCTTCTTGTTGATTTTCCACTCATCCAACCAGTCATGTTTAGTGTCAAATCAATTGCATGACTGCCATTTTTGAATAAGGGAAGTTTTTTTGAATAACCATTTGCAGAGTTTGTTTAGCTTTGCTTTGCTTCTAGCTAGAGTAGAGTAGGTAGGTTTGCTTTCAGTAGAAGAAGTTTTTTTGCACACTCTACATATTCCATTTGGAGCATGTATGATTTTCAGTTTTGTACATAGTTGTTTGGTGTTGTTTTGGTTGCAGTTGCTAAGTGCATTTAGTGGCATTTTGGTGAAGATCAACTCCAAGTTTCAAAGGGTTTTTAAGTGGCTCAGAGGTCATATTTTCATATTTCAGATCAGAGTTATTTATTGGGCTTGACTCCATGCCCAATGGATGCAATAAAGGCCACTGATAATTCATTTAGCAGGCAAATGACCCCTCTGAGTTGCCAAAAGTGTTATCCAAAATAAGCCGATGAAAGTTTTTTTACAACTTTATATCACTCAAAAGTTCCTGAAGATGGCTTCATCATATAGGATTTTTCTCCCCCTTTCTAGAAAGGTAAATAAGTCCTTCTAACTAATTGTATTTTTTGAGTTATGGCTTGTTGGAGTCTAGAGGGAAAATTTCCCTAAGCGGGCCCATGGAGGTAAGGAGGAAAATTTTCCAAAGAGGCTTAGGTTGGCAGAGTGGAGGAAGAAATTGAGGACTTATCACTTTTTGGGCTAAAAGTGTAAAATTCATTTGCACTCCTGCGAGCCCGTAAAGGAAATGAAATGATGCCATGTGTCCAGTCAGCAGCGGGAGTTGGGGCATCAGGAAGATTTTGGAATTGTTGCCAAAGTGGTGAAAAGTGCAAAGGAAAAAATAGAAGCACATCCCTGCCGAGCAATCAAAAGATGCCATGTGTCCACATTAGTGGTGAGGATTTCATCGGTGGAAGACCTTGGAAAAATTTGCCCTTGCAGGCAAAATAGGTAGAATGTGATTTTGAAGGCTGCAGATCAACAAGAGGGCACCACGTGTCATCAAAGGAATGGAGCGTGGAGAACTTTTGGAAAAATTTCCCAATTTTAAAAAAAGAGGGAAAAAGTTCAAATTTCAACCTGCGAACCCAAATTTTTCCCTAATTTTGCCATTTTTCCCGGTGAATCTTTAGAGGGGCATATCTTTCTCACTAGAGATCTGATTTTTGTGATTTTGGTATCATTGGAAAGATGGTGAAATTTTCCACATGATGGAATATTCAATTTTAAATTTTAATGGAGTTTTTGGGAGAAATATAGGAAAATATATCTGGTATGGGAAAAAATGTAGAACCGACCCCAACCACCAAAATTAATGAAGTATGGGCCTCTTTCTTGCTCTACGAAGCAATGTACGATAAGTATGGGTTTTTTCATGGAAACCCATCATTTTATAGGCTAGTAAACAGATCTTGTCAGTGGTTGGACTTTTAAAATTAATTTCCTACATTCTCTCTCCTCTGTTCTATGTTTTCATCGATAAAAGTTAGTTTTGGCTCATTTGTAAAAGTTTGTTCATCATTATTCTTTGCATCTCCCTTATTTTATTCCCCAAGGTCAAAAATGGAGTTTAAACCTCCTCCCCTACTCTATAATGGCATTTTTTCCACTTACCCATGAAATGATGTTCTGTGCAAACTTCTGGACCAATAAAAACATGTTTTGTGATGCATTTGTCCATTCTTTCTCATTTTTGGTTGTTTTCTTCTTGCCTCTCTTCATTCCAGGTATTTGTGCATGTTTTAATGTTCATTACAGGTTTTGGAACTATGTTCATGGAGTTTTGGAACACTTTTTGTGTGAAATCCATCTTTGGTCTATGATGCACTTATCCATCCTTTCCATTGCTCACCTCTCCTTGTTTCATGGCAGTTTTGATAGATGATCAGCATTTTTCTTCTCTAGTGTATCATCATTTTAGTGTAGGCTCTTTTTTTACTTGTTTTCTTCCTCTCCTTATCTCCTTGAAATTTAGATTACGTTAGATTAGCTTTCCTGCACTGGAATAGCTTGTGGTAGGTAGTTTATGAAGAGGAACCAACCTTCTCTAGATAGCTTTCCCATTTGTAAAGGTCCCAAACTTTGGGAAAGCTCAATGTTGTGTAATCACACCAAATGACATTGCCTTAGAAAAGTAGATCCATAACTCATTTGGGGGTGCTGTGAATTTGCACTAACAGTTTTGGCATGCCTAGTGGGACACTAGGGTTAGATATTTCATCTTCTCTTTGTGTCTTATCAAAAACAATAAATCTTACACCATCATGTGCCACTCACAGTTTTGGCATGCCTAGTGGGACCCAAGAGGTCTTCCAGTTCATTTTTTGTAGGTTGATGTGTTCTTGTTTAAAATTTCAGCCTTTGGAGGCACTTACAAACACATTTGGTGACTACATCTGATTAGCAACCCATCTCTAAAGTTGCAGACCTTCTTTCCATTCATTTTCTTTCATTTTTCATTCCATCTCTTCATTCTTCTTTCATTCCATGAATTTTTGCAATCATGACTTCATTTCCCTCATGGAATTCACATTCACAGGAGTAGGAGTACATTCCACCTCCAACATGTTTTTCAAATCCTCTAGAATAGCATTTTGATCAAATTCAAAACCAGTATGCATATCCATATGAGCAATGCCAAAATCAGTTTGGTTATGAAACATATCAAGAGCAAGGTTATGCATGCAATGATAGCAGTCAAATGTAAGATGATGGTCTATTGGATAAGATTCAAAAAATGGATACTGGCATGGTGCAATCAAGAGTAGTAACTCAAATGAAGGCTTTCAGAATTGGTTACAGGGAACCTTTTCCATGGGTTGTCCTTTTTACAACGAAACTACAACCCTCAAGAAAAGCTGGAATTCATGGTCGAGATGTTGCCCCAATTTTCACAATGCTATGAATTTGGTGCTAAGCAACCTTGTCAATGGGTAAGTTCTACACCACCATCTAGTTTTTCTCTTTCCATTCCTCAAACAAGAAAATATCATTTTGAATGCCAAATTCCAAATCCAACCCATGCTGCCCCAAGTGTTGAATCTATTTCCGCATTCACTACTCTTCCACCCCATCTCAATTCTTCTGTCCTTTTCCCTTCCAAATAGTCATCCCCTCCAAAGAAATAAGAAGTTTCACCTCCTCCACCACCAAAAACAAATGCAAAATTGGTTGAACTCCAACCTATTTCTCCTCTTACTTTCCCAAGTCCATGTTGGGAAGATACTCAAGAATCCAATCAAGGAAAACAAGAAGAGGAGCCCAATAGAAAAGAAATGAAAAACAATCTAAAGAGTTGGGCTGCTAAATTTGGGATAAGAAAGATCCTGTTAATGGTTAAGCCTTCAAAGGAGGTTAGAGTTGAAGAACAAGTGGTGGCCAAGGCTGATTTTATAGCAACAGAGAAGCAAGAAGATCAGTCATCAAGTTTCTTAGAGTGTAGTGTCCATGTTGGCACTCTGCAGGAAGAAGATGTTGATCCAATAGAAGTCAAAAAATCAGCCATGGAAAGGAGATCTAAAGAAGATCTTGCAGTCCAAACTTGTCCTCTAGAGCAGTAGATTGAAGAGTTTGATTTGAATAAATTCATGCTAGAGGAAGAGTTCAATCAAGAGAAAGATTGTCTTCAAGCAGCAGAGGAAGGAGGAGGTACTCCAAATCCAAAAGAAGAAGAGCACATTCCAGCTATGGAGGAGAAAAGTGTACATCTAAAAGATTTGAAAACAAAATAGGCTATATAAGAACCTTCAGTTCTTCCTTCCACTTCATCTCTCTTGAGATTTAATGTTGAGGAGAAGTTTTATCTTTCAAAATTCATGTTTGAGAATGAAGGAAACCATGGTGAGCAAGTTGTAAATCAAGAGAACACCATGGAAGAGGTTGAACATTTGCAGTAGGACAACAGTGAGGTAATGTATTTGTTTGATTTGGAGGAAATTTTTGATGGAGAAGAACCGGTTGAGTTTTTGTTGTTTTCTCCTTCATCATCCACCGTCCAAGCACATGAGCCTATTGTCATGGAGGAGAACTTTCAATTACAGCAGCCTACATCTCATAGCATCTATTTGGAATCAAGGTTGGAAGATATTAACCTCCCATGTCCTTCATTGGAGGAAGAAGGGAAAGAGCAGAAGAGTTCCACCATTCCTTCCACACTATACATTCAAGAAGATCTGCAAGAATACTCTATTTTTGGAGTTAAAATTCAAATCTATGGGCATATCAAACAAACTATACCTTTCCCAATTAAGTACTTGGCTTCATTCGAGCCAAAGGAAGAGTTTTCAACAGTCATGCTTGCTACTGAGCATGAGTATGAGCATCAAATTACCAAGGATAAGCTGTAATACCTCTACAATCTAAAGGTAGAGTAACTAAAAGAGGTATCTAATTTATTTTCAGCTGACACCTTGCTAATTTGGGTAGAATACCAGCTTCTTGTTGATTTTCCACTCATCCAACTAGTCATGTTTAGTGTCAAATCAATTACATGGCTGCCATTTTTGAATAAGGGAAGCTTTTTTGCACAACCATTTATAGAGTTTGTTTAGCTTACCTTTGCTTCCAGCTAGAGTAGAGTAGGTAGGTTTGCTTTCAGTAGAAGAAGTTTTTCTGCACACTCTACATATTCCATTTGGAGCATGTATGATTTTTAGTTTTGTACATAATTGTTTGGTGTTGTTTTGGTTTCTCTTGCATAGTGCATTCAGTGGCATTTTGGTGAAGATCAAATCCAAGTTTCAGTGGGTTTCCAAGTGGCTCAGAGGTCATATTTTCATAGTTTAGATCAGAGCTAGTTATTGGGCTTGACTCCATGCCTAATGGATGTAATAAAGGCCACTGATCATTCATCTAGTAGGTAAATGACCCCTCTGAGTTGCCAAAAGTGTTATCCAAAATAAGCTCATGCTTATTTTTGGCTAACTCCTCCTCCTTTCCCTTTGCTGGTACTTAAAATGATTTTTTTACAAATTCAAAGCACTCAAAATTTCCTGGAGATGGCTTCATCATATAGGATTTTTCTTCCCCTTTCCACAAAGGTAAAGGAGTCCTCCTACCTCATATTTTTTAAGTAATGGCTTGGTGGAGTTTGGAGGGGAAATTTTCCTTAGGCGGACCCATGAAGGTAAGGAGGAAAATTTTCCAAAGAGGCTCAGGCCGTTGGAGTGGAGGAAGAAATTGAGGACTTAGCACTTTTTGGGCTAAAAGTGCAAAAGTCATTTGCGCTCCCGCAAACCTACAAAGAAAATGAACTGATGCCACGTGTCCAATCAACAATGGGAGTCAGGTTGTCAGGAGGATTTTGGAATTGCTGCCAAAGTGGTGAAAAGTGCAAAGGCAAAAATAGAAGCACATCCCCACTAAGAAATCAAAAGTTGCCATGTGTCCACATCAGCGACAGGGATTTCATCGGTGAAATACCTTTGAAAAATTTGTCCTTACGGGAAAAATGGGCAGAATGTGATTTTTAAGGTCATAGATAAACCAGAGGGTGCCACGTGTCATCATAGGAGTGGGGCATAGAGAATATTTGGGAAAATTTTCCAATTTGAAAAAAAGAGGGAAAAAGTTCAAATTTCAACCTGCGAACCTGAATTTTTCCCTAATTTCACCATTTTTCCCTAAATCTTCAGAGGGGCATATCTTTCACTCCAGAGCTCATATTTTCATGCTTTTGGTATCATTGGAAAGCTGGAGAAATTATCCACATGATGGAATATTCAATTTTAAATTTTTATGGATATTTTCTATAAAAAAAGGGAAATATCTCTAGCATGGGAAAAAATGCTAAACCGACCCCAACCACCAAAATTAATGAAGCATGGGCCTTTTTCTTGCTCTGCGAAGCAATGTACAATGGAGTATGGTATTTTTCATGAAAACCCATCATTTTGTAGTCTATTAAATGGATCTTGTTGGTGGTTGAAGTTTTAAAATGAATTTCCAGCGTTCTCTCTCCTTTGTTATGTGTTTTCATTTATAAAAGCCAATTTTGGCTCATTTGTAAAAAGTCATTCATCATTCTTCTCTGCCTCTCCCTTATTTTCTTCCCCAGGGTAAAAAATTGAGTTTAAACCTCCTCCTCTGCTCTATAATGGCATTTTTTCCTCTTACCCATGAAATTATGTTCTATGCAAACTTCTGGAGTAAGAAAAATGTGTTTTGTGATGCATTTGTCTATACTTACTCATTTTTGGTTGATTTATTCTTGTCTCTGTTCATTTCAAGTATTTGTGCATGTTTGAATATTCATTATAGGTTTTCGAGTTGTATTCATGGAGTTTTGGAAAAAAAATTGTGTGAAATCCATCTTTGGTCTATGATGCACTTGTCCATCCTTTCCATCGCTCAACTCTCCTTGTTCCATGGTAGTTTTGATAGATGATCAGCATTTTCCTTCTCTGGTGTATCACCATTTTAGTGTAGGCTCCATTTTTCCTTGTTTTCTGCCTCTTTTTTTCTCCTTAGAAGTTAGATTAGGCTAGATTAGCTTTCCTGTACTGGAATAGCTTGTGGTAGGTAGTTTAGGAAGAGGAACTAACCTTCTCTGGAGAGTTTTCCTATTTGCCAAGGTCCCACACTTTGGGAAATCTCAATGTTGTGAAATCACACCAAATGACATTTCCTTAGAAAAGTAGATCCATAACTCATTTGGGGGTGCTGTGAATTTACACTAACAGGTTTTTCTCTAAGGACCTTTCATCACTCGCTTCGTCGTTCATCTATCACATCCAATAATTTCTCGATAAAACACTCTTTATTTTCACGGTTCATTCTTGACTACTATGGGGTCTTAATTAAATGAACCTAATCATCCATATGCTAGGGGCATTACTAACTCCCCCTATTCTCCACACTAACATATTATGATTAAAACACATTATCATATCAATAAGCACTCATCGGGATATGTCATTTTACAAATCATACATCATGATCCGTTATTACATTCATTTTATAATCATCATCATACTAACTACACATTAAAAATTCCATTTCGCAAGCATTAACAATATATAAAAGCATCACATACATTTCAACACTAATCACCACATCATACGTCATCCACCACATTACAACATTGATACACTACAAAATAAGATCATCATATATAAATCACATGTGTCCATACATATATAGAGAATATAGTCATCAGTGGGGGGAAACCCCCCTACATCATATACAATAATACTAATTACACCTCATCGTCACTATCACTCTCGAGTACTACAAGATCCATAGAACTATATGCCTCCCACTAGCATTGCATCACTATTCGTGGCCTCGATATCTCTCCACTTTCCTATGTAATAAGGTGTTCTCCATATACTGCTCTACAAAATGACACTGTAAATCCACATATCATATGTACACATCCTATACTAAAGGACCACCACCGAATAACTTGTGGGCTCATCATGTATCCCTGCATGCCTCATCCCTCTCGGCTAGTAATATAGTACACGTCATTGCTTTTATGGCCACTGGCTCAAATAAATGAGAATTTTCCCCCACAATCTCCTCTACATGCTAAAGTATCCCTCCACCGAGTACATCATTGACACATTTTGCGTCAATGTGCAGATAGATTTTTTGACTATCAGTGACCAATATGCATTACGCACATCACAAATAACACAACATTTTAGATAACCATTACCATAATATAAGCCAACAATAATATACATGACATAGTTACATATAGATACTTACGCTATGCTATAGTTGCTTCTACATTTTTAAGGGCATGGGATTCCCCCCCTCCTCATCCTCTATGCGGTAACCCCGTTGGATTTGTAAATAATGGGAACAAAAATACCCATCGATGTGTTGCCCACCATGTATGGTACTCCTCTGTGTAAACCATATCGTCTTCATTTACTGACTCTATAACCGTGTCTACCTCATCTAGACCATGGGGTACTATCTAATTTATTTTGGACCCTGGTCTATCTCTGGCCCTCATAGGTTCTCTGATAGATATCAACCATATATATGGCTCTCAGGGCACATCCTAAGCCATACCAAACTATCGTGGTACTCTCTCCACTTGGAAAATCTTAGAAACACCTGGGAATTGATCCACCGGCCACATAGTCCTCTGAATACACTATAACTCTACACCATCATCTGGCCATCCTCTGTAATTGTGGTATGGCCTCCATGTAATGGCCTAGGGCCCCATCCTATCTATCAATTCCCTATATGTATCTATGTCCATCTTAAATCCATGAATATTAATCCACTACCTCACATATATCTATGTATTAGTCCACTCTTGTCGTGGACCTCCAACTAGCCTCAATGCTACTATGTGCTCATATACCCATATATGTAATAGTGTAGTAGCTCTTATCCCACCTCTATGGTCATCATGAGTAAATTGGTATAGGTCTCTATATAGGTGGTCCAACACACACTATTCCCACAAGTACCTTGTGCTAAACTCCTCTATACATCAAAATTCGGCATGCATCTTACACAAGATATCTACTCATTCTCCGTCCACTGCAATCGATGAAGAAATTACTACTACAATGAACTTCTGCAATTGGAGAACACTAGACCTCATAATAGTATCTAAAATAATATGGTCCTTGGAAGGTACTCGAGTCCCCACAAAATATTGTCTAGCATCTCACATCTACCTTTATGTATCCTCCACTGGCATAACCTATACTCTCTCTCTCCAACAACTGGAACCATAATATATGATACAAATCCTCCAACATAACAGTCATCTCCCCTATAGGAAAACAAAAATTACATGTATCCACACACCATCTATAACATATTGCATTCAACATCGAAATATTATGGGGAACATCCCCCATCTATGTTATGTGTCGTAGGCTGGCACCGTCCATAACATCCTAATCATCATTTGACAAGCCCAACCCAAGAAAAGTACTCAAATGACACCCACTGCATAACTCCCTCAAGTGAATGTACCTCTTCACACCAAAAAATGACAACAAACACAACATTATAACACTATAAAACTCTAAATAAACTCTCTTATCACATTCATATACATTACAAATATTATTTTTCATCATTCGATACAAAATGCACACATTCTGAACCAAAGCACCCAGATGCAGACCTGGGTGCCCAACAATAGGACACTACCGGCTAGATATAGGTGCTCCTGTCCTAAGGTTCACTAGCACCCTTACCATTATTTTCCATGTCTAAACCATCGAGAGAATTCAAAATCTCAAATTTACAAAAAATCACTGAAAATGACTACTATACCATGTATTTTTTGAAAAAAAAATGCACTTACCAACTCCACAGTCATGCGTGACGCTACATAGGCTGCCACCCTATCAAACTAACTAGGACACACTACTCTCACTTGTGAAATTTTCAATCACTTCATGCTCAATCTCACATTTGTGCAAACAACAAATGAAGTGACTAAACACTTTTTCACTTCACTATTTATAGTTACCTTTTCATCACCCACTTTACTATAGTCATTATTTCATCCTTATTACCACTACTAATACACACTACAGTGTTTCTATGCCATATCTTGAGTGTTTTTACTCTGATTTATCACCCTCGTTGGTGGAATTATTTTTAGAATTCCTACCTTCCACCATCATTGAAAAAAATTTCACATGTGTTATCTCTCTTCGACATTTATCTTCCATTCAATTCATACACATTTCACTAATTTATCGCTTTCCATCTATCTTAGGCTTACTTTTAGCTTAGCATTCGTTCTTATCATCACTTTCCCTTTCATTGAACAGATGGGGGCATATCATTGGGGTTATCCTGTAATTCCCCTTATATCACCACATGTAATCAATCAACACTACTGACTCGCAATAATTAAAAAACATTTACTAATTCACTGTGCATGAAATTTCACCATTAATTCCCCCTAATGACCTAACTATGGGGGAAACAAATATACAATTTTTCTATGCAATGTTTCGTCACTTCCCCCTAATGACCTAACATGGGGGAAATAAGTGATTACAAATATTTCTATGCAATCATTCATTAGTTTCTATCGATTCCCCCTAACGACCTAACCTAGGGGGCAAATACCGTAAAATCTCTACATGAGTAATAAATCTAAGTGAATCAAAGAATTAATCAATCAACACGTTCAAACCTCTATACAGTAAAATTATTAACCATTCAATTAATAAAATTCAACATAATCGGCCTCCCTGATGACCTAACTTTGGAGATTACATTCATCACTTTCTCTCCCAGATGACCTAAATTATGGTAAATTATTCATCACTATTGTGTTCTCGCTTCTAGATGACCTAACTTAGAAGCCATCATAAATTTCACATTTTCACTTCCAAATGTCCTAACTTAGAAGCTATCACATTACAGTGACACCTGTGGAGTGGGTGATAAGAGTGACTTTCCTATACCGCTCCTATATGGGTCAACTATTTGAACAAAATTGTACGGATACAAAAACCACAAATATTTGATCTGAGTTTTTTTATA
Organism: Taxus chinensis; assembly: GCA_019776745.2. Taxonomy (NCBI): domain Eukaryota; kingdom Viridiplantae; phylum Streptophyta; class Pinopsida; order Cupressales; family Taxaceae; genus Taxus; species Taxus chinensis. The sequence continues at coordinate 647,202,038 of CM034147.1, read as the reverse complement.
GTGGCTAGATCTTGAGGATGCAGTTAGAGATTGGAGAATAACACATTTTTCTCCCTACACTCTTCCTCTGGCAGAAGGACATTCCCAAATCCTCCTGGTCAATTATTATTATACATGCATTTGAGTTGGGAACTGATCACTCCCTACGCCCATCTTATCGTCATTATATACATTCAAAATCATCAATCATATCACATTTTTCTCATCACTCTTATTTAGTGCACTTCATCATGACTAGTACATTCTTCTCATTACATTACATGGATCAAGCATGTTTATCCATGGTTCGGCACATGCTATATGGTTCTTTTAGAACGCTTATACCACCATATCTACACATGTGTGATCTACTATAACATGAGTATTATCTGACATCTCTCTCAGGTATGCATCCCTATATAATTTATGTTACCAAACTTTCCGCTCACCAACATAAATTGGGGGTGAATATAGTCACAAATTCATGCACACTTACTATTACATTTATACCGCTAAGTATGTTATTTATATATATGGATCTCATGTAATAAAAGTATTCAATAATGACCCATCCCTTAAACCTATCATCAGTTAGTCAGTCGTCTTTGGTACATTTTTCATCTGAACTAGTCATTTGACTATGGTTTTGATCATCTCTCATGGTAGTACTCAGGCGTCACCCATGGGTTAGTCAATCCTTAATCATAGGCTAGCCTATGACTAGGCCACACTTAGATATAAGTTATTGGTTTGAGCATCGGTCTTTTTCATGGGCACCTTGGTCAAGAATTCCCCTAGGCACCTAGTCGGTATGTTGGGTAAATTAGTGTGTTGTATTTCCTGTTATTGTATCCCTGATGTCATCACACTCATGAGGAAAATTATTCTAAATGGAGGACTATGTAGAATGTAAGGGTTATCTATCTACTAAGAAAATGGACTAGATTTCGGCATGCGATTACATCACACACACTGGTTAGGAAGTAGTTGTATCCATTATATTCCATCCAACATGTGCATATTTACATCAATAAAAATTTACCAAGTGATGGTAAGGCCCTTTTTCCTATTTAGCACTCGAACACCAAATGAACTACTTTGTTTATAGATATAAGGATGCATATTACCACATTGGGTTTGCATGAGGATTTTGATGCAACACTCAGTTATAAGTCCATCCATTGTGATTAACCCAAGTGACTGGGTCCTGACCCATTCAAATTTGTGCATCGTCCATTTTTTAGGTAGCATGTTCTGACGCCCCTTATTGGGATTTTACAAGTAGATCTGTCATGACAGGTTGCATCGAATTTGAAATAGGGTTTCTTGGAGACAACCAATCTAACTAGGTTGTGATTATATTGTGCATTATGGTCTAGTAGACTATGTCAGAGGCATATCGTGGTCTTTTTTATAGACCATTGCACCCATACTGCAAACCAGGGCACCCATAGGTGCTCTAGTCCTCTTCCAGGTGCCCCAGTCTAGTTAGATCTTCACTTGCTATAATTTCTTAAGTCGTGTCATCATATTCTACTCTTTCTACACATCATCCTGCTCAATTCCAACACAAATCGTGGTAATTCATTTTTAGGTTAGTAACCTATCACTCATATTTCCATTATTTCATTTCATTTAAATATCAAATAAAATCCTTTAGTGTTTACATTTCAGTTTATATCAATTATTCTATTACTGTTGCTAGCTTATATTAACTTAAATATAGATTGACTTTCATATTTTCATATTTTAGTTAATCAACTTGTTTAACTCTTTCCTTTACATTCTAGTGTGGCCATGACAAGAATATTATCTTGAAAATATTCTTCTAGAGTAGGATAGAATAACTCAAGAGTATCCATTAGGGACTTCGGAGAACCATTTTATTTGATTATGTGAGTGAAAGAAAACCAAATAATTTATCACTAATTCCTCATAAATTTCTCTCATATCCTTCATCCATTCTTCTCAAAACTAGGACAAAAGTGTATCTTTCTGAATTACCTTTCCAATGATAAAAGTCACTCATTAATTGGATATTTTTGTCAAAAGGAATAATGTTATGGAATAAATTTGAGAAATGAATACATGATAAGGTAAAGAAGGTAATCCTAAAAAGTTTTTTTATCATCTTCACCAATATCAAATATTAATAGTTCACCTTATAGGTATGATCTTGTATATTAACACCATTGGTAGTCCCTCTTGAGCTTGGATTTGACATTGGACTTCTAGTAGTGCATTCAAAAAACAACTTATTTCAATAGAAAATTAAAAAAAATATTGTCTGATTTCATTAAGGTCTTGGACCTTATTATTGGCATATTAGGTAAAATTTTCCCCCTTGCGACCTTCGCATTGAATACAAATTTGAGATCTGTTCATAACATTATCACTTTAGAAACTATAAATGTAGCCTAGATTTTATCCACAAAATCCCAAGGTGTACTGACACATCACTCAGCCTAAACTAAGTGCTCACCTAAAGCACGCAAGGGTACCAAGTCCCTCTTATGGCAGCTTGCTCAAGAATTTAGCATCATTATACATATATTCCAAATCCATAACAAATAACTAAATATGTTGTAGTACATAAACTAGATCTAGATCTTAACCATACACAAGATTAACTAAACAAGAACCATAATAATATTTACCATAAAAGATCCATGCCCAGTTATGTCAAACACTAATATCCAACCATAAAGATCCATTATATTAATTTTTGTAAAACATATAAGCTTCATACATATAAAGTATCATCACCATAGTCATGTGCACCCCACAATCTCATAGCATAACTCTAGCAAAAACATAGAATTGTCTAAACCGTGCAAGTCAATACATATTTATACGGGTGGCGAATTTCCCTTCACCACCCATGCACCTTTCAAAAATAGGTGACATGATAATAATAGCCATGTTCCCTTACATGAAAAATACAAGAGCATGCAAGCTCGTTAATAATAGATTGTATAATAATACAACACAAGTCTAATCCTATTAATAGCCTCAAAACTATGCACGAATTTTGATCTTCTACTCATCTAAAATAACCTTTTTATTCTCTTCAAGTCTTCTACAAAATGTTCTCTAAACTCCATTTCTATAATTATCCTTAAACTGAAAAATGGATAAGTATCAATTCAAACCTTCCTGGGCATAGCCCTTTTTCACTATACTTCTGTGCACATCTATGAACCCTTTGCTTGTGCACCCAATCCTTCTACATCTTTAGTACTTAGGCTATATTTCATCAGCCCAACATTACCCCACACTAATTTAATTTCCATCCTCAGAAATGGGAACCATAACTTATCTCTCCATACACAAGAATAAAGAATGAATGAATAATTTTATAAAGAATAAAAGAATACTAGGTGTTTTACTCTTCCACAGGAAGGATCAACTATGTATATTATGCTTTGATCCCTGCCTCCAAGTTAATTCCTGTCACTTAGTGCTTTACTAGTTTTATCCAGGACATCTCCTAGTACCACCTCAATTTCATCAAGTGTCATACTCTCACCTTCATTTTGTAGTATACTGAGAACAGTGGCTAGAATTGAGACCATACCTTCCATGAAATCCATTTTCTACACTACAAGTTTATCAGTGTCCTTTATTTTCTTCTTGTGTGGGTCCTGGGTTACTGGAAGCATGTCACAGTTTTTTGTTATCAATGTAATCCTCTCCACATGTCCAAGTGTTTCATTCTTTACTACTTTTTGAACCTCATCTTCTTCAACCATGTTTCTCTTCTTGAAAATCACATCTGGGGCTACACACATGTTTAATGCCAAATCTTCTTTAAGGTCTTCAGTAAGGCATTATAGCTTGTAATCTTGCATGTTATTGTTTCCTTAACCTTTTGTGCTTGTTTTTCACTTTCCTTGGGTTTTGGAATTCTTATGGGCCCTTCATCCAGCAGCATGGGGACTAATGTGCATAAAGTGCAAAGTGGATGGAAAATCCTTTGCAAATTTATCCTCCATATCAAGCCTCTTTCTCAAAATATCATCACCAATTTTCTCTACCATACTAAGTATCAAACACCATGTCACCTTAGTTATCTCTTTTTCTACCATTAGGCACTTGATCTCAATATCATTGTCCTTATTATCATCCTAACAACAATCTAATAGTTGTTTCTTTATCAATGTTCCATAGCACAACTTTAGCAGATACTCTAGTTAGAGCATTTCTTACCTACTCATCTGACATGAAAGTGGGCTTAACAGTTAGATGGTGTGAATGGAGCACCTTCTTTAACCTTTTTGAGACACAAAAATCTTCACATACATCAAATTCAGACTCATCCTTATGGTTCTGCATAGTCTATGATAATTTTTTCCATATGCATGTGGTCACTATCTCCACATCCATAATATCCCATCCATACAAGTATTTAGGCTCTAAATTACTTTGGAACGATGGATGTATGATTTTTCTTGGATCATCAACATGCCCAACAAATGGATTTTCATATGGCTCTTCCTCCTTCCCCTTTCCTGATTGCTTAAATTTTGGAATCCATGTGCCTGAATCCAATACTGGTCCTTCACCTATCTATGCAGTAGGGGGTGTGACTGATGGCTCACCCTTATCTTCTCCTATCTTCAAGCTAATGTACCCATTGTCTATGTTCTTCTCGTTTAACTCCTTTTCATCTTTCTTCACTTCCTCTTCTTGAGGATCTTCTGTATCCTTAGTTTGAACTAGAGTATTCAGCATGCTATCTCCAGATCTATCCTGCTCATCATCCCTCCTAGGAATTTACTTGCACCTTTTCTTCTTTTTAGGTTCTAATTTCACATGTGAATTTCTTGGTAACCTCCTAAGGGGTTGTGATATCCCCACGCTCTGTGTTTTTTTCTTCTTAGCACTCTTTTAAACTAAGTTTCCTCAGTAGTTTGTTATATGTCTACCTCCATTTCTCCTGTCTCTAACGCTTCATCTTCTTGTTGTAGTGGAGGGGTTACCTTGCACTTTCTTTTCTCTCCAACAGTAGGTTATTTTCTGCCCCTGTGCTCCAAGATATCACTATCTTCCTACAGTTTTTATTCCTCTCCTTCTTCTTCCTTAAGGGGAAAGGTATCTTCTTCATCTTACAATGTACCAACTGTATGCTTCCCCTTGGGCCGTCCAGGGATCTTGAACTCATTTTCAGTATATCTCCTCATTTTATAACATGGGCTTGAGTTGGATATATTCAAGGGATGCCCCTGATTTCCCAATGGCTAAACTCATTTCCTTCATGTTAATATCATCTAAAATTAATCTATTAATATATGTATACTTACCTAGATAAATGTAAGTCTTCCTGAGGGTATGGTAGTCACAGTATACTTTATCTACATTGAAAATCAATTGGCACGCATCTAAAAACCTATGTACATATGTCTATAAGTAGCACACGGTGAAGGCATAAGGGAGATTACACCAAGGACTCCACTTCCCATCCTTCATCCCAAAATGCCCAAAACAAAAGTGGTGATACACTATAAATTATACTTGTTTATCTAATATCAAAGGTAAATCCTTAGGTATTCTCCATTCCTTCTCAAACGTGGCGTGGAGGAGGTCATACCACAACTCAGCTCTCTACTTAAAGGGTCCGCTCATGGTCCCATCACATGTATACTTAGAAAATATCTCTGCAAGAGATTTCTTCTCATCAGGATATTGCCATATTTTTTCCTTAGGTCCATCAGGCACTCCAATTTCTACAAACATAAGATATAACAGGATCATGCCAAAACTTATCTTCTCAATTTAGTGCACTTCCTCAATGATGGTTTCAACAATGAAACTCACCAAGTTGTAAACTACACCTTCATTCATTTTCTTTGTTATGTGAAGCCAAAATGTATTTACATGTGACCATCACTCCTGGTTACTAAGCTTTGTGAGGAGGTGCAATGCTTCCTAAACCATTGGATACTTTTGCAACTTATCAATGTCCATTCCATGCTCTCCCTTGATGTAACCCAACACTTTCCTTATCACAATTATGCCCTCTTTATTAGTGAGGTCGTTGATCAATTCAATATGCAAAATCCTCAGTCCTATCAAAATCCCAATCATGGGTATGGTGATCCTCATCTATCGTCCAACAAAGTAGAAAAAATTCCTCATGGACTCTGGTCATCAACCACTAGAATATTTTTTCTAGTTTTCCAAAATAGGGGAGTTCATACAACTATAAAACTCCCACCTTTGACGAAAAATTCTCACCCACATCATCATACATGGCCATATCATCTATTGTTCTCTTTTTTTATTCACAACCAAAAAATTATCCAATTCATCCTTATTATCCTTCATTCTATGGTTGTAATTACTCACTTTACACTAGTAAACATGTGAGTCCCAATCATGGCCCATATAAACCCCCTTCTGGGTATTGCATCTCTAAGAAACAACTTTCAGGTGTGTCCTCCACTTCAACCTCAACTTCCTTCTACTTATTCCCCCTTGTGGCCGCTCTAGGTGCTCTCTTTGGTGCCATAATAACTATAAAGGTATGTTATTTTAACCATTTTAAGCTCTACAATCCCAAATCCATATACCCTAGCTCAATTCTACATGCCCTAGCTCAAATCCAAACCCTAATAGTTGATTTATCCTTCCCGCATGCCTTTGTGTCACTCAAACACCTTCTCCAATGGAGTGTCAGACAATCTTGTGCATTAATATGACAAATCCGATTGGTTCGAAGCTCTCTGCACTTCAAAACTCATTTGATAGCTCTCTCTTCTTCAACTCACATGAATTCCCATTGATCACAAAGGTAAAAACAATTTCGCAACACCTTATATAACTTTTTTTTTAAATGCATTTATTACTCTCCACGTACCACTATACATCACACTAACTTGATGTTTCTTCAATTTTTATGTGCTAATTTTTTCACACCATAGTCATAACCTTCTAGCATTCCTACTAATCCTTAACCAAAAACATCCTTTCACGTGCCTCTGTGTACTAAAGTACTCATGCACTATTTCTTTCACTAATTATTTCCTACTACTACAGCCTACCTCATATTACACCATGCTTCCATCCATCCATACGTGGTTTTCAATCATGAGAAATATTTCTCTATCCACACCCTTACTTAAAGAACCTACACAACATATCTTTATACATACCCATCTTCAGAGGACATTCAAACCTAGTCCATGTACCTTGTATATACTCCACCCCACACTAAGGGTATGCATAGTCCTATGTGCATGAAAACACTTAGATAGTAATCAGCTTCTAGCGTGTAAGAGCACTTATTACAAAAAACACTAAAATAAATTTAAAAAAGCATAGCAACGATGAAAGGAACCACATATAAAGGAAATGCATTAAGGAAATATAATCAAGTGGGAATATTTCCTTATTACAAACACCAAGAATACTATTTATAATAGGGCTTCAACCTAGTCCTGTTGAAGTAACTGGGAAACCATGTACCATCTAGCACCGTTAATTGGCAAGCACCTGAATCAAGTATATAATTTATAACATATAGTCCCAACTAATGCACTTTAAGCTTTCCAGGGTAGCGCAAGAATTTTTATTCATAAAGAATAACCATTTGTATAAATTTAATCTTCTTATCCTTAAAATCTTTATCATGTCATGCCTTATGCTTGGATTTTTCTTACTTCTAACTCCATCTAGCTACAGTGCACCTCTCATCCAATTGCATCATTTTGTTAATGAATTATTTAATTTCTTTCTCATCAACCAAACCTCTTACGCATGTAATACACAGGGAAGGTAATATGAACTCCACTAGTAGAACAACCTCTACACTAAAAACCAACTGAAAGGGTGTGAATTTATTCAACCTCTTATAATTTTTCCTTTATTCCCAAAGTACAACATATAATTTATCATTCTAGTCTTTCCTTCCAACATCAAAAACTTTAGTCAATGTGTGGCTCAATATCTTCTTGAAATCCTTAGCAGTTATACTAGTGTGAGCATGATAAGGTGTTGTTTTATGGTGTGCTACCATAAATTCTTCCAATAGTATCCAGATAGTCTCATTAAGGAAATGAGTACCCCTATCACTTTTAAAACTCAACGGGAATCCATTCATGATGGTAATATTTTCCCATATAAACCTTGTTACAATAACTGATGTGTAATCCTTTATAAGCATCGCTTCTTCCCACCTTGTCAGATAATTTGTACACTTTATGATGTAGCATGATGTAGTCTTGCATGCGGGTGGGAAAATAAGACCCACAAAGTCAATTGCCCATTTTTTGAAAGGTTCTACACTAGAAATTTTTCTTAAAGGTATTTCATCTCTATGCCCAGGATTTCTAAGGCACTGATAATGGTAAAATACCTTACAATATTCTTTACAATCCTTATAAAGTGTTTCCCACCACAAACCAACCAATAAAATATTGCATGCAGTAACATATCCTACATAATGTCCACCTGAAATACCTCCATGAACCTCCTCCATAATAGCTTCCCGTTTATACTCAAGTACACATCGTCAAAAAAATTCATCCCCAGCCTAGATTGTATAAGTCTCCACTAATCAAAATGTAAGGTGCAACGTGAATGGAAAGTTTTTTCTTTTCCAAAGCCTTCATCCCTTCATGCCCCACACCAGCTTACAAAAATACATCAATATCTTCTAATTCAGAGGGCACATAGTTCAATCTAAATAGTTGTACATCCAACATTGTGTCCCCGATGCTCTACACATCCTCACCAGTATTAATCCTTGATAAATGATCTGGTCTAGAATTACTCTTTCCTGGCTTAATCACCAAGTTAAAAATAAAATTCCTAGAATAACAAAATCCATTAGCATATATGCCCCTACAAAATGGGCTTGTTTACTAAGTACTTCAATGCCATGTGATCTATATAGAAAATAAAATTTGTCGCCAACAATTACTGTTGAAATTTATGTAGCATGTAGATCATTAACAAGGCCTCGCATTTTGTTGTTTTGTAATTCTGTTATGCTGGAGTTAACTTCCTTCTTAAAAAGAAAATAGGATGATTAACAATCTCATCTCTAGTATGGGCTAATACTGTGCCAATGGCCATGCTAGAGGCATCCACATATACATGAAAAGGCTTATTCCATCAAGGAAAGAACAAAATAGGCATTGTAGTAAGCCTTTCCTTGAGTGTCTCAAAAGCGCGTTGTTGCGCCTCACCCTAATGGAACTTTCCTTTAATTTATGATAATTTCTCTAAGGTCATAGTGATCTTGGCATAACCCTAATGGAACTTTCCTTTAATTTATGATAATTTCTCTAAGGTCCATAGTGATCTTGGCATAACCTTTGATGAAATTCCTATAATATCATGTGTACCCAAAGAATCCACGTACCTCGCTCTAGTTAGTATGCTTCTATAAACCCAAAATAATAGCAACCTTTGCATGATCCACTAACAAGCCTTCCTTACAAATGATATGTCCCAGAAAAGTCCCAAAAGGTGTAGTAAACATGCACTTCTTAATGTTTAAAGAGATTCTCAACTTATAGAATATCTCAAATAAGCCTTAAATTATCATAGTGATCTCTCATGAGCCCATAGACTATCCAATCATCCAATTAAACCTGTAATAACTTATGAATAAAGTCTTGGAATGCTTTCACAACAATGCGTGAAAATACTACAAGCACATTCTTTAATCCAAAAGGCATAACAGTGTATGTAAAAATTCCCCATTTAGTGGTGAAAGTTGTCTTCTCTTGATCCTCTTTAGCTATTCTCACTTGATGTATATAGAAAATCCATCACTGAAGGAGAAGATCTCGCGCCCTATAATGCCTTCTAAGATTTCCTCCGTAAATGGTGTGGGAAATGGATCTATTAAACATGTAGCATTCAAATCCCTATAATCCACACAAATTTTGATTCTTCCATCTTTTTTAATGTTGATCACCATAGAGCTGGCCCACTCTGACTCCTTGATGGGGTCAATGATTCTGAAATTCAACATCTTATCAATTTATTCTTTCACCTTGATCCATAGGTTATGATTCATCCTGTAAGGCATCTTCTTAACTAGGCATGCACCTTCATTTATCTTGATTCTCATTTTCCCTAAAGATTCATGTGTTCCTTTCAATTCATGATAGACCCTAGGGAAGATGTCTTGGAATTCATGCAATAGCTCAATTATCTTAGCAACCTCAAAGTCAGACCAATAATCTCTAATGATGGCCTCCTTAGGTTTAAAATCCATTCCAATATTAGCCTTCTTAGTTTTCCTTGGCTCATGGTAGGCACATTCCTTCTCATCTGCACTATCTAAGACCTCGCACTTACCCTCCATATACTTAGTATCCAAACTCTCCACTTCTTCATCATCAATGACATAGACCATCTGACCCTTTTCTTTTTCTAGGCAGGCATGCATAATTTGTTCGGTATCTATCTCTTCCTCTTCAAAGTGTGCCTCCAGGTATGACTCACCTAGTAATTATTGAATAAGTTCCTCATCCTTTGCACTATCTACTATATTCAAGTGATTCATAACCTATAATGCCTCATTCACAGGAGGTTTAGTGGAAAAATATTCAAATTTATGAATCATACCTGTAGTCATCTCTTGCCAATTTCTAGTCTCTCTATCCAACTCTGCATAGACATGCCATGTGCATGCGCAACCTCACAAGGTGAATTAGAGCTTGTGCACCAACAACAAAGGTGGTAAAGCTTCCTACCCCTCTGTCCAGAGTTTCTCACACTGCTAAACATGGTGTTGAATAGGATCCTTACCATGAAATTCACCGATCTAAGTAGGCACATTGCTCCAAAGAAATCTAGCAGAGAAGGCAATTCTCACTTCTCACCACTCCAAAAGATTTTCCTTATGAACCATCCACTAATGCACTATTATCCCACACAAAGTGTAAACTAACATATTCCTTCTTTTGACCTGATTTATCCATTGAAATTACATAACGTGTAGGAATACGTCATGATTTCCTTCACCAGTGTACCTTGCTACTTGGTTGTTTTCCAAATGCCAAACATAATGTGGCCTACTAATGTACATAACTACACTTCTCACTTTACACCCAACCATTTCATCAGTGTCATGTGACTAGTTTTCACATGAAACAATTGTAGTGTCACTCATAGACTATGCATCATCCCATTGGATATCTCCTTTCTTTGATAGACCAAGCACTTTAGGATCCATAACATTGCACACATAAATTATTTTCAAATCCTCCTCACTCAAAGGCTCTACATAAGGTGCACCCTTTTCATTTGGAAAAAAATGATAACGTGCTCTTCCTTGTTCTCAAAACTTATATATCCCTTGTTAAAGCATATATCAATGTTGTTTGCATAACACCAAGGGCACCCAAGCAATGCTAGAAAACTATCTACCTCAACAAGTGCCAAGACCTAAAATTCCCTAGTAAACTTGGCCCCTTGAATAGTAATACTATCATCCTTCAAAACTCCATTAGGTATGGCTTTAGTATTGTTTGCAATAAATAGAACATTTGAATATGGTTGTAATGGTGGCCTCCCCATCTGAATCCATGCATCCAAAGTGAGTACATTCACTTCTGCACCTGTATCAATCAAAATGTTACTCAAGATACATCTATCAACAATAAAATTTAAAGTGATTTGTTTGTCATAATCTAGACTATGAGGAGGTAGGTTAGCATGTAAATTTGTCTTTTGTGCTCAACACTAGCACACGAAGTCTTTTCCCTTAACCAATATCCCAATAAAGGAAATATTTTTCTTTTTGCAACATCTTGAAAACCTCCCATAGATCATCAACATATATCTAAGGAAGCTCAATTGTTTTTTCCGTTCAAACTTCCATGACTATTATTTTAAACATTGTATCTCACCCTACAAATTCCTAATCACCTCCATCATTTCTTGATACACTTCCTTTTGATGCATAGGGTCTGGATACTTGGCATGTAGTACCTCCTCCTTTGTAATGACAAGATTCTTCTTTGGAAATTCCTTGGTGCATGCAGCCTTAGTGTGTGTAGTCATCTTGACAAGTACCAACTCAATATCAGGTGCTAACTTTGACATCCACTGATCTTCCACAACGCGTTGTACTCTACCCATCCCCACGCCCTTATCCTACTTAGGCTTTTGACTAAAGAGTTCATAAAAGTATGGACATTCCTCAAAGTTTTGGTTCATTCCCTAAAAAGAACAAACAAATTTTTGAGGGCATTTGTACCTATAATGATCAAGGGATCTGCATGTATAACATGTTCCTCATGGAAATTCACTCCTTCCACCCCCGCGACCTCAGCCTCTACCACGACCTCCATCAAAGTGCCCTTCATTATGATTATTCTCATGATTCTCACCTTTTTCCTTAGAATTATTATTTGTAACATTGGTCTGTTATACACCAACATCAATGACATCATGAATATGATCAATCAAAATAAAATTATTTGTATCATGAGTGGTAGACCTACAAATCTTATAGTAACAGGATATATACTTCCTTATCATGCATTGTAGCAAAGGGAACTGACTTGAATCATGATCTAAGTGACAAATCTCATAGCCCAAAACATGGCACACACATATTTACAGGGACAACTATCCTTAGTATGCCCTTATACTTCACAATATGTGCACAAAACTCCACTGTGCATCTCATGCACTAAATTAGCTAATAATTTCTCTAATTTTTTTTTGCCATCAATGAAATCTAAGCATCCAAGAATGGGATGACCCATGTGTCTACACTCCCAACTACCTCAGTGCACAAAGTTTCTTCAAATGCTTTGTGTAGATCTGTATAAGTGTTGTGTGAGATTTACATTCTTAAGGGCATGATCAAACCTCTAATAAACCATTGATCATGTTAGCTCAGGTGAATTTCATAAGGTAACTTTGATAAGAGGGTCGTGAATCATGCATCTTTCTCTCAAACACTCTTAGTTGTACCCTACTTGATCTCCTTCAACACATTGATGCTCTTTTGCTTAAATTTAGGTATATAAAACTCTTTCAAGAAAGCATCCCACAGTGCAATATAATCTACACAAGTTTGGTCTAGATCAAATTTTCTATACAACTATACATGTTCCCTTGCAATGTAGTTGTAAAATAGCTTTCCTTACACTCTAGAGCTGTAATACCCTTCATGTGCCATAGTATCTCATAGATATGTACGTGATTTGCTTCATCTTCTATCCCTTTGTATTCTAGAAGATGAAGAACCATCTCTATATAAATATTTTGGGGCTAGTGTGGACCATGCCCACTAGATCTAGAACTTATATTTCCTTTTGTGTTCCCTCCACCCCCAGATCCACTAGATCTTGAGCCACCTGATCCTCCTGTTGAAGTAGGTAATAGACCAAAGGATTCAATTCCTTGTGCTCCAACGGTTGTGATAAACTAGACTCCCACAATCTATATATTTTTTCTACTTCCAGACATGATTCAAACATTCTGTGTTGATGACGTACTAAAAAAGATACCTCCAACGGGAATTCCAAATAAAATACATGAAAATTACACTACTAAAGATGAATAAGCTACCTAATTAACTCTTGAACTTGACTGCTAATCAACTCTATCTTTCGCTACTCTACTGCCCACACTAGCTTGCTTACTAATAATTGTCGTAGAAATTGGAAAACCAAGCACAAGGGATAGGTTTCCATGAGGGATAAAATTCACACCTACAACCCATGTACCTTCCACTGGTACACTCTCATCTGAGGTCAATGAGGGTTCTCTACCATACTTTCCCAAATGGGGGAGTTTTAGATGCTTTGGCTCCACATCTTTTACATGATCTCTAAATCCTTCATGAGCCATCTCTCTCCACAATTCCATTTGTTCCAAAAATTCATGTTGCTTCTCTAAATACCTCTCACGTGCCTCATTAAACTTAAGATGCATTTCTTCTCTCTTCCTTTCTTCCACTAGGTCTACCATATTTCACCACACATGCTCTTGCCACTATGCGTGGTGGGGTTTAGCTAGCCATAGGTTTCTCTTCCAAATCCAGGGTCACAATCAAGATCTTAATCTCCAAAGGAATGTCACATAAATAGTATCTTGTAGGATCGTACAAGAACTAAAACTCAAAAAACGCTAGACGTGAATAAGTAAAAAATGGATACTAAAAAATATAGCTATTCAAAACACCACAAAACAAATTATCCACAACATGCATCCATGTCAGATCTACATCATACAAGGCCTATAATTCTTCCTGTGTCCAAAAAAGTGTACAAAACCTCCAGTTTCTCTTTCATGAGTAAGCAACCAACCACTCATATAAATTTATATGGAAAATGATGAAGAACATCTCGTACATCTCATGATATAGGTTCTATCCAACCCACGTACGTGCATTAAAATCAGGTCCAGTGCTAAATCTGCAAGTATATTCTTCCTCTAAATCATCTAACCACTCTTCAATACTAGCCAAGGTCAACTAGTATGTCTTCATCATGCATCATCCTGACAAATAACTGAAAATATGTCTTGTTAATGGAACCAAAACCTAGCCTATATTTTACCCACAAAAGCCCAAAGCGCACTGGCACATCACTCAGCCTAAACTGAGTGTTCATCCAAAGCACACAGGAGTACCAGGTCCCTCTTATGGAAAATTTCTCAAGAAGTTAACATGATTATATAGATATTCCATATCCATAACGGATAACTAAATATATTGTAGTGTATAAACTAGATCTAGATCTTAACCATATGCATGATTAATGAAACAAGAACCATAATCAGATTTACCTTGCAATATCTATACCCAGTTATGTCAAACACCAATATCCAGCCACAAATATCCATTATATTAATTGTTTTAAAACACAAAAGCTTCATACATACAAAGTATCATCACCATATTCATGCGTGCCCATAATCTCATAGCATAACTCTACGAAAACATAGAACTGTCTAAACCATGAAAGTCAATACATATTTATAGGGGTGGGTACTTTCCCTTCAACTCCCATGCACCTTTCAAAATTAGACTACATGCTAATAATAACCATGTATCCTTACATGACAAATATAAGAGCATGTAAGCTCACTAATAATATATTTTCTAATAATACAACAATAGTCTAATCCTATTAATAGCCTCAAAACTATGCATGGTGCTTGATCTTCAACTTGTCCAAAATAACCTTTTTGTGTTCTTCAAGTCTTCTTAAAAGCTTTCTATGCACTCCATGTCTATAATTATCCTCAAACTACAAAATAGCTAAGTCCTGATTCAAATGTTCCTGGGTGTACCCCATTTCACTATAATTTCACATACATCTATGCGCCCTATGTCTACGCACCCAATCCTTTTGCACCTTTAGTACTTAGGCTGTATTTCATCATTCCAATAATAAATAAGAATAAAAGATACATTTTTTGAATTATTGTGTGCATTATTTTAAATATCCATTTTATTTTTCACAAACATTGTAGGACTCAAAAAATGAATCTAAACAAGATTAATCAAGTTGGAATTTATTGCAACACTACTTATAATTTGAATGTTACATATAATCACTTTAGATGGAATAAAATATATAACATGTAGAGAACAATATATATGTGTGACCAATATAACATAAATATATAAGGCTAAAATATCTCAAAAAATGAGTTACATAGGCCCAAAGATAATCAAATATATCACTAAGGAAGCAATATCCAACCCTAAAAGGATATAAGAAATAAAAATTCTCCACAATGGAGCCCTAGGTTGGGTGATCAATATAATTTAGGTTTACTAGAATCGAGATGTATAAAGTGGTTTTATACTAATAGCACACTAAAACCAACTATAGATATCGTAATTAAAAATAATCACAAATAAATTAGAAGATAAGACATAGTTACAAAAAATAATATACTAAGAATATCTTAGAGCATAAAATTTTGGAATAATTTAAATTCTTAAGATAAATATGTGTTTAGAGCGATTTATATTTTATTACAATTCAAATATATTACTTAGAAACAAATAGTCGAAAAAAAGTTCAAACAATGACCTAAAGTAGATCTAAAAAACAACAATAAGGAGCCTTGATTGAACTGTATTATTCCTTAAGTGGCAAGACTAAAATTGTACTATTACATATCCAACAACTGTCACATAGTAAAAAATTTATTTTTGATTATAATCATTCTTTTGAAAATTTTTTAGTATAGCATCATCTTTTGATTGTAACCCTTCTTCTTTTTTATTGAAAACGATTCCCTTCATAAATGACAAGTTTTTTTTTTTTTGTTTTCGACATGCAAAGAAAGGGTGAAATATTTATCCAACATGGTTCCCCCACCTAATAGTGTCATATTCATCTGCAATTACGATTGAGCCTATGAATGAAAGAAGTATTTTAATAATATCCATGAGACTGACTAGTCTATGGGACTAAAAGAAGTAGAAAAAGATTGTTATGCAACAATAACCATATGACACTAGGTTTCTCAACTATTCTTACATGAATGAATTGATTTAATTACATCCATGAGATTAAATGGTTTAAGGTGCTATTGAAAAATCCAAAGTACTTAAAGATTTATGGGATTAACGGTATCTTTTAGAAGGTTTTTCCTTCTCTTGTTGATTTGGTTTAACATCTACACCAAACATTTTATTTTATTTTCCTCAAATATCTCTACCGTAGAAGATACTTTTACAATTTCCAAATACTTGGATTTGATGTCTATATAACTTGGACATTCAAGGATGAAATAATCCTCCATTTGAAATTCCCCTATAGTGCATAAAATACAAGTTATCTCTTCCTTTTATTCCTTAGGTATTGTCCATCTTCATGTCTTGCATCTATAAGAGATAGTCCTTAATTGATTACTACTAATATTTTCTCTTTGTTTAATTCAATCCCTATATATGCTTTTTCACAATGTTCATATGTCGTGTTAAACTCTGTAATATAGTATTGGTGTTTCCTACTTTTTTCTTCTTCCACAACATTATTCACAACTTTTCATCCACATAGTATTTCATGTATTTATTACTATTTGGGCATTAATATAATTTGGCATCCCATTTACTCATCCATATTTGGTTTTTATTCATCCATATGTTCTTTTATCTACATAGGCCACTTTTCAGTCTGTATGTTTTCTATTTTTATCATGTAACATATAATTTTTACTATAGTGGTTTTTGTTGGTGTGTGGGATCCTATATGTCCTTCACACATATATGCAGGGTCATCTCACATGGGTTAGGTTTAGGGTTTCTTGTGTGTCATGCACTAGGGTTACTCAGCACCCTATATGTATCCCTTCATTTGACATTTATGAGTATGCCAAGACATCTTACTATCTTTTCTCTATGTGCAAGCTTTGTTATGTTATGCAAGCTCTTCCTTTGATTGATCAATTCCTCCTTGTGATTATGCTGGAGCAATTACATTTTCTTCAAAGTGCAAATTTATCATAGTGCACAGTTTTCAATACATTTCTCGCTAACTCTTTCATGGTATCAAAGCTGAGATTGGATAAAATTGCATTTGTCATCTGAGTTGTAATAAATCTTGGTTTTGTTATTCTTTTACTCTTCATACAAGTTTCTTTCTATCATTATCTTTTGGAAATTTATTGCTAACGTTCTTGCTCTTGGAAAGTATTCAGTTTTTCTGTGTTCTTCGTGCATGTGTAGATCTCCTCAATTTTTCAGGGGTTTTATAGCTACATTTAGCTAGCTGTAGCTAAATCTAGCAGATCATCCAAAATAGAGTATTTTCTACTTTTTAAATTTTTTTATTAAACTGAAAAATTATAGATCTTTGGTTTTTTTGGCTCTCTATGTTTTCATGTTGTTTTACAAATTTAGGTTCAAAATTGCAGGTTTAGGTGTTTGGTGTTTTTTTCTTAGCCCCGAGCTCTCGCCATTCACCACCGAGATCCTAATCAAGCTCTCTCATCTCGCTTTGAGCTCCACCAAGCTCCTTCAAAGGTTAAGGCAAGTTTTGATGTTTATTGCCCTGGCCGGGTCATTTTTCACCCTGGCTTAGCCATTTTATTTGCTAGTGAGCTCCAATCACTGTGTTTGGCCTTGAACCAAGCCATTTTCCCATCTTCGAGCTCATGTTTAACTCGCATTGTGTTTCCATATGGCCAAGTCCTGAGAGGTCGAGCTTGCATTCCCCTTTGGCTCCGGCTCCCGCATGCCCTAATCCCCGTGAGCTTCTTCTGGCTTCTCTGCCTCACCCTTGGTTTGTTCCTTTCCTCGACATGTCTTCCCCTCACCTTTGTGCATACCCGTTGGAACCAACTAGTTCCCACACTGAGCCCATCCTCCTTGTCGGCCTGCTCTGCTGCACCACCCTACTCAGGATTATCCTTGGTCTCTAGCCAACTTTCACCGTAAGTTACAATTTATTTATGGTAAGTTACTTTTTTAAATATTTTGGTGGATTTTTTAAAGTGGGTAGTTAGGTTTATTTAAGGCAGTTTCTTCTTTTTTATAAACGGTAAGTTTTTTAAAATATTCAAATTTGGTGTTTTTTTAAAGTGGATTTTTTTTAAAAAGGGGAGTATATTTAAATTTTCAATTAGGATTTAATTTTTTATTAGATATTAATTAGTTGAAATTAATTAGATTTAATTTAATTAAATATAGTTTTATTAATTTCAAAATTAACCTTCTTTTTTTATTAGGTTAAATATTTTAAAATTGTCCTTATTAACGTTTTTTTAATCATTTTTTTAACTCCAAAAGCTCTAAAATTAGCTAAATTGGCGTTTCAAAATGGTAAATTTTTAAAAAGCGTTATTGTCTATTTTTTTACTAATCATGCGCTCAAGTTTGCAACAACACTTTGAGCACCTCTTTATCTTCCACGTGCCTTTCCGGTGTTCTGAAGATCATCCAGACTCATCTTGAGTTCAAAACATTATATTTTACCCTTATTATTGCTTGTGACTAGTGAGCACATCCACCACAGTTTACAGCAAGGGGGTATCCTTTGGGATGTGAGACACTTTTTTCTCACAACCAAGATTTGATTTCACCTCCTTCCTATTTTTTTGTAATTTTTCTTGTATACAGTGTCACTTTTTTGCGCTCCACAAAACACGATTGTGGTCTCCTCTCTTACGCATTATTATGCTGATTACAAGGTGAGTTACCAAGTGTTTCTAGACACATGCTTGTACTCGATTGTATTCAACGCACTAAACTATAAAGTGTCGAAAGCAGGGGGTTATTATATTGTCCTAGATGGTTGTGTTTCTTTTTTGCATTCCTTCTCTCTCTTTTCACTATGGATGCAATTTCAATTCCTTTTCTTATGTCATTAAACTTATTCGAATGGATATCTAAATTAATTATGAAACTAAGGGGTAAAGGTTTATTCCGCATCACCATGGGAACTGAGATTGAACCAGATGACGAACCTAAAAAATCTAAGTGGTTAAACCGTAGTGATGAAGCTTTAGGTTTTCTTTGCATGTCCATTTCTCCTAACTTTCTCTTCCACATTGAGTCGTCCAAAACACCTAATTCTGTGTGAAAATGTTGGATGGTATGTTTGGACAACAAGATGACATGAGAGTGCATGAGTTAGAAAATGAACTACTAAGGTTAAATCCTAGTGATTTTGATAACCTACAAGCATTCTTCTCTAAGTTTGTCCACACTAGATTGTTGTTAAAGGAATGTCAAGTAGAGAAGAAATATCCTCAACTAATCTTATCAATTCTATCTAATTTAGGTCCTAAATATTTTGTCTTTGTGTCAAATTTTTACACTACAAAATCTACCTTGGGAAAGGATGGGAATATCCCCTCTATTGACTGTTTTTCAACCCAACTCATTCAAAAACAGGACAAACTAATTAAAATGGGGTCTATCAAGTGCAAGTCTCATGCCCTTGTATCAATTACTACTAAGGAAAAGAAGACTGAAATGAAGCAAGAAAAATATGATCAACCTAAGAAGGAAACCAAGACCAAAATGAAAATTAACATGAACACTTCAACTTCTGATCCTAGAGCATAGAAAGACAAGTATTTGTGTTCCTATTACAAGAAGATTGGTCATAAAGAGCATACATGTATGAGAAAACAAATTGATCACCTTACTCATTTACTTGAGAAAAATCATATAGGTGTTCCTGAGTCTATCAAACAAAATGTCCTAAGTCTGATTCTTCTATTGTAAAAGGTTCTAAATCTGATAAGAAGAAAGGAAAGGCCCTTGTAGCCAAATTTTCTCCTTCATCAATGTGGATTATAGATTCCACTTCCTCGCACCACATGGCTTCTTTGCATGTTGAGTTCTCCAACATTGAGCCTTGTGGTATGTCCCAAATCACGATGGGTAATGACACGACAGTGTCATTTTCTGGTAGTGGATCGGTAGAGATGGATGGGGGAACATTCAACCAAGTGTTGAGTGTTCCTGATATCTCTACCAATATCCTATCGGTTTACCAAATCACTCACATTGGTGAAGGAATGAGAGTGAAATTTGGTCCTAACTCAATGATTGTTCGTAAGCTTAATGATGACACTACAGTGGCTAAGGGAAAGGCAGATCACCATTCATGGTTGTATACCTTTTCCTACTTTACTTCTAATTCTACACCCACTACCTTGCTCACTCATGTAGATGAGGTTAGTAAGCTATGGCATGAGTGTTTCAGACATCTAAATTATTGCTACCTTGAATAATTGAGCCAAAATAAAATGGTCAACGGGTTACCTCGCGTCAAGTTTTCTAAGGGTCTTTGTGAGGGTTGTACCCTTGGAAAGCATCTTGAAAAGAAATTTGACAAAGGAAAATCCTGGAGAGCTAATTGTCCTTTGGATCTTGTTCATAGTGATATTTCTGATCCATTTCCATCTCCTTCATTTACTAGAGATCTTTATGTGATGACCTTCATTGATGACTATTCACAACATACTTGGGTATATTTTCTTAAGATTAAGTCTGAAGTCTTTGAGCATTTTCAGAACTTTAAGGATCTTGTTGAGAAATAGGCGGAACGGTCTATTAAGGTTTTTTGAACCAACAATGGACGTGAATATGTAAACAATAGGTTCATGGATTCTTTACTTCTGAAGGGATATCCTTGCAACATACAGTTGCATATAGACCTTCGCAGAATGGAGTAGCAGAAAGAAAGGATCGTACTCTTAAAGAGATGGTCACTTGTATAATTCACTCGAAGTCTCTTCCTCTACAATATTAGGCTGAAGCAGTAAATTATGCTAATTAAATTTAGAACCATGTTCCACATAAGGTAGTAAGAGGGATAACACCCTTTGAAGCTAGGTTTGGATGCAAGCCTAATGCTAAGCACTTTCAATTCTTCAGTTCTAAGGCTATGGATCAGATTCCCAAGAAGAAATGCAAGGAATTGGAACCACAATCCAAACCTTGTATCTTTATAGGGTATCCTGATGGTGTGAAGGGATATCAATTGTTGAATCCTACTTCTCATGATATTTTTATTGAGAGAAGTGTTAAGTTTGATGAGTCTTCTTTGACTTCTACTTCTCTACCTATTGAGGTTCTTCAACTTGATGATTCAGATTTTGACTCATCAGATGATGATGTTGTTGAGCATACTCCTCTTCTTGATCCTCCCAACCATCAAAGCCTTAAGTCTTCTGATTTTGATGGTAGTGATGATGAGGTTTATGTCCCTTATCACTCTAGTGATGAATCTTCTGACTCAGAGCCTGATCCTCCTGGTCCTCTTTGGGCTAGGAAAATTCTACAAAGTGTTGGAGATTTAGTTGGAGATACTTTAGATATGAGACATACTCACTCATATTTCATTGGACCCCACTCTTTCTTTGCCTTTTCCTCTGATCCATAGTATTTTCAGGATACTTCTTGTATTCCTGAGTGGGATTCTGCCATGGATGAGGAGTATTCCTCTCTCATGAAGAATGATATTTGGGATCTCACCCCTCTTTCGAAAGGAGGAAAAATTGTTCGGTCTAAGTTGGTGTTCCGAACAAAGTATGGAGTAGATGGATATGTCGAAAAGTTTAAAGTGCGGTTTGTAGCTAAGGGTTTCTCCCAGATATCTAGGGTTGATTATACTGAAACTTTACTCCAGTTGTGAAGATGACTTCTATTCAACTAACCCTGGCAATTTTCATAGAAAACAGATGGAAATTCCATCAAATGGATGTTAAGGGTGCCTTCCTTCATGGTGACCTATAGGAAGAGATCTACATGGAACAACCTCTAGGTTATGTCCATGATCCCTCCCTCATTTGTAAGTTAAATAAGTATGTTTATGGCCTTAAACAAGCCCCTCGAGCTTCATATGCCAATATGGAGCCCTTTTTACTTACATCAGGGTTTACTAGGTGATACCTTGATCCAAATGTTTATATTCTATGGAAAGATGACTCCATACTCATTCTTTTTCTCTTTGTTGATGACTTGTTGATCACAGGTACCTCTTCCTCTATCATTGATTCTATGAAGACCGTGTTGTCCAATAGGTTTTCCATGACTGACTTAGGTCTACTTCATTACTTTCTTGGGATCTAGATTTCACAACCTAACTCAGGAATTTTGATTTCGCAACCTAAGTATGATCTTGACTTTCTTTCTCATTTTCAAATGTCTGATTGTAAGTCTTCTCCTACTTCTTTTCTTTCTGAGGTTAAGTTGGTTTCTGATTTCTCTACTCCCATGGTTGATGTTACCCTTTATCAATAGTTGGTGGGGAGCTTGATTTTCTTGACTCACACTCGACCGGATTTATCTTATGTTTTTGGGATCATGTCCAGATTCATGCAAGAGCCACATGAGTTGTATTGGAAAGTAGTGAAGTGGATCCTTCATTATGTTTATGACACCTATACTGATGGTATTCATTATTATGGAGTGGATATTGACTTGATTAAGTTCACAGATTATGATTGGGCCACTGACTTAGATCATCAGAAATATACCTCTGGCTACAGTTTCTCTCTTGATTCGAGTCCTATTAGTTGGTCTAGTAAGAATAAGAATGTAATTCCAATCTCATCTACAGAGGTAGAATACAAAGGAGTAGTTAACGCTACCATAGAGGCTATTTGGCTACAGGGTATTCTGATAGAGTTTGGCATCCACTTTCGTTGGTCCACCATTATCTATTGTGATAACATGAGCACTATCTCAATTTATAGAAATCCAGTTCAGCATCAGTGGATAAGCACATTGAGATCCATATGCACTTCATATGAGAGCTTATTCATGATGGTATCATCAACATTCAGTACATTTAGACAGTTGGTCAGATTGTAGATATATTCACCAAGCCCTTCACTGAAGTGAAGATTCTACACTTGTAGTCTCTTCTTAGGGTGAGGTCTTATGCAGCTGCTCATCTTCTTCAGGCTATATAGTCCTTCTCTTCTTCTTCTAGTAATATATTGTTTGTACATGGGCACCTTATTAGGCCTTTAGTTGACGGGCCCCATTGACACATCTTTCTTAGTTGTTTAGGAGTTTCTTCCTTTTTACTTGGCTCATCATAGCCACTACCCTAGCTTTGATGAAGGGGGGTGTTGGTGTGTGGGATCCTATATGTCCTCCACACACATATGAAGGGTCATCTCACATGGGTTAGGTTTAGGGTTAGGTTTAGGGTTTCTTGTGTGTCATGCACTAGGGTTACTCAACACCCTATATGTATCCCTTCATTTGAAATTTATGAGTATTCTAAGACACTCCACTATATTTTATTTATGTGCAAGCTTTGTTTTGTTCTACAAGCTCTTCTATTGATTGATCGATTCCTCCTTCTGATTACACTGAAGCTATTATGTTTCCTTCAAAGTGAAACTTTATCATGGTGCATAGTTTTTGATATTATTCTCACCAACTCTTTCAGTTTCCTCTAGAGAGAAAGTACCTATTTCGACAAGGATTATTTTATAGGGAAATGTAGTCTTGATTCTTAAATTATTATTTTTATCCACTTTTAGATCCTTTATATTTTATCCATTTTTAATTTTCCATTCCAGTAGCATATACCTTGCAATTATACAACACCATCATGACAAGTAACATAAATAGGATCTCGATGGTTTTCTAATCCCATGGCTCAACATTCATCCACCTATTTTAGAGTGTAAAAAGATATATCCATCCTAATTGTATTCTCTCCATCCTACAATTATCCCAGTTGAGATTGTTATGAAAATCAAGGCCAAAATACTTGTATTATAACACCACTTCAAGAGACTCTCCTACAAATTGAAAATCGAGATGTTGTTTGTTTCTTTTCACTAAGAAAACCATAGTTTTGGTTTTTCCAATGTTTACCTACATCCCCACTTCTTTATAAAATATCTCTAAAGAATTAAGGTGATCTCTTAAATATAGGATTGTCTCTATCATTAGTGTTGGTGCAATATTTATGTATATGCACCTTTTATTTTAAATTTACTTAGCTTTATTTGAGATTTGTTGACTTAGAATTGTTATGCATATTTCACCCCCTAGGAAAAATATTGGATCAACCATGATCCCGCATAGGAGAAAACTTATTCAAAAGTCAGACAGAAAAGGGCTTCAAAATTGGCTAAGTATAAAGGTTAAAGCTGAGAATTCCAAGTGTCAGTATGGCACTGATTCAAGGGATAAATAGAGAAAAGGTTTATAAATGAGTGCCGGAATACTGCGTGCCCCAGGGGAAAGTAGACCATTGAGGAAAAGTAGGTTCTTTTCCCTTTGTTATCAAAAGGGGTAAAAGTTACAAAATGGCCTACAACTCCACCCAAGGAAAAAGTTAGCATTCGGGCCAGAGTCAAAGCCAAGTGGGGAATCAGAGGAAAGGGAAAAATATATATTATGGACATGTAGGCCCAATTTTTGTTCCAATCTGGTTGCCACGTGTCCCATATCAAATGGGGACCCATTTTTCAAGTTGTTTTCCCGCCCTCCTATATGGACTCGATACAAATTTTGAAGGGGCATATCTTTTGACTCAGGGATCGAAATATTACAAATTTTATGCTATTGGAAATATCTCAGCATCATCCATGCCATGGAGGTCTAAAAAATTAATTTTGAGGAGGTTAGGTGAAGAAAAATAGAGTAAACATCTTTGATATTTCAATGCATGATCTTCTTGCCTCAACAACCAGATCAGATTTGATCTATTTCACTGTTTCCTCTTCCTTCAAGGCACCAAACCAAGGATTGGTATGGTAAAGATGTATTTGGGGAGATATTTCATCAGAGGCATTAATAGTAGTGGTTTAGCTTCAACCTACTTTTCCCACTTCTCTCTCTTCTTCTTTCAGGTTGAATTTATAAATACGAGGGCAACATTCATTATAAAGGGTAGGAAATTATTTGTTTTGTTTGCTCCCTTCTCCTCTTAGCAAAGGGATTTGTTGGGTTTAGGCCTTCCATAAAAAATTACATTACGTTTCTACCTCTTGGTTTCTTTGTAATGGACTGTATCAATCTACAGAGCAATAAAACATGTCTATGATCGATTTTAGATCCTCTCTTGTCTCTTTTGCTTTCATCTGGTCTCCCATTATATATTTGGCTATATGTTCTTGTTTATTGTATGCATTTTGTTGGTTTGTGTCTATTAGAAAAATAAGTGTTCATCATTCCTTTGGTGCATCACCCCATAGTTTAGATTTGTTTTAATTTTTGTATTCCTTCTATCCCTGTCTCCTTGGTAAATTTTAGATTAGGATTAAGAACAAACCCTTTGCAAGTTTCTACATGTGCACCTAAATAGAGGAATAAGGAACCAACCTTCAATCTTGAGAGCTTTCCCATTTTGCAAGGTCCCACACCTTGGGGAAAGTTCAATGTTATGCAATCATACCGAATGAGTCTGCCTTAGAAAAGTAGATATTTTAGAGCTCATTTGGGGGTGTTTTGATTCTGCACTAATAGTTTTGGCACACTTGGTGGGACTAAGAAGTATCCATATTATTATAGTAAGGATTAATGTACACTTGTGATTTTGGCTTTTAAGAAGCCTTAATATTATACATCTGGTGACTCCAAAAGAAACAAATCTACTAGTTTCAGTAGCCCAATCTTGGGATATTCATGAGAAAAACCCTGTCTAAAGAAAGGAAAGAAGGTATATTTGAATACTTGCATCTATCCCTAGGCATAGAAAGGAGAGGAAGAATATTTCAGAGGTATCCATCTCCACCAAGCAGAACCTTATCAACACATCCACTTGCAAGGCCTTTCTTTTAGTCTGCAAGGATTCTTAGGCCAATAATAATGGCACAACCAAATCCATATGTCAAATTCATCGGTAGTAGTCAACTCGCCTTAAATGCACAAAACCCAATTCCAATTGCAGCATTAAAGATCATCCCATATTTCACTGGGGAAAATCAAACTTCTCCTGGTGACCATGTCTAAGATATTGCAAATTTCTATACAATCCACAAGATCCATGAGTTGGAAATTGTAGTCAAGTTGCTCACCTCTTCAGTCAAAGGGAAAGCTCCACAATGGTCTAGGAGTATTGAAGCAGACTCTATCCAAAACTAGAACCAACTGTGCACGAATCTTCAAAATTATTTTGGGGAAAAATGTGATAACTTGTCTTTGTTGGAGTAACTAACAACAATCAAGAGAGCCCCGAATGAGCAACTAACAAACTTCAACCTTAGATTCCAGTAGACCTGGGATAGGATTCCAACAGCAGTAAAGCCCACTAATGAAGGTGCCTTCTTATACTTTCTTAGGGCTTAAAATTATGATATTTCTCTGATGATTTAGTCAATGGGGGGCACTACATTACCTATAGACTATAGCCTCTCCATAAGGGATGAGAACCATTTGATTCAAGATGGAAAAATCACTCCTAGGCCATCCATGCCTCTATACCCTAAGTTAGGAAGCCCAGATACTAGCCAAGCACCTACATTAGCTCCTAAACCCACCCCTAGGATTCAAATATCAGCTGAAGCTTCCACTTCATCATCTAATACATCTAAAGAGCTTTAGGAAGTGATGAAGTAACTTCAGAACTTTGGGAATGACCTAGTGACCATCAAAAGACAACAAGCTCAAAGTTCCAGGCCATACCAGCCATAGGCTCAATATCAAGCTAGACCCCAGTATCAACATAATAGGCCACCACCTCAGACTGTAAACTAGAGCCAGAACCAAGGACATCCCCAAGCTACTAGACTTTTCAAGTTGTATGATCCTAATACAACTTCAACATCAAGAGCATTGGTCCCAACAAAAAACAATATGGCACATGAACATGATTAGTGCTTTCCATGCGATCAGCAACATAACCAATCAACATGTTTTAATGGTGCTCTAAATTAGACCTTGATGGTGCAAACCAGTGTGGTGCCATAAGAACCTATCCAAGAGGGATATCAGTAGCAAAGATCTGAACAAGGTGGACCTTTAGGAGAAACTCTGCTAGTAAATTGACAGGCTAAAGATTTCTATGGGATGAATCAATTCCCTTCTCAAAGTGTAGCTGCCAATACATGGTCCAAAAAGAGAAATATTGGAGAAGGCCAACAATGAACTCAGGTGAACCTCAACCTTCCATCACTCCACAAGGTCTTGGTGCTCCAAGTGCAACTCCCAACATGTTGAACCAATCCAGACCACCTTCTAAACCTAGTCAGGCACCGATTGTAACAACCCATGTGCAAGAAAGAAATGTGTCTAGGAAGGGGTAGAAAAAAGATAGCTCATTCAATATTATTGAGCTGATGAAAAGGAAAAGTGTGAACATTTCACTATGGGAGTCACTAGCCATTCCAGGGTAGAGGGATCTATTGCAGACTGCCATGTAGAATTGGTTAAGTTCAAATCACCCCCCTAACTAGCAAGAGAGAGTGCTTGCTAATGCGGTTCAACAAGGGAGAAACCATGGAGAACAAAAAGGTAAGAACTTGAGACCTCCTCCCTTCTATGTCTCATTGATTATTGGAGAGAAATTGGTGCATAATTTTATAATTGATTCTAGAGCTCGTAGTTCTATGATGCCCAAAAAAATAGCTAATCAGTTGGGTCTCCAATATGAGGTCATCTATAGATGATTAGTCCAATTATATGGGACAACAATGACTATTGTGGAAATCATAAAGGATCTGAGTCTCACTCTACACACTTGCCCTAATGTGACTTTTTTGTAAAATGTGTCAATCATAGACTTGCCACCACATTTTGCTTTATGTATATCTAGAGACTCCACTTCCCAAATTTGAGGCTACCTATCTACTAATTGGTCACATATGCTCTTTTAGAAAAGGTATGGGGCAAAGGCCACAATAAGATATGAACCTATTGCTGATTATCATATTGAATCCTATGTGCCTATCCCAATCAATGCCAACTGCTCATATTTTGATCAAGAAGACCTCCTAAACACTAATGAAATAGATACTAAGGTGGGAGGTGTCCCAGACTTGTCCCTAGATGAGTGGGCCAAAAAAAACATGATTTTGACTCCTTTAAGGAGATGGAGGAATATAAAATGGGTGTTTACTGTCTACATGAAGAGAATCATCCTCTTCCCGACCTAATCAATCCATAATACAAGGATGATAATGAGGTATGGAAATTATTCTTTGATGTCTCAAGGAGTAGACAAGGAGCTAGAGGAGGAGCCATGATTGTGTCCCCCAGAGGTATGAGATATTATTCAGCCTTCAAATTCTAGTTTTCTTGCTCAAATAACACTATTGAATATGAGGTTTTAGTCTAAGGTCTTCATTGGACAAGGAAGCTGGGAATAAAGAACTTGGAAGTATTCGGTGGCAGTGAACCGGTTTCCAATCAAGTTAGAGGACTAAATGTTGTCAAAAATGACCTTCTCAAGAACTACAAGAGTAGGGTATGGGATCTCATGGAGGATTTTGAGGCCTTCAGTATTGTGTCCATACCTAGGAAGAAGAATGAAGCTGTTGACAAACTTGCAGCAGTCAGGGAAACATTTTATGTGGTTGACATCATAAAAAGAGTTAGAGAACAACGACATATCCATGTGGTTATGAGGCCAGCAATGCCACATAATAATACATGCTGACAGGTGTTTGAGAATGATCAATAGATCATTAAATTTCTACAAGAAGAAGCTGAATTCTCATATATAAACCAAAGCAAACTAGAGCAGCAGTACATGAATTAGATAGTACAGCTACTTACAAATAAGCTTCCCAAAGGCTTAGTGACACCGGAATCTATTTTCAATCTTGATGATCAGTTTAGAAAGGATAAGGCTAACATGTAGATCAAAGGAGAAGATTCAGATTCACTCCCAATTGGAGAAGACAAAACACTTCAAATTGGAAAGGTGGACACCAAGCAAGAAAGGTATGAATTCATACAACTTTGCCAATAATTTCTTGATGTGTTTGCTTGGAGTTATGAAGACCTAAGAGGGTTCAATCCAAAGCTAGCACAACACACAATTGAATTGGATCCAATTGCTTATCCCATAAGGTAGAATCAGAGACCAGTCAACCCACATATAGAGCCTCTGATGAAGAAGGATCTGAACAAGCTGATAGAGGAAAGCATCATATTTCTAATCAAACATTCAATTTGGGTTGCAAATTTGGTCCCAGTCAGGAATAAAAATGGAGAAATCAGGTTGTGTGTTGACTTCAAGGATTTGAACAGATCCTCCCTCCAAGACCACTACCCACTCCCTTCAATGGAGTAGATCTTGCAAGTAGTGTCTGGGTCAAAAAGCTTCTCCCTCCTAGATGGCTACTCAGGGTACAACTAGATCATGGTGAAAGAAGATGATCAATTCAAAACTACTTTCACCACTAAATGGGGCACCTATGCATACAAAAAATGCCATTTGGATTATCTAATGTTGGGGTTACCTTCCAAAGAGCTGTGGATATGGCATTCAAAGGGCTAATCAGCAAAATAGTGCTGATCTATCTGGATGACATCACTATGTTCTCCAAAAATGTAGCAGACCACCTTTTTCACCTAAGGCAAGTGTTTCAAATATGTAGGAGATTTGGGATATCTTTGAACCCTAAAAAATGCATATTCTTGGCCCATGAGGGTAGGATTTTAGGCCATATTGTGTCTAAGGAGGTTCTTGCAATTGACCCAGAGAAAGTTGAAGTAATAATGTAACATCCCCATTTCAAGATACTAGAACAAGGGATTTTTTTATTTTTTTATTTTTTTATACAACGTTCTCTGTTCTAAATTATGTAATTCAAACACACATTCAAGTTTTAATAATTGTTCTCTGTCCAATTAATGTAATTTAGATCACACAATTTCTTTTTAAAACCAATGTTCTC
Source organism: Taxus chinensis (assembly GCA_019776745.2). Lineage (NCBI taxonomy): Eukaryota > Viridiplantae > Streptophyta > Pinopsida > Cupressales > Taxaceae > Taxus > Taxus chinensis. Next base: position 647,171,789 of record CM034147.1, on the reverse strand, counting down.
TGTTCACATATTTACAATATGGAACACACATTCAATGCCATTCAATCATATAACAGATACCATATGCTGCTGTAAATGACTCAAAGAACTACCGATCTCCCACTTTATGGCTCGGAGTTTCAGGGATCTCTCATTTCATGACTCGGTGACTTACCGATCCTTCATGTTAATCCATGCATTGTATACTAAGTATACAGGGTTCTCTTACCATTTCTGGTTATCGAAGTGATCCATTTTAGAGGCCTATCTGAATATCTATTATTGATATTCATTTTATATCCTGCTTCTTAGACTAGATGATTAGGACACCGCAACTAGCAACTTGCGATACTTTGGCCAAAGATTTTCACATGCTTTACATGATCATATTCCCAGATGTTATACACATCAATGGAATATGTCCTTCACCTCACTTCATCTATTATCTAGAATGGTCTTTCCTGATCTCTGTCAATCCTTCCACCCAAGGTCAAGCTCTAACCCCAACTAGCAATATGAACGAGTATAGGAAGGCACTCATGGTAACTAAAGGTACGTAGACATACTGTGTCATTCCTAGGTGACTACGTGTTTCTAGTTACATTTAGCCCTCCGTAGTCACTCCATATATGCGATCACATTCCTATCCTCGTCAAAGTAACTTAGTCCCAGCTTATGTAAACTTGATGATTTGATTCGGGAGGGCATTGTAACATGTCAGCTACAACATTGTGTCGTCATGAAGGCCTCGCCTTCATGAAGACACCATATTACAGCTGATGTGTGTCAAGGTCCTACGGAATCCTCTCCTCAAAGAATACACATCCAGCTTTAGTGTAATTGGATTTAATCTTAAATATTTAAGATCAATTTTTAGCAACCATGATGATCCTTTAAACTCATTGTTTGTTAAAGTTGTATATAGCTAAGAGAGACTCAATTTGTCTTATAGCTTAATATACGTTTACTCCTCCATACCGAAGGATCACATATTTCCATCTTGGTTCTTTACTATAAGCTTCAAACTAAAAGTCCACTACAGCTGAATGTAGTAAGTTCAACCTATTAAACTTAACCAATTTTTATCCACAACTGTATTTAAATTCAGAATTCTATATTATTAGACATCGTTTATACGAGGTCTATTCTTAAAATAACGTATTCAACTATTCTCCTTAACCTTACTTCAATTAAGGTTTGTTACGAATAGATATGTTTCCTCATTTCTAATATCCTTTGAATTTAATCACTACGAGGATATTAACGAAGTCTGAATACAAGGTTCAGCTACCCCTTTTGTTATTTGATATTCCTGAGCTTATAAAATAATCCCGAATATCATTCAATTAAGAGTTCATATTCATTTAAACCCCTTTTCAATGTCAGTTTAAAATTCATATTAACCCAAGTATGAACTAATTGCACATTCCAACTTAAAAGTTGTATTCAAGTAAGATTAGATATTATGTCCATTTAAAATTTATCCACTATCATTTGAATAATTCCACATCAATGAATAATATGATATTCTCAATCTTATTCAAACAATTTCAAAATGTTACAGTCATTAAAATATCACACCTTTCCTTGTATTCAATCCATAAGATTTATAATCTATACAATTACCATTCCAGCCAAGTAGACTTCATATACATCAAACAACATTACAACACATAAGGGAAGAAGAATGCAACTCCTTTTCCCATTTCCTCGTAGAGGAATAATAAACTATCGAATACGATCCATCCTTAGATACTCGGAAGAAGCATCAGAAAACAATCAGGTCTTCATTTTTACTCAAGGAACAATCTATAAAATTTACTTGCACGAGTCAGTTCATTGAACTAAGCATATTAAGCACTTATCATAAAATGAGGTGTTCTTAATTAACTGTCTCAATAAAAGAAGCTTGATTTTATGAAACGTTAAAAAAAGAGAGATGAATATCATCCAAGAGTTAAATGCTGATAAGGAGGAACAACTTAGCAACCCAACCATCAAATTACCATCACAATCAAACAAGAGATCACTAACCTTCTCCCAAAAATTACTACAAGAAGTAATTTTCTCTAGATAGTTCCAGATCAACACATCTGTAGAAATAATACACAAATGTCTACACTGTTGATATAATGCAATTGCTATCAATTCCATTTCCTCATAATAGTTAAAATTTCGAGAGATAAAATTTTTTAACTAAGAATTCAGATAGAATTACTTCCCTTTCGTACTACTCATTCAATTTCAAACAATCAAATGCATAAGAGAAAAGTGGTCATTCACCACGAACACCCTGGTGTCAAATCCCATAATTTAATAAATAGCATAATACCTTTTTCCAATCAGAAAGAAAGTAGACGGCAATTAAATGCAAATGCTTACGCCTAAGGTAGTAAGAAATTCCTTCAGTATCAAATATAGAATGTCCATTGTATAAGAGAAGAAATAATCATTACTTCAAGTTATCCATTCAATACTCTCTTTCTTTTCATCCTAGCTGTAATGAATAGTTTAAACAAAAATGATATCAATCAAGATAATAGCCAAAAGAGAAAGCGATTGGAGTTAATAGTCAAATGAAAAGAAAGAGTATCCTATTACCTCTTCTCCTTGCTTAGCTGAATATCAACTTATTCAGTGCCAGCCTATTCTCCATAGAATGATGTCTTTTAACATTATATTTCAGTAATTAGAACTTACTAATCACCATTCAAGGAAGCATATCAGAGTTCATTGGCATTTAATTCCACAAATAAAATAAAACAATAGAATCTTTCAATAAATAATCCTTACCCATAGTTATTCCCTGAACGGACATTTCCATCTAGGTTTGAACAAGCAAGAATGTACAGCTAGCTATAGTTCATGATTCTTACTATAATAATAAATAAGGAATCGTTTTTCAACATAAAGGTAAAAATTCAACTTCAATTCAATTTTAATGAAACAACAAAGAAGTCTAGAATGCAGTTTGTATATATATACATATACATATATATATATATATATATATATATATAATTTTTATCATCCAATCCAAAGAGACTGAAACAATAAACTCTATTCCATCCGAAAGACACCCAGATACTCAGTTCCAGAATTAGGAAAATAATTCCTAAAACAAAATCTTTCACGGATTTCAAACCAATTATGAAGGAATTAAATAATTTTCAATTGTGTAAGAGTAAAACAATTAAACAACCCACTGTCCCAAAGAATTTGCATTCTATGCGCCGTAATATGACCAAAGAAAATAACTCACACAACAGCTCTTTCAAGCATTCTCATGGTTTTACCAAAACCATTCACACATAGAACTCAGAAACAATCTACATATCACCATCACTTCCGTAAAAATGAATCCATAATGCACAATAAAATCCAATTACCATTACCTTCAGATTTCAAAACAGCAGAAGAGAAAACTTGTTTCATTAATAATTTCAGTAAGAAAAACACTCATTTTCTTCAAAACACACAAGAATACCCAAGTCATGTTCAAACCAGGGGCATATAGAATCATCTCATCCTTCAATTTTTACAAGAATGCACATAACTTTGAAAACAATACACACATTGTTGGTACATTTACCAACTCGAATCCATAATGGGTAGTAGAATGATTACACAATACTATCAAAGCAAACTCATACAGCAAGCACAGATTCATTTATTTACCCCATTTGGAAAGAAATACCCAAGTCGTATTCAGCAAAAGAAAAATGAATCGACCCAGAATCACTTCATACAAATCAAAAACTTCATACAACTAAACACCCATCATAAGGGCAGGGTTGTTTTAATGAGATGCTTAAACAAGAGAAAACAATTTAAGGAGAAGGGCTCAACATAACTGTTAATTTTTCTTGTGGTTCGAAGAAAACCGCATCCACAGGAGCTATTTTTCTCCACAGCGTCCACAGAAAAGCTTACCTAATAGTCTCTTAACTCCCACACAGGCTCAAAAAATAGCCATGGCTTCTCCAAATAATAGCAACAGTTACAAAAATAGTAGCAGGTTCGAAAGAACCATGAAAGAAATGCAGAGCAATTTCAAAACCCGTAAGAACACAATAACCATCAAAGTTTCCTCTATCCTCTTTCCAAGGTGAGTTGGTCGCTAAGATCAAGATCATTGAATGCATTTCTTTTTCCCTCAATTCTCATGCCACCACCGACTCAGGTTTGGCGAGTTTATTTTTTCAAATTTTTGCATGCAATTCCATTTTAGCTTCATAGATAGTTGGATGTCCCCAACTTTTCCTATGTTCCCGCCAAACTTGGCGTTGAAACTGCAAGGACTTCATTTATTGCCATAATAAATCTCTAACCTCTCCATCTTATCTACTCACCAGCATGTCCATAGGCCCCCCTCCTTAGATTAGTAATAGTTTAGGTTTTTCACCTAGGTTGCAAATCATTAGGATTTTCCATAACTTACACCCCATGCTATTTAAAATCCATGGAGAGTAATAGTTAGGCTATAGGTTATAACATAGTTATAGGTTAGGATTTAATCCCATAGCATCTACTTAATAGTTTCCAACGAGTCTTACCGCCTGGCATTCATAACTAATATGATGCAAGACGTTCTGTCTAACACGTACATCAATACACTGAGCTCTTGTATTAAAAATATTTCTTTCATACGCTCTCTGGCGTTACTGTTTGTATTTAGTTTGAAAATTGAACCTTTTTCTTTGGCGTCAAGGTATCGGATATTCGTACCTGTAATCTGGTGTTGTAACATTTATAACAACCTTCAGTCTAGTTTCAGACTTCATTCTGTTTAGATGTAAATCGACAAAGCGATCACAAGAAGGCCACATCATACCTTGGATCAATGGAATTGATTCAAGGTGTGATGTCAATCAACGATAAGAGTTCATCAAACATACAACAAGTCTGCTGTCTCATTTTTACAAAACACAAGCTATATTATCCTCCATACCAAGTAAACAAATTATAGTAAACAAGGGTCCCGATTAGTAACACATTCCTTTTAAGATTAAAAGATATATCTTAACATAATTATCCTCATTTCTGTAGTTACAACATCATGAGAAGAGGTTATCATAATAACTTATAGAAATCAAGACGTTACATTCCTCCCTTCTTAAAGAATCATCGTCCCGATGATCAAATTAACCAATTCAAAGAGTCTCTAGGGACAAAATTCAATTATCATCCTTCCATTCATAAGTTGATACCAAAAATAGATTTAATCATTAAAACAATGTTTTAAGATAACTGTAAAATAGACCAGTAATTGTCTATATTTGGTAGGATTATCAGTTTTTTTTGGAATTCAATTTTGATCAAACAAGTATGGAAAAGCAGTTCTCATTTCTTCGATATTTTCCCAAGTTGCACTTTCTTCACTAAACTGGTCCCATTGGACCCTTGCATTGATTCACTTCGCAATTTATTAAGTATAGCTAGTGAGTTCCCCAGCACTCGAATGGGATTAACCATGATTATTCCTGGGTCTTGGACCTGCAAGGAATTCCAATTCAACACGTGATAAATCTGCTAAGTATTTATTAAGCAAAGAAATATGAAAAACATCATGCATTTGTGATCAAGCAGGAGGTAATGCTAGATGATAAGCTACAGGGTTGATTATTTCCACAATTTCAAAAGGTCCCACGTAACGAGGTGATAACTTGGCAGCCTTGCCAAAGGTTATTGAGCTCTTTTTTGGCTTAACCCGAAGAAATACCTTCTCACCAAGTTTATAATTCCTATCAACCCGCTTTAAGTTTTGCATAACTCTTTTGCCTATTGGCAGCCTCCTTTAGATGTTCCCAAATCATTTTAATTTGTTGTTCCATCTCCATGAGGATTTCTGGCCCAATTACCTCTCTATCCTCTCCGTTGTCCCAGCTAACCGGGGTTTTTGCATTTTCTTCCATACAATGCTTCAAAAGGTTCCATTTTTAAAGAGGCATGGTATGTATTATTGTAGGCAAATTCAACCAGCAGAAGGTATTCCTCCCATTTATACTACTGGTCCATGCAATACATTCTTAACATATCCTCTAAAACTTGATTGAATCTCTCAGTCTGTCCATCCGTTTTCGGGATGATATGCAAAACTAAAGTTTAATTTAGTTCCCAAGGCCGCATTAAGCTTTTTCCAAAACCTTGATGTCATCCTCAGATCTCTGTCCGATATGATCAATTCGGGTATTCCATGCAATCTAAAAATTTCATGTACAAATCTTCTTGCTAACACTGGTGCATCGTCTTTTAAATTACTAGCAATGAAGTGTGCCACTTTGGTTAATTTTTCGATGACAACCAGGATGATATCATAATTATTCCTTGACATAGGCAATCCTTGAACAAAATCCATCGTTATCACTTGCCATTTGTACTACGGAATGTTGTGGGGATACAGTAATCTAGCGGGATGCATATGTTCTTCCTTAACACACTGACATTCCAAGTAGTGTGTTACAAATTCCACCACATCCTTTTTTCATTCCCTTCCAGAAGTATTGCTACTTGAGATCAACAAGCATTTTTGTAATGCCAGGATGTCCAAAAAAAGGTGAATTATGAAATTCAGTTAACAATTTCCTTCTTAAATCATTTGCCAAGGGTATATATACCCTATTTTCAAACCCTCAGAATTCCTTCATTATCAAAACGAAATCCCTTATACTTCACATCCTTTGGATCAGTAGCAAGTGGTTGTTTTAACTTGTTGGAAATAAGATTCAGACCCCATGACATCTTTCACCCTCATCCTTAAAACTGAGTTCTCAATGTTATAAGAGTAGAGATGTACTTCCTATGACTCAGAGCATCTGCCACTCTATTTTCCTTACCTTTTATGTAGCTTATATCAAAATCATACTAAGACATAAATTCTAACCATCTTCGTTGTCTTGCATTCAGGTTTGGTTGAGTAAAAATATACTTCAACCCTAGATGGTCAGTTTTTAACTCGTAGGGTTTGCTAAGAAGGTAATGCCTCCACATTTGAAGTGCATGTACAATGGCAACGAGCTCTAGGTCATGTGGAGCATAATTCTGTTCATGTAACTTAAGCTTTCTACTTTCATAAGCTATGACATGGTTATTTTGTAACAGAATGCCTCCGAGACCCTCTCCAGACATATCCGTTACGACCATAAAATTTCCATTTGGGTCAGGTACAGTCAAAATAGGTGTTGTAGTTAACTGTTTCTTTAAAATTTTAAAGGCAGATTCACATTTGTCAGTCCAGACAAATTTATTATCTTTCTTTTGCAGGGAAGTGATTGGGGCAGCAATTTTTGAAAAGTCCTTAATGAACTTTCTATAATACCCTGCGAGACCCATGAAGCTTCTTACCTCATGCACGTTCTTAGGCACAGGCCACTTGGTTATAGCTGCAATCTTTGAAGGGTCTACAGCTATCCCATTCTTACTTATAACATGCCCCAAATAATGCACCTCTGCATCATAAAAGGAACATTTGGACAATTTACCATACAACCTTCTCTTTCTCAAAACTTCCAGCACTATCCTTAAATGCTCTTAGTGCTCTTCGACATTTTTAGAGTATATAAGAATGTCATCCAAGAATACAAGCACGAACTTGTCTAGGTATTCTTGAAAAATATTATTCATCAAATTCATGAAGGCGGTAGGTGCATTTGTCAAATCAAAAGGTAACACCATGAATTCATAATGCTCGTACCTTGTTCTAAAAGTTGTTTTATGAATATCTTATTCCTTTATTCTCAGCTGATGATATCCAGATCGAAGATCTATTTTTGAATAGACTGATGCTCCACACATCTGGTCCGAACAGATCATCAATCCTAGGAAGTGGATATCGATTCTTAATAGTTGCCTTATTCAACATTCTGTAATCAATGCACAGTTTTAGTGTGCCATCCTTCTTCTTTACAAAAATTACCGGCGCTCCCCATGGTGAGATGCTCAGTCTTATCAGCCCCTTAGTCAAAAGTTCCTGTAATTGAGCCTTAAGCTCCACTAACTCGAGGGTGGTCATTTTGTAGGGTGCCTTAGATATGGGTTCAGTTCCCGGCTTGATCTCTATTGCAAATTCAAACTCCTGTTTGGGCGGAAGACCTGGTAATTCTTCCAGAAATACATCACTAAAATCCCTTAATAATGGATACCTTTCCATGAAATCATTATCTTCCTCAGCATTTTCTGTCATTTTTACGGCATACAAAGGTGCAGCCTCTATTTTTAGCCCTTTTCAGTTGCATAGCTATTAGCTTCCTAACTGCAACCTCACGCTTTACTCCTTGAATGACTGTTGCTTTCTGCAGGTCATCAAAATAGCAAATCTATTTTTCATAACAGTCAACCTTTGCCTTATGTTCCACCAACCAATTAACTCCTATAATGACATCATATGACCCTAAAGGAGTGACATACAGGTCAACTTCGGTGGAGAAACTGGGCAAGTCAAGAATTGCCCCAAAAAGGCACATTTCGACTGTATGGACAACATTATTCCCATAATGCACTGTCTAAGTATTATCCATTCATTCAGCTTTCCTTTTTAATTTCATTACAAGTTTAGTAGAAATAAAGCATTCAGTAGCTCCAGTATCAAAAAGTATGACTACAAGTGTACCGAATAACTTATCCGGAACTTGTATGGGTGTAACTTACTTTTCAGCTTGTTTGTTAGTCACCACAACATGTATCCTATGTTGCTGATCGCGATCATCATTTTTCAGAGGACAGTGACTCACGTAATGGTCTTTTCCACAAGTTGAAGAAACCTCTAACTAGCCCCTTCCTAGGCTCGAATTTGATACCAGCCTTGAAGTTATCACTTTGGCTTCCATATGACTTTTGTCCATTGCCACTAACTTTTACAAAGCTGCTCCGCACGCTATTTACAGGTTTGTTCATTACTGAATTTCTTGTTGCTATCCACAACAATCTTGTTTCTCATACCAAACCTTTTCCAGGGTCCCTTTTCGGCTGTGAGAGATGTAGAAGAGTTGGGAATCTTCTTCCTAATCTCCTCTCTATGAGCAGAGATTTCTCTCAATTTTTGTTCCTGTCTTATTGAATTTTCAACAAATCCTTCCATAGTGGTTGGACCATGTCGACATCTACTTCACCACCAATGATGGGATTCAGTCCCATTATGAACTTACGTATTCTGAACTTATCGTCAGCTTGGTACTGTAGCACATACTTAAGGAGTTTAGTAAACCCTTCCTAGTATTCTGTCACCGTTAGCCTTCCTTGCAACCAGTTCTGAAATTCAGTCATTTTCCTATCAAAATAGAGTTGAGGCAGCCACCATTGCCTAAAATAACCCTTAAATTGATCCCAAGTTATGTCTATTTTGACAATATTCAACTCAACCTTACGGTTATGTCCTACCATGATGATGCTTCATGAGAAATTTGATATGCTCCCCATATCACTTTGGTCTCCTCGGAGAAGTTTCTTATTGCAAAGTACTTCTCCATTTCACTGAGCCAATTTTTGGCCCCGTACCCAAGTGTTGTTCCATCAAACTTTGGAGGACTTATTCTTGGTAAGTTCAGCTGCTAATCTTGCCCTTTTATTTTCAGGATGATTAGGAGCGTTCACATTACTGTTATCAACACCCGGATTCCCTCCATTGGTGTTGTCCACAGGAGGTGGCTGATCATTTATATCAGCTTATTCTTCCTCCTCCTCATTGCTTATTGATTACTTTTCCAAAACAATCAGAGGATCTCTCGTATCAATTAGGGCAGCAAGTATTTCATCCAAATTTTGAGCAGTAGCTGCTTCTCCTCCTGGTAATGGGTTGTTCGTAGCATTTCCTCTTGTTCTGACCATTTTCTGTTCAATAAGAAAATGTAAACCTTATTAAATTGTGGACTCATTAGGTCCAAGAGCTGCAACCTTCAGCTCTAATACTAAAATGTAACATCCCCATTTTAAGATACTAGAATAAGGGAATTTTTTTTATACAACGTTCTCTATTCTGAATTATGTAATTCAAACACAATTTTAATAATTGTTCTCTATCTAATTAAAGTAATTCGGATCACACAATTTCTTTTTAAAACCAATGTTCTCTATTCACATATTTATAATATGGAACACACATTCAATTCCATTCAATCATATAACAGATACCATATGCTGCTGTAAATGACTCGAAGAACTACCGATCTCCCACTTTATGGCTCAGAGTTTTAGCAATCTCTCATTTCATGACTCGGTGACTTACCGATCCTTCATGTTAATCCATGCATTATATACTAAGTATACAGGGTTCTCTTACTGTTTCTGATTATCGAAGTGATCCATTTAAGAGGCCTATCTGAATATTTGTTACTGATATTCATCTGATATCCTGCTTATTAGACTAGGTGATTAGGACACCGCAACCAGCAACTTGCGATACTTTGGCCAAATATTTTCACATGCTTTGCATGATCAAATTCCTAGATTTTATACACATCAATGGAATATGTCCTTCACCTCACTTCATCTATTATCTAGAATGGTCTTTCCTGATCTCTGTCAGTCCTTCCGCCCAAGGTCAAGCTCTAACCGCAACTAGCAATATGAACGAGTATAGGAAGGCACTCATGTTAACTAAAGGTACGCAGACATACTGTGTCATCCCTAGGCAACTATGTGTGTCTAGTTACCTTTATCCCTCCGGAGTCACTCCATATACGCGATCACATTCCTATCCTCATCAAACTAACTTAGTCCCAGCTTATGTAAACTTGATGATTTGATTCGGGAGGGCATTGTAACATGTCAGCTACAACATTGTGTCGTCATGAAGGCCTTGCCTTCATGAAGACACCATATTGCAGCTGACGTGTGCCAAGGTCCTATGGAATCCTCTCCTCAAAGAATACACATCCAACTTTAGTGTAATTGGATTTAATCTTAAATATTTAAGATCAATTTTCAGCAACCGTACTGATCCTTTAACCTCATTGTTCGTTACAATTGTATATAGCTAAGAGAGACTCAATTTGTCTTATAGCTTAATATACGTTTACTCCTCCATACCGAAGGATCACATATTTCCATCTTGGTTCTTTACTACAAGCTTCAAACTAACAGTCCACTACAGCTGAACGTAGTAAGTTCAACCTATTAAACTTAACCAAGTTTTATCACAACTGTATTTTAATTTAGAATTTCATCTTATTAGACTTCGTTTATATGAGGTATATTCTTAAAATAAGGTATTCAACTATTCTCCTTAACCTTACTTCAGTTAAGATTTGTTACGAATAGATATGTTTCCTCATATCTAATATCCTCTGAATTTAAACACTACAAGGATATTAACGAAGTCCGAATACAAGGTTCAGCTACCCCTTTTTTTATTTGATATTCCTTAGCTTATAAACTAATCCCAAATATTATTCAATTAAGAGTTCATATTCATTTAAACCCCTTTTCAATGTCAGTTTAAAATTCATATTAACCCAAGTATGAACTAATTGCACATTCCAACTTAAAATTTGTATTCAAGTAAGATTAGATATTATGTCCTTTTAAAATCCATCCACTATCATTTGAATGATTCCACATCAATGAATAATATGATATTCTCAATCTTATTCAAACAGTTTCAAAGTGTTACAGTCATTAAAATATCACACCTTTCCTTGTATTCAATCCATAAGATTTATAATCTATACAATTACCAGTCCAACCAATTGGACTTCATATACATCAAACAACAATACAACACATAAGGGAAGAAGAATTCAACTCCTTATTTTCCCATTTCCTCATAGAGGAATAATAAACTATCAAATACGATCCATCCTTAGCTACTCAGAAGAAGCATCAGAAAACAATCAGGTCTTCATTTTTACTCAAGGAACAATCTACAAAATTTACTTGCACGGGTCAGTTCATTGAACTGAGCATATTAAGAACTTATCATTAAAATGAGGTGCTCTTAATTAATTGTCTCAATAAAAGAACCCTGCTTTTATGAAACATTAAAAAAAAAAGATGAATATCATCCAAGAGTTAAAGGCTGATAACGAGGAACATCTTAGCAACCCAACCATCAAATTACCATCACAATCAAACAAGAGATCACTAACCTTCTCCCAACAATTACTACAAGAAGTAATTTTCTCTAGATAGTTCCAAATTAACACATCTGTAGAACTAATACACAAATGTCTACAATGCTGATATAATGCAATTGCTATCAGTTCCATTTCCTCATAATAGTTAAAATTTCGAGAGATAAATTTTTTTAACTAAGAATTTAGACAGAACTACTTCCCTTTCATACTACTCATTCAATTTCCAACAATAAAATGCATAAGAGAAAAGTAGTCATTCACCACGAACACCCTGGTGTCAAATCCCATAATTTAATAAATAGCATAATACCTTTTTCCAATCAGAAAGAAAGTAGATAGCAACTAAATGAAAATGCTTACGCCTAAGGCAGTAAGAAATTCCTTCAGTATCAAATATAGAATGTCCACTGTATAAGAGAATAAATAATCATTACTTCAATTTATCCATTCAATACTCTCTTTCTTTTCATCCTAGTTATACTGAATAGTTTAAACAAGAATGATATCAATCAAGATAACAACCAAAAGAGAAAGCAATTGGAGTTAATAGTCGAACGAAAAGAAAGAGTATCCTATTACCTCTTCTCCTTGCTTAGCTGAATATCAACTTATTCAGTGCCAGCCTATTCCCGATAGGATGATGTCTTTTAACATTATATTTCAGTAATCAGAACTTACTAATCACCATTCAAGGAAGCATATCAGAGTTCATTGGCATCTGATTCCACAAATAAAATAAAAACAACATAATCTTTCAATAAAATCCTTACCCATAGTTATTCCCCGAACGGACATTTCCAGCTAGGTTTGAACAAGAAATAATTTACAGCTAGCTACAGTTCATGATTCTTATTATAATAATAAATAAGGAATCTTTTTTCAACATAAAGGTAAAAATTCAAATTCAATTCAATTTTAATGAAACAATAAAGAAGTATAGAATGCAGTTCGTATATATATATATATATATATATATATATATATATATATATTTTTATCATCCAATCCAAAGGAGACTGAAACAGTAAACTCTATTCCATCCGGCAGATACCCAGATACTCAGTTCCAGAATTAGGAAAACAATTCCTAAAACAAAATCTTTCACGGATTTCAAACCAATTACGAAGGCATTAAATCATTCTCAATTGCATAAGAGTAAAACAATGAAACAACCCATTGTCCCAAAGAATTTGCATTCTATGCGTCGTAATACGACCAAAGAAAATAACTCACGCAGTAGTTCTTTGAAGAATTCTCATGGTTTTACCGAAACCATTCACACACAACACTCAGAAAACAATCTACATATCACCATCACTCTCGTAAAACTGAATCCATAATGCACAATAAAATCCAATTACCATTACCTTCAGATTTCAAAACAACAGAAGGGAAAACTTGTTTCATTAATAATTTTAGTAAGAAAAACACTCATTTTCTTCAAAACACACAAGAATACCCAAGTCATGTTCATTTTTATAATGACAGTTCAAACTAGGGGCATACAGAATCATCTCATCCTTCTATTTTTTTTTACAAGAATGCACAGAACTCTGAAAACAATACACACATCATTGGTACATTTACCAACTTGAATCCATAATGGGTAGTAGAACGATTACACTATACTATCAAAGTAAACTCATACAGCAAGCACAAATTCATTTATTCACCCATTTACAAAGAAATACCCAAGTCGTATTGAGCAAAAGAAAAACGACTCGACCCAGAATCACTTCATACAAATCAACAACTTCATACAACTAAACACCCATCATAAGAGCAAGGTTGTTTTAATGAGATGCTTAAACAAGAGAAAATGATTTAAGGAGAAGGGCTCAACATGCCTGTTAATTTTTCTTGTGGTTCAAAGAAAGCCGCATCCACAGGAGCTGTTTTTCTCCACGGCATCCACAACAAAGCTTACCCAATAGTCTCTTAACTCCCACAGGCTCAAAAATAGCCATGGCTTCTCCAAATAATAGCAACAGTTACCAAAATAGCAGTAGGTTCGAAAGAACCATGAAAGAAATGTAGAGCAATTTCAAAACCCGCAAGAACATAATAACCATCAAAGTTTTCTCTATCCTCTTTCCAAGGTGAGCTGGTCGCTAAGATAAAGATCATTGAATGCATTGAATGCATTAATTTTTCCTTAATTCTCACGCCACCACCGAATCAGGTTTGGCAAATTTCTTTTTCAAATTTTTGCATGTAATTCCATTTTAGCTTCATAGCTAGTTGGATGTCCCCAAATTTTCCTATGTTCCCACCAAACTTGGCGTTGAAAATGCAAGGACTTCATTTTTTGTCCTAATAAATCTCTAACCTCTCCATCTTATCTGCTCACCAGCATGTCCATAGGTCCCCCTCCTTAGATTAGTAATAGTTTAGGTTTTTCACCTAGGTTGCAAATCATTAGGATTTGCCATAACTTACACCCCATGCTATTTAAAATCCACGTAGGGTAATAGTTAGGCTTTAGGTTATAACATAGTTATAGGTTAGGATTTAATCCCATAAAATCAACTTAATAGTTTCCAATGAGTCTTATCAACTGGTGTTCATAACTAATATGATGCAAGACATTCCGTCTAACACGTACATCAATACACTAAGCTCTTGTATTAAAAATCTTTCTGCCTTATGCTCTCCGGCATTATTGTTTGTATTTAGTTTGAAAATCGAACCTTTTCCTTTGGCATCAAGGTACCGGATATTCATACCTGTAATCTGGTGCTGTAACATTTATAACAACCTTTAGTCTGGTTTCAGACTTCATTCCGTTTAGAAGTAAATCAAAAAATCGATCACAAGAAGGCCACAACATACCTTGGATCAATGGAATTGATTCAAGGTGTGATGTTAATCAACGATAAGAGTTCATCAAACATACAACAAGTCTGCTGTCTCATTTTTGCAAAACACAAGCTATATTATCCTCCGTCCCAAGTAAACAAATTACAGTAAACAAGGGTCCAAATCAGTAACACATTCCTTTTAAGATTAAAAGATATATCTTAACATAATTATCCTCATTTCTACAGTTACAACACCATGAGAAGAGGTTATCATAATATCTTATAGAAATCAAGACGTTATAAATAAAAGCACTGCCATTGCCAAGTCACAAGAAGGCTCTTCAAATCTTCTTGGGAAAAATCATTTTTTTCTGTAAGTTTGTTCCAAACTTTGCAGCCCTTGTTAAGCCAATAACATTGATGCTGAAGAAGAGTTTAACATTTAGGTTGATAGATGAAGGAAAAGAAAGTGTTGAGGATATCAAAGAAGCCATATCATGAGACCTAACTCTTGTGAACGCTGATTTTTCCAAAGACTTCATATTGTATGCCTTTGGTGGTAGAGACATAATTTCTAGAATCTTGGTGCAATAGAACAAAGAAAGTATAGAACAGCCAATTGCTTTCTTCAACCAGAGTCTGGAAGATTATGAGGTGAGGTACTCCTTCATTGAGAAGTAGGTCCTGGTAGTAATCAGAGGATTGAAGAAGTTTAAGCATTTGGTTTCAAACAATAAAATAAAACTATTGGTCTCCCATGCGGGAGTTAAATAATTCTTTCTTAGCAATGACCTAAATGAAAAGAGCGTAGGATGGATCACCCGTGTCATGGAATATGACATTGAGATCAAGGTCACCAAGATGGTCTGTGGGAAGGGGTTATGTGAACAACTAGCCTCAGGTCAATAAGATGAAACAAATAGTGAAAAGGAGGTTATTCTTGTTCTACAAGAAGATCAAGAAGAAGGGAGAGATGATGTACCTGCTCCTTGTGTGACCCAAGATATGGTGCACTTCCTTCGAACAGGCCTATTTCCTCATCAGATGAGTAAAGAAAAAAGAAGGCATTTCAGGCTACATGCCATCCCATATGTTCTTATCGATGGTGTCTTGTTCAAAAGAGACATTAATGGCATTCTGCTGAGACACATTGAGACAGATCAGGTGGAGAGAGTGCTACGAGAATTCCATGTTGAAGAAGATGGAGGCCATTTTGCTCCAAGAGTGACAACACTCAAAATCATGAAAGTAGGATATTATTGTCCCAGAGTGTTTAGTGACTGCTACACATGGATCAAAAGGTACAAGAATTGTGCATTCTTCAAAGGTAAGGAAAGGCTAACAACACTTCCATTACACCCCATCTTAGTTGACCAACCTTTCATGCAATGGGGATTGGACTTCATTAGAGTCATCAATCTAAACTCAAGCCAAGGTCAAAAATGGATTTTGACAGTGACAGATTATTTTACCAAATGGATCGAGGCAGTAGCACTTAAGGAAGTAAATGAGTCTAGTATCCTAGATTTATATGAAGGGATAGTGACCAGATTTAGAGTGCCATCCACCATCATATCAAACAATGCATTAGCATTCATAGGTTCCAAAATAAAAAGATGGGCTTTTAAGAATGGGACTTATTTTATTACTTCATCAAACTATTACCCTCAAGGTAATGGTCAAGCTGAGTCCACAAACAAAAACCTGCTAAAGATCATAAGAAGAACTCTTGATGAGAATCAGAGGACCTGGAACACAAAGCTCAAAATGGCCTTATGGGATGATATAATAATGCCCAAGAGATCTATAGGCAGCTCTCCATTCAAGATTGTCTATGGGAAAGAGGAAGTGTTACCTATATCACTTGAGTTACCAGCATTGGAGCTCGTGAAGTAACTAGAGATGTCTAAATTTGGACCAATGGAGGCCAAGTATGCGGAGCTAATAGAATTAGAAGAAACCATAGAGAATTCTCTCCAAGTAATAGATAAGAATCATGCTTCAGTCAAGAAATGCTTTCACAAGAAGGTAAAAGCAAGTACCTTCTAGGAAGGATACCTAGTTTTGAAATGGATGTAGGTCGAGCAAAACTAGGAAGGCATTCCAAATTTGACACTATCTGGAGTGGCCCCTATATGATCACAAGATGAAAAAGTAGTAATTCTTTCCAATTGTGTACATTGGAGGGTGAAGAGTTACAAATTCTAGTAAATGGGATCTATCTTAAGCACTACTACTAAAAAGGGAGTTCTCACCTTGTACATCTTAGTTTAGTTTTCTTTTTCCTTTAAGTTCTTATGCACATTGTCTTGCTGTAGTGTAGATTGCTTTTCTACTAAGTGCTTTGCAAGCTCTGAATGTTCCATTTGGAGCATGTATGATTTCAAATTTTGTATATAATGTGGTGTTGTTTGTGGATCTTATGTAGTTCATTCAAAAAGACAAATGAAACCCCAAGTTAAAACACTTTTATACTCTCAGAAACCTTCATTTCAAGATTTCTCATGAAAATTGAGAGTGCAAGCAGTCAGGCTCATGAATCAAAGGGAGAATCAGTAACAGACCATCTTTCTCAACTCCATGCCCAATGGATACGAAAAGGAAATTGGTCTTTTCATCTAGCAAGTAGATACCCTTGTGAGTCACCAAATTGTTATCCATATTTTTCCCCCTAGGAAAAATATTGGATCAACCATGATCTCGCATAGGAGGAAACATAGTTAAAGGACAGACAAAAAAGGGCTTCAAAATTGGCTAAGTATAAAGGTGTAAGCCGAGAATGCCAAGTGTCAGTATGGCGCTGATTCAAGGAGTAAATAGAGAAAAGGTTTCTAAACAAGTTCCAGACTGCTACGTGCCCCAGGGGAAAGCATACTGTCGAGGAAAAAGTTGGTTATTTTCCTCTTGTTATCAAAAAGGGTAAAAGTTGCAAAATGGCCCACAACTCCCCCCAAGGAAAAAATCAGCATTCGGGCCCAAGTCAAAGCCAAGTGGGGAATCAGAGGAAAGGAAAAAAGATAAATTGTGGACCTGTAGGCCCAATTTTTGTTCCAATATGGCTGACATGTGTCCCATATCAAAATGGGACCCATTTTTCAAGTTGTTTTCCCGCCCTCTTGTACAGACTCGATATAAACTTTGAAGGGGCATATCTTTCGAATCAGGGCTCAAAATATTGCAAATATGATGCCATTAGAAAGATCTCATCCTCACCCATGCCATGGAGGTCTGAAAATTTAATTTTGAGGAGGTTAGGTGAAGAAAAATAGAGGAAACATCTTTGGTATTTCAATGCAGGATATTCTTACCTCAACAACCAGATCAAATTTGATCTGTTTCACCATTTCCTCTTCCTTCAAGGCATCGAACCAAGGATTGATATAGTAAATATGGATTTGGGGAGATATTTCATCAAAGGAATTAATAATAGTGGTTGAGCTTCAACCTTCTTTTCCCGCTTCTCTCTCTCTTATTCTTTCAGGTTAAATCTATAAATACGGGGGCATGATTCATTGTAAAGGGTTGGACATTCTTTGTTTTGTAGAATCCCTTCTCCTCTTAGCAAAGGGATTTTTGGGGTTCAAGCCTTCCATAAAAAATTGCATTACGTTTCTACCTCTTGGCTACTTTGTAATGGACTATATTAATCTAAAGAGCAATACAACACATCTGTGATCAATTTTAGATCATCTCTTGTCTCTTTTTTTTTCATCTGGTCTCCCATTATATATTTGGCTATCTGTGTTTGTTTATTGTATGCATTTTTTTGGTTTGTGTCTTTATAAAAATAAGTGTTCATCATTCCTTTGGTGCATCACCTCATAGTTTAGCTTTGTTTTAATTTTTGTATTCCTTCTAGCCTTGTCTCCTTGGTAAAGTTTAGATTAGGATTAAGAACACACTCTCTGCAAGTTTCTACGTATGAACCTAAATAGAGGAATAAGGAACCAACCTTCAATCTGGAGAGCTTTCGCATTTTGTAAGGTCCCACACTGTGGGGAAATTTCAATGTTATGTAATCATACCAAATGAGTATGCCTTAGAAAAATAGATCTTTTAGAGCTCGTTTGGGGGTTCTGTGATTCTGCACTAACAAGACTACTTTTCACACTTCATATGCTTAGATTATGACAAGTGGCATTCATAACTTGACCACTTATCTCATATGTACCTATTCATGTGGAGTTTGATGCACACATGTTTATCATATAGTCAAAACTAAAGTTAGACTACAACTCTTACTTTTGATATATATAGACCACTTATATTTGTAAATTGGAAACTTGCTGAAAAAACTAATTTCGTTTACTCATTGACATGCTATTTTTTATTATTATGTATTATTTACAACATTTTCTAGCATTTCTAGAGTGATTCCAAATAAAGGAGTTTCTTAGGTTACACATATTCTTTAATGTTTTAAAGTGGTACTCCTTTAATTGGTAATGTGGTGTTAAAAATTTCTTCTTCCTGTTTTGTCCATATACTTCTCTATGTTCTTTATAATATTTTAGGGATATCAACATGATTTTATATAGAAAACATCATCTGGGTTTTTTTCATTCTTTCCCAAAAACCCTATTCCAAACCTTTTTGAAGCATTTTTTTAATTTCGAGATAAAAAGACATTTTTCTAGTTATTCCTAATGTTTTTAATGAAATATACACAAAAAAAATTTAAAAGGGGTTTTTTATGCATGGATTGTTTTCTATGAATTTTTTAAGTATCACTTTTGTAGGATAAGCTACTACAAGCAGGGTATACAACAAATATATTTTGTGATTTTTTGCAGGTTGAAGGCTCCACTTACTAATTTTCATATTTTTCATCTCATTAGCTTTCCAAAAAGTCCATTTTTTGTAATTTGGACTTATGGTGCTTTCAAAGAATCCATTTAAAGTTTCTAGGTTTTTGGGAAACCCTTCAAATGCATAGGTCTACACATGATATTTCTACACCTGATATTTAATAAAGATAAATTTTGACTCTTATAGTATTGAGCATAATAAGTGGTATGATGAAAAGTATTATTTTCTAAAGCATTGACTACCAAAAGGTTTGGAGTTCAAATCCCTTAAGCTACATGATTATCCGTAAGAGCCTTGTTTAAGTTTTTGGCTACCCAATAAGCCTCCTAGAGCATTTAATTAGCCACTTGCACCCTAATTAGCCCTGATTTTTTTATTTTATCCCTCATATGACCAATAACTATCATTTTTATCCCCATGTGCAAACTTTTCCACATAACATGCACCATTGAGCATCGCTTTTTGACTAATTTTTTTCCAAAGGCCATATTTTATATTTTGAAAGGCCTAAAAAGAATTTTTCTTTTTAGATTGTGTATTTTTTCATGTTCTACATATTAAAGTGATTTTTTGTAACTTTTGGTGGCTAAATTTTTGAAAAAAAAATAGTTTTTGTAGATTGTTGTCTTGTCCTAGTTTTATGTACTTTGCATTTTCTATATCTTTCAATTCGTTTGTTGGATCAAGGAATCAATTTTTGAAAGTGCATATTTTTGTGTGCTTTAAAATCTTGGGTTTAGATTTGTTTCATACTATACTAGGATTATATTTTAAGTATAACTTAGCAGTTTATTGATTATATTTGATCTATAAATTGCACTAGTTATAAAGTGCCACCTATTTTTTTCTAGGGGTATCTTTTTTGTGCATTACAAAAAAATTTGGGTTGGGATTATTTGATTCTTGGTTTGAATATTAGCTATTATATTGAGAAAATATGTAAGAACTGCATTATTATAAGTAGTTTATTGAGTTTGTTCATTTTTAGAGGTTCTTTCAAGCTAGTTTTTGTCTTGCTATTCTAAATGGATTTCATCCATGACTTCCACACTCTCGTGTAGGAAAATAATAACATGCTTCCAAAAACACCATGAAATTTTTGGAAGTATGTTGACTTCAAGAAGACATGGATAGATTTTTTAAAGAGGATAGGAAGAAAAAAAATAACTCTCTTTTAATCTCACTAATTTCAAGAAAATACACACTCCTTCAATCATTACAAGACATAGTTGTATGCTTGTAACTTCAAATTGACACTATGGACATACCTCTCATTAAGCTTAGTCTACCTTATGTCATTGATTTAGGTATATTGACACATTAGCATCCTCTTCTTTGCCTAATCAAGATTTTAACATTGAATCTAATGCATCCATTGTTGCACCTGTTGTAACGCACACTTCATATTCACCCACCATAGTGTTTGTGTCATTTTAGAAGAACACAAATTGTTTTATATTCCGCACTCTTTGTTCCATGGATCATTTTAGTAGAGGAATATGTAAAATCTTACAGATAATCACTTCCCTTATCCAACATATTCATTGGATTGATCATCAAGACATTGGATATAGAGAAAATGATTTTTCATCATTTCCACTTCATGCACACTCACGTGTTTTTATTCTCTCCACTCTTCGTGAGGATATTGAGAAGCACATGATTCCTTCTCCATGCCTCTTTAGGCATGAGATACCTAATACTTCTTCAGTAATACATGATAATCATGGTAATTTTAGAGAAAATTCCTAACATGTAGCATTTGTGCACATGACACCAAATCGCATACACACATCCTCATCTACTATTTGTATTCACCTAGGATGGATTTTATATCAGTCATGTTGGGGTCTTCAAAATTATTTGTGTGAGATATATAGGTATGTATCCTCTACCATTCATCTACATCATCCACACACTAATAATTCTACCAAGTAATTTCATCCTTATTTTGTAGAAACTCTCATTTTACTTTTTGGCCTTTCTTTGACAATTAAACAACTCCTTGTTTTGAGAAATTCTAGTGTATATAATGTATTATTATATTATTTGATGTTTTTTGAGATGTATACTTACACTAAGTTATAAATTTCCATGGGGGGTTTCCTTTTCATAGCCCAGTCTAACTTTGTGTGTGTGCTCCTTGTTTTCACACCCTTTTCTTATTTGTTATGTATTCTCATCACTATGAGTACAATGTTATTTGTAAGATAACCCTTTATGTATCTTTCAACGCCTTAACAATTAGACCATATCCTTTAGTGAGAATTTTTGGCATATATGGCTTCTTTCATTGTTCAATATTCAAGAAGTGGATTCAAACAACTCATGAAAACATATTATTTTTTCCACTCTACCCATTCAACATTATTGGGGGAGTAGTCATATTGTGTTTATTTACTTCTTATTGCATATCACATCATCTACTTTAGGTATTTGATGACATTCTTGGTGTGATTTTGTATACCTTCATCACCTCATTCAACAATTTGATAGTCTCCTTGGAGCTAATTTTGGTTCATACAATGTCAACTTATCTTCTTCATTGATTTAGTAGTAGATTTAAACCACTCGTTTAGATTTGATTTCTTCACCATTCTTTCTTATACTTTTTACATATTCACCTGTAAAAAATTTATCCCATCCAATATTATTAAGTGATGCCTTTCATCCTATCTAATGTAATCTTCATAGTACTTAGTTTATTTTTTAAGACACCTTGTTTTTGTGTCTCATTTTTTCCAGGGTTTACTTAATATGCATGGGTACATTATTAAGCCTAGTTGTTACAATCTATTTATTTTTTACTTTTGACTTCCCTAAGTATAACTTAATGGAGGGTGTTGGTTTAATATTTATGTATATGTGCCTTTTATTTTAAGTTTACTTAGTTTATTTAACTTTATTTAATATTTTTTGACTTATTCTACTTTGCACACCTCCTAGGCTTAGATTATGATAAGTGGGAATCATAACTTGACCACTTGTATGATATGTTTCTATTCATATAGAGGTTGTTACACACATGCCTATCATATAGTAAAATAAAATATTGACTCCAAATCTTACTTTTACTATATATAGACCACTCCTATTTATAAATTGAATGATTGTTGAACAAATTCGTTGTGTTGAATTTTAGGAATTACTGTTATTCTACCATTGCTTATTATTTGAAATAACTTCTATCATTTTTGGAGTAGGTCTAAATTGAGGAGGTTCCTATGTTTCACCTATTATTTCAATTAGAACTAAATCATATACATATAGTAGGATTTTCACCACATGTTTTCCAAGTGGACCCCTTTTCCCCCAAATTGTTTATCCACTCCTCTAGTTTTTCAATAGATATCCCAATCATAGTCGAGGAAAAGGGGAAACCTTGTTTGATGCCTATATCACTTTCGAAAAATTCAGATAACCCTACCTGCATTTTTATTTTAGCTTTAATTTATTTATATAATATGTGAATTACTTCCTTTTACTATGTTGGGACCCCTAGTTCCTTAATTTTGCTCCATAATTTACTCATTTGATGTAAGGAAATTACTTATAAATATTGTAATAATAACAACAATAGAACAAAAAAGGATGCCAAAATGGAGAGATATGATCAAAATATGTAAGTACAAATGAATTATCCACTTTAAGGGGGCAACCTTCACAACTTACAATAAGACTCAAATGCTCAATATGATCCATCTACTAGTTTACAATTGCTAAATATACCCTATTGTGTTATGTAAACCACCTAGGCTGGCCTATTGAGAATATTAAAACATGAATAAATGAGATATGACATGTTAAGAGATTATCTTAGTACAAGTCAGAAATACATATCCTAATATATGACATAGGATTAACAATTTACCATGCCCCTCCCCTTTGAAGAAATAGTTTCCCCAGTGTTGGAAACTTTTAGATGTTTCTACAAGAATGTTTCATCTTCATTTTTTGCATATTCTCATGTCACCTCTTCACTGTCCAAATTCTTCCACTTGATTAGATACTTATTAATGACCATTTTCGTCACATGTTAGTGTGTTTCTGCATGACACCTTCAGGATATAAAATGATATATCTGTCATGATCAAGCTCAACTAATACAAACTAAGTTGATACCTTCTATCCAATAACCTCATTTAAGAAAGAAACATGGAATATTGGATGTATTTTGGTTGATCGAGGAAGCTCCAGTTTATATGCCACACTACTAATTTTTTGTAACACTTGATAAGGGTTATAGTAATTAGGTGAAATATTATTATCCTTATTCTATTTTATTAAGGATAACTATTTATACAAATGCAATCACACAAAATAAAGTATCCAAATTCAAAGTATCATTCACTTTGGTTTTGATCATCATACTATTTCATGCATTTTTGTGTCATTTCCAAATTCTCTCTAAGGCTAGAGATTACCTCATGTTGGGGCTAAATGTGCTCTTCAACTTGTCTCACTTTATAATTGACCCTCAAGGTGGAAGTGAGTGATGGTGGATGATACCCATACAATTCCAAAAAAGGATAAATTTTTATGAGGTATGAAATGAAGTTTTATACCATCATTCTATAAGTGGAATCCACTAAACCCATATCACCCATTATATAAAGAAAAGCATCAAAGATACCATTCTAAACATTTATTTACTACCTTATTTTTCCCATCAGATTGAGGATGATATGATGAAATATGATCCAATTGAGCAGCCAAACATGTGAATAAATAAGTACATATATTACTAGTAAATATAGGGTCATGATCAGTAATTATAATCTCAGGTGTACCATGTAGATTTTGAACTATATAAATTAAATATATGAATATTATACCTACTATAAAATGACATGAAAAGGCACAAAAATGATCATATTTGGTGAGTTTATCCACAACCACCATGATTACACTTTTCCTTCAAATTTTGGCAATATTGTGATGAAATCCATAGAAACCTCTTCCCACCAATGACTAGGAATAAATAGAGGTTTTATTAGATGTAAATTATTAATATTTTTTCCTTTATTACATTAATACACTAAGGATTATACCATAATTTTTTGGAAATCCCCTTTCAACCCATCTTAAAAGAAATCCTACTTAATTCTATGATAATTTTTCAAGAACCTAGAATGGCCGCCCGCTTGAGAAGCATGGATCTTAGAAAGATATTGATTTTTAGGTAAGATTTCTTGCATAAATGTAACCTATTTTGTACCACAATACATATCCCTTCCATAAAAATTGTCTTGACACACTTGGATCCAATTAGAGGTTTTGAATGAGAAATTATTTCTATATGTCATTTTTTCACTTCGATCTTGCGGAAGCAACCCAATCTACCTACAATATAGACATGTCATATACCAATGTTTTTGTGGACTCATCCCTCCTAAACAGTGCACCAGTTACCACATTTTACTTTCCTTTCTTATAAATTATCTAAAAGTCATAACCAAACATTTTTTGAACCATTTTTATTTTCCCTTAGATGATATTTGTTGTTCTAAGAAGTATTTGAGACTATCATGATTTGTATTTATCTTGAAGTGATGACCCATGAGATGGTCTAGATTTTTTGACTATATGAAGAATAGTTATCATTTCTTTCTCTAAGTTGGTTTTTATAGATTATTACCTCTAATTTCATGACTCTCAAATGTAATGTGGTGGCCCTCTTACATGATTATTGCACATATACCACACCTTGAAGTATCACATTTGATAATGAAGGTTTTGGAGAAATCTAGGGTAGCAAGAACTGGAGTGGTACACATCTCTCTTCTCAATCTCAAATGTATATTTTCTTCCTTGTTCCAATGGAAGGAGTATATTTTTAATAAATATATATCTAGTGTTGTAATGCTACCATAATTCTTCCCAAGTTTACAATAGTAACCTATAAGGTGTAAGAAATCCTTGAGGTTTTAAAGGGTTTTATGTAACTTCTAGTCCATAATGGATTTGATCATGTGAGGATCTACCTTTACACTTTCATGGGAAATGCTAAGACCCAAGTATTCTACCTCCCTGGCTCCAAAAGCACACTTGGAGGGATTGTCATAAAGGTGTTTTTGTTTAAGGGTTTCAAAATTGTTATTTATGTGATGCAGGTGTTACTCCCATGTATTATAGTAAATTAAGATATCATAAAATAAGATTGGAACAAACATTCATAGAAATGGCTGAAAGATAGATTTTATCAAACTTTGAAATGTATATGGTACATTTTTATTCCAAAAGACGTCATCAAAAATTCTTATTGTCCCTCACGTGTCCTAAAAGTTTTTTTATGGATATCTTCATCTCGAATTATGATTTTATTATATCCCAATCAAATATATAATTTTGTAAAAATAAACAACACCATGTAACTCATCTAGAAAATCATCAATGACAGGAATAGGAAACTTATATTTTACCTTGCATTTGTTAAACTCCCTATAGTATGGAAACATGCACCAAGTTTTATCCTTCTTTTGCATCATCACTACTAGAGAAGAATAGGCACTCTAATTATGGTGGATAATACATGATTCTAGTATCTCATGTACCTTTTTTTCAATATCACTCTTATGTAGATATAAGTAGCAATAAGTTCTAATGTTGGGTGGTTGAATACCCAGAACTAGCTAAATGGTATGATCATGATCTCTTTTTGGAGGAAACCCTTTCTGTATATCCCTGAAATAAAAATATTTCTCATTAATATTTTCTTGTAGATTACATGGTATAGATCCTTATTTTGTTGAGATTCCATTTAAAATAGTTATATCATAAACTCATATGTACCCTTATTAATAATATTTTTTATTTGATAAGAGCTCACTAACTATCAATCTTTTTCCTACAACTAGTGCAACTCAAAATTCTTCCCTTCAGAATGAAAAAACAAGAACAAACCTTGGAAGTTCATCTCAATAGTTCCCAAGGTAGTAAGCTATTGAAACCCTAACACAATGTCTACAACCCCATTCAAATGAAATACATGAGGTTTTTTTTTATCATGTTATCTCTCATTGATAGTTTAATATTATGACACTTTCATGAACAACTAACTTTACCTCCATCTGCTACCATGGCCTGAAAATTTTATTAGAGTAGGTATTTACCTTAGCTCATGTTCACCTAGGTACTTTATTTACCTTTATTGTATTTATCCTCACCCACTTATGTGTGTGGATATTTCTTTTATCTTATTTAGATATTAGGAGATATTATCTAGTTGTTAGGTATAGTTATTTCCTTGATCTATGGTATTGAATAGATCCTTGATGTCTAGTTCTCTCCTAAATCTATGGTCTTGACTAGTTATTTCCTTGATTTATGGCTTGATCTATGACCTTGACTGGTTCTTAGATTGTTATTCCTTTCCTATTTAAGCAAGGCCCATTCTCAATGTATTGCATTGAGTTCCATAATAATATATGATATTACTACTCATTTTTTTGCAAAGGTTTTATGTAAAGCTATTATGGCGAGTTGCTTTCATCTTATTGATCGTGATGTTTGATTAGCATTTATGTTCTTGGCTTGGTACAATTTGTTTATCGTTCCTTTCAACTTTGGGGCTAGATAAAGAAAACAATTTAAGCATAAGGAAAATTTATGATTTATGAATTTGTGATTACTTCTACATTCAATTAATATTATCACCCTTTGTTTCTTCATGAAATCTATGACCTTGAGGTTTTATGGGGTGTTAATGCCTAAAATTGCATGGAAAGAGATAATTAGTTGAGATTCCTCAACTCTGACCTCCAATTTCTCTTCTTATTCACTAGATACATCATCGTATTCTTCTTCCTCATGGGGCCCTTCAATGTAGATTGCTGGATATATATATATATATATATATATATATACACACACCTTTTAGTTTATGTTTACTTAGTTTATTTATCTTTATTTAAGCTTTGCTGACTTAGTCTACTCTACACACCTCTTAGGCTTAAATTAAGATAAGTGTCACTCATATCTTGACCACTTGTTTTATGTGTTCCCATTCATGTAGAGTTTGTTACAAACATCTATCATATAATCAAAATAAAATTTGGACTACAACTCTTGTTGTTGTTATATATACACTACTTTTATTTGTAAATTGTAAGATTTTTGATAGCCAATTCATTCAGGTTATTTATCGGCAATACTATGTTTTTAATTTTGTTTATTATTTGTAGTAACTTCTATCATTTCTGGAGTGAGTCAAAATTGAGGAGGTTATTGGGTTTCACCTATCCTTTCATGGTTTCAAACCTGTACTCATTCAATTGGTAATTGTGGTGTTGAATCCTTTTTATAGTATTCTTTTGTTCCATATACTTCTCCTTGTTATTTATAATATTGTGGGAATATTAAATTTTTGGTATTAACAATAATATTTATTCTTTCCAAAAACTCCTTTTACAATGGTTTTTTCATTTCTGGAAAAAAACTAGATTCCTCTAGCTATTCCTAAAAACAATTCTACATTGAAAAATACTTATTTTTCAAAGGGGGGATTTTTTCGATGTACATATTGTTTTCTATGAATTTTTTAAGTTTCACTTTTACAAGACAAACCATAACAAACAGTATATACAATAAAATAATTTCTAAATTTTTATAGGTTGAAGGCTCCACTCATTAATTTTTTAGATTATTCATCTCATGATCTTTCCAAAAAGTATAAGTTTTTGCAATTTTGAATTACAATGCTCCCAGAGTGTCCATTTCAAGTATGTAGTTGCTTGTGTAACCCTTTAAATACATAGGCATCCACTTGATCTTTAATAAACATAATTTTTGGCATTTTACTATTGATCATGATAAATGGTGTGATGGAAATTATTGTTTTATAAGGCATTAATTACCAAGAGGTATGGAGGTCAAATCCCTTATGCTACATGCTTATCCTTAAGAGTTGTATTTAAGTCATTGGTCAGCCATATGACCCTCCCAGCTCTCTCAATCAGCTCTGTATGCCCTAATTATCACTTAGTTGTTTTTTTAACCCTCATATGACTTACAATTATCTATTTTGGTCTCAATGTGTAAGTTTTTCACATAGCCTACATCATCGAGCATTGCTTTTTGGAAAAAAATCTAAAGGGTTTATTTTCCACTCCAAAATGCCTATTGTAGACACCCTAAAAATGCATACCTATTTCTAGTCATACCGAATCATCCACACCCTTTACATAATGTTCCAAATCAGGTGCTCATCCCATTAGAATCCACTCACATCTCACTATAATTAATTTAATTAATTTTATCATGCATTAACCATGCACTTGTACACCTTAGCTAATTTAATTAGCTATTTAAATATAATAAAATTTATTTATCCACTCAACTCCACTTCACTATTTCACTCCACTCAAGTTCTAGAACACTATAAAGGTGGAAGAAAAATTACACATATAATTGAAGAAATCAAAATTCAACTAAATATTCTTTTCCCCTTAAATGAATATTCAAACCATCCAACTACATAGACCAAATCAACTTATTAATTTAGGAAAATGCATGCATTTCCCTAAAACTCATTCAAACCTTGACCCATAATCCATGGCCTCTTCTTCAGCTATAAATATGAGGCTCAATCCTTCACAATTCATGTTTATAAACTTTAATCATTTGTAATAATATTGTGCTAAATTGCCACTAGAATCTACATACTGAAAGGTTTTCCATTTGATCACCCATTTCTCATAGCATTCTTCTTCCATTTAGATCCAAGCTTGGAGAATCCACAACCAAACCAACCAAAGAGATCCAACAGGTGTGGTACTCCATTCCACACTTCAATGTTCTCATTTAAGGTTACAAGAAGACTTAAAGGAAGGTATTCATCATCAAACTTGTACCTACGTCTCGGATCTAGAAGAGCCAAGCTGTTTGAGACAACAATGGAACCATCCCCAAGTTATGGGACCTTTCATGCTTGGGACGGATCTCCAAAGAAGGCAAATTCCTCTACCTACCTCTAATGCTACTATTACTCATAATGCTAAAATAAAATCCTAGACTAAACATGCCAAGGTACCAGGGATAGAAGGATATGTAGAAAGGGGAAATCATAATCTATAGAAGGTGATAATGCCAAGGAAAGGGTTAATCTCTCTCCATAAGCAGCAAGGGAAAAAGAGCAGGTACGAGAGAATAGGATGGAAGGAACATGCCACAGATCAACACATGTGCTCAGAATTCGAGTGTGTGCAACACATGAAAAAAGGGACTACAAGCATAGGAGTATGCACAACATGCCAAAAAATATAAACAAAGAGGTGAGATGTGATAAAAATGAAAAAGGTAAGACAAGAGTTTCACAAAACATGATTTTATTACTCAAGGGATGCACACTCAATTACATTCATGGAAGAAGGTGAGAATACATTGCAAAGACCATGCCAAGGTCTGAGACCCATGGGAATTCGGCCACCATTTCACCATGGTGTTATTACAACAAAGAGGATCCTTTTTACAAAGTAGAACTCTGTTATTTATAGAATAAGAAGGAGAGAAGAGGAGGAGAAAGAGATGGTAAGTTAGATTCAAATCTTTAACCACCAACAGTAAGTGATGAATTCCTATAAACCCTCCTACAAGGCCATTAGATGTGCTTCCCCAAGTCTGTTTCACATGTAGAAGAAGGAAGAAGGAAATATCTAAAGAAATTTGTTGGTTGTGCTCAATTAGATGTGTGCATTGATGATCAGAAATATGTTTCCCTATTTTCTGCAAACCAAATTCCACCTAAAATTGAATTTGAATATTCCAACATGTATTTTTTTTCAACAACTCTCTGACAAGTCTAGGTGTGTGCCGATTAGGGATCTGTAGTATAAGATATTGATGTCAGAAGATGTCAGATCCACTCTAAAAAATAATAACACATGGTGTGCACTGATTAACTAAAGGATTCGGTTAACTATTCATTTGTTTTATTTTTTCTGCCATGTTTCTTGCATCGGTTGGTTGTCTAGATTCGAAACCATGTTGGTACGCTTTGATAGGTTGCATGTAGCATAATCAAATATGACATATGATGTGGTACAATTACTTACATAGAAGGAGGTGAAAGGTGTGGAAGAAAGAGGTAGGTGTGCAGGATACTTTTGCCTACGAATGCAATACACGTGGTAGAAAAGAAAGCATACTTGCAAAAGGAAAGTATTGAAGCATGGCGCGAGAATTCAACCATGGAAGGGCACATGAATTTAGAAAGAAAAGGGGGCATGTAAAGGAGCACCAAGAAAAGAGGAAGTGAAAGGCCCACAAGTGCAAAGGAATGTGAAGGACTCAGCTGATTTGGAAGGCAAGTCTACATAGGTGTGTGTAAGGAGTTTGTGACAGGATAGCAAAGAAAGTAGGTGTGGAAAGAGAAGGCACAAAGGGAAAACGGAAGGAGAGAGAAGAATGTAGAGGGATAAGTAGGAAGGTGCAGAAGGCACGTGTGGAGGAACTGCAACTATGCCAAGGTATCAAAAGAATAATCTTGAGTGTGTGCAGCCTAAAATGTGAAACATAAGAGTCAAAATGAAAAATATAAGTTATCCAAATAACTAGGACAGTTATTTGGATAACACTTTTGGAAACTTTTGGGGGCCATCTGCTTGCTAGATGTAGATACCAGTAGCCTTAGAAGTCAATTGGGCATGGAGTCAAGCACTAAACTTGAAGATCTAATTTGTAACTTGAAGAACATCCGTGAAGTCACTTGAAGCTCTCTCTAAAATATGAACTGAACTATTGCTCTCATATGAATATATTATTAATTAGATTGATGAGAGTGAAAGATATGCACTTATTATTGGAATTTCCTCTACTAAAATTGAATTGTCATCCTAGGAAGCAAAAAAAGGGGGCACGTGGGCATAATAGGAAAGGAAAGGCTCCAGAGGGAGTACACCAAAAAAGAAGCACAACACTATGTAAAAAAGCTAAAAATCACACATGTCCTAATGATAACATGCAGAGTGTGCGTAAAAACTTGTGTTACTACAAGAAAACCTAAACTAACCTAATCTAACTAGAGGAAAAGGGCGCTCAAGTAAAACCTGCAACATGCACGTAGAAGTAGCTTCCCTTCCTCACAAATTGGGACCACGTAACTTATGTGGCCTGGACATGGTTGGTGAAAAGAGTTATAAATAGAATTATAGATGGTCTTTCACCCTCCTCAAAGTATCAATAAACAAAATATATAACTTTTGAAGTTTTTCTGCACTTGGATATGGGAGACACTGCTACTGACCTTTGGCATGATAAAGCTCTACCTCATGCTCTAAAGTGAGCATGAATGGTAACAACTCTGTCTTTGGCTCTAAACTAGCTAGATATTTGATTAGGCATGGTATGATCCTTGTGATTTACCCATTACTTTAAAACTCAATCCCATAAATTGTATTTTCTTACAGACTCTCCTTCTGAAGGTGAGTTCTTACAAGCTAGGTCGCGTAGAGATGGGGTGTGCATAGTTCTACTTCTACAAGAAGCTAAGTCTCCTTTGGAATTGTACCCCATGGAACTAACTGAGTTTCCTCTAGAACATGTTCCCATATGATTTCATCTTCCAATTCAGAGTCACATGAGTCATGCCATTCCACAATTATTCTGCAATCATCAAACATGATGAAATTGGTTGGGAAAGGTGCATTTATAGGGGGATTTTCATTTATGGTATAGATAGATAGATGGGACTCAAAATAACATGGAAGGATGGGTGTAGAAGGTGTGAAAGGAGCATGCACAAGAGGATTGTTAGTGCACATGGGAGGGATGAAAGGTGCACATGCTGAAGAAACAAAGATTTGCGTGAAAGGGGGAATGGAAGTAAATTGAAGATGGGGTGGAAAGGAGAAGGGAATAATAATGGAATCCTCTATGGGAGAATCCCACAAGAATTTGGGAACATGTACAACATTTTGAGATGATTTAGGCTAGCATGGAGGAGTGGGAGGGCTGTAAGATGGTTGTGTATGGTTACCCCATTGATAGGGTTGCCACATGTTATATTTCTGAGCCTCCATTGTTTCTGCCCACTCTATAATCTAAGATAGTATCTCAGTGATAAAGTATGGCTTATGGTAGGTGTTAAACCATCCTAGCACATGTTCGACCCATGGACAAGGGACCTTGTAGCCAAATTTAGCTACCTGTAAAAAGCACTTGACTCTGAGTTACATCATGTCCATCTCCATCTTTTGCACCTACCTCTCAAAATCAGCTTCTGCTATGTAGTTACCACCATCATATGTATAAATTTGTTCTTCATAAAAGTTTTGGTTAGAAAAAAGTGGGTTGTATGCATTTTTAGGATAATGGGACTTATAAAACAGATTTTGAGGAGGATTTGGAAACTGTGTGGATGGAGAAAAATAGCTCTACTGCTGCAAATGAGAATTCCATGAAGGGAAAGAAGTCATGATTAAAAAACTTCAAAAGAGGAAGATGGATCAATGGAAGATGGAAAATGAATGGAAGAAAGGGGATACTAGTCTGTGAATGAGAAAATGGGTGCGTTTGGATAGGTGGAGTTACCAGATGTGTTGAAAAAAATGCCTCCAAAGGCTGGATCTCATAAAAACACATCAAACTTGCTTAGATGAAGATGTAAAGCTCTTTACTCTTCTCCCATCAGGCATGCTAGAAATTTTTGGTTTTCAAACTTACACCTGCATCTCAGATCCAGAAGAGCTGAGTTGTTTGAGACAAAAATAGAACTATCCCCAAGTTTTGGGACCTTGTGTGCTTGGGATAGATCTCTAGAGAAGGTTAGTTCCTCTACCTACCTCTAACTCTATTGTTACTCATAATTTTGAAATAAAATCCTAGACCAAACATGCCAAGGGACCAGGTATAGAAGGATGTGAAGAAAGGGGAAATCCTAAGCTAAGGAAGGCAATAGTGTCAGGGAAAGGGCCGATCTATCTCCATGAATGGCGTGGGAAAAAAAGAGGACGTGAGAGAAAAGGGTGAACGAATCATGCCACATATCAACATGTGGGATTGACCTTCCAGCATGTGTAACACATGAACATGGGGACTACAAGAATAGGAATACGCACATCATGCCATAAAATGCAAATAGAGAGGTGAGATGCAATGAAAATGAGAAAGGGGAGACAAGAGTTCCACAAAACATGAATTTATTTCTCAAGGGGAGCACAATTAGTTACATTCACGGAAGGAGGAGATAATACATTGTAGAGACCATGCCAAGGTCTGAGACCCATGGGAAGTTGGCCACCATTTTGGCATGGTTCCATTAAAACAGAGATGATCCTTTTTACAAAGTAGAACTCTACTATTTATAGAAGAATAAGGAGAGAAGAGGAGGAGAAAGAGAGGTAAACTTAGATTCAAATCTTCAACCACCAAAATAAAGTGATGAATTCCTACAAAACCACCTACAAGGCTATCAGATGTGCTTCCCCATGTCTATTTGGTGTGTAAAAGAAGGAAGAAGGAAATATATAAAGAAATCTTATGGTTGGGCTCAATTAGATGTGTGGATTGATGATCAAAAAGAAGTTTCCCTATTTTTCACCTACCAAATCCTACCTAAATTTGAATTTGAATATTCTAATGTGTAGCTTATGTCAAAAAATCTTTAACAAGTCCAAGCGCGTGCCGATCGGGGCTCTGTAGTAGAAGATATGGCTATTGGAAGATATCAAAGCCACTCTCACTCAAAATGACACATGGCGTGCACTGATTGATTGAAGGATTTAGCCAAATGTTCATTTTTTTTGTCTTTTCTACCATGTTTCATGCATTAGTTAGTTGTCTAGATTTGGCACCATGTTGGTGTGCTTTGATAGGTTACATGTAGAATACTCAAATCTTCTAGATGACATGATATAGCGACTAGCATAGATGGAGGCACAACACACGGAAGCAAGAGGTAGGTCCATGCGGGAGATTGGCGTGTGAACATAGCACACATGGTAGGAAAGAAGACAATTTCAGAAGGAAAATATGGAAGCATGGTACTAGCATTTAACTATGGAAGGGAATGTGACAGAGGAAAGAAAATGGGGTACATAAAGGAGCACAAGGAAAAGAGGAAGTGTAAGGCGCGTAAGCACAAAGGCATGCGAGGTACTTAACCAATTTAGAAGGAAAGTCTATAGAGGTGTATGCAAGGAGTGTGTGAAAAGATAGGAAATAAAGCAAGTGATAAGAGAGAAGGCATAAAGGGGAAATGGTAGGAGATAGCATAATGTAGAGGGAGAAGCAGAAAGGCATGGAAGGCACACGTGGAGGAACTGCAACTATGCCAAGGTATCAAAAGAAAAATCTTGAGTGTGCGCATCTTTAAATCTGAAACATAAGAGTCAGAATGGAAATATAAGTTATCCAAATAACTAGGAGATTTATTTAGATAACAAAAGGTTTGAATTTATTTTTCATTTCTTATTTCTTCATTACTTTCAATTTCCTGTGTACACATTCTAGCAAGCCTAGTGGGAGACCCACATAATTCGTTATCATTTTTTAGCTTGTTTTTGGATTAAATTTTTTTTTTTGGTGTTACTTTTTTTTAGACTTATTTTCAAAGTTTCAAGGTGTTTGGTGGAGTGGACTGGGTGAAAATCTAAAAAAATAGTCCTTTTGTAGTATTTTTCAATTTTTTGTACATCTATAGGATCCCTGCACTAGCGTATGACTACACACACTATTTTCATCCATAAAGGGTGATAGAATATCAATTCATGTGCTAGTTTCACCCATAAAGTGTGCTAAAGGGTGATATCATATCAATTCATGTGCTAGTTTCACCCATAAAGTGTGCTAGCGTATCACTTCATGCATTATGGTAGCATTACATGTGTTACCATTCAACTGTCTATTTACTTTTTCTTTTTGCGTGCGCTAGCGTTGAACTGCATGTTTTCTCTATCTCTCTACATGCACTACCATAACCAGTTCTATACTTGAATAAGTATATATCATGCTAACGCACCTACTTGAGTGTGCTACCATAACCCTTCACACTAGTGCACCTATTTGATTGCATTACCATATCCCTTAACATTAGTACACCTAATTACATGCGCCAACCTTTGTATCTTTCTTTATTTTTTTAATACTTTTCCAGTGTACTAATTTATTTTTATTACTATTTAAGAATTTTTTATCAGATTATTCTATAGATTTCATTAAAAAAATATAACGCTAATTTTTTATTTTAATAATTATATAATCTATCTAATCAAACTAACCATGTATGTTCTTATCTCACACCATCTTGGGTGGTCTTGAGTATCAAAAACGGTGAAGTTTGTTTCCTTTTTTTACATCATGTATTCTCCCCTAGGAAATTACTAATTCACTGTGTGCATGACCACATCATATAAAAAATACCTTGAAACTCAATCAAACTCTTAATATTGTATGCAGTTTTCCTTGATCAAAGACTACAAAACAAAATAAACTTATAAAAAAAATTATTGTAGGTTTAAATGAGGTTTTATTTCCATCTTCTTTAACTACGGGAAGTTTTAGGACATATTCTTAAAAATCATTATGAGGAGTACCATAAGAACCCAAAAGTATTTGGCACCTTGAGGGAACTGGCCATCAAAATAGGTACCCCAACCCACTTGACTGGTGATACCCGTGAGGACACCATAAGTAGCCCGTGGTGATGGCACCATTCTTAATTTATTATGGGGTATAGTCCATAGCTAGGAAATAAATAGCATGAGTACTCCTTCAGGAACTTTGGTGAGAGAAAATTTTCCCTGATCCCTAAGAAGCTTGAAAAATTGGGGCCTACAGATTCCATTCTTGTTCTATAAGCTTACCAACTCAAATCCAAGTCATTATTAGTCTTAGTCTTTGATTTTACCCAAAAATTATAGATTCAAGCAACATCTAATCTCATCACAATTTAAGCCTTTTTCATTGGATATTCACTTTATCCATTATTTGAGCACATCCAATTGAATCAAATCCTTTATATGTTTAATATTCACTTTATTCACATATTAAACCATATCGAATAAAATCCAATCAAGAGCCTTATATATTTAATACAATTATAGGTAACTCATATGTAATCAAATCAAGAATCACATAAAATCCTTATACCTTGAATATTCACTTTATTCATGTATTAAGAAAATAAAACCAACATCCAAACCTTATACATTGAATATTCACTTTATTCATGTGCTAAGAAAATTAAAAACCTTATATGTTGAATATTTACTTTCTTAACTTATTAAATCAAATAAAATCAAGTCAAACCAAATCAAGAGTCTTATCATTTGGGTATTCCCTTTATCCAAAGTTAAGAAAATATTTCATCTAATTAGTCTTAATAGACTTTAAAATCAATCCCACATCAAATACCAATTAGTATATCCATCAATTTGATCTGCAATATAGTATTTACGATTGATCAAATCAAAAACCATTTTCAATAAACAATGGTGACCACACGCAACACATCAAATGAAGATTTTTTAGAAAAAATTCATGAGATATCAAAAAAAATCACCATGATGGACCTTTTCAAAACAAAGCAAAGGAAAAATAAAATTTTCACCTCCTTCCTCCAACGATAGCAAGGAATCACAAACCGGTTTCTTTTCTTAATACCTAAAAAATAGTTAATCAACATTTTCATACCAAATCTTAGTTCAAAAATATATTTCCAAATGAAAATGCATTTCCTAAATAAATTCAAAGAATTAATTGAAAAAAGGAACTAAACTTGAAATATCTCTTATTGCAAAAGGCCTTATCAAACTTCCTTCAAATGATCAATCTCTTTGTTGTCTTGCAAATGTGCGACAAGGAATTTAACAATTTCTAAGCATGGAAACTATACCCCTATGTTAATTTTTTCAATTCCTATCATTCCAAGACATCCCATGTCCATCCACCTAGTCCAAATTACTTCGTAATTAATGTTATATCATCCCCCTATGTGATTTAGGAAAGTCCATTCATTCCCCCTAGGTTATTTTAGGAGTTCATTAAAAAGCTACATGCAGTTGTGGGCAGGTCTATCACTGGCCTTCCTAGGGTTGAAGAAACCCCATGGAGTAGAGAAGAAGAGCCTAATTAGATTTGGAATTGATTCAAAGGTCTTGGGACATCATGGGAATGATTCAGGAAGATTTTGGAAGGGCTTAGAGAAGTTGGGCCAGTTTCACCAAAATTAGGGTTCACATACCTAGTCAGTGCATAGGCCAAAACAACCGTTGAGCTTCAGAAGGTGATTTTGGGAGCTCTAGATGGAGTTAGGAGAAAAAAAAAATATCCAAAAATATAATTTCAAGCCCTACATTATGGATGAATCATAATTTTTAAAACACTTTAGCACATTAGGTCTGCAGATAGTTTTTCTCAAGCACAAGTGGAGTAAAAAATAAAAAATCCAATTTTTTAGAGAAAAAACGAAATAATAAATACATAATACCACAAAAATTGGATTTAAAAGGCCATTTCCAGTTAGGATCATATAAAATTGTGCCAAAAAAGTCCATCAAGAGCTCAAGTTATCATCATCACAAGCTATCCTCTTGGAGTGAGTTCAAGAGTTATCAAAATTTTGGGAGGACACGTGTCATATCCAGGAGCTTAGAGGGATTTTTTCTCCTTAAATTCCCTAAGGTTTAGGGACATAAACCTTGTAAAAATTCACCCAGCCCCCATGTGACCTCTGGAACCCCATGCGACCATCAAGATTACCATTTCAGCCCTCGGGTGCAATTTAGAGCTCAAATCCCCTACCGTCTATCTCTAGCACATGTCAGCTCCAAGACCACTATGGAATTTTATGTCCCTCACATCCCTCAAAGGTCAGGGAAATCAAACATTGAAATTTTTTTCCAGTCCTCTAGGAGATATTTTTGGTCACCCATGTGACTCGCTTCCAGCCCCTCAATCCCTGGCGTTGAATCAATGCCATGTGTCGTATTCTTTCTTACAATGGAAATTGATATCCATCATGTCCCAATGATTTGAGGGATGTCATTGAAAATAAAATTCACCAAGCCCTTTCTATGCATTATTTAAATATCTCCCTGCTTCCCGCTTCTAACTTTTAACACACCCGTGCACAACCATATCTTCATACTTCCTCTGTAATTTCGTGCCATCACTCCACCAATGCTAAACCTAAAAAAAAAATACATTTCACATAAATAATCTCCTTCACTCCATGAAATTATACAGGTCTTAGAAGGAGGTTTGAACAAACAAGGAAGAAGACACGACGAACAACGAAGAAAAACAGTGAAAATTTTCATTTTCGTAAAACATAAATTCATACAAATCTTACAAACCAGTGCACAAAGCAATGAACCATTTTTTTTTGTTTGTTCCTCTGTCCAAGACCATCAAAAACATACTTTCAAACTCTCCTCTCATGTAATAGATCATTCACAGCGAAGAAATCTCCTTTTCGACTCAACAAAGGAAAAATTAAATTTCTCATCAAACCATTTGTTAAATTGAAGTAAAATATCACGTGAAGCACCAGAAGAAAGAACCCCTATCAGAAATATATATTTTTTGCAAATAGATGAGAAAACCAGACCTATAATTTTGAGTTCCATTAATGGTTTTCATTTCTAGAAGCACTGTCATGTCCAAAATTTGAAAGTTTAAAATCCCCTGGACTACTAAGCAGGTAGGTCTAAAATTTCAGAGGGGAGATATTAGGAAAAAAAACATATAAAAAAACTTTGTTCCATGTCAATCCAACCTCTAAAAGCTTGCTTTCTAAAAATAGTAGGTATTCTACATAGGGGACTGCTGCTTGTGAAGGAGACAAAAACATTAGGGGTGCACTGCAACTGAGAAATCATCAGAATGGACATTTTTGGCACTTAATAAAAATAGTAAGTGGTCCCATGAGCACCTAATAAAAATAGAAAGTTGATCTAGAAGGAGAGAGGAACTCATGGAGAAGGGGGAATCAAGGTCTCAACATCCAATTGAGGTTTGAGGAAGTTTCTTTTCATACTTGCTAAAAATAGTACATTTTTATTCTAGGGAAAACATGAAGTAGAAGTGTACGGGACAAAATCTAGCACAACCCTTTGCCTATAAGTATGAGATAGAAGACAAATATGTCTTGTACATGGACTTGAATGACCTAAGAACTCGCATGACATCTAGAGACTGAAAGAATATTGAAGATCAGATATCCACGAGTGGCTTGTTCACTGCCGCAAGACACCCAATGTCTGTCCAAAGTCAAGAGTTGGTCCTAGACCTCTCTCACCACTATGATCCTGAAACACGAACCATATAAGCTGAAAATGGTAGAATAAAGGTAATCATTAACCCTAGATCCATCTCTCTTTCTCTACAGATACCGACATCATCCATCATGGTCATCATCTCAAAAGACATATCCTTACACGATTGGGAAAGGATAAATGCATACATACAAGGGGTTCTGCTTGGATAGTGGTTAAAAACAAGGATAAATCTCTCAAGGATGCCCAAGAACCTTCCAAGGTGTGAGTTTTGAGAAGGGTATTTGGATGTCATCACTCTCCTCAGTAGAGTAATGGGTGAAGCAAGCACAAGATATTTCCAAGACTGGATGGGCCTATTCATCTTGACATTGATAAAAGGAAAACAAATAATTGACTGGGGGTAGATCATCAGTGACAACCTCCATATACAACTGCTCCAAGTACCTATGAAAAAAAAATTCCACATGAATTCTTACTTGGTCTACCTCCTATATATCTCAAGATCATTCAAGTGATTGGATCTCGTGTAAAACATTACTGCCAAGGTTCCTGCGTTCAAGAAACTTCCACAAGTGGTGATGGAGGAAAGTCATAGGCATTTCACTCATGTGAATGATGCATTCAAAATGTACGTAGTCCGAAGCTTAGAAGGTGATATGGAAGCTAGGATGTTGTCACAAGAAACATCCTTGATCAAGAAGTATGGATCCTATTTCATACAATTCTTGACATTCTCCTACTTACAAGTTGCTAACTTCGACCAAGCACCAGTAAGGTTGCCCAAGTACCTTAGTGATCAAATTGTATTGTTTGAGATATGCAAACAGATCATTCAAATGACTAATAAGATTAGAAGTAGGAGGAATAATTTTATTTCATTTCCTATCTCTCTCGGGGTATTCACGTGTAAGAGCTCAAATGATGCATCTTATATGGAGGTTCCTTTCACTCATTTGAATTTCCATTCCCATGTCACCAAGCCTAATTTTGACATCCACGAAGATCCTAACTCTTGTTATGTCCTAGAATTGTAACATGAGCCACAAGTCGAGGAGTACTGGGCCAATTACATTAATGAGGTTGAAGTGAGTGAAAAGGACTGTATGAGAATGATGATCAGTGAGATGAGGAAATTGAAGTTATCATGGTATGAAGATATTTTACACGATGGTGGGATAGAGATGTATGATCCTGAGTACACAAAAATAAAGATGTCCCCTATACCTCATATCACCTGGTATGTTTTTGAATCAGGGGATATATTAGAGTGGACTGAGAAGGTGGTGAGGAGAATGAGAAATTGGTTTCATAAGAAGTGATCCATGATCATCCAGTCACAAGGAATCCCCCCAAGTTAGAAGAAAGTCTCCCATTAGTCATCTTAAAAAGTCGTATAGGTGACTTTTAGTTCTAAACACTCTTGAGAAAGTTTTAAAAGGAAGGCCACAAAATTGGAATATTCTCCTCATGGGAAGATGCCAAAGAAACTCAAAGTAGAAGAAGTCTCATTTACATTACTGCGAGAGGAAGATTTGATCACAAAAATGTAGGACGAACACCCCATGACAAAGGCACAAGTGGATGAAGAACACATGCTTCAATATTTAGTATTTTAGATACCACAAGAGGTTTCCTCTCTTGATGACACTTATGCCTTTCTCATTCAGGATTTTCCTCCTATTTCAAAATAGGGTACCATTGGTGCACCTATCATTGAACTTGAGTCTGATGAGATGTTTCCTTGGATGTAGGAAACAATTGTCCTTGACACCCGCACTATGTATCAAGTGGAAGCCCTTGATCTATCAATGATTATCTCATTTTCCAAATAAAAAATATCAAGGAAGATTGCACATACAACCTCATGGTTCTACAGTGGGGAAACGGGTAATAAATACATCGAAGTAGCTCTGCCAAAAGTAATCAAGCTAGTGGATGAAATGTCACCAGATGACTATGAAATGAGAAACACTCATTGCCATGAGTTGATCAACAAGAATATCTTTGAAAATTCCTCAGAAACTTGTCACATGTGTGGGAGAGGGCCTTGGAAATCAGGTTTGAGGCAATCAATTAGGTCATCATAGATCTTGAGGAAAAAGAGGAACAAGAATAAAAATTACAGGATAGTGTAAATCAGAAAATTTAAAAGCTTGGAGTGCCTGCAATGGGTGTAGATACAATTGTCAATGAGTTGATTGGTCCATTTGAATAACACGTCGAGAAAGAGGTAGGAAACCCATTATCCTTCAGTAAGGATACCCTTGAATTCCTCTCAAAGATTTAGGCCTCCATTACACTTATCATAGAGAAACATTCATCATGGTTTGGGAAGTGCAAAGAAATTAATAATGTGGTAGATGGATGGAAAGAAATCTTGATCTACATTTGCATTCCTCATGCCAACAAGGTGGAACCTTCAGCTAATCGTTTCAACAAAGAGCTTGGAGGAAGAGAGGCCTTCTTAGGAGCATGAAGTGGAAGCCAATTAGGGAGTGAGATCAAATCCACTGCAGCGGCTCATCCTTCTACATAATTATCCTTCTTTCTTCTTCTTCTTCTTCCTCTTCTTTCTCTCTCTTCTCTTCTCACCCGCCACTCTCTCTCATCAATGTTATATTTTTGCGTCAAGGTTTGCACTTTTTAATATAACTTTAAGTGAATTTAGAAACATAATGTAAAATTTAAGTCACCTTTTTTTTATAAAAGGGACTTAAATATTTAAGTGGAATATGAATAGTCTAAAGTCACATTAAAGTATTTGAAAAGTCACCAGGAAGATGAAGATTTGCCTCTTCTTCTATAAATTTTAACAAGATCCTCATTTGAGCTTCTTTTTAGACAACTTCTGAGACTTATTAGATATTGGGGCTGTGTTTTTTTTTTGTGAATTCATGATAGAGATATCCTTGTGAAGAGAGCAAAGAGATAGATTTTTTTTTCCATTTTCCCTACTAAAAAATGTCTTCTATTTCTATGTTATGTATAATTTATGCTTGAGCTTCAATAAAGGAAGAAGGAATTTTAGCCTTTTTTGACAGAGGAGGTTAGTGGTACTTTGTGCTCATTAAACACTATTTGGTCTTGTTTCTATTACGTAGACTTGTTTTCTTCTAAATTCAAGTGCATCTAATGAAATTTCTGGCTGGTGTATGCAAGTCTCTGATTTTCCACTTGTGGCATTTTTTTCTCTTTTCTAACTTTCTCACTCCCTTTCCTACTTTCATAACAAATTCCTCTCTTGCAGATATATGCAAGATTTTGTTGCAGGGTCAGTGGAGTTCCCCTGTTGGATCCATAGCTGAAAGGCCACAGAATAAAACTCATTTTTACTAGCGCATGCACGTACATAAGCTGCAACAGTTAAGTAGAGGGACTTAGACTTCCAGAGCATTGGCAAGATAACCACCAATTTGTCCTTGAAAATTTTTCTTGCCAACACTCCCAAAAAACAAAAATGATCACCAAAAAATGCTTATTTCACTAAATTGGGACTTATTCCAGTCCCAGTAGCTAAAAAAATATACTCAATATTGGAATCCAATATTGCTATTTTCAGATTCCAAAATATCAAATATTGGAATTACCTACACTCCAAAATCACGCATATACAATTCCAAAATCACACATATTGGATTCGAATATCACATATATTGGAATCCAAAAGTAGCTATATTCGAATTATGTACTCCAAAGTCCCATATATTGGAATCTAGAAAATAAAATATTGGAATCCATTATATAGGCTAGTGGCCGTTGGCCATTATTTATGCTATGTTATGTACAGGAACATATTTCTTTTTTATAGGAGCTAGCGGTCACTAGCAATTATTTATACTTGAGTGTGCTACTGTAACCCTTCACGCTAACACACCTATTTGATTATGCTATTGTATCCCTTAACATTAGCTCACCTAATTGCATGTGTTAACATTCGTATCTTTCTTTTTTTTTGTTTTTATACTTTTCGAGTGTACTAATTTATTTTTTATTACTATTTAAGCATTTTTTCAACCTTTTTCTGTAGATTTCATTAAAATAATATAAATCTCATTTTTTCTTTTAATATTTATATAATCTATCTAATAAAACTAACCGTGTATGCTCTTCTCTCACACCATCTTAGGTGATCTTCATAATCATAAACAGTGAAGTTTGTTTCCTTGTTTTACATTGTGTCTTCTTTGCTAGGAAATTATTAATTCATCGT
The DNA here is from genome assembly GCA_019776745.2 of Taxus chinensis. Taxonomy (NCBI): domain Eukaryota; kingdom Viridiplantae; phylum Streptophyta; class Pinopsida; order Cupressales; family Taxaceae; genus Taxus; species Taxus chinensis. The sequence continues at coordinate 647,127,706 of CM034147.1, read as the reverse complement.
GTGTAGGACCACATCATATAAATAATACCTTGAAAAATTAATCAAACTCTTAGCATCATATGTAGTTTTCCTTGATCAAAGACTATAAAACAAAATAAACTTATAAAAAAATATTGTAGGTTTGAATGAGGTTTTATTTCCATCTTCTTTAACTATCAGAAGTTTTTGGACATATTCCTAAAACTCATTATGAGGAGTACCATAAAAACCCCTAAGTAGTTGGCACCTTGAGGTAACTGGCCGTCAAAATAGGTACCCCCAACCCACTTGACTAGTGATACATGTGAGGAAACCATAAGTAGCCCATGGTGATGGCACCATTCATAATTGATTGTGGGGTATAGTCCATAGCTAGGAAATAAATTTCCCAACATGAGTACTCCTTTAGGAACTTTGGTGAGTGAAAATTTTCCTTGACCCTTAAGAAGCTTGACAAACTGGGGCCTACAAATTTCATTCTTGTTCTATAAGCTTACCAACTCTAATCCAAGTCATTATTAGTCTTAGTCTTTGATTATACCCAGAAACTATATATTTAAGAAACATCCAATCTCATCACAACTTAAGTCTTTTTCATTAGATATTCACTTTATCCATTATTTGAGCACATCCAATTGAATCAATCCTTTATATGTTGAATATTCACTTTATTCACAAATTAAACCATATCGAAAAAAATCCAATCAAGAGCCTTATATATTTAATACAATTATAGGAAAATCATATGTAATCAAATCAAGGATCACATAGAAGCCTTATACCTTTAATATTCACTTTATTCATGTATTAAGAAAATCAAACCAACATCCGAACCTTATATGTTGAATATTCACTTTATTCATGTGCTAAGAAAATAAAAAACCTTATATGTTGAATATTTACTTTATCAACATATTAAATCAAATCAAATCAAACCAAATAAAGAGTCTTATCATTTGGGTATTCAATTTATCCAAAGTTAAGAAAGTATTTCATCCAATTAGTCCTAATAGGCTTTAAAATCAATCCCACATAAAATAAGAATTGGTATATCCATCAATTCGATATGAAATATAGTTTTTACCATTGATCAAATCAAAAACCATTTTCAATAAACAATGGTGACCACACACAACACATCAAATGAATATTTTCTAGACAAAATTCATGAGATGTCAAAAAACTCACCATGATGGACCTTTTCAAACGAAAGAAAAGGAAAAAGGAAACTTTCACCTCCTTCCTCCAATAATAGCAAGGAATAAAAAACCGGTTTCATTGCTTAGTACCTAAAAAATATTTAATCAACATTTTCATACCAAATCGTACTTCGGAAATATCTTTCCAAATGCAAATACATTTCCCAAATAAATTCAAAGAATTAATTGAAAAAGGAACTAAACTTGAAAGATATCTTATTGCAAAAGGCCTTATCAAACTTCCTTCAAATGATCAATCTCTCAAAAAAGTGATCACCAAAAAATGCTTATTTCACTAAATTGGGACTTTTTCTAGTCCTAGCAGCTAGAAAATATACTCAATATTGGAATCCAATATTGATATTTTTGGATTCCAAAATGTCAAATATTGGAATTATCTACACTCCAAAATCGCTCATATCTGGATTCCAAAATCGCACATGTCAGATTCCAAAATCGTACATATATTGGATTCCAATATCGTATATATTGGAATCCGAAATTAAATATATTCGAATTATATGTACTCCAAAGTCCCATATATTGGAATCCTAAAAATCAAATATTGGAATCCATTATACGGGCTAGCAGCCACTGGCCATTATTTATACTATGTTATGTAAAGCACATGTTTCTGTTTTATAAGGGCTAGTGGCCGTTGGCCATTATTTATGTTATGTTATATACAGAAACATGGTTGTGTTTTATAACTAGCTAGCAACCGCTGGACCATTATTTATGCTATGTTATATACAGAAAATGGTTATGTTTTAAATGGGCTAGTGGCTGCTAAGCATTATTAATGTGTTGTCTTAGTGGAGCTCCAAAAAATAAGTTCCCTCGAATTCAATTTTTGATCAAATATAATCCCATGAACATCTTCTCTTGTCCTTTCAATAGTTATAACAATGACCACAACATGGTGTTAAATTTGATGCCCATTTAGACATGTGTTATCCTTTTTATCTGTAAAATAGTTTCAAATCTATGAAATAATTGTCACATATGAGTTGCATATTTTAGATATGAGCGTCAATTGTTTACAGATTATATATATAGTAATTATAATAAAAAATATTTAAAAATAATTAAGTATATATAGTATAATTTAATATTTATTTTATGAACAATATACAAAAGATACTATTTTACAGAATTTTCAAGGTCAAACTTTTATGATAATTCACCACAGAAGTTATTTAATCATATTATCATCTTATAATCAGTGAAAATATAAATCCTCCCAACTTATATTTCGAAAATCTCAACATAATAGAATAAAGTTATCATAATACATTTCATTATAGCATCTGAATGTATATATTATTAGCAATGTTAAGTAGTAAAATCATAACAACATTCTGAAAAGATAAATAGTTATTTAGCTTTTTCTTTCTCTAAGTATTTTATGCCCTCTACCACATTCAATTTCTAAGACACTATTTATGATATTTTTTTTGTACAAGTCAATGCCATCAACCATTCATATTTTGCATAATATGTGTGTCTTCTTTTCATAACCGACCATAAAATTTTCAAGAGGGTTTCCCTTTGCACCTAATGTTATACACAAAAGTGTTTTTTGAACTGTATAAAAAATTGTTTCTACTCCAAAAATTTTCTAGGTCTCTTAATGTTATTCCCTGGACTATAATATCAATGTTCCTTTCGCCCAAGTGAGTATTGGATTCAATACAGTCGATATTTTTTTTATTGAATCCCATTTATATCTTTTTAATATCAGCGAAAATGAGAGTGTCGGACTAGAATACCTAGTTCACAATATGGTGATAGTAATTTTATAAAATTATGACATGACCATCTCACAGGCTGAAAATTTTCATACCGAACCTGAATGACATATTCATATTGTATGTTTTATTTAGCCCATATAATAGGTCCTCCATATACAAAATAAGTAAATAAATCTTATCGCTACCTATAGGGAACTAAATAAATTTAATTTTTTGTTGGTCGCATATTAATTACAACCAATTGAAATTAAAAAAAAAAATTTATCTTATGGCTAACAATTATCGATTGAGATTACGACTTGGATTACACCACCTGTACCCATTGTTGGATCCGTTAATGTAAGAGCTATTTTAAATAAACAATCATCAATTCATAATCTATTTCTTCCTATTGAAAATGTGAGCATAATTTATTTGAAATAAACTTTAATCAATTCATAATCGATTTCATGTTGTGGATAACTTAAATGGATAAACATAGTGGTTTCTGTTGTGATATGGTAAGTACAATATCAATTATTCTTTGTATAATAATTCAAATTTAGCATCTGTTAATCTACGTTTATATTCTTCAAACCACCCTTTGATGGAGAATATTCCTCAGCTATTGATTGGGATTTGCAACCGCTAGCCTATGTCATCATTAGATGAACTACACTTAGCTAGAAAACCTTTAATGAGGCTAGCCAAGTGTTTTTCTACATGAAAATGAGTTGGATCAAGCCGTATGTAGTTATTTTTATGATGATGTTGAAGCCAAAACAATGTTAATTAAATGTAAGTAGTCAGTATGTAGTAGTGAATCAATGAAACATTGTAGAAAGTATGTAGTTGTAAATCAACGAGATATTGATGAATGTAAGGTTTTTTAGTCAAACCATTTATATATTGAATGTGGATGTATAGAGTTCGCTAAGCTCTATATAGTTTGTTTTAAATTATTATCGTAGCTTATAAATGGATTTCCTTAAACTTTTAATTCAACCCTAAGCCAAGCATATAAACTAATGTCTATTAGTTATCATTTCCTATAAATTTGTGGGCCTTATAAATAAGTTTGTTATAAAATACACATGGATATCATATTGTTTCCTATAAATTTGTGTTCCTTATTGGTTGCCTACATAATAATTTATTGACTTATAAATTAGTGGGAGTTATTAGTAGTTTTGTTTGTAAATTCAACCGATTAACATACCTGGATCTGATGGCGTATTCGTGGCCGATGTGCCTGCATCCTCTACATATGTCATTTGAACTGTAAAAAACATAATTTTAAAAAAAAAATTGAAAACCATGGTAATTGAAGATATAGCTCATTAAACATATTTATAAACTAATTGAAAGTAAATCACCATGTTGAATGGGTTGTGTAGTGTCACGGTGAAACAATTATACATCAAATTTTATAGATTTATGGTTGTCTGCATAAATAATAATTGTATAAGTAACATATTTAGGTTAAAATCCATTAAAAATAATCACTTGTTGAAGTTTTTACAGAGAAAAACCTTTCTTCATATGAGAATAGTAATGTTTTAGAAACATATATTGACTATGTGTCTCAACAATAAAAATGACATATAGTTTGGAATCCACCAATGCACGGAGTGTGATACTGCTGCTATAAATAACTAGCACTAGAGAATTTATAGAACAACATCGATTGAACATCTCAGCCCAAAAATCATACAATATTTTGTAAATAAAAGGATGGATTTTTCCTTGTAGGCCAATTTCTCTTGCAATTACCAATTTTTGTGGTAGTTTCTCCATCCAATCCATAGTGACCTCTTCTCTATAATTATTGTTATTAATGCATTTGTGCACATAAGATATTTTGTACATAAGACATAAACTTTTGAATATCTCGTTGCTATCGTAGAGTCTATAGCATCCATCTAGAATTGATACTACAATGTCTTTAACATTTTCCTTGTATCTTTGTATCGTGTTACTTAACATTTTTGAATAACCAGTTGGTATTAGAACAATAATAATATAATCCATCACACTGGTTTTGATAAATGTTAGAAGTTCCATTATGAAATTACAAGAAATATCACTAGCCAAATTGTAAAAAACAGTGATCACACATTCAACATTGAAAGGATTACTCAAAGGAATAGCTGATAAAGTTGATGGAAGCTAGAATAGATAAGCACATTTACAAGAAATATTGTATGTGACTTTCACTCTTACTGGTATATTTCCTTCCAGTGACATCACATAGTTGTCTAATATTGTCTAAGCCATGACGGGAAGAAATTCTTCCACCTCATGATATTTTTTCCATTTTTCAAAATTTTCCCCAATATAGGAATCAAATTTTATTTTTCTATTGCTCTCTTCACCCAATAGTACAGACAACTGGCAGTAGTGTGATTCATGCAATTTTAAATTTTTTTTATTACATTGGATTCACTGTAGGATGTCAATACAATATTATTTGGATGCTTATTTCTCAAATAATGTAGAAATTTTTCTCTTATTTTGTTGTGTCCTTTTATTCTCTGACAGTGAGAATAATCCAATGTCTCTGCTATTACACAAGCCCCAAAATCCCCAGTTGATTTAGTATGCATTTTCAACCCATGCAATTTTGATTTTGATGGGTTTATCTCTAATTTAGTCAAATATGTCTGCCTTCAGCATATTAAACAACTTGGCATGTTTTGTAGGTGAAAGAAAACCTTTTCTATACAAAAAAATGACAATTCAGAAGATGTTTTCTCATTTCTATATAATTTTCTAAATACTATAAATATACCATTTTGAATGACTTCTGCATTTGAATAACCAGTTTTGTCAGAATATGTTAGAATCCCAAAATTCCAATTATATTTTGACAGAGGAATATGGTCCGTTGTTTATGGAGGCATGCATTTCCTATTTCCTGAACAAAGAAACGCCCAATTCCATATCTATAATAAGACACATTATTGTTTTGAAAGTCAAAGCATTCCACCTAGACATGCAGTGTCCCCAAATCAATAACTTATGATACGATAGAACAATACCAACTTCCTCGTGAATATCATCTATAACAAAAAAATAACCATAGGTTGACGTGGTAGTTTTCAGGGGAATTAAGTTCCACAAATCATTCCTCGTCTCTTTTCTTTCAAAAAATACCACCTACGATGAATGGAATTGCTCTGAATGGAGTTTGAACAATGGAAGACATTTTACCTATATTTAGAGTAAAATACATTAATAATTAGGTCATTTCAAAACTTTAAAGTGTTTTTCTCGCATTGTCTGTTAAGGAATTTAAATAGTACCGTATTGGACACCAGACTTCTAGAGTTCTTTACTATGTATCATAATAGAGTAATTAACTTAATGTTTAGCGACTGCTAGGCGTCGATAGGACATATTATGTATCATTCAATTGGTTACAATAATTCATATTTTGTTGGATCAAATCAATAATAACCAAATTTAATCTAAAATTCTGAAATTGAATTATGATGCATTGAAAGATACAAAACCATTTGCACCTTTTGAAAGTTTTACATATGAGCTAGACAAGACAAAACATTATATAGATGGAATGATAAGAACATTAAAAAATACACACTTTAGTGGTAGATAGAATTCTAGTCAACATATTAAATGAACAACTTAAAACAATTTTTAATCCATTTACACTATTTATAATGATAAACCGTAGAGGAAATTAAGATGCAATATTTGGTATTTTGAAGAGATTTTGTGGTAGCTTGGGATTTTTTTGTTTTACAAGACTATGTGATTTATGTGTATATCGGTCATATTGTAGTAGTGAGGATTAGATGCCTGTAAGAAGACTAATGAACATGTTTAAAGGATAGTGGTCAAAAGGTCTAATGTTTGAGTATTTTGAGGAGAGTATTTAAGAAAAAAATCACATTAATGAGAGTTAGTGATAGCTCATCATTTTTTGTTATATAAGACAATGTGAAATATATGTATATCGGACATACTTTATTCATTATGTCTAAATGTCATATAACTACTCTAAGTACAATATTTTAAGCGTAGCACTTGGTGGGAAATTCCAGAACAAGCTATCAAAAGAAAATGGGAAGGATGACACTTTTCATAAATGTAAGTATGGCCATCTTCACAACGTTTCGTATCGGAATTTTTTGTACCTAATGGTTAGTTTCATTACTTATCAAAATTAATGACACATCAGACACTAATTTCAACAGTTTATTATATTGAATATTGTGAATAAAATAATAAATAGTAGCCTAGCTGAGCAACCGCGATGATCCTACTACCATTATAGTCATTATAAACAACTATATGTACAACTTTGGATTGCTAGTGTTTTTCATTGATTATAATTATATCATGTTAGATGGAATTGTACCTGAGTGGAGATGAGTAGTTGCACTGCATACCAGATAGAGGGATCAAGCCTTATGTAGTTCCCATAAGGTATATTCTTTGAAGTACATAATTCACTCCGGACCTTATGGGACAAAATTCGTAGCGACATGCTAATAATTTTTTCCTTATCAAAAGTAAGTACATAATGGATACTAGGTTCAACAGTTTAATAATTTTAAAACAATGATAAAATAAAAGATCATGCTCTAGTTTAGTGGTCGCTAGGATCTCATCATGCTTTCTCTCGGTACTGAAAACCCATCATCGATATTGTGTTTATAGTTCATCTGATTGTAGTGAAATCTCATTAGAATGGAATTGTAGATGGTCTTACATCAGCCTTAAAATTCAAAACTACGTAATCCAAGTTGACTACTCTACATCAACATACAACATTGAAACCCCCTTTACCATCAACATAGCCATAATAGATTCAAGTCCATTTTCCAACCTTGCTAAGCCCTAACCTTGTTGTATCCTTTGCACCTCCACTTATTAGAATTTTATGTCAATGAGTTAGGCCTTATGTCCCTAAATTCATAGGAAACAAGCTTTGTCTTGTAAAGAGAAAATAAATTATTACAAACCTGAGCTAGTAAATATCTTACTAGACGTTACTTCTTATTTTCGTTTTAAAGATTCCGGTTGATAATCACATTTTAACATTACTAAAATAACCTCAATTTTATTAAGGAAAATTAGGCCTACAAATAAAGAGTACATTAAACAAGTAAATACACAAACATTAAATAAGCAACGAAACCCACTATAACAAAAATTTGAGCATGCTCCTTTTTAGTTTAATGCCAGACCCATAAATATTTAAGCCATTGTTCACCAATCAAATATTAAAACAAACAAATACCCAATACACAAAAAATCAATAAAACATACCCAAAAAAAAAATCACTTCCTTCCGATCAATCCTCTTGGAATCTTGACCTCTCCTTCATCGATCTCTGATTGTAAATCCTTGGGATCCTTGCTACCAATAGCATTACACCTCGATAGAAACAAACGTACCCAAAATCTCCTTCACAGTTCCCGTAAGATGTTTTGCCATGGATCGAGCACTTCATGACCTTAAAAAATTCAATAACATCATCCAATGAAACATTCCCAGTATGTTTAATGTTTTTCATCTTCTTCCTGTCACGTTCCGGTTCCTTCAATGTTTTAATCACCGAGGTAGCTGCATTGCTAGGAACAACTAGAAATTTGGCCTAACATATTTTGTACAGTGAGCTTAACAGTTACCCTCAAACCCTTCCAATATCTTGCAGTATCTGTTGCAATGTCTGTCTCTAATTTTCTTTGGTGTAAGACCCAAAGGACCAATTTTAGGGTCCAATGAAGATGTCACTCCAACTTCTCCTCCTGTCACACAGACAAACACCTCCACAACCTGAGATGGGTCCAAATTTGGCTGCATTTTTCCTCAACCCTTCGAATCCTGCCTATTCCACAAATCCTCTACAACTCCGCGACCTCTTGCTAAAAGGGACCTCTAGGAAAAACCCTACGTCTTTATCTATACTTGGACTTAGGTTTGTTCTCTTTTTTTCTCTTTTTTTAAGTAATATATGTTGTTATTTCTTAGAGTGATTAAGGTACAATATTAAAGGTAAGTAAAAAAAATCCTATTTTTTGGGTCCTACAATATTAAAGATAGGTAATGTATCTCTTCTTATCTTTTTATTTCTTAGAGTGATTAAGGTACATGAGGGATAAATCCTTACATAGTTCCCACAAGGTATATTGTTTGAAACACATAATTCACATCGGATGTTGTGGGATAAAATTCTTAGCGAACAGCTAAGCATTTTTTCCTTATCAAAAGTAAGGGCATAGTGGACACTAGGTTCAACAGTTTAATAATTTAAAAACAAACAATAAAATAAAAAATCAAGCTCTACTTTAGTGAATCGCGAGGCTCCCATCATACTTGCTTTGGAACTGAAAACCTGTCATCAATATTGTGCTTATAGTTCATATGATTGTAGTGAAATCTAACTGGAATGGAATTTTAGATTGTCTTACATCAACCTTAAACCTCAGAACTATCGTAATCCAAGTTGACTCCTCTACATCAACTTCTAGTAGAACCCACTTTCCCTCAACATAGTCATCACATATTCAGTCCATTCTCTAGCTTCTCCTAACCCCAACCTTGTTGTATCCTTTACACCCCCACTTATGAGAGTGTTTGTCAATGAGTTAAGCCTCGTGCCCCAAATTCATAGGAAATGAGATGTCTCCTGTAAAGTTAAAATAAATTATTACAAACCATAGTTAGTAAATATCTTACTACACATTACTTCTTATTTTGGTTTAATACTCCTAGATGATATTTACAATGTAACATTACAAAAATAAATCAATTTTATTAAGGAAATTAGGCCTACAAATAAAGAGTGCATTAAATAAGCAATGAAACCCACTATAACTAAATTTGGCATGCTCCTTTTTATTCAATGAAAGACTCATAAATCTTTAAGCCATTGTTCCCCAATCAAACCTTAAAAATAAAAATAAAATACCCAATACACTAAAAATCAATAAAACATACCCAAAACAAAATCTCTTCCTTTTGATCAATCCTCTGGAATCTCGACCTCTCCTTCATCAATCTCTGATTGTAAATCCTTGGGATAATTTCCATCAAAAGTGCACCTGACAAAAACACGCATTCCCAAAATCTCCTTCATAGCTCCCGTGAGATGTTTTTTTCATGGATCGGGTCTTCACGACCTTTGCAATTTCAATAACATCATCATATGAGATGTTCCCGGTATGTTTAATTTTTTTGTCTTTTTCCTATCACGTTCAAGTTCTTTCAGGGCTTTAATCACCAAGGAAGTTATGTTGGAAACAACTGTAACTTTGGCTTGATGATTTTGTATAATGAGCTTCATGGTAACCCTCAAACCCTTCCCATCTCTTGTAGTCTCCTTTACGATGCATTCTCTAATTTTCTTCGGTGAAAGACCCAAAAGATACAATTTTAGGGGCCAATGAAGAGGCCTCTCTAAATTCTCTTCCTGTCACATGGATGAACACCTCCATAACCTGAGATGGGTCCAACTTTGGTGGAATTTTTCATCAACCCTTTGAACTGTTCCTCTTCCACAAATCCTCTACAACTCTGTGGCCTCTTGCTCGAAGGGAAGGCTAGGAAAAACCCTATGTCTTTATCTATACTTTGACTTAGGGTTGTTCTCTTTTGTTTTATTTTTTTAAGTAATATATGCTATTATTTCTTAGAGTGATTAAGGTACAATATTAAGGTAGGTAAAAACAACTTCCTATTTTTTGGGTCCTACATTATAAAAGGTAGGTAAAAAAAATCCTTTTTTTTCCTATGTTGTTATTTCTTAGAGTGATTAAGGCATATGAGGTATCAAGCCTTAAATAGTTCCCATAAGGTGTATTATTTGAAACACATAATTCACATCAGATCTTATGGGAGAAAATGCTTAGCAAACACTAAGCATTTTTTCCTTATCGAAAGTAAGGTCATAGTGGGTGCTAGGTTAAACAGTTTAATAAGCTGAAAATAACAATGAATTAAAATAACATGCTCTAGTTTAGCAATCACTAGAATCCCACCATTACTACCAGTCATTATAAATGCCCTACATATATAGCTTTGGGTCAATACTGTGTTTTCATCGATTATGTAGTACTCATAGGACTTATTGTTTGTAACATATAATTCACATCTGTTTTTATGAGAGAAAATGCTTAGTGACCACTAATATTTTGTATGTATTGAATAAAACACCATAACCTATTAAATTGAATGGTATAGCTTAGTGTTATCTAGGATCCTATATTTACCTCTTATCAATATAAAATCTATCTTTACAGTTTTGGATCACTAGCCTTAAAATGTAGTTCCCATAAGATATACAGTTTTTAACTCATATTTTATCTCGTTTACAATAAAAAAATGCTTAGCGCTTGCTAAGCTCATTTACTTATTGAAAGAAACAACATATCAGACCATTGTAGCTCAAAAGTTTCTTATTTTGAAAGTATACATAAAATAATAAATCACGATTTATCTTAATGACCGCTAGTCTCCAGCCTTTACCTCTTCTCATTTTAAACACTATCATTACAGTTTTGGATCCTTGGCCTTGATATGTAGTTCCAATGAAATACATGGTTTTCAACTCATAATTCACATCATTTCCTATCAAATAAAATGTGTAGTGCTCATTAAACTCCTTTACTTATTGATAGAAATGACATATAAGACCCTAGGCTCAAAAGTTCTTATTTTGAAAGTAGACATAAAATAATAAATCATGGTTTAACTTAGTGACCGCTAGGATCCTACCTTTTCCTCTTATCATTTTGAAAAATTATCATTAAAGTTTTGGATCCCTAACCTTGGTATATAGTTCCAATGAGATACATGGTTTTCAACTCATACTTCACTTCATTTCCTATCAAATAAAATGTGTAGTGCCCATTAAGCTCCTTTACTTATTAAGAGAAATGAAATATCAGACCCTAGGATAAAAAGTATTTTGAAAGTAGACATAAAATAATAAATCATAGTTTAGCTTAGTGTCCCTTAGGCTCCTACCTTACCTCTTCTCATTTTAAACACTATCTGTAAAGTTGTGGATCGCTAGGCTTAGTATGTAGTTGTCATAAGATACATGGTTTTCAAGACATATTTCACATAATTTCTTAGAAAATAAAATACTTAGCAACCACTAAGCTCCTTTAATTATTGAAAATAAATGGCATATCATACCCTAGGCTCAAAGGTTTCTTATTTTGAAAATATCCATATGGTAACACTAATTATAAGTCTTGGATTGCTAGCCTTATTATGTATCTGAAATATCTTGTTCAAACTTGCCACATGGCACATTTTCATTAGATAATTAATTTACATTATCTCAAACTATATCTAACAATGTATAAATCAATTTTGATAAAGAATGGAATGTAAATGTCTATATATTATTCTACTAATCTTCAAATCTATGTTTAGGATTTATTTCTTCTGTTTTTTTAAATTATACTTTTTTTCTATGCTTGGTTCAATTATATGTTGTATAATATATTTTTTATTATGTTTATATTATTATAGGCTATAGAAAATAAAAAATATTTAGTTTTTAATTTTTAAATAATGGAAAAATAAAAATAGGGAAATTCAAATTCCCCTGCATTTTCAGATATTTGAAATTTCGATAACCCGCTCTTTTGCTTTTAGAGGGGGAAAGTTTTTAGATATTTGAAATTTCAATATCCCACCCTTATTATTTTAGAGGGGGAAACATTTATGGATATTTGAAATTTCAATAGCTTGCCATTATGCTTTTAGAGGGCGTAAGTTTTCAGATATTTGAAATTTCAATAGCCCACCCTTTTACTTTTAGAAGGGGAAAGTGAAATTTTCAAATTTTTGTATCCCGCACTTTTTCTATTTTTGAAATTTGTTTCATGGAATGTGCTAAAAAAATCTATTAAATACCTCAGAGAAATATTGAGTAGGGTTTCGGAATTTTTTAGTCAATCAGAAAAGCATGTCTTCAAAATTAAAAAAAATACACGCAGAGTGTAGATTACAGGGTTGAGTGTTCAAATCTCATTTTTTTGCATGCGATTATAATATTGTTCATAGATAAAGGCACACAAAATAAGCACATAAAGGATGCACATAAAGGAAACACACGAAGAAGGATAACAACAGAGGTTCTAAAAAGAATCCCAATGATTGTTTGAATGAGATAGCAGATGGAGGTTTCATAGACAACATAAAGCAAAAAATAATCCTAGTTATTACTAATACATGTATTTATAGTAAAGGTGTACCTTTTTTATTACAGGATTTATTAGTTTCTCTATAGTTGATTGGTTCCTGTGTTTTACATGACAATCCAATCGTGATCCACACAAGCCCTACTTTGTCCTGCTGAATTGTGCTTCGTAGTCAAGCCTTGCTTTCCAGTTACTTTTGATCTTCATGCCAAACTGCCTTGTTCTTCATGAAAACTCACTTTTTTTTACGTTAACGAAAGAAATTTTAATCACTTTTCTACTCTAGTATTTATCTCTATTTAACACTTTCCCGTTTCTACCATTCGATGTCTCTCTTTGGCTATTTTTTGTTTTGAATTTTTTGTTCTCATTCATGTGATTTTTTTAAGGATAATGAGAGCTTCTGGCACAATCACCTTAATTTTATTTTTATTTTGGTTGGGAGAACTGGAAATAGTTTAATGTTGTTCATCAAGATGATGCAAAGAAGCCTCGATAATTAATGCATACTACATTTTTTACATGGTTTCGGCTAAGATATTTTAGGAAAATATATGAGGTTAAAAAATTGAATTCAAAACTATAAAACTATATTAAGAATTCAATTGTATGATAATTATTTCAAATTATATACATGTTTTCCATGTAGAATTAACCAAATGTAATGTCTTCATCATTTTTATAGTATGTACATTGTAAGTTAAACACATTATATATGCAATAATATTATTAAATATAATTTTTATCAATATGCATTTTATAATTAATATATTCTTCCTTTTGAGCCCGCTAATCTATGCCAAAAAATTAACACATCTTTGAGTCTTCCATGATATAATTGGTTGTTTCGATAACCTATTTACAAAACCCTAATTCTATTTTGAATTACATACAGGATTCTACACATATATTTATATATAAATTATATAAATTTCAGATTTGTTTGTTATCATTTGTATCTTTTCAATATAATTTTTTTCTATAAATAAACTCTACCATAGGAAAATTTATCTTCCCTAGTGTCCGCTAGGCTATAATTCTAATTTGGAAAAATAATTCGTATTCCTTGGCCTCTTATAGATGAGTTGTTTTTATATACCTATAACACAACATTTTTGGGTCCTAGCGGTCGATTTTATTCTTTGTCAAATGTTATATTTGCAAAGATTAACAATTTAGATTTATAAAATATCTTCATTATGAACATGATATATTTACCTTTAAGAATAGATTAGAGGCCACTATGATGCAATGAGTAGATGATGTCATATGTAAAAAACTTGTTTTTATAGATTCTTAGACGCAATTCCAAGTTTCCATATGATTTCATAACTCTAAAATAATTCTACCAGAATCTTGTAAGAACTAGATAAAACTATACGTTTACCTGTATAACATATTAAAGATAAAATTTTACACGTATATTTATGTATCCATTATATAAACACAAGATTTATTTTTTAATCTTTTATAGTTTTTCAATATGATTTCTAGAAAAAATTAAGAATTTAGATGTAGAAAATTTATGAACATGATATAGTTACCTTTAGGAATATCTTAGATGTCGCTAGGGTGCAATGAGTAGGTCGCGTTATATTTAATAACTATTATCCAAAATGTACCCCCTGCTCATTTTCTGGCTAACTCCTTTCATATTTCCTTCTCTTGTGCCTCAAACATAAAATTTTGCTTTTCAGGCACTCAAAATATTCTGGAAATGGAACCATTAGATAGAGATCTTCCTCATCTGTCCAGAAAGGTAAAGTTTTCCTCCTAAATCCACGTATTTTTCAAGTTATGGCTCGGCAGAGTTTTTGTGGGAAATTTTCCCCTAGAAAGCCCGCAGCCAATGATATGCTGCCACGTGTCCAGGAAGTGGCGGGGGTCGGAGGAGAACTTGGTTTTTTGCCAAGTGTTTTGGCAAAGGTTTCAAAAGAAAAATTCTTCCCGCGGGGCCCGCCGACGAATCATATGCTGCCACGTGTCCCAGGGAAAAAATTTGGGAAAATCGGCTAAGTGTTGGTGCAAGGAAATTTTGAAGAGATGGCCCCGCGGCCAATCAAAATGTAACATGTGTCATAAGGAATCGGAAAGTGGAGCGCAGGGGTAAAATTGGAAATTTGGCTAAGTGTTGGCCGAAATTTCAAAGAAGGAAATTTTCTCCCATTTTCCCACCGCCTAATCACAAAGCGACATGTGTCCAAGGAGGTCCCGACCAGCGGAGTGGAGGGAAGAATTAAAATTTTTGGCAAAATGTTTTGCCGAAAGTCCAAAGGGCGAGTTTTGGCCAGCTACCCCCACCAATTAATGGAGTCTTGCCATGTGTCCCAGCTGGGTGGAGTGTGGGGAATATTTGGGAAATTTTCCCAAGGAGGAAATAGAGGAAAATTTAGAAGGGAAAGCCCGCCCCCTTATTGCGAGCCAATGGAATCTCGCCACGTGTCTAGGTAGGGCAAAAAATTCAGAGCAAGCCCATGAGGAAATTTTGGAGGGTCAAACCTGCACCCAAAGGGGTTTTGACACGTGTCCAAGCCAAAAAATTTGAAGCGACCTGTGGAAAATTCAGGAGAGACAGGCCCGAGCCAATCACATCTTGCCACGTGTCTTCACCTCATCGGCCCGGCGGGGAAATTTTGAAAAATTTTCCAAAGGCAAAAATGAAGTAAAATGGAGCAGGAAGGGCCTGTGACCAATTAAAACATGCCATGTGGCACCTGAACTGGTGGGGCATAGGAAATTTTTTGAAAATTTTCCAAATGACCAAAAAGGTAAAAAAATTAATTTTTTTGCCCGCCGATCTGATTTTGGCCTGTTTTTTCCCTAAAATTTCAAATTGCCATATCTTTTGATCTAGAGCTCAGATTTTCACGTTATTTATATCAATGGAAATCTGGTGAAATTATCTACATGATTCAGGGGTCAATTTTTCATTTTGGTTTAGTTTGGAGAGATAAAATCAAGAAACATCTCTGGCATGTGGTAATGGCCAGAAATGACATTTTAACAACCAATTTTAATGCAAAATGGGCGCATTCTTCTTCAGCATGGACAAAATGTCAGGGAATGGGTCTGTAAGGATGCCCATGCTATTTTAACACATCTTCATTCAATGGGGAATGGCTCCCATGTTTTTTTACATGTTTTCTCTCTCCTGGACTCGACCCATGCATTGTAAAAGCCAGATTTGGCTCATTTTTTAGGGTTGAACATTTTTTTAGATAGCAAGCTTCTTCTTTCACCTTCAACAAGTGATTTTTGCAAGTATCAAACCTTCTTCATGATTGTAACAGGTTTCTACCTCTTTGATGTTGCAAATGCAAGGATTTTGACAGTGAAAATGATAGTGCAGACTCTATGATCAATTTTCAATCCTTTGTTTGTATTGTCTTACTTCATTTCAGACCTCTAATTGCATCTTATCATCCTGTGTATGATGTTTCATGTTGCATTTCATGAAATTGTGTCAATTTGCATGAATAAGAAGTGTTCACCACTCCTTTGGTGTATCACCTATTACTTTAGTTTCAATTTTTGCACTTTCTATCTCTGTCTCCTTGGAATTTAGATTAGGATTAGGATTCAAACCTCTGCAATTGTGAAAACAACATATCTAATCAGAGGAGCTTGAGGAACCAGCCTCTAATCTAGATATTCCTCTCTCATTTTACAAGTCCCACACTTGGAGAGAGGTTTCAATATTGTGCAATCACACTGGATGCCTAGAACATCAACTTAGAAACCTGATTTGCATCCAGGGGTGTTTCTGATTTACACCAACAGTTTTGGCATGCCCGGTGGGACCTTAGAGGTCTCATTTTCATTGCAGCAAAGTTGATGTGCATCTGCCACAATTTTCTTGCTTAAAAGAGCTATAAATTGCACATCTAGCAACTCCAAGGGGAAGAATTAGCTAGTTTTAGTAGTGCAGACCTGAAAACTCATGAGAAGAATCACTACAAGGTCAAGAGCTGGAGAAGAAGAGGTGCTGTTTGAATATCTGCAGTTATCTCCAAGAAGAAGGCAAAGAGGAAGAAGGATTCAAAGGTCTCCATCTCCACCAAACAAAACTCTCTCAACTCCTACACCTGGTAGGCCTTTCATTCAGTCAACAAGGGTTCTAAGACCAATTAGAATGGCACAAACAACCCCTATGTCAATTTCACTGGCAGCAGCCCACTTTCTCTCAATGCACAAAATCCAATTCCAATTTCAGCCTTGAAGAACATTCCATACTTCATTAGAGAGAATCAGACTACTCCTGGTGATCATGTTAAAGACATTGCCAACCTTTGTGTAATTCATGAAATCAATGAGATGCAAGTTGCTATCAAATTGTTGGCATCTTCATTCAAGGGGAAGGCTTTGCAATGGTTTAGAAGCCTTGCCTTATGTTCTATTCAAAATGAGAACTAGCTATGTGTAGAACTTCATGAGCAATTTGGAGAGAAGGGAGACAACTTTTCTCTTTTGGAGCAGCTGACAACCATCAAGAGAGCTCCCAATGAGTAGCTGACTGATTTTAACTTCAGATTTCAAAGGACTTGGGAGAGAATTCCAGTGGCAGTCAGGCCAACAGAAGAAGGTGCTTTTCTTTACTATCTCAAAGCTCTAAATTCTGATATTTCTATGTTGATTTAGTCCATGGGAGGCATAACTATCCCTATGGCTTATAACATTGCCATTAGGGCTGAAAATTGTTTGATCCAAGATGGCAAACTAGCCCCTAGACCTCCCATGCCATTCTTTCCAAGTTTAAAGAGCCCAAACACTAATCAAGCACCTAATTTGGCTCCTTCTCCCACTCCTAGAAATCAGAGTTCAAATGAATCTTCTACTTCATCTCCAAGTGCCCCAAATGAGCTTCAAGAAGTCATGAAGCAATTGTAAAATTTAGGTAATGAGCTGGTTACTCTCAAGAGGCAATCTTGCCCATGTCACTTGAGTTGCCAACATTGGAACTCATGAAGTAGTTAGAGTTGCTAGATTTTGGGCCCATGGAGGTGAGATATGCAGAGTTGATTGAGCTCTAAGAGATCAGAGATCAGACATCCCAAGCAATGGAGAAGGATCAAGCTTTGATCAAGAAGACCTTTGATAGGATGGCCAAGAGTAGATCTTTCCAAGTTGGAGATCTAGTGTTAAAATGGGATGTAGATAGAGAAAAACCGGGAAGGCATTCAAAATTTGATGCCATTTGGAGTGGCCCATACATGGTCACAAAGTGTAAGGACAACAATGCTTTCCAATTGTCTTCATTGGACGGCGAAGAACTGCAGATTCCAGTCAATGGAATCTATCTAAAGCATTGCTACTAAAGGGAAATTCTCCACCTTGTAAATATTAGCTTAGGTTTTCATTCCTCTAAGTGCTTGTGCACATTGTTTTGTTGTAGGTTATTTTTCTTTCCCTAAGTGCTTTAGCACATGCTTACTGTCCCTGGAGATGTTTTGCAGTCCTTGCTTCCATTAGGTGATATTCCATCTTCCTCCTTGCAACATTCTAAGTTAGTTGGGGTTTCAAACAGAAAATTTGATGACTCCATGCCCAATGGGCTACATCAGGTAACTGGTATCTTCATCTAGCAGGTAGATGAACCCTCTGAGTCACCAGAATTGTTACCCAAAATGTGCCCCCTACTCATTTTCTGGCTAACTCCTTTCATCTTTCCTTCTCTTGTGCCTCAGACATAAAATTTTTCTTTTTAGGCACTCAAAATCTTCTGGAAATGGAACCATTGGATAGATCTCTTTCTCATCTTTCCAGAAAGGTAAATTTTTCCTCCTAACTCCACGTATTTTTCAAGTTATGGCTCGGCGGAGTTTTTGTGGGAAATTTTCCCCTAGAAAGCCCGCAGCCAATGATATGCTGCTACATGTCCAGGAAGTGGCGGGGGTCGGAGGAGAACTTGGTTTTTCACCAAGTGTTTTGGTAAAGGTTTCAAAAGAAAAATTCTTCCCGTGGGGCCCACTGACGAATCATATGCTGCCATGTGTCCCAGGGAAAAAATTTGGGAAAATCGGCTAAGTGTTGGCGCAAGGAAATTTTGAAGAGATGGCCCCACGACCAATCAAAATGTAACACATATCATAAGGAATCAGAAAGTGGAGCACAGGGGTAAAATTGGAAATTTGGCTAAGTGTTGGCTGAAATTTCAAAGAAGGAAATTTTCACCCATTTTCCCACCGCCTAATCACAAAGCGACACGTGTCCAAGGAGGTCCCGGTCAGCGAAGCGGGGGGAAGAATTAGAATTTTTGGCAAAATGTTTTGCCGAAAGTCCAAAGCGCGAGTTTTGGCCCGCTACCCTTGCCAACGAATGGAATCTCACCACGTGTCCCAGCTAGATGGAGCATGGGGAATATTTGGAAAATTTTCCCGAGGAAATATAGGAAAATTTAGAAGGGAAAGCCCGCCCCCTTATTGCGAGCCAATGGAATCTCGCCACGTGTCCAGGTAGGGCAAAAAATTCAGAGCAAGCCCGTGAGGAAATTTTGGAGGGTCAAACCCGCACCCAATGGGGTTTTGACACGTGTCCAGGCCAAAAAATTTGAAGCGACATGCAGAAAATTCAGGAGAGATAGGCCCAAGCCAATCACATCTCGCCACATGTCTTCACCTCATCGGCCCGGCGGGGAAATTTTGAAATTTTTTCCAAAGGCAAAAATGAAGTAAAATGGAGCAGGAAGGGCCCACGACCAATTAAAACATGCCACGTGGCACCTGAATCGGTGGGGCATGGGGAATTTTTTGAAAATTTTCCAAATGACCAAAAAGGTAAAAAAATTAAATTTTTTGCCCGCCGATCCGATTTTGGCCTGTTTTTTCCCTAAATTTTCAAATCGCCATATCTTTCGATCCAGAGCTCAGATTTTCACGTTCTTTATATCAATGGAAATCTGGTGAAATTATCTACATGATTCTGGGGTAAATTTTTCATTTTGATTCAATTTGGAGAGAGAAAATCAAGAAACATTTCTGGCACGTGGTAATGGCTAGAAATGACATTTCAACAACCAGTTTTAATGCAAAATGGGTCGCATTCTTCTTCAGCATGGCCAAAATGTCAGGGCATGGGTCTGTAAGGATGCCCATTCTGTTTTAATCCAAATTCATTCAATGGGGAATGGCTCCCACATTTTTTTACATGTTTTCTCTCTCCTAGGCTCGACCCATGCATTGTAAAAGCCAGATTTGGCTCATTTTTTTAGGGTTGAACATTTTTTTGGATAGAAAGCTTCTTCTTTCACCTTCAACAAGTTATTTTTTCAAGTATAAGACCTTCTTCATGATTGTAACAAGTTTCTGCCTCTTTGATGTTGCAAATGCAAGGATTTTGACAGTGAAAATGACAGTGTAGACTCTGTGATCAATTTTCACTCCTTTGTTTGTATTGTCTTGCTTCATTTCAGACCTCTAATTACATCTTATCAGCCTTTGTATGATGTTTCATGCTGCATTTCATGAAATTGTGTCAATTTGCATGAACAAGAAGTGTTCACCACTCCTTTGGTGTATCACCTATTACTTTAGTTTCAATTTTTGCACTTTCTATCTCTGTCTCCTTGGAATTTAGAGTAGGATTAGGATTCAAACCTCTGCAATTGTGCAAACAACAGATCTGATTAGAGGAGGTTGAGGAACCAACCTCTAATATGGATATTCCTCTCTCATTTTACAAGTCCCACACTTGGAGAGAGGTTTCAATGTTGTGCAATCACACTGGATTCCTGAAACATCAACTTAGAAACCTGATTTGCATCCAGGGGTGCTGTTGATTTGCACCAACAATAACTTGTAGTGTAATATTTGGTTGCTAGTCTAGGTTTTTTTCTTGTCCTAAATGTAAAAATATTCTATCTTTAAGTATAGCTTAGTGGTTGCTAGGGTACAATGAGTCCAAGTCTATACATATACTATTATATAAATTCCATATTTAATTTTTACCATTTATATAAACTCATTTTTGAACACGATCTAAATGAAAAATGTTTTCTACTCTAATGACTGCTAGGATATAATTCTTATTTGGATGAAGTCTTTGTTTACATTTGTGAACTCAAGGATAGGTGGATTTCGTTATAGGAAACACACTTTTTTGGGTCAAGTAATCAATTTCTTTACGATTCACAATAGCTTAGCGGCTTCTAGGATTGATCGAGTATATCGCCTTGTATAGCATTAAAACCTTACAGTAGGTTGGATTAAAAAAATTAAATTAAAATATTTTTAGCTAAGTGGGCACAAGGTACTTCCACAATATAATATTTTGAGCTTAATGGGTGCTATAATATATACAGTTACCTAATTATATTTTGAGCTTAGTGTCCGTTAGCTTATGACACAACGTAATATTTAGATCTTAGAAGTATCTAGGTTTCAGTAAAAGAAAGTAAGATATTATAAGCATAGAGATAGATAGGTTATGTAACAGAATAATATGATCTTAGTGAATACTAGTATTAAGAGCTTAGCGGCTGCTAGGCTATTCCACAACATATTATTTTGGTATTCAATTCACTAGGTTATGTATCACAAACATGATATGTTATTTTAAATTAAGATATTTCGAGCTTAGCACTCACTAGGTTATACTACCACATAATCATTGGAATCTAGTGGTAGTTATGATTTCAAAACTAAATTAAGGTATTAATAGCTTAGTGGTCTCTAGGTTATACCACAATATAGTATTTGGGTACTTAATTCACTAGCTTATGTATCACAAACATTATAGGCATTACAAATAAGATATATATAAATTAGATGAATTCATTATATGATTTTAAGATTTTAAACTTGGATATTTCGATGATAAGTCTTGGTAAATAGTACATGAGGAACCAGACAATGATAACTCTTCCAACAGTGGACTCCCATGATGATTACAAGAAACTTATCTTAGTAAATATATGCCAAAATATGAGGAAGAGTTGTAATTAGCTTCACTTCACCCAAAAATACTTTGTATCTCTATACGATTCACTATGTAGATGGCCATTCCAACCTTAATAAAAAATAAAGACAAATTCATCCAGGAAAGATTAAGCCATTTGACCTCTCGGATCCACCTCGTCGATTATCTTGACATACAAATCCCCTTTACTCTAATCAGAGGAGGAGGAAGAATCAACACAACATTCTAGTATTTTCACTTTAGCACAAGAAGGGATTCTATACCCGTATTTTCTAGAACTACCTCTAGACCATGTGCAATCTCCTGCATCCTTTGTGTCAAGGCATGCACATGATACTGAAGGTTGACTAGATGCTCTTCCAACTTTTCATTCTCCTTATGCAAGATAGAATACCTTGAAGAGTTGGACAATATTTTTTCCATGCTTAACCTTTGAGCCATGTCAAAAAAATTCCTTCACCCTTTTGAATGGTTTTGGTCAAGCATTAGCTTGCACATGCTCTCAAAATATCACTGTCATCTTCTTCTTTGAATTACTCCATGACCGACCAAAACTTCTTGAGCCAATTCCGCATAGCTGCATTCCGAATTTTCCCATCCATCCAAGAAGTAAACAATTCCTCGATGTCCTTTCCTATCATAGCTCTCCACATCTTCCTAATAATACCACACTCCATGCTACCTAAGAAGCCACCAACACCCCTATCACCATCGTAGAGAGACAGGAAGCATAATGACCAAAGATGAAAATTAGATGTAGTCTCATTTACATCTTACCCTTTAAACTCTATTTTAACCCCAAGCACATTGGTCTATCACCCAACATAAGTTGGGTGCTTACTTGATGCATGCATAAGCACTAAGCCCCTCTTTTATGTGATCCTTGCAATAATTATTCTCCATTAATGGATAAATGGTTTATAGAACACAAACATGCATATAATCTAATACAGAGGTAGTGGAGCTACTTATAAGCAAAAATTCACCATGAGATAAGTATAAACATCACAACGACATTATAGAATCAGATCTTAACCAATAATAACATGAAAACACACTAGGGTTTGGTCTATAAATACAAATATTTGGAACATATCTTCATATATTGATGATAATCATTTACAGTAGCCATATTACATCAAAAAGTGTCATATCAGACCATATACATCAAGGAATAACATTCCAACCCTATAAAACTACTATGTACAGAGATCCCTAGATATGTTCTTCCATCTCAACTCTGGTTGAAGACCCAAGCACCTACATTCATCCATAACATCATCCTTTCCTAGCCTCTCCCTAGCACTAACAACAGTAACAACCTATAACAACAATGGAAGCTCCCAAGATCACAACCCACAACATTCTTGCAGCACTTTATTTCCTCTCAAAACCCTCTTTATCCCACATCATTCTTTTAGTACTTCATTATCATTTTTCTCCTCTCTATTTCAGACCCAAGCACTCCCTTAAATGGAATCTAGATCCTTCCTTCACCGTCATAGTTTCACCCATGAGCAGATCGCATGTAGGGTGGAAATGTGGTCCTCTATGATCGAGTGTTATGCCAGCTTGCAAAATCCTTCACTAACTGTAATTATCCTCCTTTGGAATATTCCCTTCATGGAATTGTTGAACAACCAGAAATATTCTAAGTATTGGGCACATGAATATGGGGCACTAGAAGCGCGCGAAGCCATAATAGTATTGAAGCACCCAAAATTAGGACTTAGTTCTATTGTGGATAAGGGTTATTTTTGGAGATAGCGTACAGAGCACACATAGAGATGAAGACTTGCACTACACGCAATGGTATTTTGGGAACAAGCGGAAGATAATCACCATGAATAGTTTAAGAAAATAATGGGATTTCTACTTGAAGTTAATTATAGGACATCTATTGTTAGAACACTTACATGTTGTGCATACTGTTGTAAAGGTGCATGGTTATTATTAGCATGTGACCTATTTTGAGAAGTGCATGGGTGGTGAAGGGAAAGTCCCCACACCTAAAAATATTTATTGACTTACGTAGTTTAGTAGGTGGTGAATTATTGTAGAGTTATGTTTTTGATTTTTACGCGCATAACACATAGAGATGCTGATGTAGTGTAAAAAGCTTTTCCATTTTACATTATTTAATTTAATGGAGTATATTGGTTGGATAATTGTATTAGGCATAACTTAATTTGGTTCTTGTATGGTTAATCTTATCATAGTTATTGTTTAGTTCATTTATCATGATTCTCTAAGATATACACCTGGATTTTGCACTGTGGAATGTTTATGTCTAATTATGAATCTAAACATGTTTAAAAATCATCATGACAACATCCTATACAAGCAACCCTAAAGAGGGACCTGGTACCTCTATGTGCTTTAGATGAGCATTCAATGCATGATAAGTGATGGGCCATGACACATGGGTTAATCACAGTAAATTCTAGGTTGCATCATGTTAGGAAATTATTAATAGTGTGTACATTATTTGTTAGTGTGGTTAGTAGTTATGAGTTTTTTAACAACTCATACTAATCTAGTAGATTAGTTGTTGCAGGATAAATTATAGCTCCCCTATTTATTAGGAGTGAAATTGTGTATATTTTTATGATTGTTTATTGAAGGGAAATAATGAAGAAATCAATAAATTTTGGGTGTGATAATCTACTGTAGCTTTTTCATTTGGTATTAGAGTGAAATGGAATTATGAGCTTGTTTGGGGAAGAACCATTTCCATTCATGGTTTCCCCTCTCATTATTATTTTGTAATTTTGTTTATATTTTGAAAATGAAGTCATTTTATTGCATTAGCAAAAGACATTTAAGTGTAGATATAAAGAGGTGTGATCAATCTCATGGTGCGTGGTTATACATTGAATCATTGGTTTATACAATTCCATTTAAAGTTATCATATACAACTGTTGTAGTGTGTGTAGAACTAAAATCTAATACCATCCACGTTTTCATTTTACCACACTTCAATTTTTGTACTTATGAACAGATCTGCGTAGCATTTTTATCATCCATCATCATATTAGTTCAACAAAGATTTATCATAGGTTGACCTTCATCAATACAAATCTAAGACCGAACATGCATAAAAAGAGCACAACATCTAGAAGAGTACATATGAAAATGGATATGTGTTTGAAATATTGAACATACAAATTGGCGGAACAATCTTATAAAGGTGTCAAAAAGGAGGATTTGGTTCATAGTTCAAACCATTTACATTTTATATCCTCTTTGCATCAGAAGCATGTGATGTGAATTGTACATAACATCTGTAACAACCTGCTCATCTGCTTGTGTTATTTTATAAAGGAACACATAACTAAGGAGAAAGACTAAGAGAGACTTGCCACTCAATGTTCATCCAACTGGGTAGATCTAATATGCACTATTCATTCCAAGCACCACAAAATCAACTATTGGAATCTCCTAAAGGTATACACATGGATCCTTTTGGCATGAGCTGCCAACTTGAAAGCATGATTAGGTGTGTCAATTTTTAGCGGTGATTATTTAAGTGTTTTTTGTATGTTGAATTTGAGAAAATCTTATATAAAGTGGTTTAAGGTTATAGGTTTATTTAAGTTATTGGTTATTTTCTAGTTGTCAAAAATCATTCAAAAACAAAATTACATATGCATTTTTGGTGTTACCCAACGTCCTAATTTTGGAAG
The DNA here is from genome assembly GCA_019776745.2 of Taxus chinensis. Taxonomy (NCBI): domain Eukaryota; kingdom Viridiplantae; phylum Streptophyta; class Pinopsida; order Cupressales; family Taxaceae; genus Taxus; species Taxus chinensis. The sequence continues at coordinate 647,102,004 of CM034147.1, read as the reverse complement.
CATAAAATGAAGATAAATACATTTTTGATGAAGTTTTTGAACATTGCAAAGAAATACAAAGTGATTGGCTTCAAGGGCTCCACCCCTTAACCCTGCCATATACTATAATAGGGAGTACGCCCAAGGTGTTTACCTAAGACCCTACAAGGGGTGTTGCCCCTTGACCCCATTAGACGTTGTCACCCCTAGACCCCCACTTTGGAATTTCATATCTAAAGAAATAATTTTTGGGGAGTCACGTAAGGAGAAGAGGATGAAATATTGATCCTCATGAGCTTCATCTGATTGAACTAGAAACATGAAATTAGAGGACAAAGGAAATTGGAGGTTGGATTTCAATCAACATCCTCTCGTCAGTCGCAAATGATGGGGCCGCATAGATGATTTGGTGACATTTTTTTCATTTGTGTGTTTGTTTCAGTTTGTAGTGTTCCTGTTTTCAATAACTAGAAATTTCACATTGAGGGGGGAACATGATCCAATGTTCCATTTCCATTATGTCATATTTTTCTATGTATGTACAAGCAGTAGATTTCAACAGATTTTCCTATGTTATTTCCTATAGTGAAATGTGATTAGGGTTGATAATAGTACTTGGCACATCATGATGTGGTTGTAGGTAAACCACCTGAAAACCTTCATTTGTGGTTTGTAGTAAACCAATAGCAAAACCACCATTCTTGGTTGTTTGTAATCCATTCACAAAACCATCACTTTGTGGTTTGTGATAAACCAATTGTAAAACCACCATTCTCAGTTTTTGTTCAACCATTTGTAAAATTATCCTTGAGTTTTGGGATCATCCTGTGAAAATCACCAGATCATGAGTAGGTGCAAGTACAAAGGTAGGTTTTCCTCATGTTCACACTAGGGGGGGGAATGTTAGGAAATTATTATTAGTTTGTACATTATTTGTTAGTGTGGTTAGTAGTTATGAGTTGTTTGAATAACTCATACTAATCTAGTAGATTAATTGTTGTGGGAGAAATCATAGCTCCCTTATTTATTAGTAGTGAACTCATGCATATTTTTATGATTGTTTATTGAAGGGAAATAATGAAGAAATCAATAAATTTTGGGTGTGATAATCTACTGTAGCTTTTTCATTTGGTATTAGAGTGAAATGGAATTATGAGCTTGTTTGGGGAAGAACCATTTCCATTCATGGTTTCCCCTCTCATTATTATTTTGTAATTTTGTTTATATTTTGAAAATGAAGTCATTTTATTGCATTAGCAAAAGACATTTAAGTGTAGATATAAAGAGGTGTGATCAATCTCATGGTGCGTGGTTATACATTGAATCATTGGTTTATACAATTCCATTTAAAGTTATCATATACAACTGTTGTAGTGTGTGTAGAACTAAAATCTAATACCATCCACGTTTTCATTTTACCACACTTCAATTTTTGTACTTATGAACAGATCTGCGTAGCATTTTTATCATCCATCATCATATTAGTTCAACAAAGATTTATCATAGGTTGACCTTCATCAATACAAATCTAAGACCGAACATGCATAAAAAGAGCACAACATCTAGAAGAGTACATATGAAAATGGATATGTGTTTGAAATATTGAAACATACAAATTGGCGGAACAATCTTATAAAGGTGTCAAAAAGGAGGATTTGGTTCATAGTTCAAACCATTTACATTTTATATCCTCTTTGCATCAGAAGCATGTGATGTGAATTGTACATAACATCTGTAACAACCTGCTCATCTGCTTGTGTTATTTTATAAAGGAACACATAACTAAGGAGAAAGACTAAGAGAGACTTGCCACTCAATGTTCATCCAACTGGGTAGATCTAATATGCACTATTCATTCCAAGCACCACAAAATCAACTATTGGAATCTCCTAAAGGTATACACATGGATCCTTTTGGCATGAGCTGCCAACTTGAAAGCATGATTAGGTGTGTCAATTTTTAGCGGTGATTATTTAAGTGTTTTTTGTATGTTGAATTTGAGAAAATCTTATATAAAGTGGTTTAAGGTTATAGGTTTATTTAAGTTATTGGTTATTTTCTAGTTGTCAAAAATCATTCAAAAACAAAATTACATATGCATTTTTGGTGTTACCCAACGTCCTAATTTTGGAAGCATAAAATGAAGATAAATACATTTTTGATGAAGTTTTTGAACATTGCAAAGAAATACAAAGTGATTGGCTTCAAGGGCTCCACCCCTTAACCCTGCCATATACTATAATAGGGAGTACGCCCAAGGTGTTTACCTAAGACCCTACAAGGGGTGTTGCCCCTTGACCCCATTAGACGTTGTCACCCCTAGACCCCCACTTTGGAATTTCATATCTAAAGAAATAATTTTTGGGGAGTCACGTAAGGAGAAGAGGATGAAATATTGATCCTCATGAGCTTCATCTGATTGAACTAGAAACATGAAATTAGAGGACAAAGGAAATTGGAGGTTGGATTTCAATCAACATCCTCTCGTCAGTCGCAAATGATGGGGCCGCATAGATGATTTGGTGACATTTTTTTCATTTGTGTGTTTGTTTCAGTTTGTAGTGGTTCCTGTTTTCAATAACTAGAAATTTCACATTGAGGGGGGAACATGATCCAATGTTCCATTTCCATTATGTCATATTTTTCTATGTATGTACAAGCAGTAGATTTCAACAGATTTTCCTATGTTATTTCCTATAGTGAAATGTGATTAGGGTTGATAATAGTACTTGGCACATCATGATGTGGTTGTAGGTAAACCACCTGAAAACCTTCATTTGTGGTTTGTAGTAAACCAATAGCAAAACCACCATTCTTGGTTGTTTGTAATCCATTCACAAAACCATCACTTTGTGGTTTGTGATAAACCAATTGTAAAACCACCATTCTCAGTTTTTGTTCAACCATTTGTAAAATTATCCTTGAGTTTTGGGATCATCCTGTGAAAATCACCCAGATCATGAGTAGGTGCAAGTACAAAGGTAGGTTTTCCTCATGTTCACACTAGGGGGGGGAATGTTAGGAAATTATTATTAGTTTGTACATTATTTGTTAGTGTGGTTAGTAGTTATGAGTTGTTTGAATAACTCATACTAATCTAGTAGATTAATTGTTGTGGGAGAAATCATAGCTCCCTTATTTATTAGTAGTGAACTCATGCATATTTTTATGATTGTTTATTAAAGGGAAATAATGAAGAAATCAATCAATTTTGTGTGTGATAATTTGCTACAACTTTTTCACATCATTGGTTCCGTTTCCATGACCTTTTTTCGGTTGTTTTCAAGATGTTTCATGATGAAGATGTATCAGTTGACCTTATCAAGTGTTAAGGAGTGGATAATAGAATCTAGAAGAAGAATATGCTCAGAGATTCAAAATTGGATCTGAGTTTGACACATGCACATAGGTGGAGCAGAAATTATGTGACTGTTTATATGATTTTTTCTTTGCTATCTTTCCGATAGAGTTGTACAAGTGAATGGTTGCTTATGCGTTTAAAAAGAATTATTGGTTTCACAACACTTGTCTGGATCCAGGAATAATTTCATGCCCTCTATGATGTTGATCTATTTTGGATGCATGTTGTGGATACTTGTTTTTGTGGTGTTCTGAATAGCTATATTTTGGAGCACTCAATTTCTACTTATTCTTTCCCGAAGGTAGCTGATTTTTGGTTTTTACGTTATCCTAGGGAAACCTATCTACAAGGCATTCTACTAGTGATTAAGATATTATTGGTAACCCTAAATTTAGAAGATAATTTGATGGCTAGCTAAACCCCACCACACATGGAAGAAGGAGTGGGTTTGGTGAAGGATGACAGACCTAGGGGTAGAAATGAAAATAGATGAAAGGTGTCCTAATCACAATGAGGCACGTGAGAGGGAGTTAGGGAACCAAAGCAATATTTTAAAATAGATGGCATTGAGGAGAGAGATGGCTTGTGAAGGATTTGGAACTAACATAGAGGGCATGGAGCTATAGCATCTGGAACTCCCCCATTTTAGGCAAGCATGATAGGGAACCCTCATCGACATATTATGAGAGTGCACTAGTAGAGATGACATGGGACATGGGTGCGCATCGTAATCTACCTGGAAAATTAGCCCTTGTGCTTGGTTTTCCATTTTATAGTACAGCCAGAAGTCAACAAGATAGTTTGGACAGTAGAATAATAGGAGTGAATCACATAAAAATTACATCTATGGTTAGGAAGACATCTTCCTTATTATTTGAAGTTTCCTTTTTAGGTGTGTCATCAGCGCATAACTCAGGCACGCAAAATTTTGGACTCACCTCTGGGAGTATTACAAGCTCACAAAATGTAGGAGGTCAGTTTAGTACCCACCATTGGGACATAGGGTAGTACATCCTGTGGTTCAGTTCCTTATATAGGTGGAGGATCAGGGGTCATAAGTGGCTCTAGTTATGGTGGATCTAGTGGGTTTGGAGGCAGAGGTAACATAGGAGGTTCTGGATCTAAAGGGCATGGTCCTCACCAACCCCAAAATATTTACATGGAGATGTCACTTCATCTTACAAAGTATAGGGGAAAAGAAGATGTTGTTGAGCATGTACAAATGTGTGAGATACTATGGTGCGCAACAGGGATCATGGCTTTTTGAGTGTAAGGAAAATTAGTTCACAACTACGTTGCAAGGACCTACACACAGTTGGTATAGGAATTTTTACCTTGATCAAACTTACATAGATTTTACAACATTATGGGATGCTTTCCTTAAGGAATTTTATATCCTTGAGTTCAAGCATAAGAGTATAAGTGTGCTCAAGGATATTAAGCAGGAAACTATTGAGAGTGTTTGGGAATATGATGCTTGTTTCAAAACACTTTTGTCTAAACTTTCATATGATATCCATGTAAGTCAGCATGCACAATGGTTTTTCAGAGACTTGAGCATAGCTTTTAGGAGGGCACTATCACATAAGACATATATGGATCCACGTGAAACACTTGAAGTGGCGTTGTGCCCTGAGGTAGTTAGAAGTATAGACAACGGAGTAAACCCATTCTTGGAAACTCAGATTGTAGCTATGGAAAAGTAGTTAGAGAAAATATCAACCAATTCATCAAACGAGACATGCACTGGTATTTGGTGTATAGATTGTGAAGTAGATGGGAATATTAAGGATAGTTGTCCCCATAGGTCAGTACAATCCATTGTTGTTAGACTGTGAAAATATGTCATTTAGACCATGAAGCAAGTTGTTGCCCATCGTTACAATGCGTGATAAGTAAAAACATATCTTGCTACTATAAGATTCTCTAGTCCCATGACTCACAATAATGAAGATTTTAGGTTGATTGATCAGATCCATGATTTCATTGATATTGGCGTACAATAGATAGGAGTATCAGATAAATATAAAGGTAAAATTGAGCACCATGGTCATTATGAAACTCAAGGGTGCTACGATTAGAACGAAGGGTGCTTTGAAGGAGGTCATGGTAGAGGTCAAAGATACTATGATGGATTCATGTGTCAAGGCCATGATGGTGGATGAGGTGAGTTTCATCGTGGAACATGTTATACATGTGGATCTCCTTACCACTATAGGCATGAATGCCCTCAGAATATTACTTTTTATTTTTGTGGAAAGTATCATAATTAGGAGGAGTACCCTAACTTATATGAGCATCTTAGTAAGCAACATAATAGGGAGAATAAGGGCACATGGATGGTTAGAATACAGCATGCAATGGAAAATCAATGGATTCCAAAGTTGGCACCGGAACCTAAGGTAGTACCTGTGAAGATTACTACACATAGTGAAGCGATGCATGCCATAGAAACATTGCAACAAAATCCCACCATTAATAAGGAGGAGGTTTTACATACAAGATACCCAGATCCTACACATCAGAAGGAGGTTTATCATGAGACCATAGAGGTGCTAAAAAATATTCAGGGTAAAATATAGTGTTTAAATAAACAGTCATGGAAGTTGGAACAAAAGAAGGCAGAAAAAACGGTCTAGTCAGATGTTGATGATTTAAAAGAGGTATGCAAGATGTTGTGCCAGGAGAATATTATTCCATTACTAGGGAATTAGTTAAAGGGAAACACTCCATGTATAGATATTGAGAATAGACTGTAGATCCTGCATGCTAATCTCCCCCCTCGTAGCTTGGATTACTACAAGGAGGTCACTTTGAATGTTGTTGTGGTTAGGTGGATTTTGAGTAATATAGTGATTGACACAGGCACAGAAGTTAATGTTCCTACTGTATATGCATGGGTATAGATGCCATCCTCTAATGTATTTTTTATGGAAAATCGAACTACAGCCACCTCGATAGGAGTTTTAAAGAATTCATCCATTACTATACAAGGGACCAAGTTCACTGGGGACTTTGAGGTTTTAGTGCTTGCAAAAGCAGACAACTTCCTGGTTCTACTTGGGTGCCCTTGGTGTTGGGAAAATAATGTTGATCTATGATTCAACAAGGGGTATATAAGCTTTGAGAAAAAGGAAGAATGAGTTATTATCCCTTTGACATATGGGAAATCTGCACCTTATGTTGAGCCTTTAAGTGAGGAATAACTTAACAGAATTTATGTGCACACCAGTCGAGATCTAGAAGTACTTGAGCCATCTAAGGAAGGAATCCTCTAGTGGGTAGATGCATAGTCTATTAGTGATACTACAAGTATTGCTTATGATAATTAGGCACATGGCACCTACGAGATGGTTGGGCGTGAAGTAAGAAGTGTATCTACATGAGGAGACAAACCTCGTTGTATTAGGAGGATAAGTAACAACATTGTACCCTGGTACATTGGAGAATTAAACCCTGTGGTATTCCTATGTTCCATGGAAGAACAATCGGAGGATCAAGTGGACAGAAGGAATATGTTAGTGTATACACTACATGGGAAAACATTGTGCTAGTGGATGGTTCAAAGGGATAATCTCATAGAATGGAATGAAGTGAGAATTTCTCTAAAAACTTGGTTTCTCAGGAGCAATGATCCTACTCAAATATGCACATATCATAATAATCATCCTATTCATCACAACGTTTAGCAATGTGAAAGAATCTAGATAGAGGGATAGGAATTTTTACCACCTTCACTGAGGGTGTAAAAACTTTATTCCACTTTGTGAGGTTACACACATGCTTGGTACGTTTATGCAGAGCTGCGTAGGGAGACTGGAAATTGGAAAGACTTGACTACAGGAATGATCTAGAATTTTGACTACTTCTCCACTAAACCTTAGGTGAAAGAGGCATTATGGGTTATGGAGTGCTCAAATATGGGAGATAGTTCAAAGGCTAAAGAACTCATTTAGGATTTATTTGGTGAGGCAAACCTAGGAGTGCATTTTGATGAAGTAGATGATACCAATGCCGAAATATTTAAGCACGCTTGTCTTGAGAAGGAGAAAGGAAATATGGTCTACATAGTGGATGATAAAGAAGTAGAAAATTTAGACATTGATCATTCTGAAGGTATGCACAAGGGTTTACATAGTGTGGATAAGAAGGCACACGCCTATCACGAACCTATGAAGACCAAGAAAGTGAACATTGGAATGGATGTTGAACCTAAGGAGGCCATTATTGGAGATTATTGGTTTGATTATGAAGTAGCTAAGATACTTGAGTTATTACGTGATTTCACAGACTTATTTATTAGGGGATACCATGAGTTAAAAGGATTACATGAGTCTTTAGGTGAGATGAGGATTAAGCTAAAGGAAGGTGTGTACCTGGTCAGGAAGATACCTTACAGGATGAGTCCTAACCTACATGTAAAAGTTAAAGAATAAATTGACAAGATGTTGAAATCTAGCATCATTAAGCCCCTAGAAGAATCAAAGTGGGTTATCCCCATGGTAATAAGTATAAAGAAAGATGGCTAGATTAGGATTTGTGTGGACTATATGGATCTAAATTTTTCATGTGTGATTGATCCTTTTCCTATGCCTTTCACTGAGTAAATATTAGAAGACATTATAGGGTGGAAAATTTACTCTTTTACACATGGATTCTCTGGGTATCATCAGGTAATAATTGCAAAGGAGGATCAAGAGAAGACAAATTTCACCACTGAATGGTGAATCTTTAGATATACCGTGATGCCTTTTGGTCTAAAGAATGTGCCTATAGTATTTTCATGCATAGTTGTTCAAGAATTTTAGTATTTTATTTACAAATTCTTGTAGGTTTACTTAGATGATTGGACAATATATGGGCTTGTCAAGGATCATTGTGATAACTTTTTCTTAATGTTTGAGAGGTGTAGATAGTTAAACATCTCCTTAAACATCAAGAAGTGTGTATTTTCTGCACCTTTTGGAACTCTTCTATGGCATATCATTTGCAACTAAGGTTTGTTAGTAGATCTAGCTAAGGTTGTACTTATTGTAGGCTTGGAGGATCCTACCAGTCAAAGTGAGGAGCGTGAATTATTGTGCCAAATAGGTTATTACAAAAAATTTATCAAAGGATATGCTAAGATTTTCATGCCCTCGTAGGATTCACTAAAAGGAAAAGGGACATTCTATTGTGGAGAACCACAACAGTGCACATTTGAAGCGTCGAAGGAGAAGCTTACTAAGGTGCTTATTCTATGTTTTCCCTCATGGAACCAACCTTTCACATACATGTGGATGGATTTGGCATGGCCATTGGTGCAGTATTGGCTCATCCTAAAGAAGCTATTATAGATCATCCTATTTGTTTTGCTAGTAGAAAGTTAACTCCTACATGATAAAACTATACAACTACAAAGCACAAGGCCTTATCAATGATCTACACATTGCATAAGTTTATACAATACTTTCTAGCAACACCTTTTTTGTTTTATACAGATCACATGGAATTGAAATACTTAGTAAACAAGCCCATTTTACAAAGGTGCATATGTTGATGGGTGTTATTATTCTAGGGGTTTGACTTTACAGTCATGGTAAAACTAGGTAAAAGTAATTTTCACCTAGACCACTTATCAAGAATTCAATCAGGAGAGGAGGCATAGAAAATTGAAGATATAATGCCAGATGCACAGTTGTACAGGTTAAACCTTGTGCCTTCAGAATTGGAGGATTTTTTTTTCTTTTTACACAGAGGTATGATGCCAGAAGGAATGAAAGCCTTGGAAAGGAAACAACTAGCAATTTTTTCCACACATTTCATGTTGATTAGTGGTGACCTATAAAAACTAGGTCAAGATGATATATTGTGCCAGTGTTTACTAGAACATGAGTGCATGGATATCATGGAAGATGCTCATTACGGTATTGCAGGTGGACACTATACAGGTGACGCCATTGCATGTAATATTCTACTCACTGGTTTATTGTGGGAGGCCCTATATAAGGATTGTAAAGATTATTGTAAGGCATGTTATCACTTTCAGTGCCTTGGAAAACCTAGGAAAAGAGATGAAATTCCTTTGAGGTCTATTACTAGTGTAGAGCCATTTGAAAAATGGGAAATATAATTTTTGGGTCCTATTTCCCTAGCCACATGTAGAACTGGATAATGCTACATCATCATTTGTATATATTATCTTACAAGGTGGGCACAAGAACCACCTACAAAGGATTTTACAGTGGCTCCAGTAGCAAGGTTCTTATTTAAAAATATTCTTACTAGGTATGGATGTCTGTTGAGTTTGACAAGTGATGGGGGGACACACTTCTTGAATGTAATAATCAAGATATTATAGGATGAATTTATGGTCATGCACCACAAGACCACACCTTATCACCCTCATGAAAATGGGATTACTGAGGCCTTCAATAAGATATTGACCCAGACCTTGACAAAAAATTTTGATGTTGGAAGGAAATATTGAGATGATAAAGTTTTTGTTGTACTTTGGGCATATAGACTAACCTATAAAATATTGAATAAGGCCACACCATTTTAGTTGGTGTTTGGTGCAGAAAAAATTCCTCCCATGGAATTCATGTTACCTCCTTTACGTATTGCACATGTGGTAGGTCTAGCTAATGAGAAACATTTGGAAGAGATAATTGATAAATTAATATAGCTGGATGAGAGATGCACCATATCACTTTGGATTCAAAAGTAGGAAAAAGCCAGACAGAAGGTATGACATGATAGACATATCAAGGATAAGAAGCTTGAGGTTGGGCAGATGGTACTTCTTTATGATTCAATTTTTTTGCACCACTTAGGAAAGCTTAAGGTGCATTGGTTGGGACTGTATTTTATCACTCACATACTTGAATCATTCACTTTCCAGTTAGAGGTTCTTGATGTAACATGGTTACCTGGTTACTTCAACGAGAGTAGGTTAAATCCCTACTATAAATAATCCTTCTTGGTGTTTTTAATAAGGTAGTATTGCCATTTAGATTAGATTTCCTTTATTGTATTTCATTTAATGTATTTCCTTCTTCATTGGTATGATTTTTCAATTTAGTTCATCGTTTTGTGTAATAAACACATTGGTACACTAGAAGGTGATCACAATCTAAAGTGTTTATATGCTCAGAGGACTGCACATATCCTTAGTGTGGGGTGGTTAAAGAAGGTAAGGAAAACAAATAAACTCATGGGTAACCATAAGAGGAACAAAAGGAGAAAGGTTTCAAAATTCATGAGAAATTCTGAAGAATTTCTAAAAACATTAAGACCACATGTAAAGCATTTGGCGCTCAATATAATACAAGGGAGGCTGCAACATTAGAGACTATGTATGTTGGGTCACATTAGATAAACTACTTTAGATTAAGGAAGCATGGGTAGAGGATATCTGTGATAGATAAATAGCGGCGCACCAAGAAATTATGACTAAGGTATAAAAGTTTGAGGCAAGAGACATTCAAGTGTGGGATAATGAGGCATAAAACACACTCAAGAGAAATTAATGTCATGTACGGTGGTAGGTGGATCAATTAACGAAGGTAATTTTTTAAACTTGGTTTAAATTTGGCATTCTCAATGTCACTTGCTACCTTACAAACTTGAAAAAAATTTCAAAGTGAAAAGAAGAGCTAGAGATGAAGAGAATTCTACACATTGAGTAATATTTTCATGTTTTGAAGCATGGTGTTGAGTATCCAGGCATAGAAGAAAGATTAATTAGTGGTGCATGCACATGATGGAAGACTGAATAGGGTTTTCATTTCATAGATAGGGTTTTCACTATGTATTTACAAAATTAAAAGGAGCAATGGCACCATGGAAATATTTAGTAGTAGAGAAGGAGATTGAGAATCTAGTAGAGGAGTGGCTAGTGGAAATGATGTATCCAGAAGGATTCACTAAAGGGAGGTCATGGAAAAAAAATATGACTTAGTGTAGGTTAAAGAGATTAACCACCACACTATAAAATGTATGAAGGAAATCATGGTAGAAGTCTCTAGAAATACTAACTATTGATTGTGGATGAAGCTAGGGTTTTGGATGCCTCAGTGAAGAAACTACTAGAGAGCTAGGTCATAATAAAGATCCTAGAGTTACCTTCCTTTGGAAATCTTGAGAAATTATACCAATGGCTAATGTCATGGGTCCATGAAGATTATTTATATTTCAAGGGAAGGAGAATAAGGATTACTACCAATATTATTAGTAAGGTAAACTCGGTTACACGACACATGCTCAGAGCTTGTTGGAGAGCTATTAGATGATGAGGGAATTGATGCCATAGCAGCCCTATACAAGTATAAGAAGTAGGGCCAAGCTTTCATGGTCACTAACATTGAAGACATGGCCACCAGAGTAGTAGCGTGGTTAGTAGGGAGTAAGCTAGGTGCCATTGTGTGATGGAACAAGGTAAACATGTGTTGGTTTCATATAGCACACAAAATGGACAAAAAAAACATACTACAATATTTTTTGTTACATTATAGACATCTTGGTGAATGAGGCATGCATCCAAGTAGAAAAATGTGAGAAGATAACATGGGGCACAATTTTGTTAATAATTGTGTTCAGTGAAGTTGGGGTACTAGACGATCCTAGGGAAAACATATGGGGAGTTTTTGTTGGAGAACAATTCCCTAGCCAAAAATATGCCAACTACACGTTGTATGGGTCTCTTTCCAACACATACAAAGAGCTCTTGAAAAAGTGGTTCCAGAGACTACATAGGGAATTTAAGGGAGAATGGAACATTCCGCATGAACTGCCAAAGGTTTTGGATGGAGAATTTGAATTCACATTTTACCAATATTTCAGCTTGGGGGCACTTCCACATGAAGTCTGGGGAGAAGAGCCTGTGGTTTAAGTTTCCCTTTACGTTTACCGCAATATAGTTTAAGGAATCTATAAATAGATATCATGACACACGTCAGCTCCAGTTCAACACCAAAAACGTTGATGCAGACATTCACATTCTACACAAAACATATATATGGCCAGGTAAGGAGGCCTATGTAGAAACCATATAATTTGATAATGTTGACATCATGCGGGAGAGTTTGGTTGTAAGGAAGATTGAACTAGTGTGCTTCTACATTTACCTAAGGCCAAGATCCAAGGATAAAAAAGTGGTGAATGGTATGGATATGGCTCTTCCAAGACCTCTTAAAAAGAAGTAAACAATGGGGACTTTAAGGAATGTTGCATCTGCGCCCCCTGCTCCAGAAGACCCAGTAAATATAGGACTCGAAAACATCCTAGAACAAGAGGAACCTGAAGACATCGTCAAACTTGTGCATACCATAAGAATTCTGAGGAAGAGGTGCACTTCAAGAGACACTAGTGTTGTAACTTCATAGTCAGTAAGGAAATCAACATGCATGACTCTTATAAAGGATGAAGAGAAGGAGAGGATAATGCACAAGAAATATGTTCCTATACAAGATAGTGAGGAGGAATCCACACAGTCAAGCATGAAGGAAGTAGGGAAAAATCCAAGAATGATTGGAGATATAGCCAAAGCCATCCCTAGCATGGAAATACATGATGATGAAGATATGGGTGAGTGCATAGTCTATGAGACTATAGATCCTAGTGTGGAGTATTAGTGAAGATATCTCTGGTGAAGGTGAAATTAACATTGGTGGGGATACAAAATTCCTCATGTGCCCCACACAAGAAGAAGGGACAGATGAGGAGGAAGTCAACAAGGTAATTGAAGACATCCCACAAGGATACAGGCATAACCACACAGAAAGAATAGGGCACACTAGCGTACGAGGATGTTCGGTGAGCATGCAAGTTCACATAAGGAAGAATAAGTAGTATGTACTCAAGACTTGGGTTATATGAATAACCCTTAAAAAACTATTTGAACCCATTTCTAGAGTACACTACCGAATAAATAGTTATATGGATGGGATTGGATGGACTCTAAAATGGCCAATACAGACACTCGCTAGTAGTTATCTTGGGGCATGAAAAATCACATGGATGAGCCTAATTTTGATGTCTGAGAGGATATGTGTACTTAAAAGAATATGAGGAATGAACCATATGACCATTAAGCCAAACTAGTTTTTAGATGAGAAGGATAAACAATGCTTTGATTAAGGTGTCCATAGAAGTAGCGCTCCGAAATATGGATAAGGAAGTAACAATATGGGAACTATTGGGGGATAAAAAATGACATGGACACAAAAATCAAGCCCCTTACTTAAGATGCGCGATAATGTAGTCTTGGAGGCCCAAAATGTAAAAAATATGGTGAAGCAGATTGTATATTGGATTCTACTTAAGAGACATGAAATTTAGGAGAAGATGCCTTAGAACTTCAAGTCTGAGTTGCACTAGCTATGCACAATAGTTCACCTACTTTTGGAGGAAAGGACCAATGTTCCTGCCCAAGAAAAAGGATGGAGGGGAAGAAACTACAAGAGCAAGGGCCGCTATTGATAGAATAGTTTCAATATATGAGGCATTGCTCCAAACATTGAAGGATGAGCTGAAGAGAGCCGATCAAGCTCTTAATTTATTGACTTGTGTAATTTAGTAGATGGTGAATTATTGTAGAGAGTTGTGTTGCTGGTTTTGATGTGCATAACTCATGGAGATACTGATGTAGTGTAAGAAGCTTATGTGTTTTACAGTATTTAATGTAATGGAGTATATTTTTTGTATAATGGTATTAGGTATAATTGAATCTAGTTCTTGTATGGTTCATCTTATCATAGTTATTATTTAGTTCATTTATCACGATTCTCTAAGATGTACACCTAGACTTTTCACTTTGGAATGTTTTTGTCTAATTATGAATCTGAACATGTTTAAACATCATCATTCCAACATCCTGTACAAGCAACCCTAAAGAGGGACCGAGGGTACCTTTGTGTGCTTTGGGTGAGCACTTAGCTCAAGTTGAGTGATGTGCTAGTGTGCCTAGGTTATTCATAATAAATTCTACAGTTGCAACAGGAATATTATTTCCTTCAGCTTCAAGAGCTTCAGGTTGGCACATTATCCACTCATCATGCCTACTCGATCCTTTTACATGTTTTTTCCCGTGATGCCACCTTAGAAATGAGGCTTAGTACCCAAAACCATTCTCTGCTTCCATGTGCTAACCTTTTCTCCCATGCACCTTTCCTTGATAAATTTTCTACCTTACTTGTCATGTGTGTGCACACTCTTACTTTACCTTGGGACTTAGTCAATTTCATGGTCTAAAATCACCCCATGCTAAACTTGTTGTTCATCCTCGAAAAAAACCCGATCTTATGCAGAGAATAAAAATTAGGAGGAAATAAAAATTTTCTTCTGGCTTGTTCCAATGAAGAATGAAAGAATTCCATCACCGTTTGAAGAATAATTTGGAAAGTATTTATTCAATCTTGCTTCAATATTACTCTAGGAAATCCACCTCATTCTGCATTTTCTGAAATAGATCCCCTATTAATGCATCAACTTCATCAAATGACAATTTCTCACCCTTAGCCTTCTTTGTATTTAATAATGTTCTTCGTTTAATTTCTAAGGTCACGTAGTGCATCCATCCTGTGATTGACCTGGGGATACAATTCTTTCACTTTATTTTTAATCGAGACACTTAGGACCTCGATTGCCCTTATACTTCCTTCCTAACCTCTATAATTATTGTGTCCCATTTTGCCTTGTTATTCTTTTTCTTCCCCTAAAACTCCTTCAAGTCCGCTCATGGCTAGTAACCAATATAATTTCCATCATGTCCATTGTCTCTATAGTTTTCATAGACAACTTCATCCATGTGCACCATGGTCTACACCGAGGCAAGGATAATCGGAGTACTGAGTTATGGTTTCCTCAATTTTTTCTTTCTCCTCGTGCCCTCTATTGCACCAGAACTTCCTCTTCCAAATATAGCACAAGTGGGTGGCTTATCCATTGTGGGCAAGCTCATCACATCCTCCAGGTAGAGAAAAATTGACTCATACTTCTACTCAAGTGGGGCCAAATTTGGGCATGCTCAAATGATGGAGTTTTAGATAGTCTCCACCTTTTTGTAAGATTCACACACCTTTTCCTTCTCTTCTCTTAACTCATCCTTCAGCTGCATACTGATATAATCCTTCCCTTTTATTTCCCTATCTATCTCTATTATCTCGTTATTTTTTTCCTCTAATTCATCCGCTAGGGATTTGATTCTATTATTCCTTCTGAATAACTAAGCCTCTACTTCTACTGACACCTTATTAAGCATGTTACATATTGTTTCATAAGTTAACCACTATGTATCCACAACACAGATTCACCTCACTGGGGTTCTTTTTTTCTATTATTTCATCTGCACTAACTTTGAACTCGGGCTCATCAACATGAGACTCAAAATTCCATGAAAATATCTTCCTGTTGTGCATGTACGAGCTACCACTATCAAATGATGACCAAAAAAAGAGTTTATCTATGGGTACTATGCTCTAGAAACAACACGTGAAGGACTTTGATAGGGTCATTAACATAATTCATTCATCCTTGTGCCAGCTTTCGTACCCTTTTCATGTGGTGTGCACTACCATCGGGAAAGCTTACTAATAAGCTTGGATCTCTTCCCATGCTCCCATAATCCTTCCCTGCTTCCTTTGTTTCCTTTAATGCCTCATCAACATTGTTATCCACTTCTTGCTCTAAAAAATTTCTAAATGATTCCTACCACTTCCCTTTCCACTATATTCTCCAATTGTCCTCCAGCCAAGGTTGGGGTTTTCTACACTTTTTTCCACACTCCTTATTCAATTCCTCCCACATGGTGAGTGCCTTCCTCATAATCATTTTTCTCCTCATAAAAATTCATGTATATCATGTATAAGGGGGACTCTTACCTTCCTCTTGCTCTTCATTCTCCTCTGTAAAGTCGTCATCCTTTATGATTTATGTCTTCTCAAAGTCTGAACTCTACACCCTTCTTCTTTTTCTTCACTGGAGGATCCTCTAACACAGGAGACTCTTATTTTTCTGGCAACTTCTCCTTAAGAGGGGAAAAATTCCTTTTCAAGAAACTTTTCCTTAATGGGAGATTTTTTCCTCCTTGTGTAGGTACTTAGACCAGTTCCTAACTCCTGCACTATTGCGGTCTTAACTATATACATGCTTGGTTCCCTACTTGTTGTAGACTCTTCCCTTTCTCACTTTTCTCCTTTCTTCATGGAAGGATCCTCTACGATGGATACATCATCCTCAATGTATGTGACCTTCTCAAACTTGAGTCTTAGGTGTGTATACACCCTTGTCGTTGTCTTTCATGTAATAGGGATTGTCATAGATTTTACCATACGTATGCCATGGGAGACATACTTCTCCACATATGCACGTTTCTTAGGTTGTACCAATATTCTATGCAGCACACGATAATTCTAGTCCACCTCACTTTGATAAAATATAAGTTTCTTAGCCTCCTTGAACCTGTTGATGACTCTCTAAAAATATTGTGCTATAAAGGCAAACGGTAATTTACACCATGGGATTTTTGAGCCATCTTTCAAAGTAAATATGCCTATCTAGAAGTGTTGGTATATAGAAAAATCAACCTCACCATGCACTACAGTTGGTAGTATCTTCTCAAGGATTATCCACTCCACCCCAAATGCATCACACATTCTCTTGTACTATTTCTCTAAGCGTGCCTTATGTGTACTAGTCATTGTGTCCCAAGTGTATGCTTCAAACCTCTTTGCCCAAGAAGGGTCCTCATCAAGGTATTCCCTGACATAGCTATTTGGCCCATCAAGCACTCAAATATTTGAAAGCATAATGATAAGAAGGATATTACCATACATGATCTTGTTCCTGTCACGAACCGCGTCTATGATCTCTTCTATAACAAAGGCCGAGAGGTTATAGATTGTTCCCTCTAAAATCTTCCTCCAAATATTTAACCACCTCTTATCCACTTGCGTCCAGTGCTCTTGTCCATTAACCTTGGTTAGAAAGTGTGCTTCCATCTTCATAACTAGGTTGGTGATCTTGATAATATCAAAGTAATGTGAACCCTTCTTATACTCATAATCTATAACTATTTCTTTGACTGTATCCTTATCGCCCAAATCATCATCCAGTGACTCTCCCATGCATATAAGTCAAGTATACTTAGAAATCAACTAGGAAGTCAAGCACATTCTCCTTCCTGTGAAGTAAAAATAATCCTCATGCACACATGATATCAACCATTGGTACAACCTATTGAATTTACCAAAATATGGTAACTCATAAATTTACAAGAGTTCAGCCTTCTCCAATGTTGTTTTCACTGAGTCATCATAAACATACTTATCATCATGTGTCCTTTCTCTCATTGGGTGAACTAACTCCAATTTCATTTCCTTATTTGTGGTGATTATCCTATGGGTGTAATCATTTACATCCATATTCCACAAATGAGACACCCATTCCATCCCCAATAGAACACCATCAGGGTACTGCATCTTCACGTACCACTCTTCATTAAAACTGGTTTACGCGACTGGTTTTCCCTTACATTTTCCCTTATTAGGTGAAGTGTTCAATCTATTCTTTGGTGCCATTTTTCCTCGTAAAATCCTTGTTGGTTCTTCCTTTCTTCTTTCTTTAACTCTTCTTAATCCCTTGGCTTCACGACTCTGTGAAATTCCTCCAAAACTTGTTCCCTAGCTCTATAAACCCTAACTCAGAAAAATTTCCTTCCACAAGATAGAGTAAAATCCATGGGAATCAACCAAAGTAACTCCTCTCATTCCTGTGTACTCCCTTTCCACTCTGGTTCATAAATTTGCTAAATCTTCTGCTATGCACGTAAATCTCCACAAAATTATTTTTGCAAGGATGCCCTAGTTTGCAAGAGATCTCCAACAACAAACACAAGGTAAAATGAAATAACTTACCTTGAATTTCTATTTATAGATTTTTTCTTTTCCCAAATAAAATCCCATGCCACCTACCAATGTACAACCATATTAAATTTGGCCTTTTCCAACGCCATCCTTCGGCACGTTTTTTCCAACACTTTTTCTCCATGCCTATTCCTGTGTAAAATCCCCCACAACCTTCTAGCATGCAATACTGCATCAATCCAACATAGTCCTTGTCATAACCTACCTCATGTTGCTCTACTCTTTTATCCTTATACGTGGTTTTTATAAGGATTTTTGACACCAATCTCCACCCATAATCACTTCTTCTACGTGCACTCTTATGACCTTATGTGCTTTTGATTTTTCCACTTGGGCCACTAATCCATATCAGCTTCAACACTTGCTTCTTACTAGACTATTCATAGAGACTCTCCTTTGACACCTTCCACCCCACAATAAATAGATGTGTGGTATTTTGTGCATAAAAACACTTTCACAACGTAACTGGATACTGGTGCGTAAATGCACCCAAAAAAAAACGAAAAAGACAAGGTAAAGGGGTGAAAAAGGGAAACACATAGAAAAGAAACTACATTAAGGGAAATCCTAAACTACATGGAAATATTTACTTATTTACAAACATAATGAAGACTTATTTAAAGTATGGATTCAACCTACTCCCGTTAAAATGACCAGGAATGACTGTTCCATCCAAATCTTATGACTTGAAAGCACATGAATCAAGAATTTAAGTGATAGTATATGGTCCCAACCAATACACCTCAAGCTTCCCTAGATGGCGCAAAAACTTAGAATAATATAGTAGAACCATTTTCCCAACCTCAAACTTCTTTTATTTAATATGACGATCATGTCATGCCTTCTATCATGCTTTCTTTGTCTTCTGACTCCATATGGGAATGACACGCCTCTCATCCAACTCCATAAGTTTAACAATGGGCTCCTCTACTAATTTTTATTTAGCCATTCCTCCTGCACACATAATACATAGAGATGGAAACATGAATTCCACAAGAAGAACTGCCTCTATGCTAAACACAAATTGAAAGGGTGGTGGTCTTGTTTAATCGCTTATAAGTTGTTCTATATTCCCATAATACTGCAGAGAGTTTATCATCTTGGCCTCTTCTTCTGACATTTTAAATATCTATTAATGTGTGGCCTAATATCTTGTTGAAGGCCTAATCAATTCCATTATCCTAAGGGGGATTAGGTGTAGTTTTTTGATGGGCCACCATGAACTCTTCCAATAATATTTAAACGTGATCATTTAATATACGTGTACCCCTATCACTTGTTAAGATCAATAGACATCCATACCTACTGATTATATTTTCCCATAAGAACCTAGCTTTTGTAGCTATCGTGAAATCCTTTATAGGTTCGTGAGATATTCTGTGCAAGTGATAATATAAACGTGAACTTTTCCTGCGTTGTAGCTGGGCAAATAGGGCCCACAAAGTTAATTTCCCACTTTCCAAATGGCTCTACATTAGTAATAGGTCTTAATGGAATTTCATCTCTTTTTCTTGGTTTACCAAGGTGTTAACAATGATCACAATCCTTGCAATACTCAATAAAATGCTTATGAATTATATCCCACCAAAAGTCCTATTAATAGGATCTTGCACGCAGTCGCATTCCCAACATAGTTCCCTCTTGTAATTGTAACAACCACTTTTTTGTCACTTCAATCTTAGAGAATTTTTTTTTTTTTGTCTTACCTTATGTAGCTGATTCAAATTACCAATATATTTAAATCCAACATAAGTCTTAATGCAACCCCCTTTTTAATAACTATCATGAACCATGTGCAGCTGTATGAGAGAATACCAAACTTACAAGTTCTCCCTCAATGCTCTTATGAGCCATACATAAAAATGTTATCCCTTTGGTTCTCCTTTAACAGGATATGATATATAAGTGATAACCCTAAGTGTGTACCTGGGTTCCACCTATGAAATCCACAGGCATCTCATAGCTTAGATAATGGTAAAATCTCGACAGTATAATCAGCAGTTACACTTCCTTGCGCAAGGTTTCTGAGTCATGTATACCATACTCAATTCCATGATGGCACACTCATCACTAGGAAATTGTCGTTTCACCTTAATCACTTTTTCAGTTATAAGGATTTGCAGTCAATGATGTTGTAAACAGCTACAAGTCTTATACAAGGTACAAGTCCGGATTAACCTATACGAAGCATTACCTCAAGTCAACCTATGATGCCTATGGGAGAGCAAGTGTCTTTCTAATGATTTCTCATCATTGCTAGACTTCTTCCCCTTCCCATAGCCATCATATGTTGTCATCGGGTACCAACCCGTGGGTTTCCATCCACCCTTGTAACTATAACAAGCTTGTACTTAAGCAATACCCACGCTACATTTTAAGGTCTTGAAAAGGGAACTCAATATAGCTGTTATGTGGCAGTATTCAATTAACGACTACTGTCATTAAATGAATACGTCCACGTAACAGCGGTAGTGAGTTAACCTATCAAGAGTCCTAAAATGAAACATGGTATATTAACAGATTAAACATTATACAATGATATAGTTCCTGAGTCTTCATCACTTGGTGAAGAGTGACTAGAGTTCTGTCCCCTAGAATCATGATAGGTTAAATGTAGTTCCTAAACTACTCATTTCTTCCTATCTATTTTAGATATAAGATAGATCAAATTTTAGACCTAAATTCCCAATTCTATGGTTTGTTAATGATTCAATTTCCACCGCATCAGAATAATACCTTACATTATTATGGAGTAATAACTACTAATGTTATTCTTACTCCCATTAGTAATCTTGCAACTATATAATTACTAATTATTGGGTACATACGGATTCGTTCCCGTTACCCTCCTTTCAATAACACTTAAGCTATTGTATTAGAATCGTGTTACTCAGTTTAACCTTAACATTTATTCATGCTAGGTTTGATTTATCTATAGATATAAATCTTATCCATTTTACGGTTCCTATTTTAGTAGGATTCCCAATTCTCTTGAGAACTTCTATAACCACTTCCAAACCTCCACTTAGGTTTATTTGTATGGCTACTATCACCTTGGCAGGGTATTCATTTTCCTTGGATCTTTGCACCAATTTACTTGGCATCCATAATACATTTCATTAATTCCAGCTATCAGACCGTTGCTATCATTTATATGACTACACCATCATATCCTAATCATGGTTGGTTTAAGCTCACAATTTTATTTTATTTTTAGGAGCGTAACACCAAACTTCCTTAGTGAGTGAGATGGCAAGTACTCATGTTGAGCACAATCTGAACGTTCCCATCAATACTCTAATCATTTTCATTAGGTAGTAACCCCATGTTTTCTTGGAGGTTTAGTATTCTGGGAATTAATCATTTCCCAACAATTTTATGCCAACTGTATCCCATACCCTATGGGCCCTTTTAGCATTTAGGTTCAACCTGAGTGTTAATGATTTATCTTTAATACATCTTGTTAGTTGGCAATAGCTCCAACATAAAAATTCATCGCAACATGTTTTATACACTAACAATCCGATAGATCATATCCTTTATTTACCCATTTTTATGGAAAGAAAGTTTACTTAAGCAACAAGGAATGATCTATTCTCATTTATTATTTCACCTTGAGGGATTAAGTTGAACTATCTTTCATGTTAAGGGAGTTGTGTTAGTTATATTAATTATTTCAACTTAATTTCCTTAAAAGGTTTAAGTGCTGCCCAAAAGGAACATCAACAAGTTTTTGGGACTTAATTTTTATATGATGAATATTAACATTTCATCCATAAATTTCATCGTAACAATTTATTTCTAATATTGTTACTCAAACTTTATCAAAGGAATCTTCCTTCAGTATGCACACATAAGCAAACACCTCAAGATTCATAACTAGATGATTTCTCATCTATCATGCATTTAACCTTTACCGGTTCTGTGAGGAATCACTATCTCTTGCTGACAACAATATTGATTTCCCATAAGTTAATCAATCTAGATTACAGAATTCAACAACACTCCTTCGTAGTGTATTCCATTAACCTATCCCTTATGCTTATTGGATTTATAACTTCACAACTCGCTCATTGAACCTGCTAGGTTCCCCTAGTCCATAAGACAGTTGTTATTTTATAAAATAGAGAGAGTTACAACAGCCCTCCATTACAATCATCCTATGATCCCATTTTCATAAAATATCATAAGTATAAGGCCATTCTTAAACCTACACTTACTACAACTATAGTGAGAATTCATTACAGAAATTACAGAGAGGTATTAACATTCTTTGATAATACAAAGTGAGTATTTATTGAACAGTATATGGAATCTTTTCCATGTTGCAATAGATCGTAAATGTACACAGTATATTTTCACAAGAGAACCTTTACTCAAAGTCAATAAATAACTTCCTCAACATAAATAAGAATAGTAGCTCAAATCAACAATTGGCCGCAACTTTATTTTTTAAAAGTAAGCATGTGATACAATTAGAGAACCAAGACATTTCTCTACTTCACACCAGTTTACCTTCACTCAATTTCCTGCAATGGTTAGGCAAGGTCAGTTCGACTGAACTGAGAAAGAAAATTCCTTTATCCCATTTATCAATTTATGACATTAAAAGTTAGAATGAATAAATATTGCAATAATCTCAATCTAACATTTTAATCATATAATTCCACAAAATCATTCTTAAGTAACTTACTTTGTAATCATTAAGAACAGTGCCTTTACTTCTTTCAGTACTCCGCAAGGACAAGTTCTATATACTACTTTCACAAAAATAAGTTAAAGCAAAACTGGATAAAAGATAATCATACCCAAGAAATGACCATCAAATAATCAATAACACAAGTTATTAAAAACACGATTGCATCACAAAAAGTTAGATGGAGTAATCAGACTTTTATCAACCACGGTATGAATCTGTGTCATCCCATTAATAAATGTAAATTTCTACAACTAATGTTTCTTCTCTAGCAATTCAAACAGTATAATCTTTGGACACACAAGGTAATCCAAGCTACGGAAATGAAACTAACCAGTTTCACCAATATCAAAACACCCGACATATAGATCCGGTTAATTCACATGACGTTTTATATGTCATAGCTACATAATAAGACATATTCTATATTATCCATAACATCCTAAGAAGGAGATATATATATCTATACCACTCAAGTTACTTATCATAGTAACATAGAGGAATCAAGGCAATATAGATTCAGTTGACTATTGATTTCTTATTGTACCTTCATAAACAAAACTCATCATTTCAAATTATAATCTTACCTCATTCTACTGCAATAAAAATCTGAAGACAAAACCATTCAAAAGGTTATTTATGCTTGTGTTTAGGGCTAAACTTCCCGAAATTATCTCAATGGTTAATACATATTACTCTTCAGTAATAAAGATATGTTTCCCTTAATTTAATCATCCTACAGAGATTAATCCGTTACATAACTTTACATAATATTGATATTAAAATCTTCAGTAAAGATCGATTTTAGGAATGAAGACAACTAAATTTCCCTTCCATTATTGCACCTTATATATGGATCAGCCAAACTTATCAAACATATCCATAGTGTAATCCACTAAGAATCCTTGGTTTCAAGTAAGATTTTCTAGTTCTTTCAAGAAGACATACAACAACCAAATCTTTTATTCATTATCCATCCAGGTCCCAGCTCTAATCGAGCTTTCCTTAAGTAAGTGTCTGATTATTGAGGTAATATAACATCATAACAAAATTTCTTCCTAAAGAAAGAAGAATGGTTTTCCGCACTCAGTAGAAGAACAGTTAGGTTCAGCCCTTCGAAAACCAATTTCCTAATTCATCTTTTGATCTCCAGTATCAATTCAAAACTAGCTTAGATAACTTCTAAGGAAGATAGTAAATAATGAAAAATCCTTATAATGGAGTGAGCCGAAGGATCTACAACTCAGCAGTTATTTACACCAACTGAAGATGCTTCAAAAATCCTAAGAAAATGAATATTCAGGATGAGGTTGCAACCAACTCGTGGCTGGATGGTGACGGATTATGATACCAATATCCCGCAACTCAACCTCTGTTGCCACTCATCTACAACGAAACCAAGTCTAATCCCTGCTTCCTCCCATTAACCTTTCTAATAGTTACATGGTTTAGCATATCATGCTAGAATAATGTGAAGTGTTATTAGCTCCTAAAACACCTATCCAACTGAGCCATGTCTAAAGAGGTTAATACCTATATTTTCTTTGGAGAAAGAAAATATGAGGAATAAAATTTGCTTGCAAACCCAACAAACCAGCAAGTCTTACATTGACAAACCGGCAAGTCTTCAGCCTAGCGGACTCGTGGCTCATTAATAGTCAACCCAATGGAGATAAAAGCAGTCTATAATATATACTATGCGTGAGATATAAGTATGAACAGGTTATCCCCAAATCTACCCGAGATCATGCCCAAAAATACCTTCTTTTCCTATGGTGATACGCACAGGACAGAAGTGAAGTAATATACACCAATATCCAAACTAGGTTTAATTGCTTAAATAAACATACCCTGATTTGAGTCAGGTATAAAGGAAACCCATATTCCCAATTATATTTTTTTTGCAAAACCTTAACTTATTTGTACAAATACCCGTTGTTGTTTGGGTCAACCCCAATCAAACAATGAAAACTAAAAATAGTATATGCAGTCGTCATTGCTGAGCATGATCTAAGTAGAATAAAAGATAAAAGGATAATAGTTTTCCAGGGTTACAGTCACACCATTTTCCACTTCTTCTCACACAAAAACAGAGTATAACAACCAGCAACCCCGAACTAATACATACCCAATTCTTTTCTTAGCACAAACCAAAATTGCAAATATGTATTCATTATAACCTCTAATGATTTAAAAGGATAAAAGGGATAAAGAATGTTTCTTTCCTGGTAAAATTGCAGGCTGAATTCTTTCCTTCATGCTTCCTTCGCAGCCCCAAACCATACACAATTCGAATCAAATTAGGTCACATTTCCAGCTTTCCTTTCCTAGTGAAAAATTTTATATATCAATTGATTTAGAAATCATAAGGCTTTACAGTCTTCTGTTCCGAGAAATTCGTCATGCAAGGATACCAAAACTGGAGTTTTTCCAAATTTACCAACAAAACTAAAGGAATCAGTTGCATGTAATTCACCTCATTTGTGGTTTTACGAATTTCCAAATATTAAATGCAAATTTTAATGATATTCAATGCAGAAGTGCTACACCAGTAGCTTATCCATCTACCACCACCCATTACCCTCCTCCAAAATTGGCGGGGTTATTCCAGTTTAAAACTTTAGTTACCTTTTCCCTCAAAATTTGCTAAATAATAATAACTTAATTACTCTTCATAACTTAGGTCGATTAACCTCTAAAAACATAGGTTATAATATTGTATAAGACCAAAGCTTCAGCACCTGAATAGCCTTATTGTTATTATTTAAATGCACTACAACTCCCATAGAGGTGCATATTACAAAGTGAAATTAGTTATAATAATTTCATAATCCATGTAAGTGCCATGGCCAAGGATTCACAAGCCGGAGTCCTCTGACCATAGTGGTTGATCGTTAGAAGGTTTGTTAGATAAATCCAGAAACTACATTCCCTTGTCTAAAATGTGTTACCTTCTAGAATGAAACAGTGAAATATACTATTTTGCAGGTATCATATTATCCTTAGAAAACTTTAACTCTTCCCATTGTGATATCATGACCCAATGCCGTCAGTACGACATATTAAGTCATGTCGTCGATGGCTTATTACACATATTTTGATCGTAACCAATTGTACATGATTACAACACTTCAATTCTCAGTTACTAGAAAATTATCTTGATTACAAGAATGTTCTTCGCAAATGCAATCTTAATATTTAAATATGAAATCAGGGTTTATAGTGAACATTATTTAAAAATACCCAATTCCCATCACTTTAGTAGGAGCAACATAACGCTTCCTACCCTTATTAAGTGCATGGCTGGCGTTATCCGCACAACCTATTATGGAAAACATGTTGTGGCAAGTGAAAATGCACGTTAGAATCTAGGAGTCACTGCATTAAATCCTTTGACTTAGTTTTATCATCCCATGGATAATTTCAACTCCTTTATGATCCTGAACTAAATTTGAGGAGTGTTACAGTAATGCTTCATGAGCTTCTTCCATGATTGCAACACATTCATGCTCTAGCAAACATCAACGCAAGACCTCATCTCAGCCTAGTTTATACAAGTCTCCACTAATAAACATATAGGGTGTTGCACGTATAGCGAACTAATTTTTCTCTGAGGCCTTCATTCCTTTTGGTGACACAATCATCCATAGGAAAAAAATAATATCCTCCAATTCAGAGGGCACTCATTGTAATCTAAATAATTGTGTAGCTGGCATTGTGTCCTTGATGCTTTGTGCATCCTCGCTTGAATTAATTTGTGATAGATGGTCGAGTCCCAACTTGATTTTACCCATTTACTATGATCAAAAAGTTGAACTCCTAAAACAAAAAAATCCACTGACATATGCACCCTTGTAAGATAGGTTTGTTCACAAATTACTTGAGCACTATATGATCCATGTAAAAGATAAATGGAGTGGCCAAAAAGTATTGCTTGAACTTGTGCAGTGCATAGATCATAGATAGTTCCTTGCACTATGTCATGGTGTAATTTTTCTCAACTTTTGTTAATTTCCTACTCGCGAAACAAAAGGGATGATCAA
The DNA here is from genome assembly GCA_019776745.2 of Taxus chinensis. NCBI lineage: Eukaryota > Viridiplantae > Streptophyta > Pinopsida > Cupressales > Taxaceae > Taxus > Taxus chinensis. The sequence continues at coordinate 647,075,022 of CM034147.1, read as the reverse complement.
CAATTCCTTCTATAGGTTATGCCAACACTGATCATATCACCATACTTGATGTATCAACATGCACATGGAAAGACCTATCCCAAGAGGGAAAATGCAAAATGGGCGTAGTTGTAAGTTTCTCCTCTAAGGTGTCAAAATCCACCTGTTGCACCTCTCCCCAATATAACTTAATTTTTTTTTTAATAACTCTTCTGGGGGCCTGGAAATATGGGAATATCCCTTGATTAATTTCATGTAATACCTTGTATGCCCTAGGAACTTGTGTACCATGCTTTTACTAGTAGGCTCCTCCAATCCCACTATAACAACAATTTTTACGAAGTCTACTAATAATCCTTCTTTGTAAATAATGTGTCCCAATAATATGCCAAAAGGAGTGGAAAAAACACATTTCTTAATATCGAGGGAGATTCTTGACTTATTGCATCTCTTAAACATCAACCGTAGACTTTCACAATGATATTTGACTAACCCATACACTGTCTAGCCATCTAGGTAAACTTACATAAAATCATGGATGAATTATTAAAAGGCCTATATAAAAATGCATGAAAACACAGTAGGCACGTTCCTCAATCCAAAAGGCATGACCGTATCAGAAAAACTTCTCCATTAAGTGGTGAAATTTATTTTCTCCTAGTCTTCCTTCACAATTTTCACCTGGTGATAACCCGATAATCCATATGTAAAAGAATAGAGCTCTTCCCCAGCTACACCTTCATGAATCCCTTTAGTAAATGGGGTTGGGAAAGGGTCTATGATAGATGCAGCATTGAGATCTCTATAGTCTACACATATCCTTATTCTTTAATCCTTTATGATACTAATGACCATTACGCTCACACCATTCAAATTCCTTAATCACCTCAATGATCCCAAAATTTTATCATCTTATCAATTTCCTCCTTAACCTTTACACACAAATTTAGGTTCATCCTATATGGCATTTTCTGGATGGGGCTTGCACCTTCTTTGAACTTGATTCTAATTTCCCCTAATGAATGATGAAATCCCTTTAATTCATGGTACACATGCATGAAAAAAAATTTAGAAATCAAGCAGTAGTTCAAACCACTTTCGAAACCTCTTAGTCTGTCTAGTATTCTCTAATGACATCTTCCTTAGGATCTACTTTGGTATCAATGTTAACCTTCTTTGTTTTCAATGGTTAATGGTAGGTATGCACTTTCTCATATGATTTTTCTAATACTTTTTGCATACCTAAAGTATGGTTACCATCCAAGTTTTACATCTCCTCACCATCGACCAGGTACACCAACTTACCCTTTTCTTTCTCTATATAGGCACGCTCAAGTTGTACTTCTTCTGCTTCTTCTTCAATGTAGTGTGCTCCCAACTTAGGATCTCTAATCAAATCTAAAATTTGGTCCTTTTCCATGGCACAATATTCAAAGGTATGGTTCTTGACTACTTGTAATACCTCATTCACCGATTTCTTAGAGGATTAGTACTCAAAATTCTAGATGATATATGTTTTCATCTCCTGTCAATTCCTTGTCTCTTGACATAACTCCGAATGGATTTAACAGGAAACATGCACAACACTACAAGGTGGAATAAAAAATTTACACCCATAGGGAAGGGGGTAAAAGCTTCCGTGTCTCTCATCAGAGTCTTATCACACTCCTAGACATGGCATGAGGCTGGATCCCTTCCCAGCATAGTCATAAATTTGAGATGGTACATTACTTTGAAGAAACCTTATAGAGAGGGAAATTCTTATCTCACATCATTATAAAGTATTATCTCGATGGGTAGCCCACCCAATGTGTCATTGTTCCGTGCAAGGTATATGTAAGCATATTCCTTCTCTCCAGTTGACACTTCCATTAGATATCCATTTCACACAAAAAGACATCAGGGTTTCCCTCCTCAGTGTACCATAGCAACTGCTTTCCTCCCAAGTGCCTCAATGAGAGAATTCTAACAAATAAAATCTCACTATCCTTCAGATGCCTTCCAACCAGAATCATATGTCCCATGCACCCAATTATCTCACATAATAATAGTTGTATCATTTATAGACTGAGCATTTTCCCACTTAATGGTTCCTTCCTTTAATGGATGAATCATATTGGGGTCCATGATGGTTCACACATAAATTATGTCCAAGTCCTCTTCTCCTAAGGGTTCCACATAAGGCACATACCTTCCATCAGTTAGTGGGATGATCATGTACTCCTTGTTTTAAAATATTATGTACCCCTTATTGAAGCATAAGTCAATGTTATTCATGTAACATCAAGGAAACTCAAGAAATGTTGGGAAACTATCAACCTCAGCAATCTCTAGAACTTCAAAATATCTAGTAAAATTTTCCCCTTGAATAGTTATAGATGCACCCTTCAACACTCTGAGAGGCATGGCCTTTGTAAATTTGGTACGATCTCCTTATCATAATCGATGTTGTGAGGAGGTAGATTAGCATGTAGAACTTGTCTCTCGTGCTCTCCTCCAGCACTTGGTACCTTTCTTCTCATCCCTCTACCTACTAAGGAATAATTTGTCTCATGTTGCAACATCCAACACACTTCCCTAACTGCATCCATATCTTATTGAGGAACCTCAGAGCTCTTCTTTTGTTCCAACTTGTGTGATTTATCCTCCAGACACTGGATTTCTCCTTGCAAACTCATAATTACCTCCATGGTTTCTTTGTACACCTCCTTCTGGTTGGTAGGATAAGGATATTTCCCATGCAACACTTCTTCTCTTATGATAAGAGGTCTCTACTTTGGTACCTCTTAGGCACATGTAGCCTTAGCGCATGTAGTGACCAAAATAGGCTCTAGCTTGGAGTTAAGCACTACCCTTGGCATCCATTATGGGTCGGTCCTCTTTACACTCCACCATCTCCACACCTTTTTCCTTCTTCTTGTTCTTTCTCATATGGTCATACAAATTTGGGGTATTCTTCATAATTGTGCTTTTTCTACACCATGAGCACTGCAAAAAATCAAGGCACTCGTGTTTATAGTGTTCAGTCGATCCATAACTATAACAGGTCTCAAGGGGAAAGTAACTTATTCCTCCATGACCATTACGACCTCTGAAGCCTCCGCAAAAACCTCTTCCTTGACCTCCTCCATCTATAAGCCCTTCATATTGACAATCCTTTACCTTATAAATTCTCCTAATGCTGGTCTAGCACATACCGAGATCAATTACATCATGGATTTGGTCTATCAATCAGAAATCCTTCGTATTGTGAGTAGTGGATGTGAAAATTTTACAATATGAGGACACATTTTTCTGAAGTGTGCACTACAAAAAAGGACATCTACTAGGATCATGATCTCCATATCAAATCTTAAAATCCACTTATATAGCACATACTGATATTATAGGGAAACTATCCTTCATGTGCTCCTCCACTTCACAGTCTGTGAAAAAAATTCCACCGCATGTTTTCATAATCCAAATTCATAGATAGATTATCAATTTTTTTAGCCATTGAAGTAATCCAAGGCTTCCAAAATTGGACTCATGCCAATATTAATGCTCCCCATGGTCTTAGCACATAAATCATCCTCCAAGTCCTTACATGGATCTATGGAAGCTTTGTGTGAAAGGGGCTCACTTGAAGGGTGTGATCAAGTCCCTGACAAACCTATGTGCATGTTGGGATAGATGGATATCATACAAAAAAATTAACATGAGAGTCTTAAAATGGGCATCATACTCATGTAAGCTCTTCGCCATACATTTTTGGATTTCTTTTAACATATTGATGCTCTTCTATTTGAATTTAGGAATGTGGAACTCTGCTAAGAAGTCATCATACAATGTGGTATAATCTACCACTTTCTGATGGGGGTCATACTTCTGGTACCAGCTATATGCCCGCCCTTGTAATGTAGTTATAAAATGACCTAATTTCCAATATGGGGCAGTGATTCCCTTAGCGCACCATACCCAATTCACATTTATGGACATGCTTTGTGGCATCCTCAACACCCTTGTAATCAGGTAAGTGGAGAAACATCTCATAAAACACCTTCTGAGGTGAATGAGGACCTTATCCACCAGATCCTAGACCTTGATTTCCTCATGTCTTTCCTCCACCATCAGATCCACTAGCTCCTATACCCCCTAGACCCACCTGATCCTCCTCTCGTACCAGGTAAGGGTCCTAAAGTAGTTACACCTTGAGTCCCTACTATCACGCTAATTGTGTAATGATAGTTTTTGATGTTAAACTGCTTCCAGACGTGATGCCTGAAATTTTTATACTCTCAATTTTCCCAAATTATGTGCCAAACAATATACCTCTAAACACAAGGAATTTCTATGTGGCCATAGATGTACTAAATAAAAAGTTATACCTCCTAGGTGTCATTTGACTACCAAGACCAATGCCAACTAAAACAAAATTTGCCTCAGGAACTGGAAAACTAAGCACAAGGTTCTGGTCACTATGTGGGTCAAGATGCATTCCTACAACTCTTATTCTTCCTTCACAAGATGAGATATCTCCACAAGCCAATTGAGTTTCCCTCTCACGCTTTCTGAGATGGGTTAGTATAGACTGCTTAGGTTCCACGCACTCTATGTGAACCTCAAATCCTTTCTACAACGTTTACCTCCATAAGTCCATCAGACCAGAAACTTTGCATTGTCTTGCTAACTCCCTTTCTTCTGATTTCAATGTACTTGAGATGCATCTCCTCTGCTCTTTACTTCTGTCACAAGGTCCTCCATCTCCCACCACACTAGCTTTCGCATCCCATGCCTAGTGAGAGTTTAGCCAAGCATAGGAATTTCTTCTAAATTCCAAGTGATAATCAAGATCTTGAGGGCTAATAGTATATCATGCTAGAACGATCCTCCTTGGCTCCCTTAAAAAATCAAACTCATAAATCTCTAGGAAAGAATACATAGAGATCACATATTATAATGTATAGCTAGTTAACACACCTCTCCATTGGTGATCAACAACATGAGTCTAGGTTAGATCAATATCATGCATCCATTGATATTACTCTTAGGTCCAAACATGGGGTCTATAATACCATCTCTTCCTTGATGCATATGATGATAGCCATTCATACAACTCTACTGGAAAAAAACAAAATAATGTCTCATAGAACTCGTGATACATACTCCTCTACTCATTTACATGCATTAAAATGCAGGTCCAATGTTAAATCACTGGGAAAAATCATCCTCTATGTTTTTAATTCAAGTCTCAATGATGTCCAAGTTCAAGCATTCTTTCATCATGCACCATTCTCATAACAACATGAAAAGAGGTCTCAGAAAAGGAGCCAAAATGTAGTCTCATTTACCTCTTACCCTTTAAAATCTCTTTTAACCCCAAGCATGTTGTCCTATCACCCAGCATAGGTTGGGTAATCACCTAAGGAACCGTAGGAGTTGAGCCCCTCTTTTATGTGAGCCTATTGAGAATGTTTCACCATTAATGGAGGAATGGTTTGTAGAAATAAAGACATGCATATAATCTAATACAGAGGTAGTGGAACTAGTTCTAAGCACAACTGCACCATGCGATAAACATAAACATCACAATGGCATTATATAATCAGATGAACCAAGAATAATAGGAAAAAAAACTATGGTTTGGTCTATAAACACAGATATTTAGAACAAAGCTTCATATGTTGATGATAATAATTTACAATAGCCATATTACTTCAAAAAGGATCATATTAGACCATATACATCAAGGAATAACATCCCAACCCTACAAAACTACTCTTCACAGAGATCCCTAGCTATGTTCTTCCATCTCAGGTTTGATTTTAGACCTGAGAACTTACATTCATGCATAGTATCATCCTTTCCTAGCCTCTCTCTAACACTAACAATAGAAACAACCTACAACAATAATGGAAGCTCCTAACATCACAAACCATAACATTCATACAACACTTTGTTTCCTCTCAAAACCCTTTTTATCCCACAACATTCTTGTAACACTTTGTTATCCTTTTTCTCCTATTTATTTTAGAACTGGAAGCACTCCTTTAAAAACAATTTGGATCCTTCCTTCACCACCATAGTTTCACTGATGAGAAGATCGCATGCTAGGTAGAAATGTGGTCCTCCATTATCAAGTGTTATGCCAACTTGCAAAATCCTCCCCTAACTGTAATGATCCTCCTTTGGAATATTCCCTTCATGGAATAGTCTTTCCTTGAGCTCCAAGACTCCAAGCTGGAACCTTATCCACTCATCATGCCTACTCGATCCTTCACATGTTTTTCGTGTGATGCCATCTTAGAAATGCGGCTAAGTCCAAACCTTTTCCTACTTCCATGCACTAACATTTTCTCCTACACACCTTTCCTTGAGATATTTTCTACCTTAATTTTCATGCATGATTACGTTCTTCCTTTACCTTGGGACTTAGTCAATTTTAGGGTCTAACACTGGAAAGGGGTAGTGAAATGTCTAGCCGACCCAGAGATATAAAGCCACCAACACACAAAACATGAAAGGAGGCAAGTGTGACAATACCGAAGATCATCAATTATATATCCTTATCATAAATATCACACTTCCCATTAAGACTCTTAAATGTCCAACACCATCTTACATGTCGTGTGTGTATAGCCCTTAATCGATTCTATCTATCACATGAATGCAAAATATCAATGTCATAAATTACCATAAAAGTCACAGATATCATATCCTCTTATAAGTCGCTACATTTTGACAAATTAAAGTAAGTTATTTTGATCTTATCGACCTCTAAGTTAATAAACCATGTTAACATTGGAGAAATGTATAGAAATCAAGATTTGTATAAATTATTTGACTTTATTGTATGATTTTAATATTTCAAATTAAGATATTTCAAGCATAGCGCCTGCTATTTTATGCCACCACACAATCTTTGCAGCCTATTGGTGGTTAGTATTTGATAAATTAAATTAAGATATTTTCAACATAGTGGCCACTAGGTTATGCCACAACATCATATAAGGATCTTAGTAGTCTCTATGTTTCAAAAAAAGAAAGAGAGAACTTAAGAATATAAATATTTTGAGCTAAAAAATCAATAGTATTTAACAAATAAAATAAATACATTGACTTTGGAGATCCTTACAACAATCAAGACCAGTATGAATTAGTTGAATTTTTGTATACATTTAATATTTGGAATTTATATATTTCAAGCTTAACACCTGCTACGTTATGCTACCACATAATATTTGGATACTACCGGTGGTTTCAGATACTTTGAGCTTAACAGCCAGTAGCCTTCGCCATAACATATTATTTGGAGATTGAACTCACTAGGGTTCAATAATTCATAGTTACGATAATTTATAATAGTTAAAAAATTAGAGGAAGATATTTATAACTTTACTGATGATAGTTTAAACAACGAAATAATATATGGAGGTTACGGTCGATAGGATTAAAAAAATTAAATTAACATATTTTGAAATAAGCAAATACTAGGTACTTCCACAATATATTATTTCAAGCATAGTGGTTTCTATCATTTAACATGTTACTGAATTATATTTTGAGCTTAGCCTTTGCTAGATTATGACACAACATAATATTTTATGCTTAGTGCTCACTAGTTTTAAACAAAAGAAATAATATATTATTAGCTTGGCTACCGGTGGGTTATGCCAAAACATAATATTTGGATCTTAATGGTGACTAAGATTTAGCAAATTTGAATCAACATAGTTTGAACTTAGTTGTCATTAGGTACTTAAACAATATATTATTTTGATCTTTGCATCCGCTAGGTTTTTCCACAACATATTATTTGGTGATTTCATTACTAGGGTTTAATAATTCATAAGTAAGATAGTTTACATCATCTAACAAATTAGAGGCAGATATTAATAACTTTTCCAGTGCTAAACCCACAATATAATATTCTGAGTTTATTTTTCGCTACCACCTAACTAGTAAGAAAATTATATTTTGATATTAGACAATAGTACATTATGCCATACCATAAATTTTTGGAGCTTGGTGGTTGCTAGGTTTTATCAAAATAAAGTAGGATACTCTCATCCAAGAAGCCACTAGGTTATACCAAGACATAAAATTTGTAGCATATCGATCTTAAGGATGTAAGAAAACTCATTAACATATTATGAGCTTAGCACAACTACGATATGTCAAAACATAAAAATATTTGGAATTATAGTAAAAGGGGTATTTTGGGACCCCAAAATAGTGGCTAAGTACACAAAGGCACGTAGGCCTAGTGCAGAAGGAGAAGGCAAGGCACATGATAGAGTTTAAGAAAACCCATAGCACACACGCAGACAGAGCCAAGGGTTAAGGACTTAGCCATATTGGGAATTTTTGGAAGGACATGAGAAAAGTGTGACCCAACTACACCTGGATAACGATGCCCAATGGAATATGACCTTATGATAGAAGGTTCTGGAAGACATCATGGAAAAAGTGGAGAGCTCAAGCCTGGAGAAGCATGCTCCCATGGAGGACCACAGTCAAACAATTAGCACCAGATATGAGGCCGCAGAAGGATGAGTTGGCACTTTGGGATGCCTATATATGTGAGTTCCCGTAGGAGAAAGAGAAGGGAGAGATCGGATAGAAAAGAGGGGAGATTATAGAGAGTGGAGCTTTGCAGAAATACTGTGAGAACTCTATGGGATTGGGTAGAAGCTATATAAGGGAGTAATGTATTAAGGGGCTGGGTTATAAATTTTTCTTTGTATGGATGAAGGACATGATCCCTGCTGTGATGTATGACTTTGGTCTAATCAAGTTGTGGTAGTCTAATGGATCCATTGAATGTAATGAGGTTACAAACATGAATGAGTATGAATATAATTGATTTGGTTCATATCTATATCTTTTCATTTATGTTCATGGATGTTATGGAATAAATGTAAATCCTTATGTATTTTCCTTTCTTCTGTAGTTCTATTTTTTATCTGTAAACACTCTCTATTTGGAATGAATACATTTTTCTAGAGGTCATTCTGAGCCCTATGATGATTGTATGTCTCATTTCCACCTTTATTCATTAAGATTAATGACATAGATGATGGTTTCCCACTTAACTCACATAAAAGAGAGACTCGGCACCTGCATGTGCCTCAGGTGAGCACCTAGCACTCGATGGGTGATAGGCTGGCATGCATGGGATTCCATTGTTCTTTTGGTGGGTGTAAAAATCACTATATCTTGGTTCCATTTCCAGGAACCTCTTTTCAAAGTTTGTAGTGGGAAATGACATACATATTGATCTGTGTAATGAGTAATGACAGAGCATTTAACTTTGGAAAGTGTTGAATCATGGTTCAAAAGCATGGAGGATGAATTTTCTCAGAGATTCATCACTGGATCTGAGTTTGATGCATGTAGATGGGTAGAAGAGAACCTCTACCATGATTTCTATGAAACGTTTTTCTATTGCTTCCCAGTAGAACTCTATGAATGGCTCTCAACATATGCATCTAGATCAAGATGGTATTATAGAACATGTGCATGGACCCAAGAAGAATACCAGAGGTTGTAGGATGTAGATCTGACGTGGAATCGTGTTGTGGATCATTGGTGGAAAGGTGTGTTGGCTAGCTACACTCTGGAGTATGCTATTTCTACATACTCTTGTCAAGTTGTTGAGTTAGAGTTTATTTGGGAGCCCATAGGATCATTTCTACATGTTATCCCTTTCGAAATGAATATCTTGATTGTTACCTTGAGTTTAGAGGAATTTCCAATGGCCAGCTAAACAATTTTGAGTGCTGGAAAAGGAAGCTAGGGTGGAGGAAGATGGCATATATTATGATGGAGAAGGAAAGGGAGGGAGAGGTGACTCAAGTATAGTGAAGCGTGTGAAAGGGATATTGTTAGATAATGAGGTTGCAAGTGTGATGGATCTATGGAGGCAGACATTATGGGAAGGAGTTGAGGTTCACGTAAGGACGTGGAACTAGTAGTCTGTGCTACCCCATCTTAGCAACCGCGTAAGAGAGACCCCTTTGGCTTTTGATGAGAGTTCATTGTATGAAGAGAGAAGATTGGTTGGCATGTATCGGAACCCACCTAGTGACCAAACCATGTCGCTTGGTTTTCCAGATCAAGGAAGAGTATTGCTGACCCAGTTGGTATCAATGGAAGTGACAGATCTACTCCCAGGAGATACAATTTTTCATTTCCCACTTCTATGGCTACCCATACTATTCCAGTAGTCAGAGGAATTTTTAGACAAGGAGAAAGTACACAAGCCTTCAATCTCAGTGTTGGGGAGTGGCGTGGGGTACACTAGTGGTAGTGGGGCATTATCACAGACCATCAATGAACAGTTCAGTGGAACTTTGGGGACCCTTGGCATGACCACTACCAACTAGTGGACTGGTGGATCTGGTGGGTCAGAGGCATAGGACCTAATGGATCAGGTGGATTCTGGTGGCTTTGGAGGAATAAGACATAGTGGATTTGGTGGATCTAGGGGTGGAGGAAACACCAGAGGAAACCAAGGCTCTGGCTTAGGAGGACAAGGACCCCAATAACCACCTCAAGTTTTCTTTGAGATGTCTTTGCATTTTTCTAGATTACAGAGGTATTGAAGATCCTATAGAACATGTTCACAAGTGTGAGCTGTTATGGCTACATGAAGGGGATCACAACCCTCGGAGTGGAAGGCTAGTCAATTTGCAATGACATTGCAAGGGCATGCACGCATAGCTAGTATAGGAAATATGACCCTCATCAAATGGTGGTGGATTATACTGCTTTAAATAACACCTTATTGGCAGAATTCCACATCCCTGAGTTTGAACAGAAGAGCATCATTGCCCTAAAGGAAATTCAATAGGGAATGGTGGAGAGTGTGTGGGAGTATGATGCATGGTTCAAAACCCTCCTATCAAAATTATCATATGACATTCACCCTTCACAGCATGCTCAATAGTTTGTTGGGGGGTTGATAACACCTTTAAGAAGAGACCTATCTCATAAAACTTTCACAAATTTGTGCAAGGCGTTGGAAGTTTCTCTGTGCACTGAATCTATTGGAAGTGTTGATACTCGTGTTAGCTCGTTTCTGGAAGCTCAAATCGTTGCTATGGCTGAGCAGCTAGAGAAGTTGTCTGTGAACTCATCCCATGAGACTCATGCAGTGGTATATGGTGTATAGATTGTGAAGTAGAGGGGAATATCAAGGATAGTTTCCCTCAGAGGACAATATGTGCTGTAACAGTAGACTGTGAAATGTGTCATGGGGACCATAATGCAAGTAGATATCCCTTGTCACACGTGCAAATTTGGAATAATGTGTCTTGCTACTGTAAGATCTGAACCTCTACAACACATGATACTAAGTATTATAGGATTATTGATCAGATCCATGAGGCCATTGATAATGAGGTGCACCAAACCAACATTATCAGTAGTTATAAATGTGATGATCATTGTTATGAGGAGTGCGCATAGATAGAGGCGTGCATAGAAGGGGATTTCACGGAGGATTTTATGGTCTTAGTAACCACGAAGGAGGAAGAAGTGAGTTCCCACATGGAACCTATTTTAATTATGGGTCTACAGAGCATTACAAACGAGAGTGCCTAGATCTATTACAATGCTCATGGTGCGGGAAGAAGCACAAGTATGAGGAGTGCCCTGATTTGTTCAAGCACATGAATTAGTAGCACCAGAAAGACAAGGGTGCTACAATGGTAAGCATTAAGAAGACAGACACACAATGGATGCTATGAGTGACACGTTATGTAGGTTTGGTATCTATTATGGTAACAACAAGAGCAGATGCCACGTGTGTAAAGGAAATACCAAGGCAAAATAACCTAGTTCCAAGGGAAGAAGTGGTACATGGGAAGTACCCGGATCGTGCGCATCAAAAGGAGGTATATCAATATACCATGGATGTCATTTGGAGTTTAAAAGGATAAATCCAATGTCAAAAGGATCATTCCAGGAGGGAGGAGCAAAGAAGGAAGGTCGAGACACCAAAAGATGACCTGGATGAGGCCAGGGATGTATGTAAAATGCTAAGGCAAGAGAATATTATTCTCTTTCTAGGATCATTATTGAGAGAGAAGGTACCACGCACTGGAGAAGAGAACAAGAGGTAGGTCTTGCATGAAAACCTTCCCCCTCACATCCTTGACTATGATAGGGAGATCACATTAAATGTTATCATGGATGGATGGCTCCTTAGTAATATCCTCATTGACTCAAGCGCGGAGGTCAATGTTCTCACCTTGGATGTATGGCATCAGATTGGAAGGCTTGCATTAGAACCATCTTTGAATATGTGTTGTATATGGAAAACAAAATGAAGGTGATGTCCATCGGTGTCTTAAAGGATGCAGCTATCACCATTTAGGGAGATAAGTTTACCAGGGAATTTGAAAGTCTCGGTACTCACCAAGGTAGCCAATTTCTTAGCACTACTTGGGCGCCCATGGTGTTATAAGAACAATGTAGGATCTTCGGTTCAACAAGGGGTACATAAGATTTGAAAATGAGGAGGAACGGGTCATCATACCCCTAGATGATGGGAAGTCAACACCCTATACTGAACCTTTGGGAGAAGAGGTCTTGGATAGAATTTATGTGTGCTCAATCAGGGATCCAGAGATAATTCATCCCATAGATGGATTTATCTAGTTTGAGGATGCTCAGTCCCTAAGTGACACCACCCAGTATAGCATGTGATAATTGGGTGCATGGAACCTATGAGTTAATTAGATGACATTTAAGGGGATCAGTGACAAAGATGACAAAGGCGCGTACGATCCAGTGCCTAGGAGGAAAGGAGCTACCTAAGTACTCAGGAGGAGCCTCCCCTGAGGTCTTTTTGTAGAAGATGGAAGCTCAGTGGAAGGCAGGAAAATGAATGAAGGGGGATGTTAAGCTACGTCCTACTCATAAAATGTATGCACGCTAGTGGGAAACACATTAGGATAATCTCTTGGAATGACGCAAAGTGAGAATTTCCTTCTCTATTCATTTCTCTAGAAGCAATGTGCCCACCACCATCAAAGACTACCATGGTAAGGATCCCACCTGTTTCCACATCCAAGTCTTGTGAGGGAGCCTAGAGGGAAGGTGGAAGCTTTTCCACCATCCCTCTGGGTACACAAACTGTATTCTACACTACAGGGTTGCGCATGCGTCATGGTACATCCACTCTGAGACACACCGCCAAATAGGGAATTGGCAAGAACTAGTGGCTAATCTAGTCCAATAATTTGAGTATCAAAGCACCAAACCATTGGTGGATAAGGCATTATAGGAGGTCAAGAACCTTACGATGGGGGATAGTGCAAAGGAAAAGGATAGGCTTGTAGAATTTCTAGGAGATCCATGCTTGAAGGGACAATTTGGTGAAGATGAGTCTGATGAGGTGTAGTTTGAGCATGCGTGCCTAGAGAAAGAAAAAGGCAAGATGGTCTATGTCATAGACTATGAAGAGATGGAAAATTTGGAGGTTAACCATTCTCTAGGCTCACACAAAGTGATGGATAGTGTTCATGAAAGAATGCACACCTATCATGAACCTTTAAAGACAAAGAAGGTTAATATTGGGTCGGAGGCGGAACCCAAGGAAGCTATCATTGGAGATTATTGGTCAGAGAGGGAAGTCTCTAAGATCATTGATCTTTTATGAGTTTTGAGGATTTATTCCCGCATGTGGGTATCATGAACTCAAAGGAGTTCACCATTCCTTGGGGGAAATGAAATTAAGTTGAAGGAAGGTGCACACCTGGTCTGGAAGAGACCATACTAGATGAATCCTAATCTACGCGTGAAGGTCAAGGAGGAAATAGACAAAGATGATATCATTAGGAATCATAGAGGTTGTGGAGGAGTCAGAGTGGATAAGTCCAATGGTAATTAGTATCAAAAAGGATGGAAGGATAAGGATATGTGTTGATTATAGGGATCTGAATGCAGTGTGTGTCATTGATCCCTTCCCAACCCCTTTCACTTGAAGAGATCCTAGAAGGAATGGCAGGGCGTGAAGTCTACTCTTTCATGAATGGGTTCTCAGGCTATCACCAGGTGAGGATTGCAAAGGAAGACTAGAGAAAGACAACCTTCGCCACCGAGTGGGGAAGTTTTTCCTATACAGTCATGCCTTTTGGGTTGAAGAATGTGCCTACTGTGTTCTCACGCATTGTAGTGCAGGCCTTCCAAGACTTCATCCACAAGTTTCTCTAAGGTTTACCTTGATGATTGGACTGTGTATGGACTGGTCAAGGACCATTGTGACAATCTAAGATTGATGTTTGAAAGGTGTCGGTAGTTGAGGATATCCCTCAACATCAAGAAGTGTATATTTGCTACCCCGTTTGGGACCCTGTTGGGACACATCATATGTAAAGAAGGCTTGCTAGTGGATCCTGCCAAAATTGTAGTGATTGTGGGATTGGGGGAGCCAACTAGTCAAAGCGTAGTGCGCGGGTTTCTTGGAGCACATGGGGGCTACTATCAGAAGTTCATCAAGGGGTATGCCAAGATCACCATGCCTTTAGAAGAGTTACTCAGACATAAAAGTGCCTTTCATTGGGGAGAGGCACAGCAGAAGGCGTTTGACACATTGAAGGATAGGCTTGTCACCGCACCTATATTAAGTTTCCCCTCTTGGGATAAGCCCTTCCATGTTCATGTAGATGCCTCCAAAATGGCCATTGGGGCAGTGCTTACACAGTCCTGGTGAGGGAATTGTTGATCACCCCCTATGCTTTGCAAGCAAGAAGTTGACACCAGCAGAGTAGAATTATACTACGAGTCAAGCATGAGGCATTTTCCATGATCTACGTGCTTCATAAGTTTAGGCAGTATCTACTAGCAACTCCCTTTGTCTTCTACACTAACACATGGCATTAAAATACTTGGTGAAACAAGCCTATCCTACAAGGGCACATATGTTGGTGGGTGATGTTATTCCAAGAGTTTGAAGTTCACGTGGTTGTCAAACTAGGAAAAAGTAATTCTAGACCTGACCATTTATCTAGGATTGATTTCAGGGGAGGATGCACAAAGCATTGAAGATACCATGCCAGATGCACAATTGTTTAGGTTATGGCACGTGCACCCTCAGACTTAGAGGATATTGTTGTGTTCCTTAAAAACAGGTATGGCGCCGAAAGGGATGAGGACATTAGAGAAAAATCAACTAGCCATACACATCGTGCCCTACATGTTGATTGGTGGGGACTTATACAAACTAGGGCATGATGAAGTTTTGTGCAAGGTGTGTACTAGAGCATGAGCACCTCGCCATCATAGAGGAAGCACACGGAGGAATTGCAAGGTGGACATTATGCAGGTGACGCCACCGCACGTAAAATATTAATGGTAGGATTGTGGTGGGAAACTCTGTATAAAGATTGTAAGGAATATTTTAAAGCGTGTGACCATTGTCAGTGCATTGGCAAGCCAGGAAGGAGAGATGAAATGCCTTTGTGCCCTATCCCTAGTGCTGAACCTTTTGAGAAATGGGTCAATAGACTTTGTAGGCCCTATTGCACCAGCAAACACGTAGGACTAGATCACACTATGTAATCACTTGCATGGACTATTTGACAAGGTGGGTAGAGGCATCCCCAACTAAAGACTGTACATGTAGCTACAATAGCAATATTTTTATGGGAGAACATTATCATAAGGTATGGATGCCCTTTAATTTTAACCAGTGATAGGGGTACACATTTCTTGAATGAGATACAATGAGGATCTTGTTAGCAGAATTTCATGGTGGCTCATCACAAAACTACACCTTATCACCCACAAGAAAATGGAACCGTAGAAGCATTTAACAAGATACTAAGTCATACCCTGAAAAATATTTGTGATGTTGGAAGACAATATTGGGATGATAAGGTATCATCCATATTATGGGCTTATAGGACAACTTATAAAAGGTTGAACAAAGCCACACCATTTCAATTGGTGTTTGGCATGAAATTTTTCCTACCAGTTGAATTTATGTTACCTTCTCTGTGTATAGCTTGTGCAAGGAGGGATGGCTAATGAGCAAGCACTGGAAGAAAGGATTGATAAATTAATGAAGTTGGATACGAAAGATACGATCACTTGCAAGGTGGAGCCAAACAATAGAAAAGGATTAAATGACAAAAAGCATGGCATGATCACCACATTAAGAAAAAGAAGTTTGAGGTTGGGTAGATGGTCTTATTGTATGATTCTAAGTTTCTGCGCCATCTTGGGAAGTTAAAAGTGCATTGGTTGGGTCCCTACACCATCTTGTACATCCTTGATTCAAGTGCATGCCAGTTATAAGCACTGGATGGGACAAGATTTCTAGGACACTTCAATGGGAGTAGGTTGAAGCCCTACTATAAATAAGTCTTCTTGGTGTTTGTAAATAAGGTAGTATTTCCAGTTAGTTTAGGATTTTCTTTAATGCATTTTCCTTTCTTGTGTTTCCCTTTCTTGTTGTTGTTTTTTGTTACACCTTGGGTGCACCGGTAATCTCATTACTTTTTGAAAGTTGTAACTGTGCGTAGAGGACCATGCATCATTTTAGTGTGGGGTGGAGTAAGGTGGAAGAAATTGAAGTATGAAGATACCAAGAAGGAATGCATTGGAAATCCTGGTTGAATAAAAAATGCTGTGAAGAAAGTACATGTAAGGAAAGGTGAAAAAGGATGGTTGGTGTCAGGATAAAGCTACATTGGGGATTCACATACAAGAGAAGAAGAAGTGCAAAGTAACATGAGGTAGGCAAGAGTAAAAAATCATGACAGAAGAAGTGCCTTCAGTGCTAGTTATGCGCATGCATAAGATTCTCCTATCAGGATGGATTGGTTGTGCACCAGAAGGTTGGAGAATTGTCCATGCACAAGGTTGGGCACATGAGTTAAAGTGCTAAAGTTAGGTTTTTTTGAAAAAATTTGCATTTAAGTGTTAAAGTATGGTGGTAGGTAAGGTAGCATTTAAAGTTATAAAGCAAGAAAAGCTATAAATACAGGGTCGAGGCCTTTCATTATTTACTTTGTGTATACAAAGAAAGAAGCACTTTTACATCTTTGCAAACTAGGGCTTCCAGAACTGATCCATGTGAAGAAAAATTTGAAGAGTTTGAGCATGAATAACTAGTTTGGATTTGTGAACCACAAGGAAGGGATATCACGGGCATAAGAGAAGTTGTGAGAAGCATTCCGTCTTGTGAAAGGAATTATCCTAACTAGGGTTTGAAAAACTAGGGCATGGGTTTAAGAGGTTTTCTTCACAAGTTTGAGATCTTAAGGAGAAGTGGAATAGTAGAGTAACAAGAAGAGATTGAAGTGATAAGAGGACCTAGAAGAATGGCACCCAAGAAACCAACAATGTCACCTAAAAAGCCAAAGGGCAAGGGTATAGGGCAAGGGCAGAGAGCAGCAGTAACCACCACAAGCATGAATGAGGAGTGGTATGCAGAAATGTAGTACCCAGATGGATTTTTTCTTGGGAAGGAGTGGGAATCCCATTTGAGAAAGATGGCCAGTGAGTGATTATAACCATCGCACAAAGCACAACAGAGAAGGAAATGGCGTTAGAGTTAGTGTGCCCAACAAACAAAAGGACACCAGAGGGTTTTCCCATTTATAACGATGAGGTAAAAGTGAAGTTGGAGAAGGCTAAGGGTTATTGCAATTCTATGAAGTTGCCTTACTTTGGAAAGCCTGAGTGCCTCTATCAGTGGCTGATGTCACATGTGCATGAGGATCACTTTTACTTCAGGGTGCAAGATGCGCATAACCCCTCAGCTGATTTCTAAGTTTACATGCCTCATCTATGCGGGAGACAACATAGATGATGACCTGAGTGACAAGGATGCCATCAAAGCAACCATCACTGCACATGATTATGAAGGGGTCGAGGTATTTTGATATTACAGAAATCCCAGATCCCATCATGAGAATGGCCGTGCGCTGGTCAAAAAGTTAAATGATCAAGAAAGGTGGACACAGGTGAATAAGGCTTGGTTGAATGTATGCAAGGAAAATATCAGAGGGCACAATCTACAATTTATCAGCCTTCAATGCAGATGAGATAATTAGCAGAGACCAACAGGAAGGAGATAAGATACTCTTTGGAAATATCCTCCTGAAAATTATATTTTTATGAGATAGGAGTACTCTGATGCAGTAGACAAGTTTGTTTGGGAGTATCTGGCAAAAGATCCACTCACCCACAAAAATATTTGCAAAGTATACATGTGAAACAATGATAGCCTCCCATTTTTAAGGCGTGCCTAGACAAGTGGTATAAGCACTTAAGGGATGCAAACATTGATGGACAGAGTGGAGAATCCCAGAACAACTACCATATGCAGTTACAATGGGAGAAGATGAGTTTTCATGTGTACCAGTACTTATGCATAGGATAGATTTAAGTTGATGGATGAAACCATGAGCCCATGGTGTAAACTCCCATTCTCCTTCACCACCCAGTACTTCCAAGTGGGAGTTAACAGGTTCAAAGAAGCAAAGAGACTAAGGTTTTACCTTAGTGAAGTTCATCATGACCATAGGGAGTTGCGCAAGATGACTGGTCTACCCCAAGAAGCTTGCACGTACGTGGAAAAGTACATAGCAACATGAAATCAGAATGATGAAACCCTAAAATGACTCTAACAATTGTAGGAAATACCACGATGTGTGTATATCTCTGCATTAGGCCAAAATTTGAGAAAGGTGCATACCTAGAGAATGATGTCTCCATACCTGAAGATCCCATGGGTAGAAGAAAGCCCACACTCAAGAGAAGGGAGAGGGAAGAAGAAAAAGAACACCAAGTGTGTAGGATACCCAACCAATAAGTGCACCTTGGTGGCAAGTGCCAAACCTAGCACCTATACGTACAGGAAGAAATACCCTGATAAAAGAGAAGACCTTATTGTGAAGAAGAGGCACCAGAGTAACCCCTCGCCAAGGAGAAGTCGTCAGAGGATGCAGAGAAGGTTGGATCCCTGTGGAAGAGTCACCTCTCAAAAAGAAGTAGAGAATAGAAGAGGAAGAGCTGACTAAGAGGAGACAGAAGATCTTGGAGAAATACATAGGTGAAAAGGATGATGACGATGAAGAAGATGATCCTGAAAAGAGACCCTGAAAACCCTAATCCAAGAGCCACTTGTCTTCAGCGTGCACAATTTAGAAGAAGAGGGAGGATTAAGAAGAACAGGAGTTCCTTTTTTGTGTGGCGCAAGGGTAAACCAGGAGAAGGGAAGGCACCTAGGACATGGGAAGAAGTGAGGAGGTTGGCGCGTAGAAGCAGAAAAAGGTCCAACATCCTTACACAGGAGCAAGTAAATGAAAGGTGGCAGAAAATAGAAGAAATAAAACAATTGAGGTCTTGGTTAGAACAAGAATTGAAGCAGTAACATTGACATAGTGATGGGAGAGGATAAGGAGGAAAGCATTGAGAAAGAACAAGTCAGTATGGGAGGAGGTCCTAGTCTAATGTGAGTTTCCCCAAAGGCACATGCTCGGGAAGGAAGATCCTTGATACAGGGGAATGAGGATAAGGTCATGGGCTATGTTGATGACCAAAGGAAGGTGTTACACGTGCACGCTTTCTAGAGCACTGTACCCATGGAAGAACTTCTAGCTATGGAGTTATTTGATGAAGAGGGCACATACCCAGGAAAATAAAGATGCTCTCTTGGGAATTTGAGTCCCATATTGATGAGCCAAAGTTTGAAGTATACCAAGAGGGAAATCATAACAACAGTACCGGATTCTAAGGGAACCAACCCCTTGGTAAATTCCCAACAAATCTCAGAATGAGAAATTATGTAATGCGCTGAACAAGGGTCGCCAATGTCGATACTAAGGCTAGGATCTTTGGAAGGAAATGACATCCAGTAAGATTTCTAGAGGGTCAAATGATAGAAAATAAGGAAGAGGAGCTGGCTGAGAAGTTCAACTAAGGGCTTGAAAGCAAGAAGATTTAATTAACATGCAACTACAAGCATGAACTAAGGGATGAGAAGGCAAAGTTCATGTGAAATATACAAAAAGATGGAGTCTATCACAAATGCCATTATGTTGAAGCATCTTAAACCTAATGTTCACCACATGGCAGAAGTACAACATCCACTCTTGAATGCTTAGAAGATCTCATGCACATCCTCACCATGGAGAGACAACCATTGGCCCTGGAGTCTGCATAGAAGAAGTGGCAACACGCTTAGAACAGGGAAGACAAATTGAAGGTGATAGCAATCATTGTTGAGTATAGCAAGGTACTTGTAGATGTCAAGATTTCTACCCAATCTGCTAAGGCTATCATACGATAATAGACGTAGACAGGGATAGAGTGGTGAGTATCTTGGTCGCCACTCACGAAGCAGATATTGAAGGAGTTTCAAGAGAAGAATAAGGGAAATAGGGAAGAGAGGGACAACTAATCCTTTCCAAGGTCAAAAATAAATATGAGGCCATTGAAACCTTAAGGGGTTCAATCTAAAATTTGGTTGAAGGAATTGTACCCACAAATTACTAGAATCAATGGATGCACTTGAGGACATGGTAAAATAATTGGAAGGGGGTAGTTGAGACTATGAATACCCAAAGGAGATGGGTTAAGCTTTAAGGAAGTGAGCACCTTGGTCCTGACCTCTACCAGAGAGCGTAGAGTGAAGTAGATGCCTAGGAACAAGCTGGAGGCCGACCTAAAGAGGGACTTCCCACTCCTTTTGCAGTAATAATTACCCTTCTATTCTTTTATTCTTTCCAATTCCTTCATCCCCTTATTCTTACTCTTCCAAAATTATTTTATTCTTCTGGAACATAATGTAATTATTTTGGAGAAGATAAATTCCCACGGATGGAGAACAGGTGTAATGTGGGGGTGATTTTTGGGACCCCAAAATAGTGGCTAAGTACACAAAGGCAATGCATAGGCATGCAAGGCCTAGTTGAAGAAGGGCACACAAGGATAAGGCACGCAGGATAGGGTTTTAAGGAAAAGCTAACCTGATGTGTGCACAAGACAAAGCCAAGGTTTCAAGACTTAGCCATATTGGGTATTTTGGGTAGGACACAAGAAAAGTTGTTGACCCGACTGCACATGCGGAGTGGATAAGGTGCAGATTACCTAGCAATGTGAATCGCCCACAAAAGGAATATTGCCTCTACACGATAGAAAGTTATAGAAGACATCATGGCAAAAATAACATGGAGAGCTCAGACTAGAGAAGCATGCTCCCATTGGAGGGACCACAATTCAAAATCACTTGGCATGGGATCTAAATTCCATAGAAGGATGAGTTAGCACTTTGGGATGCCTATATATGTGTGCGTCCATAGGATAAATGTTAGAGATTATCAGATCAGATAGATGGAGTGAGAGATCAAATAGAAAAGAGAGGAGAATATAGAGAATCAAAGCTCTGATAGAAATACTGTGAGAAAACCTACTGTGAGGATTAGGGTATAGAAGCTATATAAAGGGAGTAATGTAATTAAGGTGGCAGGGGTTATAAATTTTTCTTTTGTATAGATGCAGGACCATGATCCTGCTTTGCTGATGTATGAATTTGGTCTGATCAATGATTCGAACAAGGTAGTCTAATGGATCTATTAAATCAATAATGAGGTTACAAACATGAATGAGTATGAATGTAATTGATTCCAAGTTCATATATATATCTTTTCATTTCTATTCATGGATGTTATGGAGTAAATGTAAATCTTTATGTATTTTCACTCAACTGAACAAGAAGTTCTCTCTGTTATCTATAAACCACTCTCTGTTTGGAATGAACCCATACATTTATTCTAGAGGTACATTCTAAGCCTCTATGATGATTGTATGTCTTATTTCCACTGTTTATTCACTAATAACATCATAACATAGATGATGGGTTTCCCACTTAACTCACATAACCCAGAGACTGGGGACTTATAAATGCCTTGGTATGAGCAAATACAACACGCGCCCGCTGTGCTTGAAAGGTCAAAAGAATCAAACTGGGACTACAACTTGT
The DNA here is from genome assembly GCA_019776745.2 of Taxus chinensis. Classification (NCBI taxonomy): domain Eukaryota; kingdom Viridiplantae; phylum Streptophyta; class Pinopsida; order Cupressales; family Taxaceae; genus Taxus; species Taxus chinensis. Next base: position 647,053,061 of record CM034147.1, on the reverse strand, counting down.
TCTTCTGAGAAGGGTGTAAAAAATGACTCCTAAACAATTCAATGATATGTGATGTAATAACATACCCAATTAAATTCCACTAAGTACTTGATTCATTCAAAGGAGACCCAAAGAGAGGGAGAGCTAGAACCCAAAGTACGCCCGATACAGAAGCTATCTAAAGTCTTAAATCACTCCAAAGTAAACAAGAATGGAACACTCAAAAGATAATAAGTGTCATAACCACAAAATTTCCGACCAGTGGTGCCTTAGTACAAACTAATATAGTGGGTCTTTATTTTTAGAACACAGGTCATTCTTCCAAACAGTGGGGAGATAACACTTCCTAGTAATTCCCATGCTCATACTGTAGATCATACTGGACCTTTCACGCTTGTTACCTGTCCAAGTTAATGCACCAAACTAAACACAAAAACCCTGAAAAAATCCAATGAAATTGATACCTGATGGACAAGATCCGAAGATGTAGACGGATAAGGAAGCCGATGTAGATAAGACGGGCGCACACGAGCAATTCTGCACAATAGATCAAAGTAACCTGCGAGACATCGATGCTTGACAGAAAAAGACCACGTTAAAAGATATTTAGGTGGACTGCCCGAGAAGCGGGTCCGGGAAAGCGATGAGCTCCCTCGGTGGATGTCAGTCCATGTTTTCAATTAAGTAAAGAAGCATACATGATAAAAGATGTACGTATAAGACTAGATTTTCTGATCAAGGTAATAAACCAGAATCTAAACAGCAGGCAGAAAGCAACAGAAACAGGGAACTATGAAAACAAAGCTGGATTTGTGTTACCTGTGTCCTTTTACCTGTCTGCAGGATGATCGGCGTCGATTATGTAGAATCGGCATCGACTTTTGAATGTGATCGGTGTAGATGTATAGATAGGATGGCGTCGACTGATGTGATCGGCGTCGACTGAATAAGATCGGCGTCGACTGAAAGTAGATCGGTCGATCAGGGACAGTGCGAGAAGATTTGGAAATCGGAAAGTGAAGGCCAGATCGTCAACGTCTGCTGGATATGCCGAAGCCGGTGAGATACTGGAACAGAGTCACCAGAAGATCAATGGATACGTGCGATGTTGAAGTGATAAGAGCAGAGTAACGGTGCTCCTCTCAGGGATTGATTTGGACAAGATCCGTTCTCATTTGATAGATAATGTTGACACTAGATGCGTAAAGATCTCTCGTTCTCTCTCTTTCACGTCTGTGTTTCTTTCACGATCTGTCTCTGTCTATCCTTCGTGTTCGTGCGTAATGCTTTTTCATCCCCAGAACCGAGTTCTGGGCTTCTATTTATAATCGGCGCCACTCCTAAAAATCGGCGTCGACCGTACCGGTCGGCGCCGATCGCGGAACAGACTCCCGAGATGGCCAAAATGAACGATTTCTAGAAAGATAAGAGTTATCCCTCCACCTCAAATACGGGAAATATCCCACTGCTTGATTGTGAGGAGGAGAAATAGGAGGGACACATGGATAGGATAGATATGGGGTAAATAAGTGGTTAGGATACATGTGAAAAGGTGTAATTAAATAGTTAATATTTAATTACTCATGGGTAAAACATAAAGGGGTGAATTAAACTTAGGATAGGTGTTTAAATCACAAATCGAATAATATCCCAAGGGGATAGTGGTGACATAAACGTGCCCCAGGTTACCAGAGAGAGAAAACGCGCACAAGGGACACCAGATTGGATAATCAATTTTAGGTGTCTACATTTTGCCCCTTTTTGTCAAGTAACTTGCGATAAGCAAGGTTATGAGACAAAAACAAGGAGATGGAAGAAGGGAAGAAAAAGTGATGATATGATCCCCCTCAAACTAGGGATGGGATGGATGATAGAACAAACGATCCCAAGTTTGAAAAAAGGTAGATGAAAACGCGGGATGCCCCAGCTGGATGTCTGGAGTAGATCTGATCATTGATGACGCATAAAAATAAATAAAAAGGCAGCAACCTAAGGAACTCACATTGGTAGGGCAAACTAGACGGTCTCCTCATGAGACGACGTTAGTACCTACAGACCCATGAGTGTAAGGAGGGCTGCAAAATAGTCAGCATCTAAAGAGAGACACATTGGTAGGGACAACTAGACGGTCTGCAAAGCAGACGACGTTAGTGCCTACGGACCCGTTTAACTCTAAGCTGCCAAAAAATACGAGTGCCCCATGCAAAGGGAACAAACTTGAAATGGACGGTGATATCGAAAATATGTGCCAAAAGGCAATATTCAACGCACAATAATGATCAGATAGATAAATGAGCCAAGTATCATGGAAAATCGGCGGCGATTATAATAATCGGCGACGATCCAAATAAACGGCGTCGACCTAAAATAGTCGGCGCCGACCATTCAAAGCACATATAAATATGTGAACGGAAAACGTGAACGATTTATTTACATCGTGACGATCGAATCAGAGAGAGTCAAAAATTGGATTTGAGCACCATGGAAGCCTCTGGAAGTGGTCAGAAGCGGAGGAGGACACGACCTGGGGTAAGTGGTTCTTTGTGAACCCGTTGCTTTACTTTTGCTTTATTTTTATTTTTTTTATTTTTTTTTTAATTTCTATTTTGCCGGGTGGGAGGCCAGGGTGTTTTTTACATCCGACCGAGAAATCGGCGCCGATTGGTATAAATCGACGCCGATTATATGTTGAGCGGCGCCGATTTATAATTAATCGGCGTCGACTATAAATAAACGACGCCGATTATATTTAATCGACGCCGATTGTATAGACTTGTGAATGAGATTGTAATTTTTTTTTTTTGTTTTGGATGTTCTGATTTGGGTAAATATGAGACTAATATTGCTCTTGATGTCGTGGATGCAGGCACGAGAGGTTCTACACATGAGGGATGCTATTCCCGAGTTACTAGAGACTATTCTTCCTGATGTGACTGATGCAGATTGGCGGCATTTAGAGTTAGCCGGGCTCGGGGGCTTTAGATACTACAGACGAGTGCCGCGAGATGTAGAGTTGATGCGAGCACTAGTGCGACGATGGGATAGCCAGACGTGCACTTTTTGGTTCAGGACGGGTGAGATGACCATCACCCATGAGGATATATACAGGATTTTGAGACTGCCGATCACTGGGGACCCGATAGAGATTACACCACGAGAGCAGCAGCAGAGGGCCCTAGTTCGATTGTATGGAGATAGGGCAGATGATTCAGAGATAGTGTCTGGGGCAGTGCGGATAGCCTCGCAGTATAGACAGGATAGCCCCCGGAGCAGACGGATAGTTTTGATTCAGATGGCGATATCCTATTTCACTCTGCCAGATTCAGGAGGTGGGAGATTCCCACTATTATTATTAGATTGCGTTTGCGACATCCTGCAGTTCAGACAGGTATTTGCTTTTGCTGATGCTCTGATAGCTCAGATATATCACGAGCTATGGATGTATACCACTGGCCGGAGGACAGGTATTGATGTTAGTTTTGTGCTCCACTGCTGGGCATATGAGCATATAGCAGTGATCAGGCCATCCGGGCTTCCTTGGATGCCAGTAGCAGTGGGAGCTATTGATTATGGATTCCGGCGATGGCGGGCTGATATGGCCGCTGGGGATACAGGGAGGTCGGCGGATTGGTATACTGAGCGTTTCAGGACGCTGACACCGGATCAGGTTATCTGGAGGCCATATCGGGTATTTCTGACATGGGTTGGTCAGGATGCTCACTTGGTGGCATTGAGACGGAGCAGGGTGGTTAGGGGCCGCAGGCCTGATATGTGGGAGCAAGTCCCGTTTATGCGGGTATTGAGACAGTTCGGCCTAGTGCAGACAGTGCCGACTACTTACAGGCCTTATAGGCGAGATAACAGGGAGACTGATCTACCGATTTTGATCCCGACAGATCCATTGAGAGAGGCCCCACCCTCCACAGACAACGATGATGATGCTAGAGTAGGTGATGGTTATGCTGCATGGTATGCGACAGAGCTACCACGACATCTCCCGACATCTATAGATGCTGACGAGGAGGATATGGCTACAGTGCTGGAGAGACTGGAGGGAGAGCATGCCACCCTGACACAGACACACTAGGTGGCTCTTGAGGAGATCAGAGCTCTGACAGAGGAGAGGGATGCCCTAATTTTGGAGAGAGACACCGCTCGCCAGGAGCGAGATACAGCGATCCAGCAGAGGGATCGCTACCTTCGACATAGGGAGGCCCTCAGGGCCAAATATGGGGAGACGGGTACCATGTCAGAGTCTGGTACACAGGGCACGACCCTAGGAGGAGCACCACCAGCAGCACCAGCAGCCCCAGCAGCACCAGCAACACCATTACGAGCACCGGGTACCATGAGCTTGAGCACATATCAGTCTCTCCTCGCTGAGGTGAGATACTATGAGGATGCCTTAGCGCAGCATGCCCCAGATGTGCCTCGGTACGGGGCGAGGAGGAGATCAGCGACGGCCACAGCGAGCGGGGCCTCAGGTGGAGGGAGCACCGGGAGAGACCGAGGTGGGCAGAGACCTCCAGCAGCAGGTGCGTCTAGCTCGATAGGTGGCGGCCAGGAGAGACAGCCTGGTCCAGAGGAGGGTGGAGGAGATAGTGTCCTCCATGCATCAAATTTTACTATATAGGGATTTTTTTATATTTTGTATCAGTGTAGTGATGTAGCCTCGATTGGAAGGCATTGTATAGATGGCTTGATTGAGAGCCACCCATTTTTTGTTGTACAGACACTTATGTATATATATAGATTTATCATTGTTTTTGTCATATGATTGTTCTCCTGTTTTTAATTTTGATATACATGGACAGATGTAGCGTAATTGTGATGGATGTAGACATAGATTGATAGATGATAAATAGATGAGATTGGATGAACATAGACATAGAGGATAGATAGATGTGATGTGATTTGATGTGATTGATATGTGGATATAATTTTGATGAAGAATAGATATAGATAGATGTAGTGTCACTTGGATGTACATATTTTTAGATATTTTGATGGATAGATGGATAGATGTGATTGATGTATGGATTTAATTTTGATGAAAAATGGATATAGATAGATGTAGTGTAACTTGGATGTACAAGTTTTTAGATGTTTTGATATAGATGGATGATGTGATTGATAGATGGTATGTTTGAATGTTTTTAATTTTGATGAAAATAGATATAGATAGATGTAGTGTTACTTGGATGGACAAGTGTTTAGATGATGTGATGGATAGATGGGTTTTGATAGTTGAAATGTATTTGATATTTTGAGATTTTGATTAAATTTTGATGAAAATAGATAGATAGATTCACATGTGTTGACAATACATGCTTTGATATGTCAAAGTAGATAAGATGAAATTAGATAGATGATAAATTTTGATTAAATTAACATGTGAAATGTCAATTTAACTAGATGAAATAATCGGACATACTCTTTGTGAGAGCCAAGGATGTAATGAAAATGACCTTGATTAGAAATAAAGGAAATACACCCAGATAAGAGGAAAAATGATAAGTTGGACTCCCAACCGACCATAAATAGAATCTGGATAGGAAACCAAAAGATCATGCATACAAGGCCCTACATGAGGTTAAAATAAACCTGACACTAACTAGTCGCAAACCAGATTTAGGAGGGAAACGGAAGGAGCAGTAAGTAAGTATCTTGTCGAAATTTACAAGGGACAGAATACATGTTTATACTGGGAAAATAGGATTCTCCATATGATCGACAAAAAGGTCTTATATCTCAGCTTCATGATTTCTGGCAGAAAAGCAAACTGATCAATGCGGGAAGTTTGCTAGATATGGAAAGACTGATCAATACGGGAAGTCTTTCAGTGATGCTAAAAAGTGTATAAACTGACTGAAAGGCTGATCAATGCAAGAAGCCTTGAGTATTCCTTTGAGAAACAGCCGTCCTTCAAGGGAGCGGTCTGTATTTTGAATTTTAATGATAGCCATCCTTCGAGGGTATGGTCTATATCTTTTGATTCATTTGATAATGTATGGATAGCTGTCCTTCAAGGGATCAGTCTATCTTTTTTGGATAGCATCTTTTTTTTTTTTTTTTTTTTTGAAAAGCTTTTTGGAAGAAGCTGAGTTTAGACCTAGATAGATCAGGTAGAGGGGAAGAAAACGTATAAAGAACATACACTCATGCCCCGAGTAGATCCGATTAAGATAAGCACTTGGGACAAATGAAACGGTGATTAAGGTGTTCCTACCATGAGGAGAAACATATCCAGAAGAAAAATGCTATGAGTAGAGCCGCGATACTCATATTTAAGGTAAAAAAGACAATAGGTGGAGAACCACATAATTTCGAATCACCATGAAAGTATATGACTGGTTGTTAGACGGATGAAAGATCTGTCTTGCGACTAGATTTGTGTAAGATAGATTTTAACAGTAGAAGGGCCTTAGATGCAAGGCATTAAGAGGTTCCACTTCAGGTATACCATCCATGGAAGATAGACGATAAGCCCCAGACCCATATTTATGAGTGATAACGTACGGACCCATCCAGTTGGGAGCAAACTTACCACGCTGACTCCTTTCGAGTGTAGTGACATTTTGGTTTTCTTTAAGAACAAGATCACCAATTTTGAAGTCACGATGCTGCAAGTGCTTGTTATAAGCACGTTTGACACACTCAAGATAGACTTGATGATGTTCAAGAGCGTTGAGACGCCGCTCATCTAATAATTCAAGTTGTGCTAGACGATTTTGATGATAGTCCTCATCAGAGACAAATTCTCTAAGAGAAACACGGAGAGATGGGATTTGGACTTCCAAAGGAAGAACAGCCTCAGACCCATAGACGAGAGAGAAGGGAGTAGCACCAGTAGGAGTACGAATGCTAGTCCGATAAGCCCAGAGAGCAAAAGGGATATGTAAATGCCAATCCCTACCAGCTCGACTAGTTACCTTTGCGAGGATATTACGCAAAGTTTTATTGGAAGCTTCGGCCTGGCCATTAGCTTGAGGATAGTATGGAGAAGAAAAGCTGAGTTTGATATTGAAAGCGTCGCAGAGGTTCTGCAAATCAACGTTTTTGAAAGACTTACCATTATCTGTGATGAGTTTGTGTGGAACACCAAAGCGACAAATGATGTGTTGATAGACAAAATCAACTATGGGTTTAGCTTTTGTTGAAGAAAGAGGGATAGCTTCCACCCACTTAGTAAAGTACTCAGTGGCAGTAATGATAGAATGATGACGCTGTGAAGAACGGGGATTGATGAGACCAATAAGATCAAGACCCCATTGCGAAAAAGGCCACAAATCCGCTGTAGGTTGTAAAGCTTGACTAGGGATGTGTGTGAGATTGGAATGTTGTTGACACTTGACACATTTCTTAGTGTATTCACAACAATCTCGATTAAGAGAAGGCCAATAATATCCCAAACGTAAGATGCGTTTAGCTACGGCCGAGCCACTAAAATGTCCACCACAGATACCGTCATGGACCTCCTGGATAGCTTTAGATGATTCAAGGGATTTGAGGCACCGAAGAAAAATGCCATCAAAGCCGCGTTTGTAGAGGATTCCTCCTAAAATAGTATAGCGATTAGCGCGTAGGATAAAAGATCTTCTACCATTGGGAGTCAGATCCGGAGGAAGTACCGAATGAGATAGATAATCAACGATCTGTTGATACCACTCATCCTGAGTATGGGTTGTGATAGCATGGATTGAAGTTAGTTGTCTAAGATGAGATGGTTGATCTAATCGTTGTATAGCCACATAAAGTCGCGAGTCTTCGGTAAAAGGTGGGATAAGTGAGGCTAACGAAGCCATTGTATCTGCGAATCGATTCGCAGTGCGAGGAATAGCTTGGATGGTGAATTTATCGAAAGATTGGAGTTGAACGAGAATGATGTCACGATATTTTTGAAGGATATCATTCCTGCATTGATAGACACCCGTGACTTGATTAACGATGAGTTCAGAATCACCAAAGATGTCAATATGACGAGCGCCGAGATTAATGGCATTTTGAAGACCCAAGACAAGAGCTTCATATTCAGCCATATTATTGGTGCACTCAAAGTTTAGTTTGTGTGCGACTGGGATAGGCGTACCCCAAGGAGGAATCATCATGAAACCCGCACCTCCCCCTTGCTGGCATTTGGATCCATCAAAGAAGAGTTTTACTTTAAATGGAGACAGACCAAAATCAATTTGTTGGATATATTCATCGGGGAATTGAGCAAGGGGGACTTGAGTGTCCGAGAGAGGAGCATTAGCTAGTTGATCTGCAATGACCTGACCTTTGATAGACTTTTGCGGGATAAACTCGAGATCAAACTCAGTCATCAGCATGAGCCAACGAGTGATACGATCATTGTGATAAGGCTTCGCATGAATTGTCTTGAGTGGATTGACACTTGTGACAATGTAAGTTTTGTGATTAAGGAGGTAATGACGAAGTTTAGAAGTTGCGAAGAAGAGAGCACAACACAGCTTTTCAGCTTCGGAATAACGTGTTTCATACTCATGGAGGGTGCGACTGATGTAATAGACAGCTTGTTCTTTACCGCAAGCATCCCGTTGCGAGATCATGGCTCCCAGAGCATGGTCAGTCACAGAGATATAAAGATAGAAAGGCTCCCCCTCGCGTGGAGGTGTAAGCACAGGTGGAGAAAGAAGATAAGCTTTGAGATCATCAAAGGCCTTTTGGCAATGTTCATCCCATTCAAAATGAACATTCTTACGGAGGAGATGATGAAAAGGTTGACAACGGTCCGACAATTGTGAGATAAAACGACGCACTGATTGAAGACGTCCTTGGAGACTGCGGAGTTGCTTTAGGTTAGAAGGGGGAGGCATCTCAAGGATAGCCTTTATTTTTGCGGGGTCCACTTCAATACCCCTAATGGAAATGATAAAACCTAAAATTTTACCAGTGAGAACGCCAAACACGCACTTAGATGGATTTAGACGAAGACAAAAGTGAATAAGCCTCTCAAAGAGAGGTGCAAGAATGAAAAGATGATCCTGACGACGTTTGGATTTTCCGAGGAGATCGTCGACGTAATCTTCCACAGTTTTTTGTAAGAGATCATGGAAGATGTAGGTCATTTCTCGCTGATAGGTTGCTCCAGCGTTCTTAAGACCGAAAGGCATGACACGATAACAAAAGGTCCCCCAAGGAGTTATGAAAGAAGTCTTATGTTGGTCTTCTGGTGTGATGAGAATTTGATTATATCCAGAGAAACCATCCATAAGAGAAAGCATCTCATGACCCGCAGTTAAATCCACGAGTTGGTCGATATTAGGTAGAGGAAAATCATCTTTTGGACAAGCAAGATTAAGATCCCGGAAGTCGGTACAAATTCGAATTTTCCCAGTAGCTTTAGTTACTGGTACTACATTGGAAACCCATTGTGGATAATCGATGGGTTGGATGAAGTTAGCTGAGAGCAAGCGCTGCAATTCTTCTTTAACAAGAAGGGCTACTCTAGGGTGCATTTTACGTAATTTTTGTTTAACTGGTTTGATGTCGGGAAGAGTAACGATATTGTGGACCACAATATCGGGATCGAGTCCTGGCATATCCTCATATGCCCAAGCAAAAATCTTGACGATGGTTGGAAAGAAAAGTGGTAAAGTCTCCTAATTCCTGTGGATTAAGGGATTGGCTAACCTTAATGATGCGAGGGTCTTTAGAAGTCCCTATATTAAGGTCGACAGTGGCTTCGTTGAGAAGCGTAGACGTGTCAGAAGGAATAGTTTTGGGAAGATAGGAATCCTCTGCCCCCAGATAGGTGAGGACAGAATCATCATCCGCACAGTGGATAGTGTTGATAGTAGGAGAGTCGTCTCCAACTATTTCAGGGAAAATTAGCGGTATGGAAGTGGACTTATCATTAGTCTTATAGGCTAGTGGCCCTAAGGAAATGGTATTGATAAAAAAAAAAGTTAGACGGGATGGAAATGGCGTCGTCCACATCGAGTGATGCTTCTAACTTAGCGGGAGAAGATGGTTCCTCAATAGGAAGAGGCTCATCGAGAACAGTGACGGTGGCTTTTGAAAGAGGTTTAAATCCTAAACCAAATTTTTGATGTGGCTTGAGAGTTGGAATGGACGCGAGGTCATGCACACCTTGTTCATATTTACCTAAGCCAAAGCCCTTCCACGCGCATCGATATAAATAAGTTTTTGCAAACGTGGGATTCTGTAGACAATCGAACCCTGTTAGATAAGGTTTGGCCCTAGGAGGAGAATCCGGGCGATAGTGAGGTGTATCTAGACCACCGTAAATGAAATTAGTCTGTTGATTGGGCAGACCAATGGTGACGATGCGACCAAGACCTGGCTGATATTCAGGTTGTTTGTCTGGTCTACCATACTCACTAGGTTTGAGATGGGTGTCAAAAGAAAGGAGAGGAAGCTCTCCTAGTGAGAAACGCTGCAATGTCTCTTCTAGATTTTGTACAGCCGGTAGTTTGGTTGCAGGTATGGAAGAAGATGAGGCCCCTTCAGGAGAACATGCATTTTCCTTTAGAGGGGTAGACCCTGTGGTCATGTCGCATTGTGCGGAAGGTAAAGGATCTCTTGGATGAGTATATATTTTTCCCTCATATTGATATTTTAAGCATCGATGGAGGGCAGATGGGACACAATGCATTGCGTGAATCTAGGAGCATCCGAGGATCATATTATAGTGGAATTTCCCTTCAACAATGTAGAAGAGTTCGTGAAGCAGCTTCTTACCTACTCGAATGGGTAAGACCATAGTTCCTAAAGTAACTACTAGCTGATCGTTGAATGATCGAAGAGCGAAAGGCGGGGGTGACACTACGTTCTTTGGTAACTTAAGTTGCTCAAATGTGTGTGAGGAGATGACGTTGAGTGCAGCACCACTGTCGATCATAATTCGTTTTGATGTAGTGTTGTTGATTTGGACTGTGATAAAGAGGGGAGCCTCCAAATCCTCGGGAGAAAGAGAAGGAATTTCTGAATCTTCAAAAGAAATGGTGGTTGATGGTCTATTCAATCCAACAACCATCTCGAAAGGCTGGGGCTCATCTGAATTCACTGTGATGTGACGTAAATTATCAATCAGAGCCTGGCGATGTTGCGGAGAAGATTGAATGAGGTCAAAAAGGGACATTTTGACCAGAGCCTGAGTGAGTTGTTTCATAACACTCTCCTTAACTGACACGGGAATTTGAGCCCTAGGTGCAGCACGAATAGAGACCTGAGGTCTTGGGGCTAACGAGGAAGGAGGAACTCCTTCGGGCACCGCAGAAATGACAACCCGTGGTCGAGACACTGTAGATGAGGATGGATTATCATAATGTTGGGTTCTAGTGGCGATATGGATTGTATCGATTTGAGAAGGTGGAAGATCATTTGGCGTGGGATCACTAGAAGTAGAGGCCTAAGTAGATCGTTGAGGCTCAGATGGAGCTAAGATGACAGGAGGTGCTTGTTTCTCCTCCTTCAGCAAAAGATCACCTTCTTCCAAAAGGTTGTTGACGACAGATTGAAGAGCTTTACATCCCTCGGTATCATGACCCAGGGTACGGTGGTAAGCACAAATCAAATCAGAGTTAAACCAGGCCGGTTTAACTCCTTTAGGGTTATAGGGTTTAATCGGAGGAAGAGATATGGATGAATATTGGATAAGTCAGCGAAGGATTTCAGTATAAAACCCGGTAGACAAGGATGAGGATAGAGATGATGAAGGTGCCTCTTTCACTTTAATAGACTGCCGAGGTAAAAGAACCTGCATGTTTGGTTTGACAGTCTTTTTAGGGATCATCTTATTTTTTTGGACATCTGGAGGGGCAGCCTTGGGCACTTGAGATGGAAGTAAGTGAGACATGATTGATTTTGGTGGAGGGGGAGCCCCTAAAATAGATTTTGAAGATGATGGAGATGTGACAAGTGTTGTGGTCTTCAAAGATAAGGGAGGTTGCTTGGTCGAAACTAATGATGATTTAGATGATGTCGATTTAGATGAGGGAGAAGCTTCCAAAGTAGGTGTAATCGGAGGAACATAGGGTGCCCTGGCTTTTGGTAATGAAGATGATGATTCTGATAAAAGAGGTGACATCTCTTTAGTAGGTAAGTCCACTTTTCAAGGTGCTGGTGAAGAATGTGTTGTAGAAGAAGATGATGGTTTTGATAAGTGTGTAGTAGAAGATGCCTTCTCAGCAGACAAATCCAATCTTTTATGAGGCGTAGAGAGAGATTTTTGTGGGAAAGCACCAAGAGTCTTGATGGTTCGAAATATGGGCTTTCCTTTTTCAAGGATGGTGACAACTTCAACCGCATAAGGTGATTGTAACCTTTTCGGGGGAAGCAAATGGGGAGGTACTGATGACGCAACGTTAGATTTCGGTTTTCTCGGTCTAAGTTCAGGAACCGAGCATATAGGTGTCGGTGCTCCTTCTTTAGATTTCCCCTTAATAGGCAAAGTAACATTTGTGATGGAAGAAGTGAGTGATGAAGAAGCGGTTCCTTGCGAGGGAACTACTTCTGGTACAGTAATTGTGGGTGAAACTACCGTAGGAAAGGAAACAGGAAGAGTCAAAATCGAGGACGCTTCCGTCGAAGTCGGCACAACTATAGGTATGTTCACCAAGGGCATAGTCACAGCAAAAATGGGAGAAATAGAAGTAGATGTATCCGCGGTGGAAACTCGAAGGGATGTAATTGCCTCGAGCATTGAAAGAATGTCTGACGATGAGACAGATGAGGATGAAACTGTCTCGAGTATGGATGGAAGATCAGACAAAGAAGCAGAGAGAGGTGAATCTATATCTAACAATGTTGGAATATTCAAAGACGGGCTATCTGAAGATGGTGGAATCCCAACGATTAACGAAGCAGAAGGAGGTTCTGATTCGATCGATGTGTTCGTAGATGGCTTAGTTTTAGAAGAATATTCTTCAGTAGAGATGACGCTGATAATATGAGTGTTTGGTTTTTGAGACTCTGAAGCATCATGGTTCGGGGAATGATTAGGAAAAGGTTGTTTAAAGACATCCAACACTTGATTTGGGGGAGCATTTGGGTTATCCAGAATGAGCTCGCCTTTATCAATGAATTTCTGGACAAGATTTTTGAAGGTTTGACATCGCTCAATGTCATGACCTTTGGTTCTATGATAATGACAGAAGTCATTTTCCCTATACCAGAATGGACGTTCTTGGCTTTCATCAATATTCCTAATGGGAGGAAGTTCGATCATGTGGACTTCCAACATTTTTTTTAGGATAGAAGCATATGATTCCCCCAACGAAGTGTAAGATCGAGATGACGAGGACCCTTTTCGAGAAGATGAGGAGTCTCTTCGTGGTGTTTGATTAGAAGTGGTATTGGCTCGTGATGTTTTTAATATGATAGCATTGGTGGATCCCTGATTCTTGTCCTTAGAAGTGGAAGGATTTGATTTGGTAAACCGAGAAAAATCTGGTTTAGATTTGGAGCGAAGTTTTAACTTCCCTTGTTCAATGGCGCGGGATTCAAGTTTGCGTGCCATCGTAAAGGCTTCTTCAAATGTATGAAAAGTCTGGATCCTTAAAGTGGAAGAAATATGATTAGCACAAGATCGAGTAAACAACTCGATCTGTTGGGATTGAGGAAGGGAGAAAGACAATTGGTTGATTATCCCTCTCCAATGAGCGACAAAGTCTGCAATAGACTCATCATCGAATTGACGAATGTTATAAAGATCTGTAATCGAGATCTTATGCGCGATATTTATTGAAAAGTTTTCAACAAACATCTGGGCCAATTGAGAGAAAGAAAACAAGGAATGTTGAGGAATGTTATTGTACCAGTCTAAAGTAGGACCTGCTAGAGACATAGGAAAAGTACGGAGCATAAGCTCCTGATCCTGGACTATGAGGTAGAAAGCATGTTTGAATGCTTGCAAATGTTGTTGAGGGTCCTCTCAACTATGAAATTTTGAAAATTTAGGAAGTTCCCATTGGGGAGGATAAGGCTTAAAAGCCACTGAGGGGTGAATGGGTTCATTACACACTTCTTCAAAGGAGTATGAAGGACGAGCCCCTTTGGTGGAGGCTTCCAAGTCTACGATTTTCTTGAAAAGAATTTGAACCACATCAGATTGAGGTGGAGGCACACTGGTATGTCCTACATAAGAAGCAAATGGTGGATGTTGTTGAGGTGTCAACGGGGGATTCATCTGTTGATTGGTAGGATGATAAGAGGAGTAACCAGGTGTTCTGGGTGACGCCTGGTGGGGTATTTGCTGTGAAGGAGCCTGTGTATAGGCAGGCTATGGGATAGTAAGTGGTTGAGAGAATGAAGGTTGGATGACAGATGGAGCCTGTGATTGGTGGACTCCTATGCTTGTTGACTGAATCAGAACAGATTGAGGAACATGGGTGCCAATTTGATTGGACATATTGAGGAACAAGACCTGAAAGAGGGTTTCTACTACCGGATTAGTTATTAAGGGTTCCAATGCTAGAGGATGGGCAAAGGTCACTGTTGCTGGAACATTGGAAGAAAGACCCATTGAAGGACGAGAAGCAGGAACCACCTGACTAGTCAGAGGGGATTGACTCATAAAGGGGTACTGACCTTGGGACACGATGGAGGGCATAGATGAATTAACATCAATATGCGGGTGCATAGACGCACTCATTATAGCCAGAGCAGAGGACGTCTCAGAAGTAGGTTGTGGAATATTCGAGGTAACTGCGGTGTTAGGAATAGGTAAGACTATTTGAGAACTAGTTGATATGGTCAGTGGAAGGGAAAAAGGAGGCACAGGGGCACCGCCCTTCTCCATGGCTCGAGGCGAGAGAGATGATACTAACTGTTCTACAAAGGCCTGGGATGGTTCACAAGAATAATTGTACACTTGCTAGATTGGTGGTCCCTGATCAGATATTTGAATAGACTTGTGTACTAGGTAGTCCATGAGGGCTACCGGATTGCGATCGAGGAGCGCCTGAAATTCAGGATCCCCGCGAGGAACATACTCTGAGTCAGAAGCAGATGATATTTCTGAAGGACTAGGGGAAGCTGGACGTGATGGGGTTGTTTTGGCCTGATAAAAAGGATTATATGACCAAGATGGGGAACCCATTAACAGTGGTCTCGAGGAAGACCTGGGGGGTGCCGAAACCTCCACACTAGTGGTGATCTCGGAGGAAGAAGGGGCTAATTGAGCCATTCTTCTAGATTGTAACCAAGTGATGACCGTCATAAACAAGCAGAAAACAAGATTGACCTAACTAATGCAAAGACAATTCAAGCAGTGTAGGTGATTATCTCTTTTAAGTTTTTATGCTTTTAAGAAAGAAAATATTAGGGAAGGCCTTTTAGAACAGGAACTACTCAGATAGCCAAACTAAGGATAGTTTGGGGGATGTTTTGGTGAGGAGTCCCGAAGGCACTTTAGTAAAAGACCGGTACGTGGCTTGATATAGGGGCCTACCCCCGCACTTCACACACCGTTGTGATAAGGGAGTCAGGTGCTTTGCCAATATATACCAGAACTTCCGTGAATTTATAGTGCGGCCCGAGTACCGCGTAGGCTCTTCCTCTTGGATGTCACTTCCAAGTAGGCGAGGCCAGGGAAAGAATTTTTGTTTAAATGCTTTACACCTAATGATTTTGGCTTTGTGTGCAAAGGTGAAAAATAAAAATCAAATAGTGTCACTACCGATTTTGATCAATTTTCCAACCTAATTAAAACTAGATGAAAGACATACAGTAGAAATGACAAAGAAAGAGTTCCTTTTAAGCACTTAAAAATGAAGTGTTTGATTTCGATGAAGACAAGCCAAATAGATTCTTTCCCAAATGCGATTAAATTATTTTTAAGCACCAAAAATTGAAATGTTCGAATGTGATGGACAACAAACAAAGAATTTTTTATTTATTTTTAGTTCCTAAAAAGGAGAAAACACTGTAAAAGAGAAATACCTGTAGACTTAGCTCTCCAAGGTGTGTGGACTTCAAAAAGTGCGTTGTTGAACTCTTCCCCTCGAACAATCCCACGAACAAGCAAAGTGCTCCGCAAGAAGAGGTTAAGCAAACACCAAACAAAATCCAGAAAGATATATCCAGATAATGTTGAAACGGAGATTTCTATTTCAAGGAACTAGAAAAATTTCAAGGAAATAAAAATTTCACATAAAGAGCAAGATTAAAACGATGATAGGAAATGCTCAGGCGGAACTGATAGAAATCAGTGAAGAAAAAGAACAAAGCTCAAAACTAGAAAAGAAATGAACTTACCAATAAGGGACTTTGGTTAGGTCCCACCGGGTGTGCCAGAATGTTGATCAAGAATTTTGTGCTTGTTACCTGTCCAAGTTAATGTACCAAACTAAACACAAAGACCCTGAAAAACTCCAATGAAATCGATACCTGATGGACAAGATCCGAAGATGTAGACGGATGAGGAAGCCGATGTAGATAAGACGGGCGCACACAAGCAATTCTGCATAGTAGATCCAAGTAACCTACGAGACACCGATGCTTGATAGAAAAAGACCACGTTAAAAGATATTTAGGTGGACTGCCCGAGAAGTGGGTCCGGAAAGCAATGAGCTCCCTCGGCAGATGTCAGTCCACGTTTTCAATTAAGTAAAGAAGCATACATGATAAAAGATGTACGTATAAGACTAGATTTTCTGATCAAGGTAATAAACAGAATCTAAAAAGCAGGCAGAAAGCAACAAAAGACAGGGAACTGTGAAAACAAAGTTGGATTTGTGTTACCTGTGTCCTTTTACCTATCTGCAGGATGATCGGCGTCGATTATGTAGAATCAGTGTCGACTGATGTGATCGGCATCGATTATGAAGAATCAGCGTCGACTGATGTGATCAGTGTCGACTGAATAAGATCAGCGTCGACTGAAAGTAGATCGGTCGATCGGGGATAGTGCGAGAAGATTTGGAAATCAGAAAGTGAAGGCCAGATCATCAACGTCTGCTGGATATGCCGAAGCCGGTGAGATACTGGAACAGAGTCACCAGAAGATCAATGGATACGTGTGATGTTGAAGTGATAAGAGCAGAGTAACGGTGCTCCTCTCAGGGATTGATTTGGACAAGATCCGTTCTCATTTGATAGATAATGTTGACACTAGATGCGCAAAGATCTCTCATTCTCTCTCTTTCACAGTCTGTGTTTCTTTCACGATCTGTCTCTGTCTATCCTTCGTGTTTGTGCGTGTGCTTTTTCGTCCCTAGAACCAAGTTCTGGGCTTATATTTATAATCGGCGCCGCTCCTAAATATCGGCATCGACCGTACCGGTCAGCGCCGATCGCGGAATAGACTCCCGAGATGGCCAAAATGAACGATTTCTAGAAAGATAAGAGTTATCCCTCCACCTCAAATACGGGAAATATCCCGCTGCTTGATTGTGAGGAGGAGAAATAGGAGGGACACATGGATAGGATAGATATGGGGTAAATAAGTGGTTAGGATACATGTGAAAAGGTGTAATTAAATAGTTAATATTTAATTACTCATGGGTAAAACATAAAGGGGTGAATTAAACTTAGGATAGGTGTTTAAATCACAAATTGAATAATATCCCAAGGGGATAGTGGTGACATAAACGTGCCCCAGGTTACCAGAGAGAGCAAACGCGCACAAGGGACACCAGATTGGATAATCAATTTTAGGTGTCTACAGAAGGGGGAAATGATTCTCCTCACCGGGATTAGAAGGGAAGTGTGAGATTTATTTTTGGGAAGCTTCCATTTTAAAGAGAAAATAAAAAATACCTTGGTGTAGAAAAGGACCTTCATCCTCTCTAGCTATTTTAAGGAACCTCTCAAGTGGTTGAAACATAAAATCCACAAAGTTTACCTTCCAATCATATTGAAGATGTGAAATAAGTAAAATTTGAGGTCCATAGATCACTTTTTAGCATCACTGAAGAGTGAAGTACCTCCTCAATTTCTCAGCAACCCTATCTAAAGGTTGTGGAAGTGAGTCCCGTTCATAGCCCAAGTGATACATTGTCGAATTTTCACCAAGATACAAGAAATCATCCATATCCTCCTGAAGTGAGTGTTTAAAATAAATGTCTCCCTCTGCGGGGATCCCCATTGCAGCTATAATGGAATCTATCAAAATAATAAAATTAGTCTTTCCCACTTTGACTTTTCCTTTCTTCTAGGTTACCATCACACTGCATGTTACTCATAAAGAGTGACCAGACATTCTTTCCATAAATGAGGTAACACCACCATCATGCAAAATATTCCATACTATCGGGTTGGCCTTGACCTCTTCACAAGAAGAAGGCTCAATTTTTTTGTTGGTGCTATCCATAGTGAATAGGGATTTTTGACAGTGATTTCTAGAGGCCTGATATAGATGATGCTTAAATAGAGATGTCAAGCACCTTCATTCCAATCTTCAACTCATGTCTCCAATATTTCTAATTGAATTATATCTTAATTAGTAATAGTAATTAATTGATCCTATCCATCACACAAAAACAATCTATGAATGTCATAAATTCCAAAAAAATCTACAAATGACTTATCCTCTTGTCGCCACCAAAAGAGGTTATGCCTCAACATAACCTAACAACTTTTAATCTTAGTTAATATTCAGCCAACCACAACATTAATTAGTTAATGTTCTTGCAATTATGACATTTAGTGGAGGTTTTATTTAGTTAATATATATTATAAGGGAAGAATCTGCAAAAAAATGAAGTGAGGTGAAATAACTAACATTGCTAGACATGATTTCATACTGTATAGATTATCAGACAACAAATCATAACGCAATATCTAATTATAGTTTTTTTATTGACACTTTTATTTGTTACATTTAGGTTCTCTAAGGTTGTTCATTTTACACATGGAAATGAAGTGGGTAAGCATAGATATGTTACAGGGAGCACAAGCAACACTTGTGATGGGCATTTTTTGCTAGATTTAGTAAGGTGATTTCACAAAAAACTTTTTGACTAGAATAAGACAGGGACAATGTTGTCTCGAAAAAAATTCATCCCCACGAGTCCTCCCCATCACGGGGTATGATTTTTTCAATGGAGATCAGCGTGTTTAGTTCACAACAAGATAAAATTCAATTTAGATACAATAACATGTATGTGGAAATAATAATATCCTTATTGGGTTTGTGTTCTTTTACATGTAGAATTTCATTCACAATTACAGGTATAATTACATATACATGACAAGAATAATATAATTTTTCATCTTGTAACTAGCCTCGTGGATGTTAAAAAAATTTCTTATATTGAACTCTTATGTGACTTTAGACTGGTGTGGGTATATATATTAACTTGAATGAATATTGGTTTTCTGCAGGTACATTCGGCAGTTGGTTGTTTATATTATTTCAAGAGTAGTGTTCACTTTCATTTAACAAGTTATTAAATGATATTTTGAACTTAGAATCTACTAGCTTATGATACAACATAATATTTGGATCTTCGTGGTCTCAAGGTTTGAACAAAATAAAGTGATATATTATTATGATTTTAGTGGTCACTGGGATTTAAAAAATTAAATCAGCCTAGTTTGAGCTTAGCGAGCGAATGTATTTGAAGAATATAATATTTCAAGCTAAAGAAATACATATTGGGTTTAGTTTCTGCTAGTATCTCCAGTGTTAATCTCTTAATGAACTTCCTCCTGGTTGGAGGATTGAATTGATATAAAAAAATAAGGTATAGTAGTTTGGTATCAAAGTGAAATTTGTAACCTATTTTTAAATTTTTTATTGCTCGAATAGAAGTGCGACTAGTGTCATGGATGTTTGAAGTTATTATTATTGAAAGGATTGAAATATTTGCTAATTACTACAAAATGCCTTTTATGTTGTACTTATAATATGTTGTTTAAATGAAAAAATATTGAACATGTTTCTAAAATGGTCTGGCGTCTTTTAAACATCCTAGATTAATTGCTTTCACAAAAACACTTTACTTACATACATTGATGGAGATTAATGACTAAAATGCTTAAGTATAATATATGACATATCAGTTATTGGGACATATTAGTTATTGGACCAAACATATTCATTTTAAACACATATGTTGTCTTGCAAAGGATTTTTGGAAGAAAAATTGGACTAAGGATTTACTCCCCAAGGTCAACAACAGGAAGAATGTCTTCCTTAAATGGAATTGAATTGTAAAGATTGGAGGAAAAAAATTGTACTTATTTGAAAGATTTTTTACTTACTACAAAATACCTTTTATGTTGTACTTATAATATGTTGTTGTTTGAATGAAAAATATTGAACATGTTTCTAAAATAGTTTGATGTCTTTTAAACATCCTAGATCAATCGTTTTCACATTAATGCTTTTCCTACATAAGTTTATGGAGATGAATGATTATAATTCTTAAGTATAACACCTAACATATACGTTCTTGGACCAAACATATTCATTTTCCTAACATATGTTGTCTTGTAAAGGATTTTTAGAGGAAATTTTCTATTAAGGATTTACTCACCAATGTCAACATGTTTTTCTGGTTAGCTGATCAAAACAAGATTTTAACACTAGACAATATGAGAAAGGATACAATTAATAATTGGACCATAAGCAATATACTTAAAGATACTAAATAAAAAGTTTAAAAGTGTTTGATAAATGTAATTAATTATCCACACCCCGAGAAAAGGTAATAAATGTGCGGATACTCTTGCCAAATTAGAGGCTAAAGGTACTAATTTTAAAGTGTATGAGAGGTGAGATGATATCACCAATGTTATTAATATCATTAAGAAAACTAAGTACTGATGTTTTAGTGTTTCTTTTCCCTCGTTGGGATGTCATCCTTGTACTTATGGTTGATAGGATGCTTCCCATGTGCATGATATATGGTGGGATTTGTATTACTTTTTCTCTTACAATTCATTTTGGCCTTTTTTCTACCATTTTCAATCTTAATCGACTAAAACCATGGGAGTTGGTCATTTGAGAAATGATCCCACAAGCTATGGTGCCTTAAAGGAAAACCCCTCCTTATGACACATTCTAAAAATTTATGGGTTTAGGAATTTCATCTCAAAAATCACGGGGTCTGATCCTTATCTTGCATTGGAGTTTGGTTGGGCATGAAACAATGGCGGGATGGTGATCCGTGACATTGAAATTCAAGTTTATGAGAATTTGATAGTGCAGGTGACTGGAATGGAGATGAAGGGATTAAAGATATTCAAATACCACACCAAACACAAGCACAAAATTGAGTCTTTCTTCCATGATAAAGAAATGGTTTACCTATTGGTATAAGGTATAGCTAGATTTTGCATCCATGATATTTAGAATATGGTATTCATCCACCTGATGAACTACATTAATCTTGAAGAAAATTATAGAAAGATATTTATTCACCATATTACTATGCTTAATATGTTTAGGAATAAGATTGTTATGAGCCTTCTCTTTTTCTTGTTCATGTCACTCTCTGTGTTGGTGAATTATTTTCAAGAGGGAAAGATTGATACCCTGATACCATAGACTAATTATTTTTCTTTTTAAGAATGGTAAAATGGTGGTGACAAAGGAATTAGAGCCCAAATCCAAGGATTTATATGAAAATTGTACTCTTACAGACCATTTGAACAAAATGAGGAGAAAAAACAGTAAGGCACCTCAGGGGAATGACAATCTTGGTACTGGAGTTACAGGTTCTTTGATTGATATGAAATGGGATTCATCTAAAGGGAAAGAGAGAGTGGAGCTAGGTTAGAATGTGGCTTTTGATAAAATTTCTCTCAAGGTGAGTCAGGTGGAAATGGACATGGAGGCCTTAGGAAAATTTGGAACAGATATGGGAAATAGTTTCATGCATTACATCGACACCTCTAATAAATTTTTCATCACCCAAAAATATATCACAGATGATATGGTAGATATCAAAAGTTTGGTTTTGGAGTTGCAGGGGTGTGTGGTCAAGCTAGAGCAGGGACACAAAGTTTTCACGTATAATATCCACCTAAGTAGTTCAAATGAGGAAGATAATGTTAAAGACCACATCCCTATCACGAGAAAGCAAGATGATAATATGAAAATACATGAGGAGTGTCAATCGAAGGAGTACAAATATTTGAAGACTAACTAGTCTATTGTCTCTTGGAGATTTTGTTTGACTATCTTTGGACTGTATCATTAGGGATGTTTTCCCCTCCATGTTTTGTGATTTTTCCTTGTATTGATCTATTGGACTGTAGTTTGGATAAGTTTTTTTAGCCATTTTTTTCTTGTTTATTTTTTGTTCACTCTTAGTGATGCCGACGATGCATTCTATTGTAAGGTTTTTGGGTGCCTTAATCCCTGTATAAAGTAGCCAATCATTATATTCATGTATATTTATTAAACCTTGGTAATATTAATTTTTTAATGACTTTTTAAATTAAACAAGACAGAGAATTAAGTTCATGCCTCGCAGATGGGAGATGTGCTAGTTGTGCGATTTTTTTCTTATAATTATGATTTTTATTAAATAGAATAAATCAATATTGCAACAAGAACTCATATTTGTCAAATCAATAATAATTAGAAAATAAAGAAAAATATAAATAAGTTTCATAGTTTAAAAAATTATTTAAATAAATTACAAACATTAGAAAGTTGAAAAGTTAATAGATTTTTTTTTATTTTGATTGTTGGATTGAGGAGAAATTTTAAGTAAAATGTTTTGAGCTTAACGCTCGCTAAGGTAACCTAATACTTCCACAATATTAAATTTTGAGCTTATGGATTGTTAGCATTTAACAATTCAAAGAATATTATTTTTATCTTAGCATTCACTAGCTTATGTGACACCATATTAATTTGATATTATCGATCGATAGGAATTAACAAAATAAAGTAAGATATTGTCATCATAGATTCTGCTAGGTTACGCCACAACAACATATTTCAATGTATAAAAAATATGTCCATTTTTTTGTATAAGGGTTAAGATGGGGGTTTTGAAAGGACCTACATCCTTTTACAAAAAGGTCCTGAAGGCATAATATGACATTGAAGTATAGAAGAGAGAAATCTCGTCAGTAGCAAAAGAAAAAAATCCACATACCCATTAATAGATCAAATTTACATTTTGTGAAATTTTTTGAGGATAGTTATTGCTTCCATAATAGTGGCATCTTAGAGTTTCCTTTTTCCTTGAATTTTCTTTTCACAAATCTGTATTTGTTCTTTTTTTCTCCAAAATCTGTTTGGTTCTCCTACTCTTGCATTACCATATGTTTTCACAAATTGGTTAGTGTAATCCAACACTAACACATTCAATGGCAACTCATTCTTAACATGAATATCTTCTAAAATATTGTCATTGACAATGTCAATGATGTCATAGCCATTGAATTTCACTGAGTATGTATAGCTAAGTACTATTTGCGGACAACAATAAGGCCAACAAAATAATATCAATTTTATAAAATACATCTACTCTTATATTCATGTGCACCACCATGTCCATAAATCGATTTCGATATTGAATTTTTTACTGTTCAAATTGAGCCACCATCTATACCACTAAGCTTCTTTTTCAAGACTCAACAAAACAAGTTCTTGGCATGTGTTTTTGGTTTTTTAAAATTCTTCAAATCTTCCTCTCATGCTATTACATATTAAGTTTTGTCGCTTCCCTATCAATATGTGATCCATTCCATCCTCTTTCACTACTCTTAAAAATGTTTACTATATTATGAAATCATTTTTTTAATAAATAAAACTACCTTATACAAAATATTGAATAACAAACTTGCTTCCATTTAATTATCTACAAAATCCCTACTTGGATATAAGCCCTAATCAGCTATGGAAAAAATTACATTAACAGAATTTTGTAATTTTGGAGGGATTGAAGGTGGGAATGCATAAAAAATTTTGGCATAGAGAGGAAATCAAAATATTTCTAGAACTCAAGCACATTATTTTTAACACTTACGTTGATGATATTTTTATATTGATGAATAATCTTACTCAATGACAAAGAGAATAGAACGGAAAATGTTAAAAATATAAACTCACAATTTTTCTACTTATAGTGATATGTAAACAAATCCAACCACCAATTTCGTGGGCACGTGAATTTTAGAGGGCATGTGTATGATTTTATATTGTTTTTCATTAAATGGATGATAATAGTTACATGCTCCAAAAGGTGCACATATTTTGAATGGCGCATGTACTTTTAAATGGCAAGTTTTACATAGCTTGAATTAATAGCTAATTAATGTTGAGGCAAATGACAACATTAATTAGAATTTTTCCTTACAAAATGGTTATCATTAATACTACAAATCTTTGTAATAAAATACTTACAAATATCTGTAATAAACGTCACATGCGAATTGCATATTTAATATTTAACCGTCTATTATTAATATAGATTTATATGTAAATTACAAAAATTATCAAAATTTACATCAATATATATTAAAAATAATGAAATTTATACATAATAATTAGTATAAATATACATTGTTTTGTATTTTTAAAGGGCAGTGTTGAAAAATTACCGTTACCCAAAAAAAATTTAACAGATGAGTTATCACACTTAGTTGTGCGAATCAAGACTCGTACTTAGCAGTGTGAATCCAGACTCATGCCTAGAAGTGCTAGTCGATACTGGCACTTAGAAGTGTGATTCGATACTCGTACTTAACAGTGACAGTCGATACTCACACTTAAAGTGTGAGTCGAGAGATGTGTGACTTAACGCTCACACTTAGATGTGTGACCAATCGTGCTTGTAAGTGTGATCACTCACACTTACACACTACCTACAAAATTTATAAATGACAATTCCATATTTTTTAACTATTATTAATATATACAAATAAATTATATATATTATTGTATATAAATATTGATGGTCACCTTAAAACATGCGAGTCACACGT
Source organism: Taxus chinensis (assembly GCA_019776745.2). Classification (NCBI taxonomy): domain Eukaryota; kingdom Viridiplantae; phylum Streptophyta; class Pinopsida; order Cupressales; family Taxaceae; genus Taxus; species Taxus chinensis. The sequence continues at coordinate 647,028,203 of CM034147.1, read as the reverse complement.
GTCAATTCTATAAAATATTTGCAAATATATTAAGTGTAAAATCATGAAAAACGTCTAAAAATCTATCAAATTTAACACCATTCAAGGAAGTTCAGGGAAGGGATTTTCAACATAAAATTTTATTGATTTGAATAAGGTATGAATGAATAGTCATATTACGATATTAAGATTAATATGTGGTATAAATGACAACAATCACTTACGCACTATCTTGAAGTTAGCAGTCACTTGGCATATGTAAGTTAGTTGTCGCTTGGCATATGTAAGTTTGCGGCTACTTAGCATATGTAAGTTAGCATCCACTTGGCTTATGTGGTGAAACTGGAATATAATAATAGCATTATTGGAATCCAATAATAGTGAAATTGGAGTCCAATAATAGGGAAATTGGAATCCAATATTGCTAATAATGGAATCCAGTATAGCCAAAAATGGAATCCAATATATGCAAAAATATAGATGGATTTCTTCCAATACTTGAAATATTAGAGTCTCAATTCACTGGAATATGTCCCAATTTAGTGAAATAAGTGTTAAAATCACATAATCATCCTTCCTATTCAACAAACTACTCCATGTGAATTCAAACGAAGAAAATTCACACCTCTTGGAGAAAGTATCTCTAGTGTCCTCCATCAATTAGAAGATTCTAACATGGTCACCTATCCACTAACAATACCCTTCACAAAAGGACAACCAAAACCTACCTGGTATAACAAATCAAAATATTGTGAATACCATTGCGTTAGTGGCCATCCTATGGATCGTTTTTCGAAACTTTGTTATTACATATAATATTTACTTGATAATGGAAACATTGAAGTTGAATACACTTCTAATAAAACCACACCAACTAAAGATTTGGAATTTATTTGGGACTCCTTTTCAACTCATGGTACAAATGTAGAATCTAATGATAAGGGCCAACCATTGAATAATTTTGAGCTTGATCCTATAATTTCATCACTAGATCCCACACCTCACAATGTGGCTACCATCATAACTAACATTCCTAGCCATTCTATAACAATTTTACAAATACCAATCTGGACACCTGTAACTAAGTAGTATTCCATGTCCTTGATACCTCAAGCATCCACTCCTAAGTATTTTGTTTTTCCGGAATAGTCATCCAATACACAGACTTCATCTAATTACTATGACATTATCAAACAATTAGATAATACATCTGTGTAAATCCTTCCCATGGATTTGACCAAAATGTCACTTATGTTTTAATACATCCTTACACATATACTCCATGATGCACATGTTCCTAAGGGTATCAACATAAACCAATTTCAAGATTTACTAGAAAATATTTCATCAAACAATTCAATCCTCTCATTTGGTCCTTGTGACATTTTGAAACAAAACATCACGAATACTCAATCCTTATATATTGAAAATATTTCTATCTACTCTATTGACTTGGACCTCATCTTCCCAGGTCTCATAAATTAGGATCAATCAAATCACAAATTCATTGAAAATATTTCTATCTACTCTTTTGACCTGGACCTCATCCACCAAGTCTCGTAAATTAGGACCACTCAAATAAAAAATTCATTAAAGATATTTCTATTTACTTTGTTTACTTGGACCTCATTCACCTAAGTCTCGTAAATTAGGACCATTCAACTCACATAACTGTGGAATTATTCCAAAATGATAAGTCCATTGCAAACCCTAATCTGTAAAAAAAAATTAAAAAAGTTAAAAAAACATTAAAAGAAACGAAAAAAAAAAATCCCATAGCCAACACTTTATCCAAGCATTATATGAAGATAAAAAAAATTAGAATCAAAAAATACTTATACATGGGTACTTTACACACTAGGGGAGGATGTTTGTACCCTCAACTCATCTAAAAAATAGTTTTAACCTTTTCATAGATTGAAAGATATCTCAATCATAACATCATCATATTTTCCCACTCTCTTTTCCTATAAGACACAAGTTAATATTGTTCTTATTAGGTATTGTGTATCTCATCCCTATCATGGTTTATCCCATTTAAGATATTTTTACCTATGGTCTTGTCTAGAAGATTACTGATGAAAAATTCCCCTTCCAAACAAACTCTTTCTTTAACAAAAATCATTAAACTTCTTTACCCAAATCTTTCAACCATCCATCTCAATCTCAGATGTTGAACCCTTGTGTCCTTTTAGTCACATGAGGCTGAGATTTGAGGCCAAAAATTCATTCGCAACAAGAAATATTCAAACAAAAAGGCTCAATCAATCAAAAATATTAAAAAATTCTAAATTATTGCACCTTTCATCCTTTGCAGTCTTCGGTGTTGAACCCACACTTTTTACTAGTAGTGTGAGATTAGGAATGGAGGAAGATCTCATTACTCTCCTTCATTTTTTCTTCAGTCTTGAGCTCTTTCTTCTTACTAGTGGCATTGAGTGAGATATGGGGGGTCATTTAAAAAAATCAAAAAAAGGTCAGGCTTCAGACAATTTAGATCCTAGGAGTTCGGAATCATACAAATGTGAAGAAATAATGTAGTATGGCTCATGATTAAGCCAGACTCGGCACTGGACTTGGTGATTTCAACTGCAGATCTTGGTGAATTACTCGGCAACCTATGCACCCAAGTTTACCCAAGATCGTCTAGTCCTCGCCAAGATCATGCTTGGAATCAATCATATAATCTTTGCTCTGAACATGAGTGGAAGACTTGATAAAAAGTGGACAATTAAAAAGCCTTATGTCTTTACAGCCATCATCTTCATTCAGCCAGTGAAAAGTGTACACTAGCATCATGTGGGTCTTGAGATCTCGATGTTGGGTCCCTCACATGAGGACTGTATTGTGTGCAGATCAAGATTTCAGTGATAGAGTTACATTACTCTATCATCTTGAAGAAATTATGCCAAATGACCATGATCAATATTTAACATTGTTGGGGAAATGAGTTTAGATGACACAGACGGTTACAGAGTCTAAAATTTAGTGAAATCAAAATCCAAGAAATCAGCGGCAATTTATTCCAAAATCGAGAAACTGTGATGAAAAGATCCAATGAAATAAAAAAATCAAAAAATCTAAATCTAAAAAACATTCAAATAATCACAAAATCCTACAAATTTACAAAACACATAAAAAATCCCCAAACAATAAACACAACTCAACAAATAAAACAATTTATCTCCTATCTTGGTGATCATTCTAACCATCCTACAAATTATAAAACAAGTCATCTTACCCCTCGCATGTATCCTTACTTGGGGGAAAGTCAAATCAATCTTATCCCTTTCATGTATCCTTACTCGAGGAAATATCGGCTCTCATTTTATCCCTTACGTGCATCCTTTCTCAGGGGAAATGACCCATTCAATATAAAATTAATATATCCAATAAAGAGTGTCACTTGACCCCACTATTTTAGTTTGATCCAATCATTTTGTGTGAATAATTACTTGGGGGTATGCATATCTACTTATTCATCACTATTGAGCACATTAGGGGCATAGTTAATTGTCTTTATTTACAGTTGTGTTTCATTGTTTCTATTCTTTCTTGACCAAATATAAGTATTTCATTATTATCTTGGTTTATTTATAGCCATGGTGCATAATTTTATTGTGCATATTGGGTTTTCTTTACTTTTTATCTTTTGTTTTCCTATCGACCAATTACAAGTATTTTGTTATCATCCTGGTTCATTTATAGCCATGCATTTATTGTGCATATTGGGTTTGTTTAACATTTTATCAATTTTTTGTTTTGTATTTGTTTTTTTGACACACATAATGGGTCAAACATAATGATTTCTTTCAAAATCAAGGTGCCAACTCTATTTTGTAATAGAAAAATAAGGTTTCCCTCAAATATAAACTCTCAATGGAAGCTCAATATATGAGAAAAATCACTCCCATCATCCTTCTCATCACTCTCAACTTATCAGCATCCTTGTTGAAAAGTTTCAGTCTTTATACTAAGGAGATGATGCCTAGAATGTTTACAGCTGGGATAACATTGGCATGTTTGTCGATATTGGACTGATAGTGATGGAACTTGCACGATATTAGAATCTCCAGGGAGTTAACGTTCAGGCAGGTTATACTATATTTGATGATTTCATGCTACTTTTGGAAAGATCAGAATAAAAAGCACACAATTTACCAAATTCACAAATATGTGAAACATGCATAGGATTTTCGGTGGAACTTGGTGAGTATTTGCCATCTTTCCTGTGAAACGAGAATTTGGCATGGGTTTGAGTTAACCATAGAATGCTCCTACCATGCTACGGCAACTTGGTGAAGAGATCCATTCGCTTGAAATGAGAACTTGACATGATGGGAACCATGCTGTCCTACCATGTTAAGGCAGCATGGCTGATTCACCAACATCTAAAATGACTTGGATGGCATTATCTAAGTGGTCCGAATGGGCATATATTTGAGATTCCTTCCCAAGGCGCTGCTATAAGTATGTAACACAAGTCTCTCGTATGATAAAAGATGGTGCTTAGTACTGAGCTATTATGGAGCTATGCTACTAGAAATGATACGTGCATGATATATGGTACTAATTATCGTAAGAATATTTTGTGTATTTACTATGTTTAATATAATGGAGTGTATTGGCTGAATCAAGGTGTTAAACTGGATCGCAATTAGTTCTTACATGGTTGAATTCATTATGGATATTGTTTAAATCCATTACTCTTTAGATCTAGATCTGGAATATGCTCTGTAGAATATCTATACTATTTGTGGATATAAATGCATCAACTCTTCATCTTGCTAACATCCTACACAAGAAACCCTAAATAGGGTCCTAGTACCTTTACACGCTTTGGGTGAGTGCTCAGTTTAGGCTGAGTGATGTGCCAGTGTGTATGGGTTATTCTTGGTAAATTCTAGGTTGCATCATCGGTTCCGTTGTCGGGACCTATTTTGCAGTTATTTTTAGGATGGTTCAGGATGAAGACGTATTGGTTGACATTAGGAAGTGTGGAGGAGTGGATGAAAGATCTATAAGAAGAGTACACACTAAGGTTTAACACTAGATTTGAGTTTGATGCATGCGCATGGGTGGAACAAAATCTGTATGACAGTTTGTATGAGATCTTCTTCACTATTTTTTGGGTAAAAATGTACGAGTGGCTGGTTTCTTATGCGTCTAAGAGGAGTTGGAGGTATCAAAAAAAATTCTGGATGCAGGGAGAATTTCAGGCCCTTTATGATGCTAATCTGATTTGGAGACGCATTTTGGATACTTCGTTTAGATGGTGTTTTGGATAGTTATATCTTGGAGTACTTAATTTCCACTTATTATTTCCCAGAGGTAGCTGAGTTCCATTTTTTACGATATCCTAGGGGAACTTATCATTTGGGAAAGCATGAAAGGGAACCCTCTACAGCCTCACATGGAAGCATGCCAACAGAGACAACCTGGGCTGCAGGCATGCATATGAATCTACCTGGAAACCTATCCCTTGCACTTTTTTTTCTAGTATTTGGGAGCATCTAATAGTCCCTGTTTTTGTAATTTGGTTTTAGGGATGCATGTGTGAGTCTCATATCGAGTACATTAATGGTAGATGAAAACATATGTTGTTATCTCTTCTTTATCGAAACCCTTTCAGTGTGCATGCATCTGATCAGAAGTTTCAAATTTCCCAAGAGACCACAGAGACATTTTTAGGGCTCACGTCTAATGTGACTAATACCAAAATAATAGACTATTTGCATACCTTGGGGTAGTCACAAGAACAATTTTCCATATCATAATACACAAGGAATGATAAATCTTATGGTCTCAAAACGTGGCTGTAGGTACAAGAACAGGGGTTCCATATGCATGGTGCTATGTATCCAAAAAAATCTGGTGGTTCTAGAACAGTTTAGAGGCAACACATGAGCTTCTATATTAGATATTAAAGATGCCGGAGTCAACACTAAAACTCTTTACATGAAGATGTCTCTTGTACTACCAGAGGTATAGGGACATATAGTAAAATTGCTGAGCTAATTGCAAATTACATGTAACATTTTACATCTTTAAGAATGGAGACTTTCAAAATGCAAAATTTGAAAGTTTATAACCTTCAAAATATAATTTTAGATATTTTCATTTAAAAAACCTATCTTGCACTGAAACGCCCCTACCACCTCGTTTCCTTGAAATGTTTTGGACACAGGAAATGCATGCCTGATCAATGTCCTACAAGACTACCTTGGATGTAGCTGTAAAAATGCCTCGGTAGAACGTACCAGAAACGTTCAGGTACGTGTCGGAAACTTAGATGAATGTACTCGTATGTTTCTGGGGTGTTTCCGGTGGCACAAGTCTTTAAAAAAAAGATGAATGGCTAAAACATAAATTTGAATCAATCAGTATATACATAAAATAAACTACTTATGGGTATTGAGTGTTACTGTTTAGATACAGACATTTACGTTTAATACTTTAAGTTACTCATTTTCATGTGATATACTTCCCATTTCTTAAACTAGGTGACATAGGACAACGCAACCAGTAGCTTGCAATACTTTGGCCAGATATTTAGTAGCTATAATGCAAAGTTTGGTTTATATTTCACTTGGATGACATGTATTGTATGTTTCTGGGGTGTTTCTAGATGGCACAAGTCTTTAAAAAAATAAAAAATGATGAATGGCTAAAACCCACTAAATTTGTAATCAATCAATGGTATACACTAAGTATAAACATTCCACTTGTATAAGCTTTGACATTTACCCAGGTATAGCAACATTTATGTTTAGTATACTTTACCAGTTACGGTGATTTTATGGTATATAGACTTACTCAATCATATTTGAGAGTAGTTTCAGATATGTCTAGTTAGCGTATAATGCATCATGAGTTACCCCCTGGTACTAAATCAGGTTGTAGTGCCCACGATTTTACACACCCAAATACAACAGTAAAATACCAGGATAATTTTTTTTTTTTACTTACATTGCTCACTACACACAACACAACAAGGGCTCCAAGTACAGAAACTCAACAACACATACGACAATCACATAAGTCATCGACTCACATAGACACATGAAAACACATAGGCATGTCGATGCCACACTTTTCCCAATGAACGAATACTAGCAATGACCCAACCACAAGAAAAATGACTCAGGATTGGCAAACCCACAACACATCATTTCTTTAATTGTATTTTAGTTACGATTAACATTCTAAGAACATTATTGTGCAAGGATAAATTTCTCCTTTTTCCACCTACAGAAATCTTAAGTTCATTCCACATTTAATTTACAGTTCGACCATTTTAAGTTGGATTTTTTTTTACATACATCATGAAATTTTCCATAACTTACTTACTTATTTGGCACAATTCAAATCACATATAAAGTACTTAATTATCTTGTTCTTATGTTAAGAATATTCTTCTCAAACATTTATTTAATGTTTAAAATTTACCCTTGCTACACAAGTGCAACTAACGTGATGTCAAGATGAAATCTTGGGATTAAGGAAGACATAGGTTTGAGATAGGTTTTTGCTTTTTCCCAAGAACATCCTTCGATCATGGAATAGTTATTTCCCTACCAAGTTAATAAAGTTCAATAACCTATTGACTTCCATTTATACTTATATATCTTTTGTTTTCTCGAAGTTTGATCACACCAAGGCAATACATATTCTTTGAAACACATAAAGATATTTAATTGAGTTATAAGGACTCCAAGAGTGGCAGTATCCCTACCCTCAAATCTCATTTTTTTCCTCTTCTATGCTTTACTTTTACATCACATTATGGTCGCATTATTACCATCGTTTTATAACAAAAGAGTTACGAAAGCACTTATCTGACATCTTAAGGAAGTACATGGTTAGAAGCATTATAAACTACACATGAACCACAAGTGACCTATGTTCATGAAGATCCCATGTCTCTGCATTTCACGATTCCGTATAAGAAATATTCTTTATTCCTTAATGCCATAAAATGACATAACAAGGGATTAAGGGACAAGATTTCAGTTTCTAAGGTTCTCTAGAATCAACATCTTTCAAAACAATTTTGTATGCAAGGAGTTAAATTATAGTTTTCTACCCACAAGTTAACATCCTAATCCACTAGGGTTTAGTTTAATTCCAATTTTCACTTAGGGCTTTACGCTCTATTATAGATTAGATTAAGGTTCAAAACATATTCACCCTATAAACCCTCCATAACAGATCAAAGCACTATATTGTCACTAGCCAAAGATAGTACATATAGCTAAGAGAATCTATTCATTAACAAAATTTTAAGTGATAGAACCACTATTTCACTAGCTCCATGATGTCATCTGGATCCCACAAGAAATTCATTCGATGCAGAAAATTTAATTCTAAATCTATCTTCGGAAGACAAGGCAGTCCACTAGGATATGAAGGAAGTGTTAGCTCTACTTACTCCAGATCAAGTTGACTGTGTTGCTCCTATATGTCTGGTTTATGTCAATGACACTAAACGTACCTAATAATATAATAAACCCCTTTCTTGGGATCTTAATTGCCTATACTAGGATGTTCCATCGAGTGTAAAGGTTCGTTTGAAGGGTCACAGTTTTCTACACTAAGGGATTAACATAGGCAGGTTAGTTATATACAAATTTTGAACTAGGGTTGACTGTTGTGGTTAGGTTCCTTTATTACATTTTCAAGGTAAGAAACACAACACCAATTATTAAACCAATAATAGCACAATGAAATTTCACTACAAGGTATAAATTTCAATTCCTTTTGACATTTGTATTCCACTTTTACCATAACAATTTTGGGAGCAAAATAACATCCATGAAAGAAATACCAATTTCTCAAGCACTTATTAATCTAGCGACTTTTACATACTACCAATTTCAACAATAAGTCTTTCAATATATTACCAAAAATAAACAATGAATTACTCAACGTCTTTACATCATCATTCTTTCATCCTGCAAAAACCACGTGAGCAAGATATCAACGATAAATCGCTGGCATGGCATCCACCCTAATTTAACATGATTATATTTTTTTCAGTTTCCCATTTACATATGATAATAATTACATTATGCAATCGAAATAAAAAGGTTTAGAGACATGTATTCATTACATTTCATTTTCCTTCTTTTTATAACCTAGGAGAGAGAAATAGGAGGGTAGAGAGAGAAAACACCATTTTGTCAAAAGTTCTAATGCACACAATAGTTTTCATTATAGTGTTTTAAATAGTTATTTACATGTGTTAAAAGTTTCCAAGGTGATTTGGCAATCCTACGAGGGTCCTGTAGCTTTCTATTTTTACAATTTCTCACTAGCTACAAAACGTTCAAAATGGGCTTGGAGGCTAAGAAACTGCTTCCAAAAGTTATCTTCCAATGAGAACACACACCACGATTAAATTTCTACGTGTCCCCAGATATACCAAGAATTCATAGCAACTGATGGAATTGGGAAAAAGTGAATGGTTAGTGTTTGGCGGCAAGATTTTCCGGGGCCACTGGTCATAGTTGGCCCAATGCAAATTGAACAAAAGTTAGCTCGAGGGCTCAGAAAACCACGTCTAAAACTGATGTTCGATGGATGAGCACGCCATGAGACACTTCCTACAAGTTACCCTATGTGAGGAGAATTCATCAGAGTCGACGGGACTGAGAACATGAAAACCATTTTCAAACGGCGAACCATTTTCTGGAGCGACAAGTCAAAAATTGGTCTAGTTTGACCTCGTCAAACTGTGACCAGAGGCCTACAAAATGGCTTTGCCAAACTATCCAGAAGAGTGATTTTCCCTAAACTGAATGTTCCATGCAATTATCTAGTATAAACACTAGAGGTTTGCGAAGACGGGAAATGATTTCTCTTTCTAGGTTTCAAATGGCAGTCCAGAATGAAAGCCAACTTTCTAGATTTAACAACTTCCTATCACTACAAAAAGTGTAACAAGGCTCCTATAAGTGCGTCAAAAAGATATCATATGTTCGTTCAGGGTCAAAAAAAATGTCAAGGTGACTCCTCACATATCAAGGAACACAAATGAAGCTTCACATCTCATTTTCAAAGTTACGAAGGGTACTTAATGAGTCTCTAAATAATGCAAAACTTAACTATTTAAACAGGAAGAAGGTCAACAATATTACTGGGAAGTCAAACTTGTCTTGTCGATATACCAATATTGAAGTGATCTAACTAGGTAGGAAGCTTTCTAAATCACCTCAGAATGAGGGCGGAAGTTCATGTTTTAATGTAAAGAGTTATTTCGACATCGAGAGTTACAACAAGACATTTCATTGTTTTTTACACGAGTTGAAATAAACAATTAACTGTATTAAGATCTTGATATTTTAAAATTATTATAAGTTGTAAATGAAAAACTAAAATATGAGAGTTATGAGAGATGAGGGAAGATGAACCATGCCTGGAAATGAACTGGCAAGCATTTACAACAGGATTGGCGATACGCGGATGAGTTCCAAATACCGAAAGGTTTCCAAGGCCTTTTCAGAATCTAGTTTGAGCATGATTTGCAACTGAAAACCCTCTACCATTATGCTTTGATGGTTGTCCGAGGCTTTCTCTAAAGCTCCCATTTTGATAGAGGCTGGGAGGATGCTAAAAACAATGTTGTGGAGTTTGGCTTAACACATACCAATTGCATTTTCTTGAAAGTTTCCAAGGCCTTTTCAACAAACTCATTTTTTTTGCACATCTTGCCATCATTACAGTCCATAAAGCACATTTCTTTCAGGAATTTTTGAATAGTTCACATGCTTCCAAATTTTACATATGTATCTGCCAAGGCACTTGCAACTAAAACACACAAAAAATCCCTTCTCCATAATGCTTTGGTGGATGTCTGCATCAGTTTCAAAGCTCTTATTTTGGTGCAGGATGGGAGTATGCTAGCCAATGGAAACTGAGCAGGTTGGAGACCTGGTTGCTACATACATGAAACAATGTGACTGTCTCTTGAGGAAAACCCCACACACTCCATGCCTAACTAAAATCATGTTCCATGAGAAGCTATCTAGTTCTTTCATTTGGTCAAACACTACAACCAGTGCCCCCTTCAGCATTTGCAAACTACACATCTGAAAACATTCCTTTGTCCCCCTTTAATGCTTTGATAGGTGTCCATGTAGGAAAAAAAGAGCTCAAGTTTTGACCTAGGCTAGGAGGATGCGTGTATGACTAAACCCTGTCTCAGAACTCAAATTTTGGCATGGGCTGGAAGTATGCTAGCAATGTAAACTGATTGGGTTAGAGAAGAGGGCCTACGAATAGCGTAGCCTCATACAAGTCCCCCCATGTAGGTTCAAGAAAAAAAAAATTACATAGGTAGGGAGGATTAGTTCGTGCCACCACCATGGTACTCCCTGAGATGGCATCTGGTTGCACAGTCCAACAATGGCACCCTTAAGCACAGTGGTTGGGTGAAAAATTTGCGGCCAAGACTGGTGGGGGTGTAAAAAATTGGTCTGAAGCTCCCCCTTTCCCCCATGGTGGCAGTAGACTCTCCCTCCTTCCTTTCAACAAAAACCAAGGATGAAAACAAAACATCCCCCATGAAAACCTGAGCCCCCTTTGCCCTAATCCACCCCCACAAATTCACAGGCCTTTTTAAATTTTTTTATTCTTTTATTTTATTTATTTTATTTTTTTTGTTCTAACTAAAAAAACACAAAGAACCCTAAAGTGAAGAATAAGAATAATAAGCACAAATCGATAATCAACTGATGGAGTTATCATCCATCGATGATTAAAATAATAATAATATTATTATTTTTATTACAAATCATTAATACTTATTAATCGTATTAACAAGGACCAACATTTAAGCTTGACCAAAACAATAATAGCAAGAATTGACAATTCAAAAGAAAAATTATTATTATGCAGGTGTTCCCTCTAGTTGGTCATGCCCCAACAACATCAAGTCATCCTTCAAACCACCTACCAAATTTGAGAAAGATATTTTTCCTTAACGGGGTGATCGAAAAGGTGAAGCCAACAAGGATCAGCAGGAGCACAACAACGTAAAACGCTTAGTAATACGGTCATTGAAGAAGGAAAAAAATGAACGAGGAATGGGGCATTACACATGATTCTAACCAACCTAGAGTAAAACTAAGATCAAGTCCAATTTTATGTAGATCTAGATGATCCAATTCTGAAGGGTGTTGGAACATGTCAACTGCAACAATATATCCTCATGAAGACCTGAGTTTTCATGAAGGTACATTTCTATAGTTGATGTTTTCCAACATCCCACAGGATTCCCCATCTTGATGTACATACCCAAGCAAGAAGTTAATTACCCAATTATTTTTCTTAATTTAGGTTTAATTACAGCAACCCTGCTGAACCCTAATTTCATTAGCTCCTAAGTTTGACATCCACAATTGAGTTGTTAATGTTTTACAGATTCTTCATGATTGATTTTTATTCATCAACTTTATACTTTTAGAATTTAGCTAACTAAATAGAAACAACAACATCAACAATATTTACTTATTATACCTCAACCATTCTTAGCCTATTTAAGTTCCAAAATAGATTTCATTATATTATGCTTTATTGAGATGAAGTCTAATTTATAAATTTTCATATTTACCTTCCATTTCTTTTAAACCTATCAACGTATTAGTCAAGAGGAAGTGCACCTTCCTCTTTCTTGTTATGAGTTAGGGTTCATTATACTCTTTTACATTATACAAGTATTCATAATTAATTCACACTTTCATTAACATCATTTTAATAAACCATAGTGACTTATATAAAAGAACATATATGTACGCCAAATTAATAAGTTGCATTTCCACAAGGGGATAGGGAATCTAATTCCCTTACATCTAACTAAATTAGGTCAAACCAATAAGGATTCTATATAGATAAGATTATGAGGAAATAAAGATAAGATTACAAATTTCCTTTACAAAATACACAAGGAGAATAACACGTCATGTACAAAGAACTCTCAATATTTTTTCCATTTATCAAATTGAATACACATTTTACAAGTCCATTCATTTCAAGCATCTTTCATGTAAAACAACATCAAGCTCAATTAAGAAATACAATTGTTCCTCTTTCAACACATTTCAATAATGAATCATATTTCTTAATAAAATATCTAGTCTTTAAGTAACAAATAACATCATAAAATTTATTGTCTTCCTCTATCACTTATGAAGTCCATCAACAAAAATTTCTAGCACGGGTTAGTTGATTGAACTGAGCATGATAAGCACTAAGCATTAAAAGATGTTCCTTTAGCTAACTGTTTCATAAAAAAGAACTCTACTTTTATGAAACAGTACGGCCAAACAGATAGATACATCATAAAGAAATAACAATCATAACATAAATAACAAGCTAATCAACCAAATTAACATTTAGTGAAGATCATGATATAATCAACACTCTTTAGCCATTGATTTCATAAGAAATTATATCAGATAAGTAATGTTTCATCCTAATTACTTATCTCATTTTTACTATAGGTACTTATAGTTTATTTCTTACTTCATTCAATCTAAATTCAAAAGATAGACACTAACTCTAATATTTCCGAAAATAGAGTTATTTTTTTAAGAAGCAAAGATCCATCATAAAACATCTTCTCCCAAGCTAATTCAAAATTCATGAAAGGTTTAAGGTTGTGCCATCAATATCATAAAAATAAGATATTCCTACTTCAGATGCTACATCTAAATTTAAAGCTCAAGACATAGCCTAAGTCTAAAGTTAGGCCACAACAAGTTAGAAATAGGAAATGTATTTATTTGATTAATTGCACTAGACATAAGTCACACATTACCAAATATAGTTTTAAGTCAACACAAATCAAGGAGAATAAGTGAAGGTTTATCTCCCAACTAATCACTTATAAATCCTATTAATTATTACAAATGAATTGCTCAGTTCCTTTAGCAAGAGTAATATAGAAGAGGGAAAATATAAACAGAGAGAGAGAGAGAGAGAGAGAGAAACAACTCAGAAATTCCCTCAGAGTTTGAGGAGAATAGTGTTATGTTCCACTACTCAGAGAAGAGAGAGAACAAAATATAATTTCCTTCAAATTTTAAAGAAAACAAAGATGAATACCTTACTCAGAAAAGAAAGAGAAAAGGGAGTTAACAACAAGAATGAGAGAAGATCCCATTATTCTTTCCCAAGAAAAGAAATACATATTAGAATAAAAGACTAATACAGATCCAATCAAGAGATCTTCAAAATCTTTTCAAACATTAAAAACATAGAAATAAATGATATTGGACTGAATTATGTGACTGCGGTATTCAAGTCAGATACCAAAAATGAATTTATCTCAACATAAAAACAAGATCAATAACAGTAGTACATTAGCTACATCTAGAAGGAGATGTTTTAAATGAATTCGTTTAGCAACAATACATGAAACATCAACAACCATTAGAAATTACTAATCATCCAATCGTAATTAGTTTTAGTCAATATAACCAAAGCTTAACCATCATTTCCAGAGAATAAACAAAATATATCATTCAAGTCAACACATTTTCCCAACTTCACAGGGATAAAAGAAACAATATTCAGGTAAGAATTAAAAAAACCCAACTTGATTCGAGCATAAGGAAGATGCAACGTAAAACAAGGTGACTCCACTAAAGGTGTATGAGTCAGTCTCAAGAAAGGAATAGAAAAATCAAATTTATTTAAGTCTATTCCTCAAGACTGTCTTGACCTAGATAATCAATATTTCACCAAGACCTTCAAACTCTTCATTATTATTCACATATTAAAATAAATTTAAGGATCTAAGAAATCCATCAAACTAGACCGATTGAATAATACTTGAAGCACTAAATATCATTCTAGAATGGATGAATAAACATTCATTATGCCTTTCCCAAAATCACGACAACAAGATGATTAACAAGCTTACTAACAAACATATTTTACTAGAAGGTTTGTACAAGCCCATAGCATGTAATTCATTAATATATCATCTTCTAACTTACAAGTGTAAACAACAAGGTCAACATCATGCAAGTTCAAGTAGGAGCTACATGTATTAATCTAATTTCCAACCTAGATAAAACCCAAACTGGAAATATTTTCCTTTATAACAGGGACTTCTATTGTCCAACATCAAATCAGTCTAACATAGGTTCACAACCCATAACGTATAAGGTCAGAAGAAGAAGAAATCATTTACTATTATATTCAAACAGGTTTAAATCCACAAAAATCATTAAATCTAAGAAACCATTACAACATAGCTCAACAGAAGTAACAATATTTGAAGCAACTCAAGTTTCAACAGAAAATTTTTTTTTTTTAAATTCAATAAATTCAAAATCAAATCACATTAATGCCATAGAAACTGATGCCACCGACTCCCATTTCCCATGCAACCCTTAGGTACCCCCCTTGGCTTAGTATTATCTTAGGTTATTTTGACATTAGATTAGGATTCAACCTTAATCTAGGTAAATAGTATTTCCTTAGGTTATTTCCGAAACCCCACAACCATAAAGCATACCAACTTAGGTTAGGATGCAAACCTTAATAGTTTGTTAATAGGTCTAAGGTAGGTCCAAATTACCTTAGGTTAGAATCCAATTAGGATAGAACATTACAAATTTGGTTAAAATCTAATTAGCATTAAACATCATGTCCAAGGTTAAGGTTGTAGACACCAAATTTGTGTCTTACGACCCCCTGTGCCCCGCATCTCATTTCGCAACCTAACCTCATCACCTAAACCTTACAAAATTATTTATTAATTACCTTATAATTAATAAATCCACATCACCATACCTGCCACCTCATGTCACCACCTCATCATGACCTAGTCTTAACCCTAAACTAACCTAATTAAGACCTATAACTTGGTCCAATTCCACACCTATGACTAATTACTCCTCATCCGCACCTAAAACCAACTTCATAATGACTTGACCAAGCCCGCTACCAATCCCTCGGAAGAAAAGGAGGGAAAGCTGGCTATTTTACCAAAAATAGCCCACTTTGACCTGACCGATACCGGTTCCTACTCGACCGCCGTCGGTTGCGTAACCGCCATCGGTTCCCCGTAAATGACCACTTCCAACCAAAAACAAAAAAAAAGGATTTTTCATTTGATCGAGAAGAAAGAGAAATCATCGAAAGGATCCGGATTTGCTTGGCCGAGCAGAGACAAGTGAAGAAATAGGAAGAGCTTGCAGAGAAGGACATCAAGCCCAAAATTGCAAACGGCACAACCAGAGCCCAGTAACACTCATCCGAGCATCAGAAGAGAAGACTGCATCCAACTTGGGTCCTGTCTTCACCATCACAGTCCTGAAACCTGCATCTGCATCAGGGACGAGTAAGTAGTGTTTTATATGTTTCTAAGCACCATTTTCTTGAGCCTGTTGGTTAATAGTAATCATAAGTTTATTCCTAGATCTACTACCAGCAACATACTGCACTTAACCTTCACCCATACATCCTGATATTGCCCAGAAGGCCATTTTACCACACTCTGAGTCTTCCCTATCCTCCCATCATTCCCCTCAGCCATCCCCCAATCTTAATAACCCCACAATCACCTTGCAACCAACCTCTATCCAGAAGCACTTAGATTGCTGACACTACCGGTATCGTTTATCCCCTACCGGCAGCGGTTCTCTAACCGCGGTCGGTTACCCAGTGACCGGCGTCGGTCACTGTGACTTATACCCCAAAACCCTTTTCTCACCTATTTGCCACCTAACAACCTCAGATCCAGTCTGGTTTATCCCTATAACTCAACCTGAACGTACCAACGACCAGTAACCGAACAAACAACGTGACGCTTTATTATTGATAATTTAGTTTCTATTGCTTTGTAGCGAGATACCTAAATCGTGATTTTGCAATAGCTTTCTTTGTTATCATTTGTGTTAAATCGTATTAAAAAGGGAACTGACCACCTTCGAAAGGAATTTTTATATTTCCTGGGCCTAAGGCAGATCCCTCATTTATTGTCTAATTAAAATCTGGTGGTCTTGTATTCTTACTTGCAGGTAGTCCTTCCAAGACAAAAAGGAGTTCTTCGCAGTCGATCTGATCTTTCTCTATGGTACGCGCACACCATCTCAACATTTAACAGGTATTCCTCCTAGCCCTAACCCTTATCTGTTTCTCAAAGGAATGATAGGATAGAAGCAAGTCTATTCTGCAGAGCCGAAACCATTCCGTGCGAAACATTTTGGCACGCCCGGTGGGACCCATTTTGGGTTTCTTTCTTTCTTGCTTGCTTTCATATAGGGAGCATATCTGTTGTTTTCTTCTTCTAAAAGATATTCACAAGGTATTTTGTTATTTTGATAAAAGAACTTGCTTTACTTTTACATCTTGCATTAGTGAAAGTCATCTCTTTTGCTTCATCGAATATCATTTTTGATTTGGGTTTTAAAACACGTGCATCACATTCTTGCTTGTTGTTTTCAATTCTAGTGAACATAGATTAAGTAACAGGTCATACACGTGGGGGTGATTTCCACGGTATTGACAGGAAATTAATCTTACTTTCACTGCACAACACATACCGAATCACTTCATAATTAACACAACAGCTCAAAACATCCCCCCTTTTCCGCGGTATTCCTCCGCCCGATTGAGGTAACCTTATAAGCCAAAACAAACTTGACATTTCCCCTAAGTCTTTTGTTTAGGATTCTGACATCATTCTACGTCTAAAGGCATAAGCCCACGATAATTTAAATTAACCCTAGGGTTAGTCTCTGGATTTGCGTGTGCATCTTGCTTGTTTTCAGTTCTGTTTTCTCTGTCATACTCTGTCTTCTGTGAACACCTCAGAACTATTTGATAAGTGTACTAAACATTGTTTAAAATCAAATCAGCAGCTTCTCATATTTTTTTCTTATACCAGTCTTATTACACCGACATCGGTTAACTGACCGACGTCGGCTAAACTCTGACCGACATCGGCTATTAGACCGATATCGGTTACTGTCTTTTACAGTACCTGACAAACCAGCAACTTGCCAATTTCACCATTCTGAGTCTATTTCTGTTCTTGATAGATTGAAACCCTACTGTGTACTCCTGTCCATGGTTGTTATCACTCAGAAGCAAGCCACCGCCATGGTTTCACATGCCTGCTCTGTGCCTTTACCTGAATCACCCCCTTCACATTCTATAGGGAACCCTACGGACACCAGTGAGATCCCCAAAATTCCTATAGGAGATAAGGAATTTGCCAAATTTCTGGATGCTAATCCTAGCATTGTACAATACTATTTGTCTCATGCCCTTGACCGTACACCCGATGGTCAACTCCTTGTTGGCATGCCTATTAGTATAGCTGCTCATTTAGCTCCCACTCCGCCTGATAACACCGCATTGCTTCCTGCATCTTTAGCCCCGTCTCCTAATTCGATGGCTTCAGAGGTTCATACGACATAGATTGGCTTTCCTTTGGTTAATCTTGGACCCCACATATCATTACCGCCGACTGCTCCTACCTGATCTCTCTTGCAGACTGCTCCGTTTGTGACTTGCTCTCTTCCACCTATCCACACTAGCTTTCCTTCTCAAGCTCCGCCTACCTTTTCATTCCCATACACGTATCCAGTGACCTCAACATATTATATGGGACATCC
The DNA here is from genome assembly GCA_019776745.2 of Taxus chinensis. NCBI lineage: Eukaryota > Viridiplantae > Streptophyta > Pinopsida > Cupressales > Taxaceae > Taxus > Taxus chinensis. The sequence goes on along the minus strand of CM034147.1, from coordinate 647,009,589 downwards.
CTATTCAGTCACCTTAACATATTCATCCTCCATACCTTATCAACACTTAACCCCACCATTGTCTAGCGGAGGCCCTTGGCCTAATTTACCTCCGTTTACCACAACCGCACCATCTTCTCATCCAACCACAGATTTCATCAAACAAATGATGGACAAAATGCAAAATATGGAGGCTTCTGTTTCGGGAAGTCGTAGCGCCTTGACATACAAGCAAGTTTGTCAGGAGCCTATTCACCCTTCTGTCCCCCTTCATTCATATCCTCCTCAATGGGAATTGCCGAAATTTACTCATTTTAATAGTAAAGAGGATCCTCAACAACACTTGCAATCATTTAGACATGCTTGTTATTTGATTGCTCATGATGATGCCTTGTTACTCCGCACTTTTCCCATGTCCTTATCAGGACCCGCCTTGGAGTGGTACAGTGCTTTAACCTAGCACTCAATCTTCTCTTTTAACCAACTAGCCCAATCTTTCTTGGATCATTTCTCCATTAACATTGCCAAGAAAGTATCTATCACTGAACTTTATTCCATCTGACAATTCGAAGATGAATCTATCACAGATTTCATTGGACGATGGCGCGGCCTTATCAACCAACTTACATATGCCTTGCCTCAGGATGAACTTATCAAACTTTTTATGCGGGCATGTGCTAAGCACATTTCTCCTACTCTTCAAATTCAAAATTTCCGCACATTTGACGAGGCCTTTACCATGGCTCGGAAGCTAGAAATTTTAGCCTTAGAAGAAGAGAAATTGCGGTTGCGCAACAAAAACCCCAATTTCTGAACTCTAGATTCTACCAATAAACCAAATACCACTACTCCTCATGCATCCACTTCTTCTAAATCAAAAGGAGTTGTCCACGTGGTGATGGTCAAATCTCAAGCACCACCTAATACTCCACCAAAAACCACCTATAAGTATAAAGCTGAGCCCATCAACTACACTCCCTTGGGAGAAATATATGGTGTGATATTGGAAAAATTGCTCAAAGCAGGAGCCATTACCTTACCTCCTATTAAACCTCATTCCGGGTTCGATTCCACTCGCGCCATACCTTCTTGGTAAAAAGAAAATGACTTCTGTAACTTCCACCACGTGAAGGGACACAGTCATGAGAACTGCAAGATGTTGAAAAATATAGTGCAAGAAATGGTTGATGCGGGGGATATAGCCCTCAATAATCCTAACGCCCCTGCTAACCGAAATTTGAAAATATTCAACAAACCATTCCCGAATCATTCTTATAACAGTAAACTAAACCAAGATATCTTAGCCGAGGAGAGTGTTCATGAGATCCATGCAGTCTTCGATTCCCAGCCAAAGACCTCTATTGAACAAATTCTGAATCAAACCTCTTCACTAATGCAGGAAACCGAACCCCCTTCCTCACCATCAAGACAAACTGAAATCCTTGCCGTTCCTTTACCCATCAAGGAATTAACTGCCCAGAGTTCCCTTCTCACAAATGAGCCTTCTTATACCACATCCTTGCAAGACTGTGAGCGGATGTTATCTAATTTATCTATTTCCCAAACGTCTCCTTCTACCATTCTTGCTTCACAAGAGGAAGGCTCGCCACTTCTTTTGTCATCCTTAGACGAGAAACCTCTTGAACCGACATCACCACATTCTTTAAACATGACAGATCCTCTCAAACACACCCTCCTACCTATTAGTCCTTCATCACCTAAATCTTTTCAGCAACCGGTGGACCTCTTAACGCCCATTGATACAGTGCCTCACATACCCCTTGTATCACACCCACAGTGGACCAGAATCACAACCCACCTTTCTTCCATACAAAAGTTCCTATTCACACGTGAGGATTGTCATTCCCCAGAAGATAGATAGGTCCCTGGGAACGTTTGAGTATGCCATATTCTACTCAAATGCAAATGACCGATCCTGATGCCTCTACCATATACCCGAAGTGTTTACAGAAGCTTAAAATGCCTATGTCCTCATCTTCACCCCCCTCATCTCTACCAAATACCTCATCCACTTCTATTAACCTAACCAAATCTTCCCCTACGCTTGGGACCTCACCCATACCTAGTCTAACACATCCACCTAAGTGGCTTGATTTATCTAAAAATAAAGCTGTCCATCCCATTAAGAGACAGATTCTATCTCCTCCATCTAGGCCGTTAACACAACTAAAACCCTCGTCGTCACACCTACCTTCCATATTGGGACCCCATCCCTCTACCTTACATCAATATATCATACCTCCTGCGTTTTCTTTTAAGCGACCTACGCCTTCTATACCCATAGAGAAATCCAAAGGTATAGCAACGTCGTCACCCCGCGTATCCTGTCCACCTATCAACCCTAAACAAATTCCATCATCAAAAGATTTGTTTTCTGTCACTCCTATTTCTCCGTGGTTTTTTTCTGATACCAAATCATCTGTGGCCTCATCATCCAACCTAGCTTCTACGTCAAAGAAGCCATGTTTAGTTAAAACCCATTATCAAAACTCCTTGGCTAAAACACCCCCCATACGAACCAACCCCACCACATCATCACCAGAATCGACCCAGTCAATAGCCTCATTTTCCTCTGAATTTGACCCACTCAAAGGGTCTTACACAAAAATCCTTGCTATGTTGGTAGAGAATGCGACCATTTCCCTACCCCCACTTAGACCTTATGATCCATCTAAACCTCGACCTATAGGTTACGATGAGTCTAAAATCTGCGCTTACCACAGCACACCAGGACATGACGTAGAGGGATGCAAAGCGTTGAAAGCCATACTTCGTCTGTCACCTCTCTCAGATAGAAAATTTAATAAAGACAACTTCCGAAGAGAGAGACCTTTAGCTTCAATTCCCTCTCCTATACCACCTATCCCCGCCTCACCAAGATCTATCATTATTACAGCCCCACCTCTCGAAAACCATGACCTATCCCTACCATCTTCCTCCTCTCATATTCACGAGATCAGTATGATTAGTGTTGCTACTCGAGGGTAGAAAAACAATGGGAAAGCGAAAGAAAACACACCTGCGGCATCTCTTTCTCCATCCACCATCCCGATTACACCACCACCTAAAGTGGTTATTCGCGGACCCACCTATCCCGTCTCTAATGGCATTGCCCACCGAACTATGATCAAACAGCTTCACCAATCACCTGTAAAAATGACACTGTATGATCTCATTCAAACTTCTGAATCTCATCGACAAGCTCTCATTGAAATCCTTCAAGGGATAGAAGTTTTACCTAATGAAACCTTTCCCGTTACCTCTATTCTAACACCCAATCACGTTGCTTTGCTCACCAAACAATCTATCTCCCCAACCACTTTTGTCTCTGTACAACAAGCTGCTGTGTCAGTTTCTCCGAAGATGAAATTATTGACTTCGGTGCCGAAGATCCTGACCCTGCTCTTTTCATCTCAGCGTACGTTCGGGATATTCGGGTACATTGTGTTATGATTGACGGGGGTGCTAGCCTAAACATCATCTCTTCAAAATCCTTCCAGCAAATGAATATCCCTTCTAGTTGCATGTGTGCCAACCCCATCATGTTGCGATCATTCAATGATGCTATTACTTCTACTTTAGGCACCGTGATCCTTAACATTCGTGTAGGACCACACACTTTACCTGAACTCTTCTATGTCCTTGAGGGAGAGTTCCAATACAATATGTTGTTAGGCCGTCCTTGGATCCGGGCTATGGGATGCGTTCCCTCCACTTTACATAGATGCATAAAATTTGAGTACGAGAAGTCCTACACCGTAAAAGTTGATCCTCCCCCCTTCAAAACTTGCAATATGTTGTATCACCCTAATGATGTGCTTGTACTAGTCAAGACACCCGTTCATCCAACCCAGCCATCCACTTCCAACGCACCTACACCTTCAACCAATGAAACCGCCGTTACAAATATTACTTCCTTTCCTGCAGATAACATCCCAACCTCCGAACCCTTAGTAGATGTTTTTCAACACCTTACACTGGGGGAGTATCACCTATATAATGTTAGTTCTTTCCATACCCCACAGGAGTACGGACAGGTACATGCACATCCTACCTATGACCGTCGTGTGGGGGAAGTAATCCCCTATGGACCACCTCATTTCCACACTAACCTAACATATGGGGGTGTCGATGCATCTTCTGTAACCCCTAAACCTCCTCTTGGCATGGTTCCCTTCCAATCTGATTTTCAATACCTGACAAATCGTCGTTTTGCCCTTACCTTCTTGACTCACTGTGCTTGGAAAGGCTTTGGTTTTGGTCTTTATGAACAAGGCCGACATACAATCATTCCTGTAACTACTCGCAAACACAATGATCATAGTGGTCTCGGATTTTCAGGAACACTTACACTGAAGGAACCTCGTGTCAGTTGTCTTCTGGAAGATGAAAACGTCACCCCTACCAAACCATCATCACCCATTTTGCCTTCGTCACCCACAGAGTCAATAGATCCTGAATCTATCCCTCCTAACTTCTTTTTTTTCATAAATGCTATCTTCCTAGGTCCTCTCACTTATCAACGCGATAATGAGGACCCCTCTTCTATTCCCCTTCTATATCCAGATATGATTGAAGAGGACTCACCTTTAATTAACGTTGTTGAGTGCTAGGATGATGACTCCATCCTCACTTACCTTGGTGCGGATGACTCTTATATTCAACGCGCCTTACCATCTGAAATTCAAACCATGCTGAACGAGTCTACTATAGAAATCAACATCCACACAGAGGAAGATCCTCACATTGTGAAGATCAGACAATCCCTTAACGCATCAGAACAAGCCACCTTTACTACCTTTCTCCATATCTGCAACCAAGATTTCGCTTGGTCCTACGCTGACATGCCAGGAATTGATCCTACCATTGCTGTCCATAACATCACCCTAAACCACGATTCCAAACCAGTCAAACAAAAACTGAGAAAAATGCATCCACGCATTACCCTCTTGGTCAAAGAAGAGCTTCAACAACTTCTTTTTGTTTCCTTCATCTTTCCTATTGACTATCCTCAATGGATTTCTAACATCGTACCTGTCACTAAAGCGATGGGGGGACTTCGGATATGCACAGATTTTTGAGACCTTAACCTCGCTTGCCCCAAGGATGACTTCCCCCTCCCAAGTATTGATCAACTTATTGATCTCACTGCAGGCCATGAAATGCTTTCTCTCATGGATGGTTTTTCGGGATACAATCAAATTTTGGTAGCCCCAGCCGATCAACATAAAACTGCCTTCATAACTCCTTGAGGAACCTTTTGTTATCGTGTCATGCCATTTGGCCTTAAGAATGCTGGTGCGACCTATCAGCGGGCTATGACTTACATTTTTCATGACATTATGCACACTATCCTTGAGGATTATGTCGATGATCTTCTTAGAAAATCTAAACATCGCAGTGAACATTTCGATGTTTTAACCATTATTTTCGATCGCCTGTTACAATATTCAATCCGGCTTTAACCAAAGAAATGTGTCTTTGGTGTTCTTTTGAGAAAACTTCTTGGCTTTATTTTCTCTTTGCATGGCATTGAGGTTGATCCATCTAAAGTAAAAGCTATCCTAGAAATGCCCCCACCCAAAAACCTTAAACAATTGCGTAGTTTGCAGGGTAAACTTCAATCCATCCGGCGTTTCATCTCCCAACTCTCGGATTGATGTCAACCTTTCCATCACCTTCTTAAAAAGTACATTGCCTTTCAATGGAGTGATGAGTGTCACCAAGCCTTTGAAGCTCTCAAATCCTATCTCTTGCAGCCACCTGTGCTTATTCCACCGCAGGATGATCACCCTTTCTACCTTTACCTTTCTGCCATTGACCATGCTATAGGAGCCATGCTCGCACATCGAGACTCGGCACGTTGAGAACAATCCGTTTATTATATAATTTGTACTCTCGTGGATTACGAGACTAGGTATACACATGTAGAAAAATTGTGCCTAGCCCTATCATTCGTAGCCACCAAACTCCAACATTACCTCCTGAATCACAAAAAAAATTTCATCACCAACACAGACCCCATTCATTATATGTATGCCAAACCACATCTAAACCAACACATCACCTGATGGCTTATGCTCCTCGCTAACCTTGACCTTGAGTTTGTACAACAGAAGTCAATCAAAGGAAAAACTATTGCGGACCAACTTGCGGAGGCCCCTTTACCTGGGGAACAATTCACCAATTTTAATTTCCCCGACGAACTCATCGCCACTCTTTCACTCAGGGAAGAGTCGTATCAAATGACCCTCTTCTTCGATGGATCTAAATGCCAGCACGGCGGAGGAGCCGGCGTTGTTCTCATTCCTCTTGACGCTGAACCTATGCCTCTTTCATTCCGGATCGATTTCCCCTGCACTAATAATACATCGGAATACGAGGCCCTTGTTTTGGGTCTCCAGGTTGCGTTACACTTAGGTGTCAAATCCATTAATATTTTTGGCGACTCTCAATTGGTAGTCAGTCAAGTTCTGGGAATCTACCAATGTAAGAATGAGGAATTTCAAAAGTACAAACATTACGTGGATTCAATTTTGACCTCATTTACTCGTTATTCTATCCAGACCATTCCCCGCTCCACTAACAAAGTTGTGGCTACTATGGCTTGCTTAGCCTCGCAAATTCCTACCTCACCAACTGACTCTAACATATTCGTCTTGGTCCAACAACTTTTTTCCCCATCCTACTCAGCCCCGGTTATTTGATAAATAATGTGTCTGCTAATTCGCAGGATAACTGGTACCACCAATTTCACGACTACCTTACAACCTCTGTTCTCCCACCTGACCTTACTAGTAACGGAAAACGTGCTTTTCTTAAAAGTGTTTCTCGTTATGTCATCATGGGGGGACTCCTCTTTAAACATGGCTTTGATGGCATCCTTCTTCGATGTCTAACCGGCGCGGAGTTCACCTATACCATCCAACAAGTCCATGACGACATTTGTGGTGGACATTTTAGTGGCCTTTCCGTGGCCAAACAAATCCTTCGCCTAGGTTATTATTGGCCTACTCTTAATAATGATTTCTACGAATATGTTAAGCGTTGTGTTATGTGTCAACAATATGCCAACCTTCAACATACTCCAAGCCACCCGCTACAGGTCACCCGAGATCTTTGGCCTTTCTCACAATGGGGTTTAGACCTTATTGGTGAGATTCATCTGTCCTCTTCGTAACGTCACCGATGGATAATCACAGCAACCAAATATTACACAAAATGGGTGGAGGCTATTCCGCTCATTTCAACTAAAAAAGAAAAAAATGTAGAGTTCATTAACCACCACATTATCTGTCGTTTTGGTGTTCCTCATCACCTAATAATAGATAATGGAAAATCTTTCAAAAATAAGTTGTTGCAAGACCTTTGTGACAACTTTGGTATCAAACTTAGTTTCTCATCACCCTATTATCCACAAGCAAATGGACAAGCTGAATCTTCTAATAAAACCCTAACCAAAATCCTTATGAAAGTTGTCAATGAGTCTGGAAGAAATTAGCACGATCACATCCCCTTTTCCCTTTGGGCTTATCGTACTAGCATTCATACCTCCACTAATGCCACACCTTTTTCTTTGGTATATGGTACCGAGGCTATCTTGCCTCTCGAAATACAAATACCCTCCCTCAGAATATCTCTTTAGGATATTCTTACCAACGATGATTTCCACCAAGAGCGGTTAGCCCAATTGGAGCTTCTTGACGAGCGTCATCTTACAACTCTTGATCACCTTCAAATCTACCAGAAACGCATCAAACGTGCTTATGATAAGCGAATTCATGAGCGTACCTTTAAGGTTGGTGATCTTGTCCTCAAAGACAATCAACATGTAACCAAACTAGAAAAGAGCAAATGTGGAAAATTTTCTCCCAATTGGATTGGGCCTTACATAATCACTCACACTTACGGATCAGGCACTTATCGTTTAGCTTCTCTTAACGGTAAACCTGAGCCTGAACCCCTTAATGGCTTGCATCTTCGACCATTCTACTATTGAATTTAGTGTTATATCACTTCTTATCTACCTAACGCTCGTCCCTTGAGCTCATTTACCACTACATACACTTTGTTTCCTACATCTCAAAATAAAATCAAGCTCACATAGTTTGATTCTCACCTCCCCTTTACGATGCCTTCCCTTTTTAGTCTAGTCCATGACTTCAAAGTATTAAAATAACACATTCTTATGGGATTTTCTTGAGTCAAACTTCTTACCAAACTAGATGCTTCACGCCAAAAGGACATCTAGCTATCTAAATTTTATATAGACTGCTCCCTCAAAGGACAGCTATATGCCAAACTATTGCTGCTATTATATATAGACTGCTCCCCCGAAGGACAGGTATACACTAAAATCATAGTTGTTACTATAAATAGACTGTTCCCTTGAAGGACAGCTATACACAGTCAGCCTTTATCAGAAGCTTCTCGCATTGATCAGCTTCGTGAAGACCTCAAGAACAACAAAATACATATCCCATGTAGAATTCCCGCATCGATCAATCTATATCCAGCAAAAATAAAATAAAAATAAAAGCAGTACTTCAAAGCACTTTTGAGTCATGGACTTGTCTATTTAGGTTTGGTTTTATTTTTTCAGAATAATCATCTTATAATAGGTTCTCTGCGCCCCAGCCATACCATCCACCTCACCTCGCCATTCTTCACAATAACAAAACTCAAGGGACGTGATGTATAATTGATATATTGTGATCATACAACTCTTTTCACCTATTGACTTCTCATCTATGCACAGTACCTAGGGATTCAAGCTGGTTCTATGTTATTATGTGGTTTGTTTAGCTCTTTTCACCTACGGAACACTCTTTCCTCTTTGCCTCGCATCTAAGATTATGTGTTGATCTTAATCAGGACATGGTTCTCTACCACTTGGGTAGGCTAACTTTCGCTTCCCTTATACCTACACCAACAACGTCCATCCCTTACCAACACCAACAACATTACCCTATCAATATCAATATTTTTACCAACTGAAAAATTACCTAACCACAATCACATTGCCTGAATTCACCTCTCCCTGGTCTTAAGGGAGAACTACATCGATCTGAGGCCCCTCCTTACTTTGTGTAATGGGCTATGTAGGCAGCACTTCGGAGACATGGGGTCTCCCAAGGTTAGCTCGACCATCCCCTACCATACCCTATCATGTGTTGTAAATATAATTTTTTTTTTTTGTGTATTTCTATTTGCCAACATTCATCTTTATCCTTTTCTTTTTCAAAACAAACAAAAACAACATTTTCTTATTATTATCATCACTCAAAAGAACATACATCTTTAGTTTTATTTTAGATGTTATCTTCTCTATCATCGACTCGCAGGTCGACATCTTTATTTATTCTTCTATTCCTATGAAATTCACTTAGATCCTTGCACCTCCTCCCGAGTCAGGTGGTGATCATGATCGTCGATGCCCCTCCATAGGCCTCTCCATCCTCAAAGGTGCCACTGCCATTGTTTTGTCCCATTGATCCACCAACATCTCCTGTAACATACGAATACGTCCTCTCGCGTGGAGGAATCTTGCCTCTAGTCTCTCCACTCGTAGCTGTGAAGCCTCTAACAATCCCATTGTCTCATTCACCTGTGTTTGAAGCTGGTGAGCTAAATCTTGTAGATGATCTCTCTCCACTATAATCACAGCTATGTCAAGGCACTCACGTGCACCTCGCAGCTCTACTACCCACCATACTCTATACGCCTTTGTCGTTCCCGCATCCATAACCCTACGGTCAGCTGCTATCTCTTCTGGCCCTTCTGGAGGTGTAGGCCGGGGAGGTGAGAATGCTGCCTCGGTGTTGATCCTCATGTATGGTCTATATGTCATAGGAATATCCTGAATGAACCCAAATTGTCGCCGCACGCGATCTAGAGGAATCCTCTCGTATTCACCCGGCCTATGCCCTGCGATCCACCTCAATCGCTCTACACCCCTCAACTCCTCAGCTATGTGCTCTGTCAACATATAGTTCCCGTACGGCCTCCAAAAAATATCCGCAATCGTCACCATCTCCCATACCTGTCTATAATACTCGATGTCATCTATCACGTCCTGGGATCTTGCTTCTTGTTCTGTCTGGACCCATCGTCTGAATCCCAACCTTTGCACTCCTGCCTCTCCCGACTCAATGGGTCAGCCTATTGGACGCACACAAACAATATGCTCATAGGCCCAACAATGTAATAAGTACGAACAATCCAGTGTCATTCTGTGTTTTCACTTGCATTCCCATAAACCCCTATATAACTCTTCCAGATATGCGGGTGCCCATGTGAATGTCACGCTCATTTCTATCATTTCCCAAATAACACTCATCAATGCTTTGGGAAATCTTCCACCTTCTGCCCTCGGCAATGCATAATACCCCACCGCTATCATTAACAGCACGGCCAACCTTGTTTCCTCAGGGTGTGTTGCATACATTGTACCATACGTAAATGATAAACCTCGCTGTGTCAAATCTCGTGTAGCTGACCCAAATACTGTTGTTATCGCTGCTCGCCCCGCGCTAGGAAATGCCTGATACACGGTTTTTCCTATCATTGGAAGTCTCAAAATATGGAACACATCTTCCAAAGTCACTGTCATCTCCCCTGTTGGTAGATAGAAGGTATTCTTTTCTGGATTCCATCTCTCAATCAATGCCTGCAACATAGCATGGTTCCACGCGATTCTTGAATAATAGCGGATTCCACTCAACCCCAACCGATTTATCAATGCCCATTCCGCTGGTGTTATATCCGCATGGATTCATGACAACAACGCTGGCACAATATCATTCATCCTTAACCTTGCTTCTGCCTGCATACATCAAAACGACACGTGACAATGACTGACCGTATTTTTCTTTTTATAGGTTTTTGACCTGTAACCGATATCGGTTTTATTGTGCCCTGAGGAACCAGTATCAGTTTCTTAACCGATATCGGTCATAAACAATCGACATTGGTTTTTCTCCAACCCTTCCCCCAACTTCTGCCCCTATTTACTAATCACCCTTTCTTATAACATCGCCTATATCAACCTTTGCTGCAACCCCCTTTGTTAATCTATTCGACCTGACCCAAGGCCGCAACCACCTAATCCGGCCCGACCCAAGGCCTCCCTCTACCCATCCGACCCGACCTATGGCCCTCACCCCAACCCATTTGGCCTGACCCCAGGCTGCAACCTACCCATCTGGCCCGACCCAAGGCCTCACCCTACCCCATCCAGCCCAACCCAAGGCCTCACCCTACCCATTCGGCCCGACCCAAGGCCTCACCCTACCCATCCGGTTCGATCCAAGGCCTCACCCTACCCATCCGGCCCGACCCAAGGCCTCCCCCTACCCCATCTGACCCAAGGCCTCACCCTAACCATTTGGCCCGACCCAAGGCCTCACCCCAACCATTTGGCCCAACCCAAGGCCGCAACCCAACAACTTGGCCCGACCCAAGGCCCTCACCCTACCCATCCCGGCCCGACCCAAGGCCGCACCCCCAACCATTTGGCCCGACTCAAGGCCGTACCACTTAAATACCCTGCCCAACATCAACAACATACACTTTTATCCACCCATCATGTAGCTTTTTGTTCAATCGAGCTCACATGTTCGTGTTTTAGCATGATTAGGGTCCTTGACTTGATCTGTCGACCAACTTTGCCTAGACTTAGACCGTGACGTTTATCTCAACCAAACCAACCATTTGGTACTGCCGAACATGCCTAAACGTTCCTGTACCTTACCCGTTATATACCCTGGAGCTACTTCCTATGCCTTAGATACCAGGATTATATCACCCTTGTTTGGATAAACTATCAACCTTTTCCTATGAATTGCTTTTTTGCTCTTCAAATCATATACCTTAGTCGCACTACTTGCATTTCAACGTGTGTCTGCTTCCTTGGACCTCCCCCACCCTCTTACCTTTATCTCAACACCATTTACCCTTTATCAACCCTATCCCTGCTTTCACACTACCTCAATCTGTGATAGATTTGAGGGGGATTACCTATACCCTTAACAGGGGTAACCACTTCTTATTATTGTTCGTGCAGCTTTACAAAACAAACTACACGACAATAAGGGGCTAATGTAGACACAAAATTTGTGTCTTACGACCCCCTGTGCCTCGCATCTCATTTCACAACCTAACCTCATCACCTAAACCTTACACAATTATTTATTAATTACCTTATAATTAATAAATCCACATCACCATACCTGCCACCCTTCATGTCGCCACCTCATCATGACCTAGTCTTAACCCTAAACTAACCTAATTAAGACCTATAACTTGGTCCAATTCCACACCTATGACTAATTACTCCTCATCCGCACCTAAAACCAACTTCATAATGACTTGACCAAGCCCGCTACCAATCCCTTGGAAGAAAAGGAGGGAAAGCTGGCTATTTTACCAAAAATATCCCACTTTGACCTGACCAATACCGGTTCCTACTCGACCACCGTCTGTTGCGTAACTGCCATCAGTTCCCCGTAAATGACCACTTCCAACCAAAAAAAAAAAAAGAATTTTTCATTTGATCGAGAAGAAAGAGAAATCATCGAAAGGATCCGGATTTGTTTGGCCAAGCAGAGACAAGTGAAGAAACAGGAAGAGCTTGCAGAGAAGGACATCAAACCCAAAATTACAAATGGCACAACCAGAGCCCAGTAATACTCATCTGAGCATCAGAAGAGAAGACTGCATCCAACTTGGGTCCTGTCTTCACCACCACAGTCCTGAAACCTACATCTGCATCAGGGACGAGTAAGTAGTGTTTTATATGTTTCTAAGCACCATTTTCTTGAGCCTGTTGGTTAATAGTAATCATAAGTTTATTCCTAGATATACTACCCAGCAACATATTGCACTTAACGTTCACCCATACATCCTGATATTGCCCAGAAGGCCATTTTACCACACTTTGAGTCTTCCCTATCCTCCCATCATTCCCCTCAGCCATCCCCCAATCTTAATAACCCCACAATCACCTTGCAACCAACCTCTATCCAGAAGCACTTAGATTGCTGACACTACTGGTATCGTTTATCCCCTACCGGCAATGGTTCTCTAACCGCGGTCGGTTACCCATGTGACCGGCGTCGGTCACTATGACTTATACCCCCAAAACCCTTTTCCACCTATTTACTACCTAACAACCTCAGATCCAGTCTAGTTTATCCCTATAACTCAACCTGAACGTACCAACAACCAGTAACCGAACAAACAACGTGACGCTTTATTATTGATAATTTAGTTTCTATTGCTTTGTAGCGAGATACCTAAATCATGATTTTGCAATAGCTTTCTTTGTTATCATTTGTGTTAAATCGTATTAAAAAGGGAACTGACCACCTTCGAAAGGAAGTTTTATATTTCCTGGGCCTAAGGCAGATCCCTCATTTATTGTCTAATTAAAATCTGGTGGTCTTGTATTCTTACTTGCAAGTAGTCCTTCCAAGACAAAAAGGAGTTCTTCACATTCAATCTGATCTTTCTCTACGGTACACACACACCATCTCAACATTTAACAGGTATTCCTCCTAGCCCTAACCCTTATCTGTTTCTCAAAGGAATGATAGGATAGAATCAACTCTATTCTGCAGAGCCGAAACCATTCCGTGCGAAACAAAGGTATTCACCTTAATAGCCTAGTATAGGCCCTTGTTCTTATCACGTTGTTCAACATTTTTTTTGAAATATTTATCAAGAAGACCACGGTTTAATACTTACCACATGATGCATTGAAAGGAAATCATCAGAAGGGTCCTCATATTCATAACCAAAATAGGACTCAGTCCACATTACCTTTTACTTCAGAATGTCAGTTTATCAAGATGATTAATAACGGAGAACTGAAGCATACCTTGGATCGATGGAATTGATCCAAGGTTTTTTTGTTAACATATGATAAGTATAAAAACAACAATACAAGTTCACAACCTTTCAGAACACAAGTAAGAATGGCTTAATTTTAAGTAAATAGAATTACAACAAAATGAATCCTTGTACAATAATAATTTATCCATTGCAAACATGATTTCCAACAGTAACAAGAATACACCTTCCTAAGACAAATCACATTATAACATTTGCAATGTCAAGAGGAAATGAAATCAAGGTAACATTTTGTCTAAGATCTTACATACTTTCCTCCTAAAAAGAATCATCATCATGATGATTAAATTATTCAAAAAAATTACATCAAGGACAAATCAAATTATTATACTTCCATTCATATGTTCAAAACAAAACTGGATTTTAAAATTCCATAATCAGCATTAAAGTAGCTTTCCATTTTAAACAATGTGATGTTTGCCCAAGACTGGTAGATTTATTGACATATCAAGAATAAAATATTAAAATTTTATTTTTCAACATAATTTATTTTGTTCAATCAAATACAAAAAAGTAGTTTTCATATCTTCAAGATTTTCGTAGGTTGCACTCTCTTCATTAAATTGATCCCACCAGACCTTATATTGGCTTATTTCACAATTTCTTAAGTGCAACTGGTGAGTTTCCAGCACTCATATGGGTTTAACCATGATTATTCTTGGGTCTTAGACATGCAAGGAATTCCAATTTAACACATGTGATAAATCTGTAATGTATTTCTTAAGCAGTGAAATATGGAAAACATCATGCATTCATGATAAAGAAGGAGGTAAAGCTAAACGATAAGCTATAGGGTTGATTACTTCAATAATTTAAAAGAGTCCCACATAACGAGGTGATAACTTAGCAGCCTTGCCAAAAGTTATAGAACTCTTTTTCTATTTAACTTGAAGAAATACCTTCTCACCAAGTTCAAATTTTTTATCAACCTGATTTAAGTCAGCATAACTCCTTTGTCTATATGGAACTTATTTTAAGCATTCACAAATCATTTTAACTTGTTGTTCCATCTCCATAAGGATTTCAAGTCTAATTACCTCTCTATCCTCAATGTTGTTGCAACTAACAGGGCATCTGCATCTCCTTCCATATAATGCTTCGAAAGGTGCCATCTTCAAAGAGGCATGATATGTGTTATTATATGCAAACTCAAATAATGGAAGCTACTCTTCCCATTTATACTGCTGATTCATGTAATATAATTGTAACATATCCTCTAAAACTTGATTAACTCTTTCACTCTAGGCATTCATTTCTAGATGATATGCAGAACTGAAATTCAGTTTA
Organism: Taxus chinensis; assembly: GCA_019776745.2. NCBI lineage: Eukaryota > Viridiplantae > Streptophyta > Pinopsida > Cupressales > Taxaceae > Taxus > Taxus chinensis. The sequence goes on along the minus strand of CM034147.1, from coordinate 646,994,391 downwards.
GTTCCTAGAGTTGCATTAAGTGTTTGCCAAAATCTTGACATCATTCTTGTATCTCTATCTGATATGATCAACTTAGGTACTCCATGTAATCTAAAACTCTCATGCACAAATATTTTTGCTAAAACAGGTGAATCATCCTTAAGATTACCAACAATAAAATGAGCTACCTTTGTTAGTTTATCTATAACCACAAGAATAAAATCATGTTTATTTCTTGACATAGGTAACCCTTGTATAAAATCCATGCTTATCAATTTCCATTTATACTGTGGTATGCTATGAGGATACAATAAACCACCTAGATGCGTATGTTTAGCTTTAACATGTTGACATTCTAAATAGTGTGTCATAAACACAATTACATCCTTTTTCATCCCTTTATAGAAATATTGTTGTTTTATATCAGGAAGCATATTTGTAATGCTAGGGTATCTAGAAAAAGGTGAATTGTGAAATTCAGATAATAATTTCTTTCTTAAATCATTTACCAAAGGTATGTATACCCTGTTTTCAAACCACAAAATTCCTTCATTGTCAAAGTGAAAACCTTTATATCTCACATCATTTGGATCTACAGCATGTGCTATCTTTACTTTTTGAAAATAAGAATCAGATTCCATAACACTTTTTACCTCATCTTTAAACTGATTTCTCAATTTTATAAGAGCATAAATTTGCTTCCTACAACTTAGAGCATCTGTTACCCTATTTTTTTGCCTTTAATATAAATTATGTCAAAATCATATTGAGATAGAAATTCTAACCATCTTTTTTATCTTGCATTCAGATTTGGCTAAGTAAAAATATACTTCAACCCAAGATGATCAACTTTTAGTTCAAAAGGTTTACCAAGATAATGCATCCATACTTGAAGTAAATGAACAATGGAAGCAAGATCTAGATCATGTGGAGCATAATTCATCTCATGTAACTTGATTTTTCTACTTTCATAAGCTATGACATGATCCTTTTGTAACAGAATACCTTCGAGACCCTCCCTAGATGCATCTGTTACAACAGCGAAGTATCCATTAGGGTCAGGTATAGCCAAAATAGGTGCTAAAGTTAATTGATCCTTCAAAGTCTTAAAAACAGATTCACATTTTTCATTCCATACAAATTTCTTATCCTTTTTCTATAATGAAGTTATTGGTGCAGCAACTTTGGAGAAGTCTTTTAAAAACTTCCTATAGTAACCAGAAAGACCCATGAATCTTCTAACTTCATGTACATTCTTAGGTGTAGGCCACTCAATTATTGCTACAATCTTAGAGGGATCTACAACTATTCCATTCTTGCTTATCACATGACCCAAATATTGCACTTCTGTGTCCTAGAAAGAACATTTAGAAAACTTACCAAACAACCGTATCTTCCTTAATAGTCCCAAAAATATCTTGAAATCCTCATGGCTGTTCTTCAATTCTTTTAGAGTATATCAGACTATCATCCAAGAATAATTTTTTTCCAAGTATTCTTGAAAAACATTATTCATTAAATTCATAAAATTTGAAGGTGCATTTGTTAATCCAAATGGTAATACTGTGAATTCATAATGTCCACACCTTGTTCTAAAACAAGTTTTATGAATGTCTTCACCTTTTATTCTTAACTGATGATATCCAGATCAAAGATCTATTTTAGAATACACTTATGCACCACACATCTGATCAAATAGATTTTCAATTCTAGGAAGTGGATATCTTTTCTTAATCGTTACCTTGTTCAACATCCCAAAATCGATACACAATCTAAGTGTTCCATCTTTCTTTTTCACAAAGATTACCGATGCTCCCCAAGGTGAGACACTCAGTCTAATCAAGCCTTTAGAAAAAAGTTCTTATAACTGTGCCTTAAGATCTACCAACTCAATAGTAGTTATTCTATAAGGTGCCTTGGAAATAGGCTCGGTTCTTGATTTGATCTCAATAGTGAAGTCAAACTCCGGTTTAGGTGGAAGACTTGGTAACTCTTCTAGAAACACATCATTGAAGTTTCGTAACAGCAGATATCTTTCCATGAAGTCACTACTTTCTTCAGTAGTTTTAGAAATTTTTATTGCATATAAGGTGAAACCTTTTTTTTGGCCTTTTTTAAGTTTCATAGCAAACAATTTCCTAACAAAAATCTCACGTTTGACACCCTGAATGTCTATTATTTTCTGCAGATCATCTAAACAACTAATATGTTTTTCAAAATAGACAACCTTTGCCTTATGCTTAGCTAGCCAATTAACACCTATGATTACATAATAAAACTCTAAAGGAGCAACATAAAGGTCAGTCTCATTGGAAAAAACTAGGCAAGTTAAGGACTGCTTCCAAATAGACACATATCAACTGTATGAACAATATTATTTCCATAATGTACAACCCATGATTTATCCATTTTTCCATATTTTATTTTTAATTTAGAAGTTAAATTAGTAGAAATAAAACATTCAGTCACTCCATTATTGAAAATAATAGTTACATGTATGCCAAATAACTTACCTGGAACCCCTATGGGTGTGACTTGCTTTTCGGCCTATTTGTCAACCACTGCAACACGTGTCTTGTGCTACTAATTACGGTCATCCTTCTTCAAAGGACATTGGTTTGCATAATAATACTTACCACAATTATAACAACCTCCTATAGGTCCCTTTTTAGGCTCAAATTTATTTCTATCCTTAAAGTTATCATTCTAACCTCCATAGGACTTATGTCTATTGTTATTGTTCTTGACAAAGTTATTTCTTACATTAGAAATAGGTTTATTTCGCTGTTTTTTCTTGTTGTTATCTGTTACAAACTTATTTTTAATACCAAACTTCTTCCATGGTCCCTTCTTAGGTGCAATAGGTGATGAAGAGTTTGCAACTTTCTTTTTGATTTCCTCCTTATGAGCAGAGATCACTTTCAATTTATATTCTTGCCTTATGGATTTTTCAACAACCCCTTCCATAGTAGTTGGGCTATGAACATCCACCTCTCCTCCTATAATGGGATTTAATCCCATGATAAATGTATGTATCCTGAACTTCTCATTAGTTTGATATTGAGGTATATACTTAAGGAGTTTAGTAAACCTCTCTTAGTACTCTGTTACAGTTAATTTCCCAGAGATAAGTTATGAAATTTAGTCATTTTCTGATCATAATAAATTTTTGGTAGTCATCATTGCCTAAAATAACTTTTAAATTCATCCCAAGTAATATTTATTCCATCAATGTTTAACTCATCCTTACGGCTGTCCCACCATGAAGATGCTTCATGGGAAATCTGATATACTCCCCATATTGCCTTAGTTTCCTCCGAGAAGTTCCTTATTGCAAAGTAATTCTTCATTTTACTTATCCAATTCTCAGCTCCATCTCGTAAAGTGGTTCCATCAAACTTAGGTGGACTTATCCTTTTTATATCATTAGTGATGTCAGTTGTAATCCTTGCCTTTTTATTTTCAGGTTGATCAGGTATGTTTACATTATTGTTATCAACACCTAAATTTCCCACATTGGCATTATCCACAGGAGGTGACTGATTGTTATTACCAACATCTTCTTCCTCCTCCTCATTTCCCATTACATTTTGTTCCAATATAACCAAGCAAGCTCTTGTGTCCAACAGGGAAACAAGGATCTCATTGAGTTTTTGGGCAATAGCTGCTTCTCCACCAGGTGTTGGGTTCTTTGTAGCATTTCCTCTTATTCTAATAATTTTCTATTAATAAGAAAATTTAAGTTTTATCAAATTATGGACACAATAGGTCCAAGAGCTACAACGTTCAACTTTGATACCAAGATGTAACATTCTCATTTTAAGACTTTACAAACAAGGGAATTATATATATATATATATATATATATTTTCTCTATTCTAAATCATCATAATTTAGAACACACATTCCATGCCAATCAATTTCATAATAAGTAACCATATGTAGTTGTAAGTGACTCGGTGAACTACCGAGTCTCTCATTTCATGACTCGGTTTCTAACCAATCTCTCATGTTAACTCAGATTATTGTATACTAAGTATACTTGGTTCTCTTACCCTATTATGGGTATTGAGTGTTCTGTTTAAGAGATCTATCTAAATATTTGTTACCAATATTCATATAAAATAACGTTTCTTAAACTAGGTGACATATGACAACATAACTAGCAGCTTGCGATACTTTGGCCAAATATTTCCAACATATTGTTCATGTTACTATTCCTAGATGACATACTCTTCAAATGAAATACATCCTTCACCCCGCTCATCTGTAATCTAGAATGTTCTTCACTAACTCTTGTCAGTCTACTTGTTCAAGGTTTGACCCTAACCTAGGTTAGCAACATAGTTTGGTATAGGGAACCACTCATGATGACTAAGGGTACATAGACATACTGAATCAACCTAAGTTGATTGAATGTGTCTAGCTATCGTAAATCATCATGAGTTACCCATGTACTAAATCACGCTCCTAACCTAACCTAGAGTAAAACTAAGATAAATTCCAAGTTTATGTAGATCTAGATGATGCAATTCCAAAGGGTATTACAACATGTCAACTGCAACCCTGTTTCCTCATGAAGACTTGAGTCTTCACAAAGGTGCAATTCTACAGTTGGCGTTGTGCCAATATCTGGTAAGATTACCCATCTTGATGTACATACCCAAGCAATAAGTTAATTACCCAATTATTTTTCTTAATTAAGGTTTACATACAACAACCCTGTTGAACCCTAATTTCATTAGCTCTTAAGGTTGACATCCACAATTGAGTTGTTAATGTATTGCAAAAACTTCATGATTAATTTTTATTCATTAACTTTATACTTTTATAGTTTAGTTAATTAAATAGAAGCAACAATTGTTTCACCATTTTATTTACTTTGTTGAGACATAACAGATAAGGGTAAGGGCTGAGGAGGAATACATGTTATTTTTGATTTGTTGATGGTTGTTGCGCGCATTCTGACTTCTCGATGCAATACTGATTGTGAGAGATTCTTTTTGGATTGGAGGAACTACCTAAAATAGAAAACAAGACCACAAAAGAATAGTTAAATAATATATGATAATGGACTGCCTAGTGTATGCTAGATCCAGGAAGTGTGATACTCCCTATATGGTTGTCAATCTACTGTTCAAAACAAATTAATGTGAGAAATAAGTAAATTTCTATTGTAGTTGATATGATTTAGGTATCTCATTAAATCACAATAAGAAAATATAATATAACAGGCTAGGCTATAGTCAGATCTAAAGGGTTACTAGATGTCAGGGTACTGGAACTAATCGAAGTCAGGTTCTGAGTTGTTTAGGTTAATTGGTAAAAGGTTGTTTGCTTATGTTATTGGCATAGGTATGAAACACAGATATTGATGTCAGTTAGGTATAACCAGTGATGGTTTAAGGGAGAGAAATGACGGTTATGGGTAACTAGAATCGATATAGTAGGGTGATAGTAGTTCAATGAAGACCTTATTATAGAGTCTGGGTAAGGTTATATAGAGCTAAAGAAGGGGATGGAGAGATCTGTGGAAATTATGAGAACATTCAGAGAGGTGGAAGGGCTAGGATAGGTGATCTGATAAAAGGGTGGGTGAGGTTTTTTGAGTTTTCTAGAAAGAAGGCTATGGAGGAATGGGAATGTTAAAGGAAGAATGATAACATAAATGATAACAACTCTACGAGTAGAATAAGAATGTAAATTATTTATGATAAAAACGCTTACCAATGTTGCAAGTCCAATGTTTTGGTGACATGATCAGTTGGTGGAATGGAGCTTGGTGCAATAGCGATGCTTCCTAGAATGTTACCGTGACTGCAAAATGCTTCTAGATCTGTCTTGATGCTAGCTATGGATGTCTGGGTGCATGAAAAGGCTCTAGTTTTTTATTACATTCAGCTCTCTTCTTGTCCTCTTGCTCTCAGAATATGCCAACTAGAAAAAAAGGTTGCTAAGGTGAATAAATGGTAAGCAATGGTGGTTCTGGGTTGAATGGCATCAGTTTAGGGTGACCGGCATCGGTTAAGGTAGGATTCCCTAGGTTTACTAAAATTGGAAAATCTCACCTCTTTTATCTTAGGTTATTTCCTTTCTTCCTAGATGTATAACAGACGTTATGTTTTTATGAGCGGGAAGGTGGTTAGAGGGATAGTAGGCATTAATTTTTAGGGTTAAACTAAGTCTTAGTTTGTTATGGAAACATGCCAATAATAGGTCTAAGGTGAGGTGGCTAGGTGAGGTGTCTAGGTGAGGTGGAAATTAGCTTAATTAGAATAATTAAGTAACGTATATTGTGAGGGTGGGTATTAATTTAATTAAGTTAATTAAACTAATATTAATGTGGGGTGAAGTGGCCATGGTTAGGTGAATGTATTTGAGTTAGTTATTTGACGGGAGGCCTAGGGGAGTGTGAACCAATTTTGGTGTCTACATTTTGCCCCTTTTTGTTGTGTAGCTTGTATTGGTAAGCGAAACTGAAAAAAATAAGATGTGGTTACCCCATGTGTGGGTGAATTTAATGTTTCCCTAAGTTTGGGTGGAGGTAACCCCCCTCAAACTAGGAACCGATGAGGTGAGAGAAGGAAGAAGTGAGTGGTTTGAGAAAATGAGGAGGTGGGTGGTTTAAGAAAATAGGGTTAGGTGTGAAGAAGGTGATGATTGAGGGTATGGTGATTTTAAGAGGTAGGGTGGGTGATTAGGTAGAGCATTTAGATGTACACACACATTGTGAAATGCCATGAGATACTAGGGTTTCTCGACATAAAAAATGTACATTAGCTAGGGTTGTAAAGGTCATCTAAATAAGGGTTGTTGAGGTCCAGTATCCAGGGTAAAGGATATGGTCTAGGCACTCAACAAGGTAAGATGTAGGAATGTGTAGGTGTGGTGCTGGTAAATCCAAAAGGTTAAAAGGTCAAGGTTTGTTTGGATAAGGGTCACTAACATAGGCAAGGTAAGGCTATTAGGCTGAGAAAAAAAGGTACCATCATTGCAAGATGAAATGGGTGAAGACATGGGAATATCCACTAAATCAACGGTGAGGTAGGGTAGGTTTGGGTCAGGTAGGTGGAGGTAAAAATAGGTAAATGGGGTAAAGGTCAAATCAGGAAAATAGGGAAATGGGCCAGGGTCAAAGGTAGCGACATTCGAATGCACGCACATGTATAAACTACAAGATAGTACCAGGATGAAGATCTTGCAAACTCTACATTGTCTAAGGTTGATAGGTCTATCCAAACAAGGTTGAAGTGAGTCTGGTATCTAGGGTAAGGATATGATGTAGAAACACAATAGAGGTCAGGTGTGGGAATGTTTAGGTATGTTCTGGTACACGAAAGGTTGGTTCAAGATAAACAACATGATAATAAGAAAAGTAAGGTTAGTAGGAAAAACAACACAGGTAATAGCTCCGTAAGGCATAGCGATAACATGGGTTTAAAGGTCATGAAAAATGTTCTGGGACAAGGCATATAAGTCATGGTATGGGTACGGTCGAGGTATGGGTAAAAAATAGGTCCCGTAATGCAATTTAGGATGGGTGTGGGTAAGATGGGTGGGGAGGTAGATGGAAAGAAGGGAGAGTAAGGTCAATAAGGTGGTGGGAAGGGTAAATTTTGGTAAAAAATGTGAAAAGGCTATTGACAGGTAACTGATGATGGTCATGTTTAACTGGTGACGGTCTAGGTAAACCAACCATGGTTGTCTAGGGCACAAGACTGATGTTGGTGTAGGTATAACCGACCATGGTTTACTGGGTCATAGGACTGATGTCGGTCTAGGTATAACTGATGCCTCTCAGGTCGGAGTGTGGTTAAAAAGGGAATTTCCACTTTTTGTGCAATCATTTGTAATTTTCCAAATAGGGGAAAATGACAGAGTGTTGAACGATTTGTGCATTATCAAGAAAGAATTACAAGGGACAAGATCCTATTGAGGTGGAGAGATCTGGCTTGTTAGAGGAGCCAGCTAAATGGGTCCATGAGATCAGGTGGAGTGAAGTGATTGGTCGAGATATTGGAGGTAGATTGTGGCATGACAGAGGCAAGAGAGGGTTCTGGTGGACCACTGATGTAGTGATCAGATGTTTCACTTTGCCGATGACACCGAGATGAGGTAGGTTCTCAACCTTTCTTCATATGGAAATAAAAAAGGGTGATATGGGTATGGGTTTTTTGGTGGGGAAATATAATTAAATTTGTGGGTAAAATTGGTGAAATGAGGGAGGTGGGAGGTCTGAGGTTGGGTAGATAGGGGTGGGGAGAGGTTTAGGTTAGGTTTGCATAGGGTAAGATTATTGATTAGGATATTTTGTAAAAGGTTTGTAAAATGGGGGGGGGGGGGGGTTGAATGAATTCAAATTTACTATAGTGACCGACATTGGTCAATGGTTGAATGACGTCAGTTGGAAACTACGGACATAATTTATGTAGAAGGTGACCAATGTCGGTCATAAGGGATCGATTCCGGTCATAAGGAACTGATGCTGATTGTATTTAGAGGAGAATAGATCAATAGGTAGAAATGGCTAGGAAAAGAAGGGAAAGGGATGGGAGATCGAAGTAAGGGGAGTAATATTGGTAAGGGTAGTGAGTAGGGAATAGGTATAACGTGCATGAAAAGAGTGGCTTAGAAATGGAAAATTGGTATAGTGGGTATAATAAGTAATAAGGGTTGGGGACAAGGTTTACTGGGTACAGTACATGTTAGGTATGGGAAGGTTTTGACAAGTGTGTTTTGTTGGGTGTAGGCAAGGGATCAGCTATGGATGTGGGATAGAGTACCCACCCCTACTTGTAAAGGTACAAGGGAGTGTGAAATCTGATGATTGGTGCCATATTGCAGAGGTTAGCCTGATTAGGTTCAGACGCTACCGGCACATAGTCTAGGAGCTGATTTTGATGGTCTTCCTCATTGACAGATGGGACTCAGTGATCAATACCTTCCATCTGCTGACATGTGAGATCACAGTCACCCTGGAGGATGTGTACAAGATCTTGTGGTTACCGATAGTGGGGATGCAGGTGTATTTTATCTCCTTAGAGGCATCTGAGGAGTTGATGTTGACTGTGTTTTGCGAGGTTCTGACGAAGATGAGGTTCCATAGCGCTAGCATGAGCTATAAAGATATGTACTAGGCCCATCTAGAGGAGATGAGGTTGGTGGTTTTGCTAAAGGAGGAAGTTTTTTGTTTTGTATTGCCAAACGTGGAGGGTGGGAGATTCCCACGGGCATTGATGGGGGTTCTTCATGAAATTATGGAGGATAGGACCCAATTTTCATGGGCACTAGCCTTCTTGGTTCAGCTATACAAAGATTTATGGGCCTATGCGAGGCTACGGAGGTTTAGTCTATGTTTCATGATTCTACTACACTTCTCGGTATACGAGCACATCATGTGTATGCATACAGTTGGTATGCCCCATCCGGATGCATTTTAGGAAAGCTTGGTTCAAGTAGTCTACAGGAGATGGGTATCGACTATTAGAGAGCATCGGGATACCAGGGATAAACATGATGTAGAGTATTACAGGTGTTTGCTAAAGGGATTTTCTGGCAATGGACATTATTTGGAGGACATATGTGGGTTTTTCATCATATGGGTGAATGGCAGAGGAGCTACTAGAGCTATAGTTTCTCCAATGGATATAAGGGTGATGTGTAGGAGAGAATGAGATGATACTTGTTAATAGGTTTAGATGACATATAGGGTTACTTCAGAATATACCCCCACCCTTCCCAAATTATAGGAGGGATGACATGGAGAGGCCTCTACCTCTACCACATCCAAATGTACTGACAACGTAGGAGGAGTAGGTGATAGATCGGTGGATTGATGATGTTGGGGTTACTAATAGATATAGATAGTGGTGGGCTACACATTAATGAGAAGTACCACCGAGGCTGGGGTAGCTAGATTTAGCCACCATCACAATGTAGAGGGATGCCCTATAGGGGTAGGTGGCTACCTTAATTACATAGTTAGGGATAGTGTAGGGGAAGCTGATAGGTTCATAGGCACATGTTTTTATTTTGTAGGCACATGTTGTTATTTTGTAGGCACATGTGGCCACTCTACAGGCCTAGGTAGTGTAGGGACAGGTACCCACTAGGGTGGAGATGGGTATGGGGTACAAGTGGCAACCCTACAGACACAGATTATAGGTTTGTTGGGAAAATTGGCCACTGCATAGGTACAGGTTGCGGCCCTTACGGCTTAGATACAAGAAAGGGTAGGACATGGTCCCTCAGGATAGGCAAAAGCATAGGAATAGGGTCCCTCTTTACAGGTACTAGTGGGACAGGGACAGAGGGCTGAGGTCGATGGAACCAGCACAAACAGTACCTATAGGTAATTTGAGGGATGCCTTAGGGGAGGTGAGGTATTACCAGGATCAACTAATGGATGTAGGGATAGATTTCCTATCCTATGGAGAGTATAGAGCATAATATGCCTTGAGTAAGAGGACCAGGTCATACAACCACAATGTGGAGGGCACAAGGGGCCATCGAACCTAGAGACATGGTCAGGATGAGGTCACCTATTCATGAAGGCCATCCGTAGGTGAGGTACCGACAAAGATCTAACTAGGACTGAGGGAGGGTGGTGAGATGCTAGCTGGATGTCATACAAGGGCAGAGGAGGAGGAGGAGACAGGTGAGACAGAGATGGAGTATATCCAGTAGTGTGATGTCTGATAGCCATATGTACCTCCTATTTTGTATAGTTTTTTATTTTTGATATATATTATCTTGCATGCCGAAGAGAGTGAGGATGTAGATGAGAGTTTTTGTTATTTTTGACCATATACCAGCCTGCGTGCTGAAGATGGTGAGGTTGTATATGAGATTTTATGAGAGACTAGTATTTGTTTATATTCATGTACACACATCTATATACATAGAATTTCTAATTTATAACTGATGGTACTTATAGCATGAATGGGGTTATTGATTTTCATTTCTATTATTATGTATGTATATGATGGAAACTAGGTGGATTAGGCATGATGGAGTTAGGTCGGTTTAGGCATGACTGAGTCAGGTTGATTTAGGCATGGTGGAGTCAGGTTGATTTATTCATGGTTGAGTCAGGTTGATTTAGGCATGGTAGATTCAGGTTGGTTAGGCATGGTTGAGTCGAGTTGATTTAGGCATGGTGGATTCAGGTTGGTTAGGAATGGTTGAGTTAGGTTTTAAGGTTGATTGAATTTCTAATTCATTAATGTGTGTAATTTTTGATGGTATGGATCGTGTTAAGATGTTTTTTAGGAAAATGTATGATTATGATAGAGAAATGGGAGATGTGATGAAAAGAATGTGTAAATTATGATGGAAAAGATGTTTAGCAATTGTTGTTTGTTTGGTTTAATTTCCTGTTATTAATATAGAAAGGAAACTAACTAGGGTAAAATGTGAATAGGAAAGGGAAAGGGGGAATTGGTTAGGGTAGAGATTGGCTGAGCTAACCTCCAAGGGCTCCATGCCCTTGAAGTGCTACCTACATAGTCCCAGAGAAAAGGGACCTCAGGCCGATGTAGTTCTCCCATAAGCTAGGGAAGATTATGATGATGTATAAGAATGGGTTGGTAAGTGTTAGGCATGGTTGAATATAGGTCATAAGCATGATTGATTTTAGGTCATAGGCATGGTTAAATGTAGGTCATAGGCATTATTGAGAGTAGGTCACAGGAAAGATTGATTGGTTGTTAAATATAGGTGTCGATGAGCTGGTCATGTATAGGATAATTAATAAGTAATGAGGAAGGAGAATGGTAAGAGGTGGTAAAAGAGCCGCTTAATTGATAAGAACCCTAATGAGTCAACCATACCTAAGAGGGGTTTATGAACATAATACCCTAAATTCATTGCATAATGGACCATTCTAAAGGTCAAAAAAATTACATTATCACCAAATGTCACGTTTGTGGTAAGTCCCTTGAGTAATGTGGGAATTAGGCTAAAAAGGAAAGGAGGTGAGAATAGGTGGTTTAACATAACTTAGTGTATGACAGCATGTCTTTTGGAAAAAGAAACCCAGGATCAAGAATAGGCAAGTCCATGATGAAAATTTCATCTTTTTCTTCATTTTTTTTGTAATAGATTGATTGATGTGGGAAGTCTATATGGGATGAGTATATGATCTCCTTGAGGTCTTCATGAAGTTGATCGATGTGGGAAGCTTCTGGATACTTTTATTGAATTTTTGACATAACTATGATATAGTTTTCCTTCAAGGGAGCAGTCTATTTATATTAGTGGCATTAGAGTGAAGAGATGTCCCTTTTGAGGGAGTCATCTTTTGCTGGAAGTTTGACTCAAGGAGTTGCATCCCTTTTTTTTTGGACGTTTAAGTCATGGACAAGAATATAGAGGAAGGGTAGGCTCTTGTTTAGATGAAAAAACCATAGTACAAAGGAGTTAACTATGAAATGGGGTGGCTTTGAGTGATTAACGACCATGGGATTCCATCCTGGAGAAGACGAAACGTATCCATGAGAATCATGCTATGAGTGGAGCCATGGTATTCATATTGAAGATAAGGTTAAAATGGTGATAGGTAATCACATGATTCGTGTTGAGTCATGGATCTTCAAAAAATGGGTAATATGGAAGGTGAACAATGCTCAAGGGATGAAAAATCAACTGACAAAAAGTGGTATAGAACTTGACGTCAGACAATAAAATGGTCAAAGATGCAAAGCGTTAACGAGTTTTGGGTTCAGTTTTATCTTCAAGTGAAGACAAACATGATAAGCACTTGATCCATAAGCATGGGTAACAATATAGGGTCTGAAGCTAATTATGGAGAAAATTTTCCCTGTTTACTTTTCTCCTCTTTAGTTACATGTTGATTTTACTGTCAGGACAAGGTCACCCAACTGAAAGTTTCGTTCGTGAACACATGTTTGTGATAGGCACGTTTGATAAATTTTTGGGTAGATTTGGAGATGGTCAAGATCATTGAGACATCGAATTCATCTAATAACTTGACGTTATGCCAAACGATCTTGGTGAAATTCATCATCATTGAGCATGTCTTGTAATGAGATGCGAGAGAGATGGAATCTATATTTTGAGAGGTAAGACAACCTCGGTACTGTAGACCAGAGAAAAGGGCTGTGGTAGTAGTCGAAGTGCGAATACTAGTATGCGATAAGACCACAAGGTCAAAGGAATGTGTGTATGCCAATCCTTCCCATGGTATCATTGACTACCTTCACAAGAATTTTGTTCAAGGTTTTATTGGTTTATTCAGCTTGACCATTGGTTTGCGTGGTTAATAAGGATGATGAGAAACATGAGTTGGATGCCAAATAGCGTCACATAGTTTGCATAGGGTTTTGTTTTTGAATTACTTTTCCATTATCAACAATGAGGCGGTGAGGGACACCCAAACGAAAAAAATGATGCAATGGTTGATGAATTCACATATTTTCTCATCTTTTGTAGAAATGAGGGGAATCACCTCTACCTGTTTAGTGTAATATTTGGTAGTGGTTATGGTCCATTAGTGGCATTGTGAAGAATGTGGGTTGATCTCACTGACAAGATCTAAACCCCATTGAGAAAAATGCCAAAGATCTCGTGTAACCTGTAAGGCATGACTAGGTATGTGATGGAGATTATCATGTTGCTAGCATTTCACGCAACATTTAACATAATCGAAACAATCGTCGCGGTTTAGGGTTGGCCAATAATAGATCTAGGCATAGAATGTGTTTCATAACGATAGCTAAACCACGAAAGTGACCTCCACAAATTCCATTGCATGGACTTCCTTAATGGTGTAGGGAATTTCAGAACTTGTAAGGCATCGTAAGAGAATGCCATCGAATCCATGCTTATAAAGAAGACCACCTATGAGAACATAATATGAGACACTTTTAAGAAAGGCACGTTGTCCATTACGAGTGAGATCAGTGGGTAAAATGGAAAGTGAAAAGATAGTCTACATATTGCTTATACCAAAGGTCACGTGGGTTAAGGGAAACCATTTCTGATGGAGTAGACCTCATGAGGTAAATGAGAGGGTGATTTTAGCCTTTGTACTGGTGACAAATATTTTAGAGTCAGTGGGCAAAGCAGGGATCTGAGAAGCCAAGCAAGCCATGGTATCCACAAATTTATTGGTAGAATATGGGGTGGTTTGAAGTGCATAATGGTCAAAGGTGGTCAAAAGTATGTCTACGTGATGTTTATACTTTTTAAGTATCTCATTACAACACTGGTATATACCATTGACTTAGTTTATGACTAACTGAGAATCACCAAAGATATTGATTGTTTTAACATCTAAGGCATAGGCAACCTAGACACCCAATACGAGTGCTTCGAATTCAGAAACTATTGTTTACATAATCAAAATCAATTTTGAAAGAAAAAGGCATAGGTTCACCATCAAGAGGAATGAGGATAACACCAGCCCCACCCCCCACGCTGACACTTAGAGCCATCGAAGAAGAGCGTCATTTGGTAAGTAGGATTCATCCAGGGAAAGGGTAGCTATAGAATCATCTGGGAAATCAAAGTTAGATGGTTGATTCCTCAGAAATAGGTGCATCATCCAGTTGGTTAGTGATATCCTAGCCCTTAAATGAACTTCTAATGAATGAATTTGAGGTTGAGGTCGGCAAGAAGCATAAACCACCATGTGACATGGTGATGTTGATAGGGTTTGGCATACATGTAGTGTAATGGGTTAGTATTAGTAATGACGAAGGTTTTGTGATTGAGTAGGTAATGGCAGAGTTTTGTGGTGATGAAAAACTAAGGCCAAGTAGAGCTTTTTGCCATGGGTATATTTAGTTTTGTAGTACTAGAAGGATACATGGCTTATGTAATAAACTGCTTGTTGTTGGTGTTGTTCGTTGTGATGAGCGAGCATGACACCTAAATAATGGTTAGTGGTAGAAATATATAGGTAAAAGGGTTGTTCATACCGTAGGAGGAATGAGCACTCATGGTTGAAGGAGGTATTATTTTAAGGCTTTGAAGGATATATGACATTCATCATCCCATTTGAATGAAACACATTTCTTGAGAAGATGATGAAATGGTTGACAGTGGTCAGAAAAGCTACGAGATATAACTGACTGAATAGCAATGCAACTTTGCTTGTAGGCTTCAAAATTGATGGAGATTAGTGGGCGGAGGTATTTCTAGAATGGCCTTGACTTTAGCAAGATTGACTTCTATGCCACACAAAAAAATGATGAAATCCTAGGAGATTTTCTAGAAAACACCATTATGTCGCACTTCTTTAGTTGAAGATGCACACAATACTTGATGAGACAGTCAAATATGACCTTAAGGCATGGGTAAGATGTTTTGTTCGATGTTTAGATTTAGCTAGAAGATCATCTACGTAATATTCCAATATGCGATGTATGATGTCATGGAAGATATAATTCATGGCTCATTGATATGTAGCACCATCATTTTTAAGGCCAAAATGCATGACTCGATAGCAAAAAGTCCCCCAAGGGGTGATGAAGGCAATCTTATGTTGATCTTCTGGAGCTAGTAATATTTTATTGTAGCCTAAGAAACCATCTTTGAATGATAAAATTTCATGGACAGTGGTGAGATCAACTCAGTTGGTCAATATGCTTGGTAGGGGGAAATCATATTTGGGATAGGCGAGGTTGAGGTCATGAGAATTCTATGCAAATGCAGAGTCCCCCAATCACCTCTGTAACAGGAACGATGTTAGAAATCCATTGGGGATAGTCAATGGGTAGACATAAAGGAAACCTGAGAGAAGGTATTGAAGCTCTTCTTTGACCAAAAGAGAAATGTGAGGATGCATTTTCTGCATAGCTTTTTTTTGATGGGTTTGGCATTAGGGATGATTATGATATTATGGACCATGATTTTTGGGTCAATACCATGGGCATATCGGCATAGGACCAGGAACCAACATGTGTTGTTATGGTCCCAAAGGAAAGAGGTGAAGGCTTCCTGCTCAGTAGCATCTAAGGATTAGCCTGATTTTTAGGATGTGAGGGTCATCCTAAATGTTAATGTTGATTTCAATGGTCAATTTGTTCAACATGTGTTTGTGTCTCAGAGGGTAACAACCGATGAATATAAGAATATTCTACACTAAGGTAGGTGAGAATGGAATCATCATCCTAACATTGAACAACAGTTAATAGAAGGCGTATCATGTCATCGATCATGTTAGGATATAGGAATAGGAGAGAAGAGGGAGCTTTTCCATCGCATTGATAGGTCAGTGGTCCTAGCGAAATGGTGTTTATGAAAAAAAGTTAAGGAGGAATAGATTCTGGATCTATGGACTCCATGGGTGAAGATGGTAATGTGGGTGAATGAGATGGGGAAGATTTTTCCATCCTGGATGAGGTTGACAGTGAACCTTCTTAGAAGGTCGAGTGCATAAAAACCAATGCCACTATGGTCATTGTGTTTATGAGAGGTACAGGAAATGACTATATGGCATCCCTTCTTCATAAAATCTGAAGCCAAATCCTTTCCATGTGCACCAGTGGAGGAAAGTGTGAGAGACAGTGATGGTTAGTGAGGGAGTGTAGGCCAAATGAAAATAGTTAGGTTTGGGATGGAGGTTCGTGTTTATAGGTGGTCCATATCAAGTCCCCCATACAGTTAGATTAGTGTGAAGGTGGGGAGGGACCATAAGAAAAAATGTCACCAATGTAAGATGTCATAACTGGGGTGTTGGCATAAGTTCCCATACTCCTGTGGGGTGAGGAAGGTCTCGATATTATATAGGTGGTATTCCACCAGAGCGAGGTGTTGAAAAGACACCTTCTAAGGGATTAGTAGTCAGTATGTGGGTAGCAGGAATGGACAAATCACTAGATGATGGGGAAACATATGAGTTAACTGGTAGAGGGTGCAACGTGCAGTAGGGATATAACAAGGTTAGATGTAAGAAGAGGTAGTGGTAGTTTTTGGTGGATGGGCTTGTAGGCGAAAGGTGGAGTAGGGAATAGTGGCAGATGCCTTGACTAGTACAAGCACATCATTGGGTCAGTATAACATGTTATCAGGTCTTGAAAGGTGACGGGTCAGTAGGGATGGTGTAATTATGTCCCTCGTGTTCAAATTTGAGGCAGTGGTGTAAAATTCGAAGGGACACAACCCATGGCATGGATCCATGGTCAGCAAAGTAACAAGTTATACTGGAACTTTCCTTCTAGGACATAAAAAAGTTCTGGGATAGTGTGGGGACCTATGTAGACATGGAGAATGACGGTGCCTAGGGTAGAGGTAATGGCATCATTGAAGGAGTGCAAAATAACTGGGTTACCATGCATGTAATTAGATAGGTATTTACATTTGGTCATATGCATGGGAGGAGATGATGTTAATACTAGCACCACCATCAATCATAATGCATTCGTATGCATATATTATCAATAAAGACCAGGAGATGAAAATAGCAGGGTCAGTGGTCGTCGGTACTAGAAAGGAGTGATCTCTTCATTTGAAAAGCTGAGGGTGGCTACTTGGTGAGTATGTGGAGGTGTAGAGGAAGGTGATGACCTAGTGAGAGAGGCAACGTGGTGAGGGGTAATAATGGAGGCTACAGGTGTGGCGTCACTTGGTAAGAAATCAATAGATTGAAGGACCTCCATGAGGGTTTGATGATGTGACTCGTAGTTTTAGACGAGGTCATATAAGGACATTTTGAGGGGGGATTGGTGCAGTTGTTTTAGCATTGTGTGATGTGTGGCCCCATTGGAAATAGGCTAGGCAAGACCTCGAATGGTGACTTTAGGTATGGGTGCCAATGGTATGTTGGGTACAGGGTTGGTGGATGGGTCAGTTGCCTTTTCCTTGCTTTTGGCTTTCTGGGCATAGGTGGAAATTTGAACCATGTTAATATGAGGGGAGGTAGATGGAGAGGGTGTGTCATGGAAGGTATAACAACATGAGGGGAAAAATCCTAGTGGTGGATAAGAACCTTGTGAAATAAGTAGACAAAATTAACATTTGGGTGGTGTTTAGGCCAACTCTCTTATGCGGACCATGTTGATCTCAAATCTTGCGGGTGTATCAAAGAGTTGCGGGGGTGGAGATATTTGGTTGTTGAGTAGGTAATGGGAGAAGATCTTGGGATATTGGTGAAGGATCAATGAAGTCCTCATTAAGAAGATCTTCGTCATAAAAATTTTCTTCAGGAGGACATAATTTGACAACAGTGGTTTTTAAATCATTACAATTCTCTACATCGTGTCCTGACACACGATGGTCGGAAAAAAATTTAGTTTCTTCAAAACCTTTTGGTGTGGGTTTGAGCAGGTTGTAATTTCTAAGAGGTGGTAATGTGATGGCAATAGTTTCGAGGAGATTGGTTAAGATTTTGGCGTAAGATCCTACTAGTGGATCACAATGGGAGGTGAATGTGGGTTTGGGTACATGTATGGCTGATTGTGGAGGAAGAGGCTTTACATGAGGGGGAATGGGGTTGTCTAATAGTTTGGTGTGTGGAGCGGTATTCAGTCTTGGTTGCATTTTATTTGGCACAAGTATGGTAGAAGAGTTGGCGATGGAATATTGGGTTGGTTGAACTACCTTATTGGACAATAGCATATTTTTTTCTTTAGGTTACACCTTTTTTGGAAAAGATGACACGGGTGTATGATATGTAGAGGGAAAATTAGATGGTGGAAGAGGATGGGTTACCCACGGGGGTAACCAAAGAGTTGTTGAGGTGGGTGGTAGAGGTTGGTTAGAAGGTGTGAGTGAAAGAGAAGGAAGTATCATGGGTAGTGAAGAATTTATAGATGGTAGTGGTGATATGGGTGGTAAGAAAGTTACGGGTGACAGTGGAAGTTGTGTTGGTCGTTTGGGTATATTAGAGGTCCGTGATGAGGAGATGGGCTGTTGCATTCTTGGTTTGTCGGTGGAAGATGGTTACTTGGACAGGGTCAAGGGATGAGGCCCTAGGATGGATAGAAGAGGTGAAGGTGATAATGGCGTAGTAGGCAAGGTTGGTTTTATGAGGCCTAAGAGGTTGGATCTTCTTTTTAGGGGTCAGGGTAACTTTATTCTTAGTTTTGGAAGAAGTGGCTAAATATAATATGATGGGAGGGTGATTAAGGTTTGATGTTGGTATGACACCTAAGGTGGTGATGGGCTTAGGTAAGGGAGATGATATAGGCGTGGGTAGGTTTTTTGGTGTAGATGTATGTTGGTTTTTGGGCAGAGGTGTGTGTTGGGCTACTATTGATGATGTGGAAGGTGGTGCAATAGTCATGGTTGTGTTTGGTTTGGTTGCTTGAAACACTTTTGGATAGATAGTGGAGGTGTCAGTGAGTGACAACTACATTTGGGTTAAAACTGGAAGCAGAAGGTGTCCCTAAAGTAAGGATCGATCAACATAGTCTAGGCAATTAGCTAAGCATGAAAATGGCACTGCTGTAGGTAGGGTCAATGTGAATTGGGTAGCGATCCTCGTGGAATGTATTTGAGATATAGGGAAATGGCTAGCCTCAGAATCTGTGGGTAAGAGAGATAACAACAGATCAGCGGGATCTTGAAGGTTCAGTGGTGAATGATCATCTTAAGGAAACAATATTTCTATAAGATCCTCCATGGGTAGAGGAGAGGATGGACTAGATGAAGTGGAATCTCCTTGTGATGGTGTAGGTTATGGAAATGTACCTCCTATGAGTAGGAGAGGTTCCATTAACAACTAATAATAAATTTGAGGGGTCAAAGGAGGCATTCTAATTATAGGATCTTCCACAGGTGAAGGAGAAGATGAAGGGGGTTCCTCTGTGGGTGGAGGAGTAAATGAAATAGGTTCTTGTGTAGGTAGGGGGTTTCAGGATAATATTTCGTCTATGGAAGGAACATGAGGCAATTGGGAAGTAATTGGTATGTCATCAAAAATAGCATGGACCTCACAGACATTTCTATCATCATTTGAAGTGTCACCAACTTGGTTAGAATATGGGGTATTATTAGGGAATGGATTCTTGAAGATATGTAGGTTTTGGTTAACATGTGCATTTTTGCTATCTAAGACTAGATCTCTGTTGTCTAAAATTTCTTGGACGATATTCTTGAAGGTGATGTAGTTATTGTCACTATGACATTTGACATGATAATAGTTGCAAAAGTCATGTTCCTTATACCACGCAGGCATGGGGTGCTCAAGGTCAAAACCAGTGGTGATTTTATAGGTGGAAGGGTAATGGCACAAACTTTAACAAGATTTTGCAAAACAAAAGCATAAGATTATCCTATTGAAGTGTACTTTTGTTGTTCTCATCTAAAATGGAAATCTTGGACGAGAGAAAGATTAGAAGGAGGTTTGGCTGGGTTTGATTGATGAGGGGGGCCAGCCTTGAGAACTATGGCATTGGCAGATCCCTTGGATTTTAAATAGTTGTTTTGGGCTTTTTAAGATGAAGAAGCATCATTTTATTTAAACGTGATGTTCATGTTATGAAGTTGAATTTTCTTCTCTTTGATAGAATGAATTTCCAATTTCTGTGCCATGGTGAATGCTTTTTCAAAAGTGTGAAAGGTTTGAACCTGTAGGGTTGGTGAGATGTGTCTAGCATAAGCCTGAGTAAATAAATCTATGAGTTTAGTTTGAGTTAATTGAAATGTGAGTTGGTTAATTAGGCTGCGCTAGCAAGTGATAAAGTCAACAATAGACTCATCATCGTACTATCATGTGGAATAAAGATCAGTCATGGTGACCTTATTAACAATGTTGATTGAGAAGTTTTCTAAGTAGTCTTGGGCTACCTAGTTAAATGATTAAGATGGAGTGTCTTGGTAGCCCAATGTTCCAGTCTAATGCAGGTCCTATCAAGGGCATCAGGAAGTTCCGTAGGAGTAAAGCATCATCTTGGGCGATCAAGTAACATCCATGTTTGAAAGATCACAAATGTTGCTCCGGGTCTTCTTTACTATTGAAACAGTTGAATTTTGGCATTTCCCAATACATGGGGTATGAGAGAATAGGGATGGATGGATGAATGGGCTCATTATAGATTTCATCATAGATGAGAGAACTGTGTGAGCTAGAAACCAATGCTTCTAGTGTCTGCATCCTTTCCATCATCGATTTGAGGAGGTCATTGGTAGGTTGTGATGGAAGGGCACCTCCTGTGGCATAAGGGGGCGGGGTATTGAACCTATGATGTGAGTGGCATTCCATTGTATGGTGATGTTGAATATGGAGGTTACAAATAGGGAACCAACATAGAGGTCACATATCCAGAACTGGGTGACAGATGAGATAGGGGGTGGTTGATAATATGTGTATGTAGGTGGGATGGTCATAGAGACTCTAGTAGCAATTGGGAGTAGTGTTTGCGGGATGGAGAGGAAAATATTCAGGAATGAAGTAGGGCTCAATGACACCATGTTTGGTTTTGTTTCGATTGGTATCTATGAGACAATGGGCACATATGAGGTTATGGTTTAGGTGGTCGATGAGGGGACAATAGATACTACAGGTGTTATTGATACTGCAAACGTAGTGGTCATAGCAGGTATGGGTCCTAGTTGTGAAACTTATAGGGATAAGGAAGGTGAAGGTAATGTTGCATTAGTAGGGGCTGATGTAGAGGTGAGAATAAGGGCGGGAGAGATGGATACATGCATGCCATATATAAATTGACCTAAGGAGTCCTAGGTGGAAGAGTGGGAAAGGTAGAATTGTAAGGCCATGGGATTCTGATCAAGGAGTCGTGCAAATTATTCGTCACCTACGGAAATGGTGGTAGGTAGGGTTAGATCCATGCATGATAGGATAGAGGGTGGTGAAGGACTAGACGGGAGTGGTTGATAACTCGCATGAAATATAAGAGTGTTAGCTTGATTGTGAGTCAACACCATGTGAATGGATGCATATCAGGTGATGTCATATCCTGTAAATGACATAGAGAGCAGTACGAATGAATAAAACAAGTGTTTATAGCTGGATTTGGGTAATGTATCAGTTGAGATTCAACACAGGGTAACTGAAAATGGTTAAGGGTGACTGATACTGGTTCAGGGTTAACCGATGTTGCTTATTGTGAGACATGAAAAGTTTTACCAAATGGAGCAAAGACTATTCACAGTTAAATGAACAAGTTATATGATGATTGTTTATCAAAGCCTAGAGAGTAAAGAGACTCCACAGGAAATCTGACAGTGAAGAAAATGAAATAAGTGTTCTTTATGCAATTTAACCCAAAAGAACAGAAAACTTATGCCGGTTAATCAAAACCGATACCAGTAAGAGGTAACCGATGCCAGTTATTGGGAAAATTGGAAAATATATAAAAATATATTATTGTGAATTTTAGTGAGATAAATAATCTACCCAGAGGTCTGGAGATGATGAAATGAATTCCTGACACACTCAGAAGAAGTCAGAATACTCTAACTGTGATTGTGTAGTGTGTAAGGCAACTGGATGGGGAAAATGGAGAAGCGTATCCTCACACCTCAAAATACACATCAATAAAACATTAAAAACACGTACCTAACAAGTGATTTTTAATGTGTTGAGGTTATGCTATTTATAAGACTGACTCATGAATTTAGAATAAATTTTTTCGTGAGGAAAGCTTCCTACGAAGGAGGATATCTAAAAGGAGAGGTTTCAAGTTATGTTATGGTGAGGGCGGGCCATCCTTTGAGATAATAACTTGACAGAGGTAACGAGTTGGGGAGTACCTACCAATATGATCTTGTGATCATGGATAGGTGTTCATAGGTAAGATGTTTAATAAAGATGTGTATATTTCAATTTTGTGCAATTTTGTAAGACTGAGAGAGAGAGAGAATGTTCTTTCTATGATTCTTTTTATCAAACATCAGCTGGGCATGACTTCCAACATATAGGTTGACCTCATTTTAATGTGAGCTAAATGCAACAAATCAGAATGTAATGTAACCAATTTTAAGCTTAAATAAAAAATATTACGTTTGGTGAAGCAAATGATGAAAAAGAGAGGGTATTCTCTTTCACTAAATGCAGAAAACAAGAAAGAAGAATTATTATTTTTTTAGTGCACCAAGAGAAATGTTTCTTTTAGAGCACTTAGAAAGAAGAGAGGATTACTAGGGAAGAAAATTACTATGTAATCCTTTTAAAGGGAAAAAAACACACAAATTTCTCCTAAATATGAAGAAAATGTAATAGAACCTCTGATGGGTCCCATCGGGCGTGCCAAAATGTTTCACTATTTTCTTTACTTTATTGAGACAAAATAGATAAGGGTATGGGCTAAGGAGGAATACTTGTTATTCTTGATCAGTTAATGGTTGTTTTAGTGCATTTTGAATTCTCAATCCAATGCCAATTGTGATAGTTTCCTTTTGGCTAGGAGGAATTACCTAAAATAGAAAACAAGACCACAAAAGAATAGTTAAATAATATATGACATTGGATTGTCTAGCATATGCTAGATCTGGGAAGTGTGATACTCCCTAGATGGTTGTCAATCAATTGTTCAAAACAAATTAATGCGAGAAATAAACAAATTCCTACTCTATTTTATATGATTTAGGTATCTCATTTAATTGTAATAAGAAAATCTAATATAGCAGGCTAGGCTATAGTCAAATTTGAATGGTTAGTAGATGTAAAGGTACTGGAACTAGTTGGTATTAGGTTCTAGGTTGTTTAGGTTATTTGGTCAAAGGTTGTTTGGTTCTGTTATTGGAATAGGGTATGAAACAAATAGACTAATGTCGGTTGGGTATAACCGACGATGGTTTTAGGGAGACCAACAATGGTTATGGGTAACCAGCTTTGGTATAGTAGGGTGATAGTAGTTCAATGAAGATCTTATTGTAGAGTATGGGTGAGGTTAGATGGAGCTAAAGAAGGGGATGGCAAGGTTTTTGGAAATGCCGAGAACACTCAAAGAGGTGGAAGGGCCAGGATAGGTGATCTGATAAAAGGGTGGGTGATTTTTTTGAGTTTTCCAGAAAGAAGGCTATGGAGGAATGGGAATGTTAAAGGAAGAATTATAATAGAAATGATAACAACTCTATGGACAGATTAAGAATGGAAATTATTAATGATAAAAACACTTACCAATTTTGTAAGTCCAATGGTTAGGTGATGGTAATGATCGATTGGTGGAATGGATCTTGGTGCAATAGTGATGCTTCTCAGAATGTTACCGTGAGTGCAAAATACTTTTGGATCTATCCTGATGCTGGCTATGGATGTCTGGGTGTGTGAAAAGACTCTAGATTTTGCTTGCATGCAGATCTCTTCTCATCCTCTTATTCTCAAAATCTGTTAACCCAAAAACAATGTTGCTAAGGTGAATAAATGGTAACCGACGGCAGTTCCAAGTTGACCGGTGTCAGTTTAGGATGACCGACATTGGTTAAGGTGGGATTCCCTAGGTTTACTAAAATTTTCAGATCTCACCTCTTTTAGTTTAGGTTCGTTCCTTTCTTCCTAGATGTATAACATAAATTACATTTTAATGGGTGGGAAGGTGCTTAGAGGGATAGTAGGCATTGATTTTTAGGGTTAAACTAAGTCTTAGTTTGTTATAGAAACATGCCAAGAATAGGTCTAAGGTGAGGAGGCTAGGTGAGGTGGAAATTAGCTTAATTAGAATAATTAAGTAATGTATATTGGGAGGGTGGGTATTAATTTAATTAAGTTAATTAAACTAATATTAATGTGGGGTGAAAGGGGCAATGGTTAGGTGAATATGTTTGAATTGGTTATTCGACAAGAGGCCAAGGGGAGTGTGACCAAGTTTTGGTGTCTACAACAGCATCGACAAAATTTAATTATTATACCTCAACCATTCT
This sequence comes from Taxus chinensis, assembly GCA_019776745.2. Taxonomy (NCBI): domain Eukaryota; kingdom Viridiplantae; phylum Streptophyta; class Pinopsida; order Cupressales; family Taxaceae; genus Taxus; species Taxus chinensis. The sequence goes on along the minus strand of CM034147.1, from coordinate 646,969,623 downwards.
TAGACTGTTTAAGTTCCTGTTATCCAAAATGTGCCCCAGATCATTTTTTGTGGCTAACTCCTTGTGTTCTTGCCTCTCTTGTGCCTCAGTCCACATTTTTTGATTTTAAGGCACTCAAGGATTTTTGGAAATGGCACCATCAGATAGAGCTCTCTCTCAGCTTTCCAGAAAGGTAAAGTTTGCCTCCTAACTCCTTATATTTTTCAAGTTATGGCTCGGCGGAGTTTTTGTGGAAAATTTTCCCATTTGAGGCCCGCAGCCAATAGGAAGTTGCCACGTGGCATCCGACCAGCGGAGCGTGGGGAATTTTTGAAAAATTTCCAAAGACAAAAAAGAGGTAAAATTTGAAATTTTTTCCCGCCGATCCGTTTTTGGGCCGTTTTTGCCCTAAATATTCAAACGATCATATCTTTTGATCCAGAGCTCAGATTTTCACGTTCTTTATATCATTGGAAAGATGTTAAAATTATCTACATGATTACATGGTAAATTTCTAATTTTGGTTCAGTTTGGAGAGAGAAAAATTCAAAAATGGTTCTGGTACGTGTCCATGGCCATAAATGACATTTCAACAACCAAATTTAATACAGAATGGGTCACATTCTTCTCCAATATGGTCAAAAATGATAGGGTATGGGTTTGTAAGGTCCTCCATGTGTGTTTTAATGCATTTTCCATCAATGAGGAATGGGCTCCCATGTTTTTTATGTTTTCTCTCTCATGGGCTCGACCCATGCATTGTAAAAGCCAGATTTGGCTCATTTCTTGATGGTTGAACACTTTTTGGCATTGAAAACTTCTTCTTTCAGCTCCAACAAGTGATAGTTGTAAGAATCAGACCTTTTTCATAGTTTGTAACAGGTTTATACCTCTTTGATGGTGGAATGCAAGAGATTTTTTCATGAAATTGACAGTGCAAACTCTGTGAATGCTTTCAGTCCTATGTTTGTATTGTTTTACTTCATTTCAAGACCTCTAATTACATCTATCAGATTGTGTATGTTTTCCCTTGTTGCATTTCATGAATTTGTGTCTATTTATATGGCAAGAAATGTTTCACCACTCCTTTTGGTGCATCACCATCTTTAGTTTAGTTTCATTTTTGCATTTTTATCCCTATCTCCTTGCAATTTAGAGTAGGATTAGGATCTGAACCTCTATAGTTGTGTAAAATATAGATCTAAATCAGAGGAGTTTGAGGAACCAATGTCTAATCTGGATATTCCTCTCTCAATTTCACACGTCCCACACTTGGAGAGAGGTTTCCATGTTGTGTAATCACACTAGATGCCTAAAACATCAATTCAGAACCTTGATTTGCATCCAGGGGTGCTGCTAATTTGCAACAATAGTTTTGGCACACCCGGTGGGACCTTAGAGGTCTCATTTTTATCGTAGCAAAGTTGATGTGCATTTGCTGCAATTTTCTTGCTTGAAAAGAGCTATAATTTGCATATCTGGTGACTCCAAGGAGAAGAATCAACTGGTTTTAGCAGTGCAGGCCTGAAAACTCACGAGAAGAATCACTACAAGGTCAAGAGTTGGAGAAGAAGAAGTGTTGTTTGAATACCTGTAGTTATCTCCAAGAGTAAGGCAAAGTGGGAGGAGAATCCAAAGGTCTCCATCTCCACCAAATAGAACTCTCTCAACTCCTCCACCTGGTAGGCCTTTCATTCAATCAACAAGGGTTCTAAGGCCAATTAGAATGGCACAAAACAACCCCTATGTCAATTTCACTGGTAGTAGCCCACTTTCTCTCAATGCACAACATCCAATTCCAATTGCAGCCTTGAAGAACATTCCATACTTCACTGGAGAGAATCAGACTAGTCCAGGTGATCATGTTAAAGACATTACCAACCTTTGTGCAATTCATGAAATCAATGAGATGAAAGTGGCTGTCAAGTTACCGACATCTTCATTCAAGGGGAAATCATTGCAATGGTTTAGAAGCCTTGGAGATGGTTCAATCACAAATTGGAATCAGCTGTGTATAGCACTTCATGAGCAATTTGGAGAGAAGGGAGACAACTTGTCTCTTTTGGAGCAGCTGACAACCATCAAGAGAGCTCCCAATGAGAAGTTGACTGATTTCAACTTCAGATTTCAAAAGACTTGGGAGAGAATTCCAGTGGCAGTCAAGCCAATAGCAGAAGGTGCTTTTCTCTACTATCTCAAAGCTCTAAATTCTGATATTTCTATGTTGATTCAGTCCACGGGAGGCATAACTATCCCTATGGCTTATAGCATTGCCATTAGGGCTGAAAATTGTTTGATCCAAGCTGGAAAACTTGCCCCTAGACCTCCCATGCCATTATTTCGAAGTTTAGAGATTCCAAACACCAATCAAGCACCTAATTTGACTCCTTCTCCCACTCCCAGAAATCAGAGTTCAAATGAAGCTTCTACTTCATCTCCAAGTGCCCTAAATGAGCTTCAAGAAGTCATGAAGTAACTACAAAACCTAGGCAATGAGCTGGTTACTCTCAAGAGGCAACAAGCCCAAGGTTTTATACCTTCTTACCAGCCCCAAGCTCAACCTAACAGGAAGCCATACCAACCACAAAGACCACCTAATCTAGCTGCAAATATGAATCAAACAAGGCCTCCTACCAATAGACCATTTCAGCCCTACAATCCAAATGCCATATCTACCTCTAAGGCATTGGTGCTAACACAAAACAACATTGCTCAGGAGTATGACTGGTGTTTTCCATGCAATGAACCTCATAACCAATCCATGTGCTTCAATGGTGCTTTGAATCAAACATTAATGGTGACAACTACTAGTGTGGAGGGTGAGGGAAGTCAAGGAAACAACCAACAACAAGAAACATTCCAACAGCAATCAGCCCCAAATGACACCACGTTGGTAAATTGGCAAGCAGAGGATTTTTGTGGCATGAATCAGGCAATTTCCCAAGGTGTTGTAGCCAACACAAGGTCAAAAAGAAGGAATTTGGGTGAAGAACAGCCATTGGCTCCAACCAATCCATGACCTTCTATGGTTCCACAAGTGGTTGGCAAACAAAATCCAGTTGTAAATGCACAAGGGTAGCCAAGAACACTCCTAGGCCAACTCAAATACCACTTGTTGTTGCTCACGTGCAAGGAGTGAATGTGCAAACAAAGGGATAGCAAATAGGTCCTTCATCACCATTCAGTATCATCGATCAGATGAAGAAGACAAATGTCAACATATCAATGTGGGAATCCCTATCTATCCTAGGCCAAAGAGATTTGCTACAAGCTGCCATGAAGGACTGGCCAACTTCGAATCAGCAAGTTCAGATGCAAGAGAAAGTGCTCAAAAATGCTGCCCATCCTGAGGGGAATCATGGAGGACAGCAAGGTAAAATTTTGAAGCCCCCTCCTTTCTATGTTTCATTAATCATTGGAAATCAGCTAGTGCACAATTGCATGATAGACTCTAGTGCAAGTAGCTCAGTGATGCCTAAACAAATAGCTGATCAGCTAGGGCTCCAGTATGAAACAATATCCAAAGGGGTAGTGCAGCTAGATGGGATAGCAGTAGCAATAGTTGGAGTGATTAAAAACTTGAGTCTTACCCTGCATGCATGTCTAAATGTTGTTGTTTTACAAGATGTATCAGTAATAGACCTTCTACCACTCTTTGCCCTTTGCTTGTCAAGGGACTTCACAGCCAAGATTGGAGGATATTTTTCTGCTGATTGGTCACACATGCTGTTCAGAATGAGGTATGGAACCAAAGCTACAGTCAGGTCTGAACCTATTGCAAATTTCCACATTGAGCCTTACACTCCAAGTCAAACTAATGCCAATTGCTCAGCATTTGATCAAGAAGATCACCCAAGCACTGATGAAGCTGACACCAAGGTTGGGAGCATCCTGGATCTAAATCTTGATGAATGGGAAAACAAAGTACATGCTTTTGATCCTTATCAAGAAGTAGAAGAATCTGAGCTAGGGGTCTATTATATACATGAATAAAATCAGCCTATTCCTAACATCACCAAGCCAAACCACAAGGATGACAATGAGGTATGGCAGATGTTTTTTGATGGATCAAGAAGTAGACAAGCTGCAGGAGGTGGAGCCATGCTTGTTTTACCTCAATGAGTAAGGTACTATTCAGCTTTTATATTTCAATTTGCATGCTCCAATAACACTGTTGAATATGAAGCCTTAGTGCAAGGGATGCATTGGGCAATCAAGAAGAAAATAAAGAACTTGCAAGTCTTTGGTGATAGTGAATTGATTGTAAATCAGGTTAAGGGATAACATGCTGCCAAGAATGATCTACTCAGGTGCTACAAGAACAAGGTGTGGGACCTCATGGAAGATTTTGAGGGTTTTGGCATCAAATCCATTCCTAGGAAAGAGAATCAAGCTGCTGACAGGCTTGCAGTAGTAGGGGCAGCCTTTGACATTGTGGAAAGCATTCAAAAAGACAAGGTACAACCAAACATCCATGTGATTGTGAGGCCTTCAGTGCTGGATAACAATTTCAGTTGGCAAGTATTTGAGAATGACCAGCAAATCATCAATTTCTTGCAAGAAGAAGCTGAGTTCTCAGCTAAGAATCAAGAAAAACTAGAACAGCAGTATGGTGACCAAGTAGTATAGCTGAGAACTAACAAGTTGCCTAAGGGACCTATCACTTTGGAGTCCATTTTTAATCCCAATGATCAGTTTAGGAAAGAGAAAGAAAACATTCAGGTCAAGAGAGAAGATTCAGTATCCATCTTGGTGGAAGAGAACAAACCATTGCAAATTGGAAAGATGACAACTGAGCAAGAAAGGTATGAGTTCATATAGATGTGTCAAGAGTTCACTGATGTGTTTTCTTGGAGCTATGAAGATTTGAAAGGTTTCAATCCCAACTTAGCTCAACATACCATTGATTTGGATCCAAATACTAAGCCTGTCAGGCAGAAACAAAGACAAGTCAATCCACACATGGAGCCTCTCATGAGGAAAGAATTAGACAAGCTGATTGAGTCAAGAATCATATTCCCAATCAAGCATTCTAGTTGGGTTGCCAACTTGGTTCCAGTCAGAAAGAAGAGTGGAGAGATCAGATTGTGTGTTGATTTCAGAGACTTAAATAGAGCATCTCTCAAGGACCATTACCCACTCCCTTCCATGGAGAAAATCTTGCAAGTTGTGGCTAGCTCCGAGAGGTTTTCACTACTTGATGGCTACTCTGGCTACAATCAGATTATGGTGAAGGAGGAAGACCAGTTCAACACAGCCTTCACAACCAAATGGGGAACTTTTACATACAGGAAAATACCATTTGGGTTGTCCAACGCTGGTGCTACCTTCCAAAGGGCAATGGACATGGCGTTCAAAGGTTTGATTAACAACGTGGTGTTGATTTACCTTGATGATATCACTATTTTTTCCAAAAATGTAGCAGACCACCTCTCTCATTTGAGACAAGTTTACACGAGGTGCAGGAGATTTGGAGTGTCTTTAAATCTTAGAAAGTGTATCTTTCTTGCACATGAAGGAAAGCTCCTTGGCCATACTGTCTCCAAAGAAGGATTAGCCATTGATCCAGAGAGGGTTGAAGCCATAAGAGCACTACCATTTCCAAGCCACAAGAAAGCCCTTCAGAGTTTCTTGGGGAGGATAAACTTTGTTCGGAGGTTTGTCCCAAATTTTGCAGCCCTTGTCAAGCCCATCACCAAAATGTTAAAGAAGAGCATGGCTTTCAAGTGGATAGTAGAAGGTAAGGAGAGTTTTGAAGCAATCAAAGAAGCCATTTCTCAAGCACCAACTCTCATCAACCCGGACTTCTCCAAGGATTTCATCCTCTATGCATTTGGAGGTAATGGCACTATTTCTGCCATTTTGGTACAGCAGAACAAGGATAATGATGAGCAGCCAATTGCCTTCTTCAGCCAAAGCCTAGATGACTATGAGGTGAAGTAATCTTTTATTGAGAAGCATGTGCTAGTAGTAATCAGAAGCTTGAAGAAATTCAAGCATTTAGTCTCGAACAACAAGGTCCAATTTCTGGTCTCACATGCTGGGGTTAAGGACTTCCTCCTCAACAGAGATTTGAACGAGAAAAGGGTAGGTTGGATCACCTGTGTCATGGATTATGACATTGAGATTAAGATCACCAAGCTGGTAAGAGGGAAAGGATTGTGTGAGCAGCTGGTCTTGGGGAAGAAAAAAGAAGTATGCAATGAAGAAGAGGCTATTTTGACAGTCCAGGACAGCCATGAGCCAAGTGGCAATCAAGAAGAAGATAATGCTGCCCCCACTCCTTGCTGGACCCAAGGTATTATACACTTCCTAAGCACAGGCCTATGCCCCCCAGAGATGAACAAGACCCAAAGAAGACACTTCAGATTGCAGGCTGTCCCATATGCCATTGTTGATGGAGTTTTGTTCAAGAAATATGTGAATGGAGTGCTGCTGAGATGCATTAGCACAAATCAGATTCATAGGGTGTTGGAAGAGTTCCATAGTGGACCAGCTAGTGGTCATTTTTCACCAAGAGTGACAGCTCTAAAAATCATTAAGGCTGGTTATTATTGGCCTAAAAAATTTAGTGATTGCTATGCATGGATTAAGAGGTGTAAGAATTGTGCATTCTTCATAGGAAAAGAGAGACTTGCTTCCCTTCCATTGCATCCAATGTTAGTTGACCAGCCATTCATGCAATGGGGTTTGGACTTCATTGGAGTCATTAATCCCAATTCAAGTCAAGGGCACAAATGGATTTTGATAGCCATGGACTAGTTCACCAAATGGACTAAAGCAGTAGCACTCAAAGAAGCAAATGAGTCTAGCATCTTAGACTTTTATGTGGGGATAGCGACCATATTTGGTATACCTGCTACAATAATCTCAGATAATGCATTGGCATTCATTGGATCCAAGGTGACTGAGTGGGCTGTCAAGAACGGGATCTACCTAAGCACTTCATCAAACTATTACCCTCAAGGTAATGGCCAGGCCGAGTCTACAAACAAGAACTTGTTGAAGATCATTAGGAGGACTCTTGATGAGAATCAGAGGTCTTGGCATACCAAACTGAAATCAGCCTTATGGACTGATAGGATAACTCCCAAGAGATCCATAGGTAACTCTCCATTCAAACTTGTCTATGGAAGAGAGGTAATCTTTCCCATGTCACTTGAGTTGCCAACATTGGAACTCATGAAGCAATTAGAGTTGTTATAGTTTGAGCCCATGGAGGTGAGATATGCAGAGTTGATGGAGCTGCAGGAGGTCAGAAATCAGGCATCCCAAGCAATGGAAAAGGATCAAGCTTTGATAAAAAAGACCTTTGATAGGAAGGCCAAGGATAGATCTTTTCAGGTTGGAGATCTAGTGTTGAAATGGGATGTGGATAGAGCAAAACCGGGAAGGCATTCAAAATTTTATGCCATTTGGAGTGGCCCATACATGGTCACGAAGTGTAAGAACAACAATGCTTTCCAATTGACCTCATTAGATGGTGAAGAACTGCAGATTCCAGTCAATGGAATCTATCTCAAGCATTGCTTCTAGAGGGAAATTTACCAACTTGTAAATATTAGATTAGATTTTCATTCCTCCAAGTGCTTTGCACATTGTTTTGCTGTAGGTTAGTTTTGCTTTCCCTAAGTGCTTTGGCACAGCTTGCTGTCCCTGGAGATGTTTTGCAGTCCTTGTTTCCATCATGTGATATTCCATCTTCCTCCTTGCACATTCTAAGTCAGTTGGGGTTCTAAATAGAATATTTGACGGCTCTATGCCCAATGGACTACTTCAAGCTATTGGTACTTTCATCTAGCAGGAAGATGACCCCTCTGAGTCGTCAAAATTGTTATCCAAAATGTGCCCCAGCTCATTTTTTGTGGCTAACTCCTTGTGTTCTTGCCTCTCTTTTTCCTCATTCCACATTTTTTGATTTTAAGGCACTCAAGGATTTCTAGAAATGGCACCATCAGATAGAACTCTCTCTCAGCTTTCCAGAAAGGTAAAGTTTGCCTCCTAACTCCTTATATTTTTCAAGTTATGGCTCGGCGGAGTTTTTGTGGAAAATTTTCCCATTTGAGGCCCGTAGCCAATAGGAAGCTACCACGTGGCATCCAACCAGTGGAGCGTAGGGAATTTTTGAAAAAAATTCCAAAGACAAAAAAGAGGTAAAATTTGAAATTTTTTCCCGCTGATCCGTTTTTGGGCCGTTTTTGCCCTAAATCTTCAAACGATCATATCTTTTGATCCAGAGCTCAGATTTTCACGTTCTTTATATCATTCGAAATTTGTTAAAATTATCTACATGATTCCATGGTCAATTTCTAATTTTAGTTCAGTTTGGAGAGATAAAATTCAAAAACAGTTCTGGTACATGTCCATGGCCAGAAATGACATTTCAACAACCAAATTTAATACAGAATGGGTCACATTCTTCTCCAATATGGTCAAAAATGACAGGATATGGGTTTGTAAGGTCCTCCATGCTGTTTTAATGCATTTTCCATCAATGAGGAATGGGCTCCCACATTTTTTACATTTTCTCTCTCCTGGGCTCGACCCATGCATTGTAAAAGCCAGATTTGGCTCATTTCTTGATGGTTGAACACTTTTTGGCATTGAAAACTTCTTCTTTCACCTCCAGCAAGTGATAGTTGTAAGAATCAGACCTTTTTCACAGTTTGTAATAGGTTTATACCTCTTTGATGGTGGAATGCAAGATATTTTTTCATGAAATTAATAGTGTAAACTCTGTGAATGCTTTCAGTCCTCTGTTTGTATTGTTTTACTTCATTTCAAGACCTCTAATTACATCTATCAGCTTGTGTATGTTTTTCCTTGTTGCATTTCATGAATTTGTGTCTATTTATATGGGAAGAAATGTTTCACCACTCCTTTTGGTGCATCACCATCTTTAGTTTAGTTTCATTTTTACATTTTTATCCCTGTCTCCTTGCAATTTAGAGTGGGATTAGGATTTGAACCTCTGTAGTTGTGCAAAATATAGATCTAAATCAAAGGAGTTTGAGGAACCAGCCTCTAATCTGGAGATTCCTCTCTCATTTTCACAAGTCCCACACTTGGAGAGAGGTTTCCATGTTGTCCAATCACACTGGATGCCTAGAACATCAATTCAGAACCTTGATTTGCAAGGGGTGCTGCTGATTTGCAACAATAGTTCCATAATAGGTTCCATTGTGATAGGATTCATTGAGATGAATTCTAATTGATAAATTTTCATATTTATCTTCCATTTGTTTTAAACCTATCAAGGTATTGGTCAAGAGTAAGTGCACCTTCCTCTTTCTTGTTATGATTTAGGCTTCATTGTACCCTTTTACATTATACAAGTATTCATAATTAATTCAGACTTTCATTAAAATCTTTTTAATAAACCATAGTGACTTAGATAAAAGAACATTTATGTATGCCAACTTAATAAGATGCATTTCCACAAGGGGATATGACATCTAATTCCCTTCCATCTAACTGATTTATTTCAAACTAATAAGGATTCCATAAAAATAATATTATGAGGAAATAAAGATAAGATTGTGAATTTCCTTTACAGAATACACAAGGAGAATAACACATAATGTACAAGTAACTATTGTTGCAAATCAGTAGCACCCCCTGGATGTTGATCAGGCTTCTAATTTGATCATTCTAAGCATCCAGTGTGATTGCACAACATTGAATCCTCTTCCCAAGTGTGGGACTTGCAAAAATGGAAGAGGAATCTCCAGATTAGAGGCTGGTTCCTCAACTCATCTGATTAGCTATTTCACTTGCACAATTGTAGAGGTTTAAAATCCTAAATCTACTCTAAATTCCAAAGGGACAAGGATAGAAAATACAAAAAAAGAAAGAACTAATGCTAATAGGTGATGCACCAAAGGAGTTGTAAACACCTGATGCTGCATGAAATACACAATCCACAAGGAAACACAGCACAAAGCATGCACAAATGCTTAAAATGTAATGAAAGATCAAGAAAGCAAAGATAGATATATGAAAGGATTGAAGGATTTTAATCACAGAACATATATCAACATCTCAGATCCAATACAGTACATTACAGTAATCTAGAGGCAAGAAAAGGTGTTGCATTACATGAAAAGGTAAAATTTCTTCACAAATTATGCCAAGGAGGAAGAAAAAGGAAGTTGTAGAGCTGAAAAAGTGTCTCTCCTTGCAAAATGAACTCATTCTGGCTTTTACAGTGCAAACCACGACCCCAGGAGAGAGAAACATGGGAAAACATGCAAGGGGTTTAACCATTGACCAAAATGCCATAAAAAAAGCATGGGCACCCTGACAGACCCATTCCCTAACATTTTTAACCATGCTGGGAGAGAATGCGAGCCATTCTTCATTAAAAATGGTGGTTGAAACGTCATTTCTATCCATGACCACGTGCCAAAGGAATTTCTTGATTTTCTCTCTCCAAACTCCACCAAAATGCAAAAATAACCCTAGAAGCTTGTAGAGAATTTCACCAGATATCAATTGATATAAAGAACGCGAAAAATCAAGCTCTGGATCGAAAGATATGGTGATTTGAAGTTTTAGGGAAAAACAGGGCCAAATCGGGTCGGTGGGAAAAAATTTGAATTTTTGCACCTTTTTGGTCATTTGGAAAATTTTCCAAAATTTTCCTGCGCTCCGCCACTCTAGGTGCCACATGGTGGCATCTCATTGGCCACGGGCCTTTCAGGGGAAAGTTTTTCCAAAAAACTTCGCCGAGCCATAACTTCAAAAATACATGGAGTTAGGAGGAAAACTTTACCTTTCTGGAAAGCTGAGAAAGATCTCTATCCAATGGTGCCATTTCTAGAAGATTTTGAGTGCTTGAAAAGCAAAATTTTGTGACTGAGGCACAAGAGAGGGAAGAATGAGAGGAGTTAGCCATAAAATGAGTAGGGGGCACATTTTGGAGAACAATTTTGGTGACTCAGAGGGGTCATCTACCTGCTAGATGAAGTTACCAGTTTCCTTTTAGCAATCCATTGGGTATGGAGTCATAAGAAATAACCTGAAACCAACCTGATATCTTGAAAAATTCCCTCTAATCCACTTGAAACCCATTGAACTTAGATTTGTTCTCACCAAAATGCCACTTAAAACAACTGTGCAAGAGCAAAACCAGCAGTACCAAAACTATTTACAAAACTGAAAATCATACATGCTCTAAATGGAACATGCAGAGTGTGCACAAGCACTTCTTTTACTGAAGGAAAACCTACCTATTCTATTCTAACTAGAAGCAAAGGTAAGCTAAACAAACCCTGCAACTGGTTGTGCAAAATAACTTCCTTTCTTCAAAATTGGCAACCATGCAATTGATTTGGCATTGAACATGGCTGATTGGATGAATGGAAAATCAACAAGAAGTTGGTCTTCCACCCAAATCATCAAGGTATCAGGTGAAGGAAAATTCAATACCTCTTTTAGTTGTTCTGCATTTGGATTGGAGAGGTATGACAACTGATCCTTGGTTCTTTATAGCTCATCCTCATGCTTAGGAGCAAGCATGACTGGTTGTGACTTCTCCTTTGGTTCCAATGAAGCCAGATACCTGATTGGGCAAGGTATGGTCCTTTGAGTATACCCATTGCCCTGATTTTCAACTCCAAGAATGGAGTTCTCTTGTAAACCCTTTTGAATGGATGGTGCAGAAGCAAAGGTAAAACATTTTTGCCCTTTCTCTTCCTCCAATGAAGGACATGAAAGATTAAAATATTCCAATCTTGGTTCCAAAGAGCTGCTATAAGATGTAGGCTGCTACAAATGGGTGCTCTCCTTCATGACAGTAGGCTTAGGTGTTTGGAACGTGGATGATGAAAGAGAGAATGGTAGGAACTCAACCGGTTCTTCTTCATCAAAACAGTCCTCCAAATCTAACAAATAAACTACCTCATTGTTGTCCTGCTGCAAATGTTCAACTTCCTCCATGGTATCCTTTTGATTTGTAACTTGATCATCATGGTTTTTTTCATCCTCCAACATTGATTTTGAGAGATCAAACTCTTCTTTAGCACTAGAACTCGAGAGAGATGAAGTAGAAAGAAGAATTGAAGGTTCGCTTGTAGCCTTCTTTGCGATCAAATCCCTTGGATCTGTAATTTTCTCCTCCACAAATAGAATGTGATCCTCTTCTTTTGGATTTGGAGCAGCTTCTCCCTCTTCTACTACTTGAAGACAATCTTGTTGTTGATAGAACTATTCCTCTAGCATGAAGTTTGTTAAGTCAAACTCTTCGATTTGCTGCTCTAGAGGACAAGTTGGGACTATAGGATCTTCTTCAGAGCTTTCTTCCTCCATGGCTGATTGTGCAACTTGAATTAAATCAGCATTCTCTTCAAATAGAATACTAACATGGACACTACTTTCTATGTAAATTGATTGCTAATCTACTTCTTCTTTTTGCTCTTCTCCTGTTGCAGCAAATTCAGTCCTAACCACCACTTGTTTTCCAACTCCAACCTCTTCTAAAGGCTTAACCATCAAGGGTATCTTTTTCATCCCAAATTTAAGAGCCCAACTCTTGAGACTTCGAATTTCTTCATCCTTGTTTGGATTTTCTTTTTGCTATTGTTTTCCTTGACTAGAATTTTGATTTTTATCCTCCCAACATGGATTTGGGAATGCAAGAGGAGAAGTGGATTGTAACTCAAATGGCTTGGAAATTTTTTGTGGTGGTGGAGGAGGTAGAAACTCTTGTTTCTTTGGAGGAGAGGGTCTTTCTGTTAGCTTTTGTGGAGGGGATGACTGTTTGGAAGGAAAGGGGAAGAAATAATTGAGATGTGGTGGAAGACTAGGGAATGGAGAAATGGAATTAACTCCTGGGGCAGCATTGACTGGATTTAGAATTTGAAATTCCAAATGAGATGATGCTACTTAAGTAATGGGAAGAGATAAACCAGATGATGGTGTAGAACTTACCCATTGACAAGGTTGTTCAACACCAAGTGTATAGGCCTCTATTTCTGTTGTCCATTGTGCAAGTTGGGGCAGCATCTTCATCATGAAGTCCAGCTTCTCCTGAGGGCTGAAGTTTCTTGGAAAAGGGCCTCCCCATGGACAAGGAGTCCTGCAACCAATTCTGAAATATTTCATTTGTGCTTGAGCCCTGGATAACACCATGTTTACCTCCATCTTTTGGATTTGTTCCAACAGATCTACATTTTATTCTTGACTGCCCTCACAACCATCATACCCTTGTGCTTGACATGCTTCATATCCAAATTGACTTTGGCACTGCTACTCATATGGGTAGACATGCTGATTTTGAATTTGATCAAAATGCTGATTTGGAGGATTTGTAAAACATGTTGGAGGTGTGATATATTGCTGTTGTAAATGTGAATTCCATGATGGAAATGAAGTCATGATTGCACAACTTCATGGAATGGAAAATAATGAAAATTATGGAAAGAAGAATGGATGGAAATGAATGGAAAATAGGTCTGCAACTTAGAGAATGAGTTGTTTACCAGATGGAGTCGCCAGATGTGCTTTTGAAAGTGCCTCCAAAAGGCTGAATCTTTAATAGGAACACACCAACCTATCAAAGATAAAGTGAAAGACCTCTAAGGTCCCACCGGGCGTGCCAAAACTGTTGTTGCAAATCAGCAGCACCCCCTAGATGTTGATCAGGCTTCTAATTTGATCATTCTAAGCATCCAGTGTGATTACACAACATTAAATCCTCTTCCCAAGTGTGGGACTTGCAAAAATGGAAGAGGAATCTCCAGATTAGAGGCTGGTTCCTGGACTCCTCTGATCATCTATTTCACTTGCACAATTGCAGAGGTTTAAACTCCTAAATCTACTCTAAATTCCAAAGGGACAAGGATAGAAAATACAAAAAAAGAAAGAACTAATGCTAATAGGTGATGCACCAAAGGAGTTGTAGACACCTGATGCTGCATGAAATACACAATCCATAAGGAAACACAGCACAAAACATGCACAAATGCTCAAAATGTAATGAAAGATCAAGAAAGCAATGATAAATATATGAAAGGCTTGAAGGATTTTAATCATAGAACATATATCAACATCTCATATCTAATACAGTACATTACAGTAATCCAGAGGCAAGAAAAGGTGCTGCATTACATGGAAAGGTAAAATTTCTTCACAAATTCTGCCAAGGAGGAAGAAAAAGGAAGTTGCAGAGCTGAAAAAGTGTCTCTCCTTGCAAAATGAACTCATTATGGCTTTTACAGTGCAAACCATGACCCCAGGAGAGAGAAACATAGGAAAACATGCAAGGGGTTCAACCATTGACAAAAATGCCATAAAAAAAGCATGGGTGCCCTGACAGACCCATTCCCTGACATTTTTAACCATGTTGGGAGAGAATGTGAGCCATTCTTCATTAAAAACGGTGGTTGAAACGTCATTTTTGTCCATGACCACGTGCCAGAGGAATTTCTTGATTTTATCTCTCCAAACTCCACCAAAATTCAAAAATAACCCCATATTCTTGTAGATAATTTCACCAGCTTTCCATTGATATAAAGAACGTGAAAAACCGAGCTCTGGATCGAAAGATATGACGATTTGAAGTTTTAGGGAAAAATAGGGCCAAATCGGGTCGGTGGGAAAAAATTTGAATTTTTGCACCTTTTTGGTCATTTAGAAAATTTTCCAAAATTTCCCCGCGCTCCGCCACTCTAGGTGCCACGTGGTGGCATCTCATTGGCCACGGGCCTTTCAGGGGAAATTTTTTCCAAAAAACTCCGCCGAGCCATAACTTCAAAAATACATGGAGTTAGGAGGAAAACTTTACCTTTCTGGAAAGCTGAGAAAGAGCTCTATCCAATGGTGCCATTTCTAGAATTTTTTGAGAGCCTAAAAATAAAAATTTTGTGACTGAGGCACAAGAGAGGGAAGAATGAGAGGAGTTAGCCACAAAATGAGCAGGTGGCACATTTTGGATAACAGTAACTCTCAATATTTTTTCCATTTATCAAAGTGAAATACACATTTTACAAGTCCATTCATTTCAGACATCTGTCATGTCAAAACGCATCAAGCTCAATTAAGAAATACAACTTTTCCTCTTTCAATACATTTCAATAATGAATCATATTTCTTCATAAAAGATCCAGTCTTTAAGTAAAAAATAACATCATAAAAGTTATTTTCTTTTTCTATCACTTACGACGTCCATCTGTAAAACAAAGCATGGGTCAGTTCATTGAAATAAGCATAATAAGCACTAAGCATTAAATGATTTTCCTTCAAATATCTATTTTATAAAAATAACTCTACTTTTATGAAACAATAAGTCCAAATAGATAGGTACATCATAAAGAAATAACAAATAGATAGGTACACTCTTCATCCATTTATTTCATAAGTAATTATATCAAATAAGTAATATTTCATCCTAATTACTTCTCATTCTTTCTATAAGTACTTATAGTTTATTTATTACTTCATTCAATATAAATTTAAAAGATATACACTAACTCTAATATTTCCAAAAATAGAAATATTTTTTTAAGAAATAAAGATCCATCATACTCAACATTAACATGTTCCATCATAAAACATCTTTTTCCAACCTAATTCAAACTTCATGAAAGGTTTAAGGCTGAGCCATCGATATCATAAAAATAAGAGATTCCTATTTCAGATGCTACATCCAAATTTAAAGCTCAAGATATAGCCTATGTCTTAAGTTAGGCCACAACAGGTTAGAAATAGGAAATGTATTTATTTGATTACTTGCACTAGACATAAGTCACACATTACCAAATATAGTTTCCAATAGACAAAAATCAAGGATAATAAGTAAAGGTTTATCTCCCAACTACTCACTCAACCATACTATTAAGTAGTACAACTTAACTGATCAGTTCCTTTATCAAGAGTAATACAAAAGAGGGAAAAGACAAATAGAGAGAGAGAGAGAGAGAGAGAAACAACTCAAAACTTCCCTTAGAGTTTAAGGAGAATAGTGTTATGTTCCAATACTCAAAGAAGAGAGAGGAAAAAACATAATTTCCTTCAAATTTCAAAGAAAACAACGATGAACACCTTACTTAGAAAAGAAATAGAAAAGGAAGTCAAAAATAAGAATGGGTGAAGATCTCAATATTCTTTCCCAAGAAAAGAAATACATATCAAAATAAAAGACTGATATATATCCAATCAAGATATCTTTGAACTCTTGTCAAACATTGAAAATATAGAACTAAATGATACTGGACTGAATTATGCGACTGTAATATGCAAGTTAGATAACAAAGATGAAGTTCTCTCAACATAAAAACAAGATCAACAACAATAGTTCATTAGCTACATCTAGAAGGATATGTTTTAAATGAATTCATTTAGAAACAATACATGAATCATCAACAACCACTGGACATTACTACTCATCGAATCATAATTAGTTTCAGTAAATATAACCAAAGCTTAACCATCCTTTCCAGAGAATGAAAGCAATATACTCAAGTCAACACATATTCCCAGCTTCACAAGGATAAAAGAAATAGTCTTCAGGTAAGAAGAGAAAGAACCCAACATGATTCAAACATAAGGAAGACACAACGTAACACAAGGTGACTCCACTATAGGTGTATGAGTCAATATCAAGGGAGGAATAGAAAAATAAAATTTATTTTAGTATATTCCTTAAGACTATCTTGACCTAGATAATCAATATTTCTCAAGACCTTTAAACTCTTCATTATTATTCACATATCAAAATAAATGTAAGGATCTAAGAAATCCATCAAGTTGGACCAATTAAATAATCCTTGAAGCATGAAATATCATTCTAGAAGGGATGAATAAACATTCATTATGCCTTTCCCAAAATCAAGACAACAGGATGATTAACAACCATACTAACAGAGAGATTTTACCAGAAGGTTTGTACAGGCCCATAACAAGTAAGTCATTAACAGATCATCTTCTAACTTACAAGTGCAAACAACAAGGTTGACATCATGCAAGTTCAAGAAGGATCTACATGTATTAATCCAATTTCCAACCCAAATATAACCTAAACTCAAAATATTTTCCTTTATAACAAGGACTTCTATTGTCCAACATCAAATCAGTCTAACAGAGGTTCACAACTCGTAACATATAAGCTCAAAAGAAGAAACAATCATTTCCTATTTTATTCAAACAATTTTGAATTCACAAAAATCATTGAATCCAGGAAACCATTACAACACAACTCAACAGAAGTAACAAGATTTGAAGAAACTCAAGTTTGAACTGAAAATATTATTTTTCTTAACTTCTTTCAACAGAGGAAGACAAACCCTGATCGAATCTTATAAAAACCAATGTTTTCCCATAATCCATTTTGTACAGAAAACAAGGTTGAAAAAAATTTGATAGCATTCCAGTTACCATCAAATTCAAAGCATGATTCACCACTATATTAAATAGGGAACAAACCCACATTCCTTTTTATCTAACAAATACTCTTCATCAGAAAAATACAGAGAACAATTTCAGCATGAATGAAAATTAACCATCACAAAAATAAAAACCCATTTGTTTCCAAGAGTAGAGTTCCTTTAATGAAGATGTTTAGTAAAAATTAGAACAACTTAATGGGTAGAGCCTATCATGCCTGATAGAGGTTCTATCGATTTGTAGAATAATTCCAGCCAAACCTCCCACAATCTTTTCCTTTTTTCCAAGCAACGTCAACAATTCCAACATACTATTGCCTCTTATACTTCCACAAGATCGAAAATAGCTCAGAGGTGTAAAAAATAGTGAAGGATTAAAAATAGAACTATTGGTTCAAAGAACCCCAAATTTCCATGTAGAGCAAAAATTGCCAAGAGTAAATGAACAAGGAACCTCTCAAAAATCCACGTGTATTCCTTCCTAGGTAGTTTCTTTGCCATGACTGAGGTTCATAAATGTAAGGAAATCCAACTTTCCTACCTATTTCTCCACACCACCGCCATCCAAAATTGGTGAATTTCAAATCAAACCTTACATGCATCCTATCTTTGACGAAGATGTCAGCTAGGCATCCTTTTAACTCTTCATGCCTTCACAAAAATTGGCAGTACAAAGTTAAATAAATTTAAAATCAAATCACATTAATGCCATAGAAAAAAACGTCGGAGACTCCCATTTTCCATGCAACCCTTAGGTACCCCCTTAGCTTAGTATCAGCTTATATTATTTTGACATTAGATTAGGATTCAACCTTAGTCTAGGTAAAAAGTATTTCCTTAGGTTATTTCCAAAACCCCATAACTGTAAAGCATACCAACTTAGGTTAAGATGTAAACCTTAATAGTTTGGTAATAGGTCTAACATAGGTCCAAATTACCTTAGGTTAGAATCCAATTAGGATAGAACATTACAACTTTGGTTAAAGTTTGATTAGCATTGAACAACTTGTCCAATGTTAAGGTATTCACCTTAATAGCCTAGTAAAGGCCCTTTTTCTTATCATGTTGTTCAGAATTTTTTTTGAAATATTTATCAAGAATACCACAGTTTAATACTTACCACATGATGCAAAGAAAGGTCATCATCAGAAGGTTCCTTATATTCATAACTAAAACAAGACTCAATCCACATTAGCTTTTACTTTAAAATGTCAGTTTATCAAGATGATAAATAATGGAGAACTAAAGCATACCTTGGATCAATGGAATTGATCCAAGGTTTTTTTGTTAATATATGATAAGTATGAAAACAAAAATACATATTCACAAACTTTCAAAACACAAGGAAGAATGGCTTCATTTCAAGTAAACAAAATTACAACAAAATGAATCCTTGTACAGTAATAATTTATCCATTGCAAATATGATTTCTAATAGTAAAAAAAATACACCTTTCTAAGAAAAATCACATTATAACTTTTGCAATGTAAAGATGAAACGAAATCAAGGTAACAGTTTTTCTAAGATGTTACATACTTCCCTCCTAAATAGAATCATCATCATGATGATTAACTTAATCAAAAAATTTGCATCAAGTATAAATGAAATTATTATACTTCCATTCATATGTTCAAAACAAAACTAGATTCTAAAATTCAATAATCAGCATTAGAGTAGCTTCCTATTTTAAATAATGTAATTTCTACCCAAGACTGGCAGATTTATTGACATATAAAGTATAAAATATTAAAATTTTATCAGTCAACAAAATTTATTTTGTTCAAACAAATACGGAAAAGTAGTTTTCATATCTTCAAGATTTTCCCAGGTTGCACTCTCTTTATTAAACTGATCCCACTGGACCTTATATTGGCTTATTTCATGATTTCTTAAATGCAACTGGTGATTTTCTAGCACCCGTATGGGTTTAACCATGATTATTCCTGGGTCTTGGACATGCAAGGAATTCTAATTTAACACGTGATAAATCTTAAATGTATTTCTTAAGCAACAAAATATGGAAACCATCATGCATTCGTGATAAAGCAAGAGGTAAAGCTAAATGATAAGCTACATGGTTGATTACTTCAACAATTTAAAAGTTTCCCACATAACGAGGTGATAACTTGACAGCCTTTCCAAAAGTTATAGAACTCTTTTTCTATTTAACTTGAAGAAAGACCTTCTCACCAAGTTAAAAAATTTTATCAACCCACTTTAATTCAGCATAACTCTTTTTCCTATATGCAACTTATCTTAAGCATTCACGAATCATTTTAACTTATTGTTATATCTCCATAAGGATTTCAGGTCCAATTACCTCTCTATCCTCAATGTTATCCCAACTAACAAGGGTTCTACATTTCCTTCCATATAATTCTTCGAAAGGTGCCATCTTCAGAGAGGCATGATATGTGTTATTATACGAAAACTCAACTAATGGAAGGTACTCTTCCCATTTATACTATTGATCCATGTAATACATTCATAACATATCCTATAAAACTTGATTAACTCTGTCCATTTGTTTCCAGATGATATGCAGAACTGAAATTTAGCTTAGTTCCTAGAGCTACATTAAGTGTTTTCCAAAATCTTGATGTTATTCTTGGATCTCTATCTGATATGATCAACTCAGGTACTCCATGTAATCTAAAAATCTCATGCATGAATCTTTTTGTTAAAACAGGTGAATCATCCTTAATATTACCAACAAAAAAATGAGCTACCTTTGTTAGTTTATCTACAAGCACAAGAATAGCATCATGTTTATTTCTTGACATAGGTAACCCTTGTACAAAATCCATGCTTATCACTTGCCATTTATACTGTGGTATGATATGAGGATACAATAAACCAGCTGGATGCAAATGTTCAGCTTTAACACGTTGACATTCTAAAAATTATGTCACAAACTCAAATACATCCTTTTTCATCCCTTTCCAGAAATATTGTTGTTTTATATCAGCAAACATCTTTGTAATGCAAGGGTGTCTGGAAAAAGGTGAATTGTGAAATTTAGCTAATAATTTCTTTCTTAAATCATTTAGCAAAGGTATGTTTATCTTGTTTTCAAACCACAAGATTCATTCATTGTCAAAGTGAAAACCTTTATATCTCACATCATTTGGATCTGCAACAAGTGTTGTCTTTACTTGTTGAAAATAAGAACCAGATTCCATAACACTTTTTACCTCATCTTTAAACTAAGTTCTCAACGTTGTAAGAGCATAAATTTTCTTCCTATGACTTAGAGCATCTACTACCCTATTTTATTTGTCTTTAATATAACTTATGTCAAAATCATATTGAGATAGAAATTCTAACCATCTTCATTGTCTTGCATTCAGATTTGGCTAAGTAAAAATATACTTCAACCCAAGATGATCAATTTTTAGTTCAAAAGGGTTACCAAGAAGAAAATACCTCCATACTTGAAGTGCATGAATAATGACATCAAGCTCTAGATCATGTGGAGCATAATTCATCCCTTGTAACTCAAGTTTTCTACTTTCATAAGCTATGACATGATCATTTTGTAATAGAATACCTCTAATAGCCTCCCCAGATGCATCCATTATAACAATGAAGTATCCATTAGGGTCAGGTATAGCCAAAATAGGTACTGAAGTTAACTAATCCTTTAGAATCTTAAATGCAGATTCACATTTTTCATTCCCTAAAAATTTATTATCCTTTTTCTATAATGAAGTTATTGGTGTAGCAACTTTGGAGAATTCTTTAACAAAGTTCCTATAGTAACCAGTAAGACCCATGAATCTTCTAACTTCATGTACATTCTTTGGTGTAGGCCACTCAATTATTGCTACAATATTATAGGGATCTATAGCTATTTCATTCTTGCTTATCACATGACCCAAATAGTTCACTTCCATGTCCTAGAAAGAACATTAAGACAACTTACCAAACAACTGTATCTTCCTTAAGATTCCCAAAACTATCTTCAAATGCTCATAGTTTTATTCAATGCTTTTAGAGTATATGAGAATATCGTCCAAGAATACAAGCATAAATTTTTCCAAATATTCTTGAAAAATATTATTCATTAAATCCATAAAAGCTACATTACATTTGTTAATCCAAATGGTAAGAATGTGAATTCATAATGTCCACCCCTTGTTCTAAAATATGTTTTATGAATGTATTCATCTTTTATTCTTAACTGATGATATCTAGATTGAAGATCTATTTTAGAATACATTGATGCACCACGCATCTAATCAAATAGATTTTCAATTCTAGGAAGTGGATATCTTTTCTTAATCGTTACCTTGTTCAACATCCCAAAATCGATACACAATCTAAGTGTTCCATCTTTATTTTTCACAAAGATTACCAGTGTTCCCCAAGGTGAGACACTCGGTCTAATCAAGCCTTTAGACAAAAGTTCTTATAACTGTGTGTTAAGCTCTACCAACTCAATAGTAGTCATTCTATAAGGTGCCTTGGAAATAGGCTCGGTTCCCAATTTGATATCAATAGTGAAGTGAAACTCTTGTTTAGGTGGAAGACCTGGTAACATATCTTTCCATGAAGTCACTACTTTGTTTAGTAGTTTTATAATTTTTTACTGCATATAAGGTGTAACCTTTGTTTTTGTCCTTTTTAAGTTGCATAGCAAACAATTTCCTAACCGAAATCTCACGTTTTACAGCCTGAATGTCTATTGTTTTCTAAAGATCATCTAATCAACTAATATATTTTTCAAAATAGATAACCTTTTCCTTATGCTTAGCTAGCCAATTAACACCTATTATTACATGATAAGACCCTAAAGGAGCAACATAAAGGTCAACCTCATTGGAACAACTATGAAATTCAAGGACTACTTTAAAAAGACACATATTAACTATATGAACAAAATTATTTTCATAATGTACAGCCCATGATTTATCTATTTTTCCATATTTTCTTTTTAATTTAGAATCTAACTTAGTAGAAATAAAACATTTAGTCACTCTAGTATTGAAAAAAATAGTTACAAGTATGCCAAATAACTTACCTGGAACCTCTATGGATGTGACTTGATTTTTAGCCTGTTTGTCAGCCACTGTAGCATGTATTTTGTGCTGCTGATTACGGTCATCCTTCTTCAAAGGACATTGGTTTGTGTAATTATCCTTTCCACAATTGTAACATCTTCCTAAATCTCCCTTTTTAGGCTCAAATTTATTTCCAACCTTAAAGGTATCATCCTGACCTCCATAGGACTTCTGTTCATTGTTATTGTTCTTCATAAAGTTATTTCATACATTAGCAACATGTTTATTCATTTTTTTTCTTGTTTTTATCCATTACAAACTTATTTTTCATACAAAACTTCTTCCATGGTCCCTTTTAGGTGAAAAAGGTGATGAAGAGTTTGGAACTTTCTTTTTGATTTTCTCCTTATGAGCAGATATTGCTTTCAATTTATGTTCCTAACTTATGGATTTTTCAACAACCCCTTCCATAGTGGTTGGGCTGTGAACATCCACCTCTCCTATAATGGGATTTAATCCCATGATAAATTTATGTATCCTAAACTTCTCGTTAGTTTGATACTGAGGTACATACTTAAGGAGTTTAGTAAAATGCTCTTAGTACTATGTTACAGTTAATTTTTCAAGAGATAAGATTTGAAATTCAGTCCTTTTTTATCATAATAAATTTGTGGCAGCCATCGTTTCCTAAAATAACTTTTAAATTGATCCCAAGTAATATTTATTTCATTAATTTCTAACTCATCCTTACTATTGTCCCACCATGAATATGCTTCATGGGAAAGCTTATATGCTCCCCATATTGCCTTAGTTTTCTTCAAGAAGTTCCTTATTGCAAAGTATTTCTCCATTTCACTGATCCAATTCTCAGCTCCATCTCCTAATGTAACACCTTTGACAAACTATTATATTCCTCTTTTTCATTGCAAGCATTGACATGTGATTTTATTGATGAGGTGTGTTCCTTTGATTGTTGAAGATCATGCTTGGCATGGTTAAGTCATTTTTACTCTTGGATTCATTAGATTGAAATGTTGTTGTTTGCAAAGAATCCATTTTCACATCTGGTTATGATGGTTACAAACCTATCTCTATTAATTGACTCATCCTTGGATCAATTCCATTGATCCAAGGTATGTTTTAAATCTCCTTACCTAGTATTAATGGTAAAGTGACATTCAAAGGTTGTGAGACATAATGGACTAAACTCTTGTATGTTACAACTTCTTTATTATCTTGTAAGATCGTGCCTACATTTTGTTGTATGTTTTGTGCTTGGGTATTCTTGATTGATCTCTACAGGATGCATAAGGGTGTTAAGTGAAAAGAGGCCTGCATCAGGACTATTTTCAAAAAAATAAAAACTAAGTCCTAAACCTATGAGATCTATCCTAGCGGGATTCTAAACTAAGGTAGTTATACCCATCTGCTACTTATGCCTATTTTTTTGGGATGGCATCCTAACCTAAGTTGTTGTACTAAGTTGGAATAAGGGGGAAATAACCTAAGGTGATGCTAGGTTATTTCTAACCTAATACCTAATACTATTTGGTTATGAATTATGATCTAACCTAAGATGGTGATTTACCTATTGCCATGTTTATAACTTAAGGTTAATACTTTAAAAATAGCCTAAGGTCTTATCCTAAGCTAATGGTATATATCCTAAACTATTGAAATATAGAAAGGGGGCCTAAGGTTCGTAAGGCAAGTGGGAAGCTAGGTGATGGTTCTTAAGCTATTAATGTGATTTGATTTTTGGAAATTAATGGGGCAGTGTACTGCCAGATTAGGAAAGGGAATGGAATTTGGAGGAAGCTGATGTGGATTCATCACTAAGGTTTAGTGATGCATGCAAAAGTTCAAATAGGCTTCACCAATTTTGGATGGTGGTGATAAGGAGAGATAGGTGAGAATTTGATAGCAAATGACATTAATGAGTCTCAGTTTTTGTGAGCAAACCATCTTGGAAACCATGCAGGAAGATTCGTTGGTGGTTGTTTGGTCTTACATGCTTTGTGATTTTTTATCTATATGGAGCTATCTAGTTCTTTGAACCAGCAGTTTGATCTTCACTTTATGGATATTTTTGGTTTCCTTGGTCTATTTTCGATTCAAGGGAAGTATATGAGGCATTGGGGAAAGATATTTTTAGTTGTTGATCTTGCTTGGTGAAGAAGTGTTGAAATCTCAGCTGGAAGTATTATTCAAATTGGCATAAGAACTATTAGGAATGATAGGCTCTACCCATTAATATTTCTTGCTTTTCTCTAAATGTTTCATTAAAATAACTCTACTCTTAGGAGATAAAAGGGTTTTTGTTTTTGTTTGGTTACTTGCTTCATATGGAAATAATCTCTATTCTTTTGGTTATGGAAACCTTTACATGATAATGTTTGTTTTGGATGTTTTCTCTTTGAGTAAGTTTAATGGTGAAATGCATATAGAACTTTCATGACTTTAGTGTTTTGATTAAAACATGCATTTTGGATTGTCTGCTCAAAAAAGGGCTTGAGTAAATGGTTTTTGGTTTGAGTTTTGAACTGGAAGTCTCTTTAGAAATTGGAAAATAAAAGGGATACTTCTCTTTGATACATCTTTGAGTTTGAAAAGTTGTATTATTTCTCTTTCGGTCTGTATGGATATATATTTAATGTATTCCAAGAACTCAAACTTGTGTGAGAACGTGTTAAGGATATCTTGTTTCCCTCTGTTCTGGGTAACCTGTGTTATTTAAATTGAATGTATTCGATTGTTTTGAAAGATAGATAAGTATCCTTTTAAAAATAGTATCTTGTTTTGTGAAGATATATTACTTATGTTTCGGGACTTTATTGTATACTTTGTTCTTCAATATGAACTCAAACTCGTTTGAAAGAAATGGTTAATGGGTATTTGAAGTATTTGGAAGTGTTGTGTTCCGTACTTCAACTTGTGTTAAATCTGGAAGGAATAATTACCCTTTCCTCTACACTGAACTTCTCTACCTCAAACTTTATGTTTTTTATGGAGTTGTGTAATTTATTGTAGTTGGAATCACTGCTACAGTTCGAATTTGTGAGGAATATAGAAACAATGTTTGATTTTAAACTTCATGTTGGGTTTTTGTATTCTCTATCAGAAATTTTGAATGGACTTATGGGTTTTTAAAAGGGATCTGGAATTCAATTGTTAAAGCAGTGGTGAACAAGTTCTCGGTTCGGATCCTTTCTATTGAAGTTTCCTTTAAATTTTGGGAAGTTAAGTTTCATTCAATGGTTGAAGTTCTGTTTTCTCAAACTACTCTATAGATTGACTCTCTCTCCAAGTTGTTAGGGTGTTTACCTTCCCAGGCATGTTTGAATTCTTGAGTTTGGCTCTTTTCCCTTTTGATCTTGGATGAGGTAATGAGAACTCACTCTCCAGAAATGGAAACTTTTTTGTGGTTGTTTAAACTTAACTTGTTGCTAATTGACTATGGAGAGTTCATGGGAATAGTTGAATGTTTAAGAAACTTTTGGGACTGTCATTTTTGGTATAGGGGAAAAATGAAACTCTTCCTGTTTGATCTTTCTGGATCTCAGCTATTTTGCATGGAATCAATTGTCTTGTCGATTCATGGCAGTGTACAGCTGAGCCTTTCCTATAGAAAGGAAAACATAATCATTTCTTGTCTGATTTTTTTTAATGGCTGAGTCATGCATCATTATGAATTTTTTTCTGATGAACTCCTCTCTGTGCAGTCAATAGTAAATATGATCCTTCCCTGGATGGCTACAAGTAAGAAATAATCCTTTTGTAAGTCTTACTTTATTTTATGGAATGTATGGTTTCAGCTCATTGACTAGTATCTCCAATAATGTTGAATAATTCATAAGGGTTGCAAGTGACTTGATTGTTTTGTTTCTCTCCCTTATCATATTGGATTGAGATTCTTGTTAATGGTTTTTGTCTATTAAATGATGAATCTTTTTATTGGTTTCCTTGACTGATACAGTTATGTAGGTAATTGGTTATGTACTTTTTGAACTTGATTTCTATCTCTTAGAAGAATGGTGAGTTGTGGATAGTCTGCATTGATTCTTCTTCTTATTTATTTACGTTATAGGATGTTGACTCTTCTTTTTTGAAGATGTATATGAGAATTCAGTTTAACCAAATGAAAAAAGAAATTATAAACTATGTACCATTCAGTTCATTCTCCTTTCTTTATATAAAAACCTGTTAAAGGTTTAGATGAATTAGTTACATAACTTTTTATTATGTAATTGATTAGTAATGATTACTATTTACTTCTCTACTTAAATTATGATTAAGGAGATTTGTACATTGTTTTAGTTATTTGAAATGAAACATTGATGTTGGGAAATACTTTTCTAGTATTGATAAGAAGCCAAATATAAGAACCTAGCTTATATTATTTAACCTAGAATTAGGCTGTCACATCTAAATTATGATTTTGCTATTTATTTAAGTTATTGGATGATTCATCCTAAATATGTACTATGCTGAAATGAACTTGTTTGTACATGATTTTCAGAAACTTGGTAAAAATGACAAGAAGGTCTTTGATTATGAAAGTAACTATTTTTGTTTATGTAGTAAAGTTAATTCTGTATTTCAAATTCAGAAAGAATTATGAAATAATTAAATGTCAAGAGTTGTTGTTTGATATAAATAAGTAATTGTTTGGGACAATACTTATCTGATATAATGTAGTTGTTGTTGATTAGATTATGATCTTTTCTTAAAAGTGAATTTTGATTTATTATTTGTACTTATTTTAGGGTTGTTATTATTTATGTTTATTTGTATGATTACAATAATTGTTTCATTAAAGTAGATCTATTTTAATGGAACAATTATTTTAATGCACTTCATTTTAATGCTTAGTGCTTATCATGCTCAATTCAATGAATTGACCCATGCTAGCAATTTTTACAGATGGACTTTGTAAGTGATAAAAGAAGGCAATGGATTTTATGATGTGTTGGCTAATTTAAAGTCTGGCTCTTATGTAGTGAATTTAGATTCATTCTTGAGTTGTATTGAAAAAGGAAAAGTTGTATTCTATTATGATCTTAATGCGGATTGGCATGAAGTATGTCTAAAATGCATAGATTTGTAAAATGTGTATTTTTATCATGATGAATTGAAAAGTTTGGAGATCTACTTCAGATTGTTGTGTATTTATCTTGTACTTTTATTGAGGAAATTGGAATACTATCTTGTTGATATTCTTCATATATGTTTGTATACATATCTTTGTTATCATTTATTAAGTTGGAAGGAGGGAAATAGTTCAATATCCCTTACTAAGATACAACTTGCTAAGTTGCATTAGATTTCGTTAACTATCGAAACAATTATAGTATAATTATGGAATGTGTAATAGACATACAATTAAACTATAGAAATTGTGAAAGATAAAAAGAGCATGAAAAACCCTATCACTTAATCATGTAGAGGAAGACTATTTCTCTCTCAAAAGAATGTGAAATGAAAGAAGGGTGTTTTTTATCGTTAATCATTTAGAATTCATTTTCTATGAATTCTACTCTGGCTGAACCTATGTGGTTTCTACACCTTATTTGAATGGATAAGTTACTTTAAATTAACCTTATGATGGTTGTTGTCCTGTTTTTGGATAACTGCATGTTATGCCAAAGTTAATGAATATAAAAAAAACAATAAGGTGTTAATGAAGTTATTTTATATTAATTCAATGAAATATGGATGAAGAACTTAAGGAGTGATGGAATTAGGGTTTTGCAAGGTTACTGTAATCTGAATCTTAATCCTAAATTAATTAGTGTTAAGGATCTCCTAGGGGTATGTACTTTATGATGAAGCAGTTCTGATAGATATTGGCACACGCCAACTTCAGAACTGTACCTTCGAGAAGACTAAGGTCTTCTCAAGGATATAGTATTGTAGTTGACATGTGGCAGCACCCTTCCACATTTGTTCATCTAGATCTACACACATCTGGACTTGAACTTAGATTCTCTCTAGGTCAAGTTAGTAGCATGCTTTAAAATACAAAGTAGCTTCCTATGAATCAAGGTATCTAGGCACATTTGATTGACTTAGGTCGGTTGAGTATGCCCATATACCCTAGGTCATCGTGAGCGTCTCCCTATAAAAAATTATGTCACTAACCTAGGTTAGGGTCAAACCTTGGGCAAGTGGGCTGACGAAATTCAGTAAAGACCATTCTAGATAACAGAAGAGTGAGGTGAAGGATGTATTCCGAATTGAAAAGTATGTCATAAAGGAATAGTAAACATGAAAAATATGTTGGAAATATTTGGCCAAAGTATCGCAAGTTGCTGGTTGCATTGTCCTATGACACCTAGTTTAAAGAAACATGATGTCAGATGAATATTAGTAACAAATATTCAAAAAGGTTCTTTAAACTGATCACTCAGTACCCCAAATAGGGTAAGTAAACCAAATATACGTAGTATACATAAAGTATTCCATACTTAAAGAAAAACATGAGAGATCGGTTAGAAACTGAGTCATGAAATGAGAGATCAGTAGTTTACCCGAGTCATTTACAGCTGCCTATGGTTATCTGTTATGAGATTTATTGGCATGGAATATGTGTTCTAAATAATGTTTTATTTAGAATAGAGAACATTGTCTAAGAAAAAAAAATCCCTTGTTTCTAAAGTCTTAAAATGGGAATGTTACACCTAATGTGGTTGCATCAAACTTAGGTGGATGTATCCTTTTTATATCATTAGTGATTTCAGTTGCCAACCTTGCCTTTTTATTTTTAGGTTGATCACGTATGTTTTCATTATTGTTATCAACAACTAAATTTCCCACATTGGCATTGTCCATAAGAAGTAGTTTATTGCTAATACCAACATCTTCTTCCTCCTCATTTTCCATTACTTGTTTCTCCAGTACAACCAAATGATCTCTTCTGTCCAATAGGGAAGCAAGGATCTCATCAATCTTTTGGGCAGTAGCTGATTCTCCACCATGTGCTAGGTTGTTTGCAACATTTCCTATTATTCTAACCATTTTATGTTAACAAGAAAATTTAAGTTTTATCAGATTATGGACACAATAGGTCTAACAGCTATAACCTTCATCTCTGATACCAAGATGTAAAATTCCCATTTTAAGACTTTAGAACGAAGGGAAAAAAATTATATATATCTAATGTTATCTATTCTAAATAATCAGAATTTAGAACACACATTCCAGGCTAATCAATCTCATAACAGATAACCATATGCAGGTGTAAGTGACTCAGTGAATTACTGAGTCTCTCATTTCATGACTCTTTTTCTAACCGATCTCTCATGTTAACTCAAAGTATCGTATACTAAGTATAATTGGTTCTCTTACCTAATTCTAGGTATTGCATGTTCTATTTAAGAGACCAATCTGAATATTTGTAACCAATATTCATATGAAATCTTGTTTCTTAAACTAGGTGACATAAGACAATGCAACCAATAGCTTGTAATACTTTGGCCAAAGATTTCCAACAAACTATTCATGTTATTATTCCTAGATGGCATACTCGTCAAATGAAATACGTCCTTCACCCCACTCATCTGTAATTTAGAATGGTCTTCACTTACTCTTTTCATTCCACTTGTTTAAGGTTTGACCCTAACCTAGGTTAGCAACATAGTTTGGTATAGGGAACCACTCATGGTGATTAAGGGTACATAGACACTCAATCGACGTAAGTCGATTAGATGTATCTAGTTACCATAAATCATCATGAGTTACACCCTGTACTAAATCATGTTCCTAACCCAAAATAGAGTAAAACTAAGATCAAGTCCAAGTTTATGTAGATCTAAATGGTCCAATTCTGAAGGGTGTTGTAACATGTCAACTGCAACATTGTATTCTTGTGAAGACTTAAGTCTTCATGAAGGTGCATTTCTACAGTTGGTGTGTGCCAACATCTGGTGGGATTACCCATCTTGATGTACATACCCAAGCAAGAAGTTAATTACCCAATTATTTTTCTTAATTAAGGTTTAATTACAGTAACCTTGCTGAACCATAATTTCATTAGCTCTTAAGGTTGACATCCACAATTGAGTTGTTAATGTATTGCATAAACTTCATGATTACTTTTTATTCATTAACTTTCTACTTTTAGAATTTAGTTAATTAAACAGAAACAACACCATCAACAAGATTTATTTATTATACCTCAACCATTCTTAGCCTGTTTAAGTTCCAAAATAGGTTCCATTATAATAGGATTCATTGAGATGAAGTCTAATTGATAAATGTTCACATTTACCTTCCATTTGTTTTAAACCTATCAAGGTATTGGTCAAGATGAAGTGCACCTTCCTCTTTATTTTTTGTATTTAGGGTTCATTATACCATTTTACATTATATAAGTATTCATAATTAATGCACACTTTCATTAACATCATTTTAATAAACCATAGTGACTTAGATAAAATAACATCTATGTATGCCAACTTAATAAGTTGCATTTCCACAAGGGAATAGGGCATCTAATTCCCTTCCATGTAACTGATTTAAGTCAAACCAATAAGGATTCCATACAAATAAGATTATGAGGAAATAAAGATAAGATTACAAATTTCCTTTACATAATACACAAGGAGAATAACACATAATGTATAAGTAACTCTCAATCATTTTTCCATTTATCAAAATTAAATACACATTTTACAAGTCCATTCATTTCAAAAATATTTCATGTCAAACAACATCAATCTCAATTAAGAAATACAACTTTTCCTCTTTCGATACATTTCCATAATGAATCATATTTCTTCATAAAAGATCCAGTCTTTAAGTAATAAATAACATCATAAAAGTTATTGTCTTCCTCTATCACTTACAAAGTCCATCTGCAAAAATTGCTAGCACGGGGTCATTTCATTGAATTGAGCATGATAAGCACTAAGCATTAAATGGCGTGCCTTCAACTAACTGTTTCATAAAAAGAAATCTACTTTTATGACATAGTAAGGCCAAACAAATAGATACATCATACAAAAATAACAATCATAAAAGACAGAATAAGGTGATCAACCAAATTAACATTTAATAAAGATCATGATATAATCAACACTCTTTAGCCATTGATTTCATAAGGAATTATATCAGATAAGTAATATTTAATCCTAATTACTTATCTCATTCTTATTATAGGTACTTATAGTTTATTTCTGACTTCATTCAATCTAAATTCAAAAGATATACACTAACTCTAATATTTCCCAAAATAGATTTATTTTTTTAAGAAGTAAAGATCCATTATACTCAGCATTAACATTTTTCATCATAAAACATCTTCTGCCAACCTAATTCAAACTTCATGAAAGGTTTAAGGTTGAGCCATAAATATCATAAAAATAAGATATTCCTATTTTAGATGCTACATCTAAATTTAAAGCTCAAGATATAGCCTATGTCTTAAGTTAGGCCACAACAGGTTAGAAATAGGAAATGTATTTATTCAATTACTTGCACTAGACATAAGTCACACAGTACCAAATATAGTTTCCAATAAAAAAAAATCAAGGATAATAAGTAAAGTTTTATCTCCAAACTACGCACTCAACAATCCTATCATATAGTACAACTTAACCAATCAGTTCCTTTATCAAGAGTAATACAAAAGAGGGAAAAGAAAAACACACAGAGAGAGAGAGAGACAACTCAGAAATTCCCTTAGAGTTTGAGGAGAATAATGTTATGTTCTAATACTCAGAGAAGAGAGAGGACAAAACATAATTTCCTTCAAATTTCAAAGAAAACAACGATGAATACCTTACTCAGAAAAGAAAGAGAAAAGGGAGTCAACAAGAATGGGTGAAGATCTCAATATTCTTTCCCAAGAAAAGAAATACATATCAGAATAAAAGACTGATACAGATCCAATCAAGAGATCTTTGAACTCTTGTCAAACATTGAAAATATAGAACTAAATGATACTGAACTAAATTATGCGACTACAGTATGCAAGTTAGATACCAAAGATGAAGTTCTCTCAACATAAAAAACAAGATCAACAACAATAGTGCATTAGCTACATATAAAAGGAGATGTTTTAAATGAATTCATTTAGCAACAATACATGAAACATCAAGAACCATTGGACATTACTACTCATCCAAACATAATTAGTTTCAGCCAATATAACCAAATCTTAACCATCCTTTCCGGATAATGAAAGAAATATAACAGTCAAGTCAACACATATTCCCAGCTTCACACTGATAAAAGAAACAATCTTCAAGTAAGAAGAGAAATAACCCAACCTGATTCGAATATAAGGAAGATGCAACATAAAACAAGGTGACTCCACTATAGGTGTACGAGTCAGTCTCAAGTGAGGAATAGAAAAAATGTATTTATTTCAGTATATTTCTCAAGATTTTCTTAATTAAGCTAATCAATATTTCACCAAGACCTTCAAACTCTTCATTATTATTCACATATTAATATAAACATAAGGATCTAAGAAACCCATCAAGTTGGATCGATTGAATAATCCTTAAAGCAAAAAATATCATTCCAGAAGGGATGAATAAACATTCATTATGCCTTTCCTAAAATTATGACAACAGGATGATTAAAAACCATACTAACAGACAAATTTTACCAGAAGGTTCATACAGGCCCATAACAAGTAAGTCATTAACAAATCATCTTCTAATTTACAATTTCAAACAACAAGGTTGACATCATGCAAGTTCAATTAGGAGCTACATGTATTAATCTAATTTCCTACCCAAATAGAACCCAAACTCAAAATATTTTCCTTTATAATAGGGACTTCTATTGTCCAACATCAAATCAATCTAACAGAGGTTCACAACCCATAATGTATAATCTCATAATAAGAAAAAATCATTTAATGTTATATTCAAACAAGTTTGAATCCACAAAAATCATTGAATCCAAGAAACCATTACAACACAGCTCAACAGAAGTAACAAGATTTGAAGCAACTCAAGTTTCAACTGAAAATATTAATGTTCTTACCTTCTTTCAATAGAGGAAGAAAAACCCAGATCGAATCTTATAGCAAACACTGTTTTCCCATAATCCATTTTGCACAGACAACAAGATTCACACAAATTTGATAGCATTCAAGTTACCAACAAAGTTAAAGCATGATTCACCACTATATTAAATAGGGAACAAACCCACATTCCATTTTATCTAACAAAGACTCTTCATCATAAAAATACAAAGAACAATTCCAGCATGAATGAAAATTAACCATCACAAAAATAAAAACCCATTTGTTTCCAAGAGCAGATTTCCTTTAATGAAAATGTTTAGTAAAAATCAGAACAACTTAATGGGTAGAGTCTATCATGTTTGATAGAGCTTATATCAATTTGCAGAAGATTTCCAGCCGATCCTCCCACAATCTTTTCCTTTTTTCCAAGCAACGTCAACAATTCCAAACATCTTATTTCCTCTTATACTTCCACAAGATCAAAAATAGCTTAGAGGTGCCAAAAATAGCAAAGGATTGAAAATGTAACTGCTGTTTGAAGAACCGAAAATCAAATTGCAGAGAAAAAATCGCCAAGAGTAAATGACCAAGGAACCTCTCTAAAATCCACTTGCATTCCTTCCTAGGTGGTTTCTTCACCATGATTGAGGTTCATAAATGAAAAGGACAAAAAACTCTCCTGCCTATTTATCCATACTACCGCCATCCAAAATTGGTGAATTCCAAATCAAAATTTGCATGCATCCTATCTTTAGTGATGATGCTAGCTGGGCATCCCCTTAACTCTACATGCCTCTGCCAAAAATGGAACTGTAGCATTTATAAAATTTAAAATCAAATCACATTAATGTCATAGAAACTGATGCCACCCACTCCCATTTTCCATGCAACCCTTAGGTACCCCCCTTAGCTTAGTATTAGCTTAGGTTATTTTGACATTATATTAGGATTCAACCTTAATAGTTTAGTAATAGGTCTAAGTGTTAGGTTAATTAATTATGCCTTATATAATTAATTTTATTAATAAAATAATATTGTTATTTGGTTTTATTAACCATATTTATTTTATTTAAACATTATGGATGTTCTTATATTGTTTTAACAATATTATTGTTGTGCTTCCCCAGATGTAATATTGGAAGCTTATGTAATCTAGGATATGGTTACACCTGTACAACTTAGTTTCTTGTTTGTATTCAGCTGTACAATACCTATAAGTATTGCAGCTCACTCCTATGTAAATGGTTGATTGAGCTTGATAAATTTATCAGGATTCTGACCCTGTTGCTCAATCTAAATTTGGTACCAGGGAAAATTGAAGCTCCTGACAAGGTTGGAGAAAGGGTGTGGAGGAAGGAAAAGTCTTGGAGAAGAAATATTCTTCACCAGAGAGCCAGTGTTTCCTCCTACAGCTTCCCAAACCTCACTGCAGTCTCACAACCTCCTGTGCATCCTCCAAGTGTTTGTAAGGAATTTTTTTTTCCTTGGTGCCTCCTGCACAGGGAAAATTTTTCTCCCTAGATGCATTTTTTTAAAATATATATATATATATATATATATATATATATATATGCCCAAACAAGGGTTTTACCTCTAAAATTAGAGGTGCCTTTAGTCTCTACTAATATTAGTAGACTTGCATTTGGAGGAATTGGTCACCACTACTTGAGTTACATTGTTTGCAAAGGCTTCAGACTGAGCTCGTGCCATTCATTGACTGAGTTTCTTCTTGGAGACTCAACTGAGCCCTCTCCTATGAGGCCGAGCTATAATTATTTGGTTGGGAATTTTTATTACGGCCACCATTACAAATCATCGGCCGAGGTCCTACCGTCCCCTGCTCATTGCGTAACAAATCCAAATTGGGCTCTTCATTGATTGATCAGGTTATGCTATAACATTGGTCAAGACCTCCCAACAACACTCCACAACTTAGAGGGAAGTGCACTCCCTACCGGCCAAGCCCCGAGTTGTCCTCCCTCCACATGTCTTGTAACACAAACCAATTAGTGGCTAAGGCTTCTACCTACTATGCAGCCAAATTCATGACCTGCAAACAAAACATGACATATAAACAAATAAAGAAACTTCAAATAAAAGGAAAATGTGTGAGGATAACAATCAAAAGAAAAATATAGAAGAAGCAAATACAAAGGCGTGAGTAAAGGCTCAAATCCACTTCATGTGAATACCCTAATCCAACTCCACATGTAGAACACGTGGGACTCAAGCCACATCACTTTTTTTAAAAGGTGAGTTTGAAATTCATCATCTTTAAATACAAGTTTGTTCTTTTCATATGGTAAGTGCACAAGGTGCCTATGTGGATAAAGGAATAGACCTAGAAGAGGGAGGTGCATGGTTCGAATCACACAAAAACACAAGTTTTTTAAATTTTAAAATATGGAGGAAATTTTAGAAAAAGAGTCAAAGTTAGAGGAAGATTTAGCAGAAAAACCACCGCTAAACCATTTAGTTGTAACTAAACAGGTCACTAAATATTTAGCGAGAAAAACCTTAATTTAGGGTTTAAAATAATTCTCCTAATAGGCTTGTTTTTTCATTCCGGGCATTTTTACAAAAGGAGGCCTATCCAAAAATTACATTTTCATCTATATTTTTGCAATTTTTTGGCATAGTGGGTCATTTTGGGCTCCGGAGGTTACCAGGGCCCACAAAACAATTTTTTTTTCCTACCATTCAATTTTTCCAAAATTTTGAATGTAATTTGTATACTTCATAATATCGCACTAATTTACAAGTTGCCATAGTCAACTGCAAAATTTGTAAGTGCTCAAAAAATGGCAGAATATTGTACTCAAAAATAATAAAAATTGGTTTTAAAACACTTACGAGATCCTAGATCTCATTCGCAACATTCCGTATATACAGTGCCTCTGGGAAGTGCTTATGGGTAAAGGTGTCATGACTAATACTATAGTTAATGCCTAATATATTTGTAACAACGTCATCTAGGCATAAACCCTTTAAATCGACAAGGAGTAATAAGGTCACAGTGCACACACTATGAGCCATACCATCTGTCTGTGAACTATTGCACGACATAAATCTAGAATGAGAAATTATCCAAGTATATAGCAAACTTGCGCATGCGTATGAGGATATTTCTTTGAGTCGGTTTCGTTAATTGTAAAGACCCCTTTCAGTATTGTCTTGGTACCACGTATTGAATTATTTCGCGTATGTTAACACCTCTTTCATGTAATTTTGAGTATATAGAAAGGGCAAGCTTCTTCCACGTACCATTGGGTATATCAGAAGGGCACATATATAGAAAGGTTCGGTATATTAGACTGACAGTATATAGATTAGGAGA
This sequence comes from Taxus chinensis, assembly GCA_019776745.2. Taxonomy (NCBI): domain Eukaryota; kingdom Viridiplantae; phylum Streptophyta; class Pinopsida; order Cupressales; family Taxaceae; genus Taxus; species Taxus chinensis. Next base: position 646,932,942 of record CM034147.1, on the reverse strand, counting down.
CCTTATACCTGGAGTGATAAGAGCCAAACCTTGTCAAATTTTTCTTCAAAATGAGCACCAATGTCCCCAATTTTTTTCTTCCAGATTCACAACTACTCAGAGAAAACAAATATGTTTCATGGAAGACAAAAATCAAGACACAACTTGAGTTTGAAGAGATATTTCCTATTTTGAATGGTACTATGACCAGATCAACTACTGATACAACACAACAATGGCAGTTTGATAGAGAAAATCAGAAAGCCAAACTCATCATCTTGTTTGGAGTGTCTGATGATGTGTAACCCCATATTCATGATGCCACAACAACCAAAGAAGCATGGGATAAGTTGAGCATAGTGTATAAGGCCAAAAATAATAATGTCATTATGAATTTCTAGAGTCAATTACACACATTGAAGTTCAAAAAAAAAGAGAAAATTGAGGCTTTCTTAAGAAGAGTTGTAGAATTGAGGGCTTCACTTCTAGCCCTAGGAGAAATAGTCAAAGATGATGATCTCATTCACATTGTTCTAAGAGAACTCCCTTCTTTATACCATATTTTTGTAACAACCATAAACCTGTCAAATACGATAGTTAGTTTTGACAAATTGGTAAACCTATTAAAACAAGAGGAAGCAATGCACAATAAGGATGATGAAGAGGAATAGGAGCTTTCTTCACATGAAAATGGAAATGAAAAGGTAAAGGAAAAGCTAATCGCTATCAAAATTCCCAAATTTAAAATCAGTATCAAGGGGAAAGACAACAGAATAAGCAATGTCCAATCTGTAAAATAGGACATGACCTAAAAGATTGTTGGTACAATACTTACAAGAAAGGTTCATCAAGAAACTTTGGACCTCCACAACAATCTCACAAGGTAAATTTTAACTACAATAAAGGGAAGAAAAAGGGGAACTGGAAAAGAAGACCCCATTAGAAAGGAAATATTGTTGAGCAAGAAGAACATTCAAATAATGAAGACTTCTTGTACACTGCTTGATCGAGTGAACCATCCACGTCATCTTGTGATGTATGGTATGTTGATTCAGGAGCCACTCGACACATGACTGGCCACAGAGTCTAGTTTACTTCAATGAGGGACACGCCATCAAAAAATCATGTTTCATTGGGAGATGATTCTTCATATATAGTTTGGGGGATTGGGAAAATGTCTCTACCCCTTAGTTCATGCAACTGCAGACTATCTAATGTCTTATATGTCCATGGGTTGACAAATAATCTACTTTTAGTCAATAAAATCCTAGATCATAAATTAAAAATTGAATTTCATAGTCATTTTGGCAATAAAATGTGTTTGATTTGAGATAAATCATGAGGCTCAAAAATATTTACAAAATCCTCCAATGTGGGATGCATGCTCCAACTTGATTTTGTTCACAGAGAGGATCAAGAACTTATGGCTAAGAAATCTACCTTAGCTTATCCATGGCATCAGAGACTTGGTCATGTAAGTTTCAAGTATCTCGAGACACTTCGCTGGTGTAATATGGTACATGGGCTGCCATCTCTTTAGAAGGATACAAACAAGTTTCCTCACTACCTAGCAGGTAAACAACATAGAGCATCATTCCAGAAGAGTACATATCAAGATCAGGGTAAGCTTAATCTAGTTCATACTGATCTTTGTGGTTTGATGTAACTGAGTCATTATGGATTTCAGTACTTCATGCTATGTGTTGATGACTATTCAAGGAAAATGTGGATTTTTTTGTCTTCACAAGAAAAGTGAAGCTTTCGAAACTTTCAAGAGGTTCAAAGTAGCCATTGAGAACAAAACTAGTTGTCACATCAAAAATCTCTGCTCGGATTGAGGGGGGGAATTCACCAGTAATGAGTTCAAAGAATACCTACAAACTCACGGGATTCTTCAACAAATTCCTCCTCCACACACACTACAGCAGAATGGTGTTGTTGAGAGAAGAAATCATACTATCATGGAAATGGTGTGATGCATGATTGATGATTCTGGACTTGCAAAGACATTCTGGGTAGAAGAAGTAAACAACAATAGTGTATTTTTTGAACAGAGTGCCCATGGTTCCTCTTGATGGAGTAACACCACAAGAAGCATGGTCAAAGCAGAAACCATCTATTGCACACCTTAGAGTATTCAGGTGCAAAGAAAGCATGCACATACCCAATCAAAACAGAAATAAATTGGACATGAAGCCACAAAAAATCATCTTCGTTGGGTACATTGAAGAGATTCTTGGATATAGATTGATGGATCCTAAGACCAAAAAAGTATACACTAACAAAGATGTTGAGTTTTTTTAAAAGAAGGAGGTAGAGTTTCCTATTCTAGACTCACCTGATGTAGATTTTTCACCAGTTGTAAAAATTGAAACTGATGTTCCCACGGATGAGGAAAGTGTTGATGGGGATGATGGTGTTGATCAGATAGAACCAAAACCCACAAGAAAAGTTCAACGTATTCCCAAGTGGTGTACTAGCACATTATGAGACACAAGAATGGATGCTCCACTAGATACATCCACCCCTGAACCACGGACTTACAGTAAAGCAAGAGAAGAAGTTAAGTTTTCTTTGATGAGTAGATTAATTGAATCTGATGATCCCTCTACAGTATAGGAATCCTTCACCATCAAAATCTTGGAAATATGCCATGGATTTTGAATATCAATAAGTGATGAAAAATAACACTTGGCAGCTTGTGGATCTTCCACTAGGGAAGAAACCCATTAGATGCAGATGGATATTCAAAATGAAGTATAAAGCATATGGGATAGTGGACAAGTATAAATCAAGACTAGTAGAAAAGGGGTACACACAAATAGAAGGTATTGACTACAAGGAGACATTTTCTCCCATAGCTAAGATCAAAATGATCAGGATGATCTTTGATCTAGTTACATAGTTTGGTTGGAAATTCCATTAGATGAATGTCAAAAGTTCCTTCCTAAATGGATATTTAAAAGACAAAGTCTATATGACTCAACCTGAGGGATATGTTGTACCTGGTCAAAAAGAAAAGGTATGCAGGCTCATGAAATCTCTGTATGGCCTTAAACAGGCACCCTGGGCATGGTACATCAAGATTGATGAGCATCATGTATAACATGGATTTTTTAGAAATCCATATGATCCTAATCTTGACCTCAAAAATCAAGGGGTGAGATTGTGATTGTTGTTGTCTATGTCAATGATCTAGTCATCACTGACAGTTTAGTGAGGATTATTGATGCAACGAAGAAATATCTTAATTGATCGTTCGACATGACCGATCTCAGGCTGATGCATTATTGTCTTGGATTGGAAGTATGACAGAAAGAGAATCAAATTTTTGTTTCTCAGATGAAATATACCAAGACAATGCTCAATAAATTTAAGATGATGGATTACTCACCAATTGCTACACCTATGGAGAATAGATTATAGTTATCTCATTCAGATCCATCTCTTAAGGTAAGTTCCACTCTCTATCGGAAGATGATTGGGAGTCTCATTTACCTGACCTACACTAGACCAGATATTAGCTTTGTAGTGAGATATCTATCCAAGTTCATGCAAGAACCCAAATTTTGTCATTGGAAAGTAGCAAGGTGCATCTTAAGATATCTCAAAGGATCAGTGGATCTTGGTCTAGAATACAAGAAGAATGATAACTTATTCTTGACTGGATATTCAGATTCAAATCATGCAGGAAATATTTATGACAGAAAATCCACTTCAGGATTTATGTTCTTTATGGTATCTGGACCAATATCATGGGAAAGAAAGAAACAAAACTTTGTTCATTGATCTTCCATAGAAGCTGAGTATCATTCTACAAGAGAAGCTATCTGTGAAGTGATTTGGCTACGTCGTATACTGGAAGGACTTGGAATACCATAGGACAAACTGACCACCATGTATGTTGACAACGAAGGTTTTCTTAAAATTGTTCACAATCTAGTGTTTCATGAAAGAAAAAAGCACATTGAGGTACATGTTCATTTCATACATGAGCATGTGTTGAAACATAACATCCAACTTCAATTTTGTCCAATAGATGAAAAACAGGTAGATATCTTCACAAAGTCACTTGCACGTGACAAATTCAAGTTTTTCAGATACTTCCTCTCCTCATCCCTTGAGATAATGTACAATTAATGGGGGGAATGATAGGTTACTTAATTATGCAATATATAATTAATTATTTAATTAATGTTATTAATTAAATAATGTTGTTATTTGGTTTTATTAAGCATATTTGTTTTATTTAAACATTACGGATGTTGTTATATTGTTTTACAAATATTATTGTTGTGCTTCCCTGGATGTAATATTGGAAGCTTATGTAATCTAGAATATGGTTGCACTTGTGTAACTTAGTTTCTTTTTTGTATTTAGTTGTATAATACCTATAAGTATTTTAGCTCACTACTGTGTAAATGGTTGATTGAGTTTAATAAATTTATCAGGCTTCTTCCCTTGTTGCTCGATCTACACTAAGGTAGGTCTAAATTACCTTAGGTTAGAATCCAATTAGGATAGAACATTACAACTTTGGTTAAAATCTAATTAGTATTAAACATCCCATACAATGTTAAGGTATTCACCTTAATAGCCCAGTATAGGTATAACACCCTGAACTGTTGTTACTTTCTCCAGAGCATTCAAGTATTGATAAATGATTTCTTCTATATAAGGACATGTTCCTTTGGTTTTGGAAAGTCATGCTTGATATGGATTGTATCCTATCTGCTCTTGAAGATCTTTGATTGAACCGGAATATGATTGGACGCTTTCGTTTCTTTCATTCTTGCACTTGAGTTCAACCTGATTTCTGGATGAATTGTGGATTTATCCACCTTTATGACTCAACCTTGGATCAGTTGCATTAATCCAAGGAATGTTTTAAGTTTATTCAGTATGAACAAATTTTATTGACTTTACGAAAGTTACAAAGTATGACTGAGCTTTGAATGATCAAACCCGGAGGTTAACTCAGGCTAATCATGGTAAATGGAATTTGGTTCCAAATATCGTAACATCAGAAGAGACCTGGACCTTAGGCTAGGTAAGATGTTTATGTTTTATATCTAAAGCTTAATTTATTGATGCCAAATGGAATCCTTTATAGGAATGTTTTATCCTGTATAGACTCTAACACTGATTGGTCCTATTTTGGGGACCTAGACTAGATTCGTTAAGGTTAATAGTCTTAACCTAAACTATAACCTTATGGTTAAAAGAATTGCTAATCTAACCTAGCCCTAAACTATGAGCTTAATACTCAAGGGTTAACTACACCTAGCGCTATGGAAATGAGACTAATGTCATAACATATGATCTAACCTAAGTCTCTAACCTACCTTAACTAATGTAAGGAAGGGGGACCTAAGGAGGGTCGCAAGCCATGGGCAGTGGTTTCCATGGCATTTAAGAGGGAGATAAGGTTGAAGGAAATGGAATGCAGTCAGGTTTTGTGGAGGATAAAAACTGCCAATATAGTCTTACGTGGCAGTATCTCTAAGGATGGGAATGTTTGTTTATTGTGTTGTGGCTATCACCAACTTTGGCAGTTGGTGGAAATGGAAAATAGGCAGGAGAATGGAAGTAAATGCAATTAATGAGCCTTGGTCCTCGAGTGCGGATTGCTTAGGAAGGAATGCAAGTGGAATTTTGTTTAGTTGTTTTGTTTTCCATGCATTCTATTTTTCACTTTGTATGAGCACTAGTTCTTCGAACCAGCCATCTACTCTATGTTGCATGGTAACTTTGAGAGTTTCTAGCTTACTTCTTTGTCGGGGGAAATATATAAGGCATGGAGGTAACAAGATTTTGTTGTTTAATCTTTTGTGGAAGAAGAAGAGAAGGTGTGAGCACATTTAGAGGTCTTCTTCAAATTTTAGTGACACTATCAGGCATGATAGGCCCTAACTTTTGAAAATCTTGCTTTCCTTTAAATGCTTTCATTAGAACAACTCTTTTCAGATGATTTTTGTACAGTTGGCCTAGCTGGTAGCAATGTATTGGTTTTCTTATTTTCTTATTGATTTGGTAATCCCTAGTTATACGTAGACCCTGATGAAATCTACTTCTTTTATCTTCTCTCCTTGCTGTGAATATAATATGGGTCTGACTTCTGTAGAAGTGTTTTATGTCTCTTTGTCTGACTGAGGTATTGAATTTCTGAACTGGCACCATGAAGGACGTTGTACTTGATGATTTCATTTTTGAAGATACCATAGAATGAACTGTTGTGTCAAATTTGGTTGGTTTATTTGATTTTTGCTTAGTTGTATGAGCTCTACTATTACTTGACAGCTTAGGAAAATATATAGTTGGATTTGTCATGAAACTGATAGTTCCTTCTATAAGCTTGACTGGTTCAGTCACACGAGTAGGAAATATGTTTGAATACTAAGCCTGTACCTTTATTAGATAAGGGTCTGAAGGTAAAGCTCGATTGGTTTAGTCGCATGAGTTGGAAATATGTTTGAATTCTAAGTTTGTTTCTTTATTTCAAAGAAGTATGAATTTTCCTAAGTATACAGAGTTTTGTGAGTATAAAAGTGTTTGATTAAACTGTTGTTTTTGTATATTTTACATGAACAAAAGAAGAGAAAATCTATTTGGATAATCTCTATATCTCCTGGAAATTTCACAGGTTAATCCAGGACCCACCATAGTAAGAGTTAGGTAATAAGTGTGGTTGAGTTATGGCTGTGTATACCCTGAAATGACTGCAAACTCCACTGTTAATGCCACCTTTTACAATGTCGGGAATTCTTTTATATAAGTAAAACAACAAATTCAACATCTTCAAGTTTATTTAAGTTCAACAAAGATTGATTTATTTATTCCGTACAGTTAAAGCATGGATAATTACTATGGTATAGGTAGTTTGGATTTTGAGGCTTGATGAATCTGCATTTGGAATCCTATTATTGACTTTGTACAAGCATTTCTAGTTTAATACCTTGAAATGATTTAACGACTTATCTATACAATGGTAGAAATAATGTAGTTTGATCTACTAATAATAAATAGATAATGGAAGATTATCCTAACTCTTAGACCTAATGGTATGAGAAAAGAAGAAATGTAGACTATTTCTTTTGAACAGAATGGTGGTCTGAGATTAGATCAGTTTTTTTACATTTTATGTAAAGGAGACATTATTGGCATTCATTAAATGTATAGTTGTAGATCGCAATGATCTATTGGAAAATCTGAAGGTGATTCTATTTGATCTAAGCCTGAGTCTAAACATACGTATTGCTTTACTTGCCCTCCTTTCTCCTAATAGGATTAGAGTATATGTATATTACTTCATGGAAGTTGTACAGACCTGATTTCAGGTAGGATAATGATCAGAATTTCTCTACTCCTTAGTCTAGGTAAAGGAAGATAGTATTTATTAGTTTCTAAGTACAAATGTACTCTCTTTCTCTCTCTCTCTTTCTGGAAGTTATGAGTGTTCCCTTCTTTAGAATTTTTTATAATAACTCTTCAGCATGGGCATGAGATGAATAAATTGTTAAAGTCAGGTGGAGAGAGTGGTAAGTGTTGAATCTTAACAGAAGTCTCCTTTCCTTATCTTTAGCTATATTATTACCCTGTTTGAGTAATTCAGTTATCTACTTGTAAAAAAGGTAGTATTGTAGTAAAAGTTTGTATACTTATCAATGTTTATGAAATGATACAAAAATTATAGAGGAAATCCATCAGTTGAACTTGCTTGAGGCTATAATCTGTCTTTGCTTGAATTGTTTATATGTAAATCTATTGGTTACATGCCTTGATAAGATTTCATTCCTTGAATGGAGTAATTATATTAGGATTGATACTGCTCTTGGTTTTCCGATGGCTAGGTACCTAAGATTCATTTTGTTTCTTCTTATTCTCTAATATAAGATGAATCATCCGAAAAGATTTAAGTTGAAATGGTAGCTATAATATGAGTTATGTTATAAAGTCATATTAGAATGGTAGAAAGATAATTAGTGTGATTCATGTTTATGGATTTGATGAAATGATTTCATTTAAACATGTTGTTTAATGGAAATAATTGGTGGAATGCAATTGTTTTAAGAATTAGTGCTTATCATGCTCAGTTCACTAAACTGACCCGTGCTAGCAATTTTTGTAGATGGTCATCGTAAGTGGTAAAGGCATGCAGATCTGATATGATGCCCAAATTGCTTAATCTGATTTTTATGATGAATTACGACATGATCTCTCTAATTGTACTATAAGAATAAATTTACTCTTTTGTTGATGTTTATTTTATTAAAATATGCCGTAGTGCATAAGTTGTAATTGTAAAGGTTGAGATTAAATGAAATGGAGAAATGTTACCTACATGGTTGTGTTCTTATTTGTTGAATTGATCTTCTCACGTCTGAATGAATGAGAGTGCATTCTTATTATTATATGCCATGGGATCTAGATGGATTCCCTAAGTAAGCCTTGTAAAACTATGTGACTGAATACTTCATGTTTGACTATTAATTCTTATATATTATGAATAAGGCTAAATTGGAAATTAGACCACTGCATTTTTAGGGAAGTTGAAGTTAAACTATTCCCTGATATGTAGCTAAAACAGGAAGAGTATTCTATTACTCCCTAATAATGATCTAAGTCAAAGCAATGTAATTGATGGATTTAAATAATCATGTCTTATAGCAATAAGTCTGATATATTTTAGTCTTTGGGGTTGATATGAACCCTTACGGGTTTAGTTATCTTCCTTATGGGAGAACTTAGGGCTATTTCCCTATTATGAGGAAATAAGGTTATTAGGAACTGATTGGCACTTTGACAAGATCTCAATCTTATTAAAAACCTTTCTCCGTGAAACTATACCTAATTGCTTAAGTAACTCTAAAGTGTGGGACCCAGGGTTGGGGAAAGGCTACCCAGTTAGGAGGGCCTGTAATCCAAGTTTAACTCAACTTAATTGAATTCTTGGGGGTAAGTACATCTTTCCAAGGTTGTATCATAGGATGTTGACACATGTCAACTGTAGGGTTGTACCTTCGAGAAGATTAGGATCTTCTCAAGGATACAATAATGCAGGTGACATTTGGCAACACCCTTTTGCATTGATCGTTAAGATTTACCACCGAAACTTGATCAAGATTTTCCTTTGGGACTGGTTAGGACCATAGACATGTTATGAGGCAGCCCTTTGGGACTCAGGGTACCTTGACACACGGGGTTAATAGTGGTTGATCCTGTATGTCATCTTACCCTAGTCTCCAAGGGCATCCTTATAACATGTGTATGATATTAACCCATTCCGGAGTGAAAACTAGGGACAAGGGGACTAACAGAAGTTAGTATAAGATGATTTATATAACATCAGAGTGGGGTGAAGGACGTATTCCAGATTGACGAGTATGCCATCAAGGAATATAAGACATGATTAGTATGTTTCAAATCTTTGGCCAAAGCATCGCAAGCAGCTGATTGCGTTGTCCTATGTCACCTAGTCTAAGGGACGTGATGCCGATGAATAATGGTAACAATTATTCAGATAGGTTCCTTGGACAGAGCATTTTGAAATCCTAGATTAGGGAAGAGAACCACAAGAGTGAAGTGTTCAGATGAAAATAACAACTCTATGATACACATGAATAGATCAGTAGTTCACCGAGTCATGGAATGAATAGATTGGTGGTACACCGAGTCATTACAGCTGCATATGGTTATCTATTATAAGAATGATTGTTATGATCTGTGAGTTGTAAATTATGTATTTAGAACTAGAAAACACTAATAAAAAAAAAATCTTGTTCTAATGTACTAAAATGAGGATGTTACAATAGGCCCTTGTTCTTATCACATTGTTCAACATTTTTTTTGAAATATTTATCAAGAAGACCACGGTTTAATACTTACCGCATGATGCAAAGAAAGGATATCATCAAAAGGGTCCTCATATTCATAACCAAAAAAATACTCAGTCCACATTACCTTTTACTTCAGAATGTCAGTTTATAAAGATGATTAATAATGGAGAACTAAAGCATACCTTGGATTAATGGAATTGATCCAAGGTTTTGTTGTTAACATATGATAAGTATGAAAATAACAATACAGGTTCACAACCTTTCAGAACACAAGGAATAATGGATTCATTTCATGTAAATAGAATTAAAACAAAATGAATCCTTGTACGATAATAATTTATCCATTTCAAACATGAGGAAATGAAATCAAATCAAGGTAACATTTTGTCTAAGATTTTACATACTTTCCTCCTAAAAAGAATCATCATCATGATGATTAAATTAATCAAAAAAATTGCATCAAGGACAAATCAAATTATTATACTTCCATTCATATGTTCAAAACAAAACTAGATTTTAAAATTCCATAATCAACATTAAAGTAGCTATCCATTTTAAATAATGTAATGTCTACCCAAGACTGGTAGATTTATTGACATATCAAGAATAAAATATAAAATTTTATCTATCAACAAAATCAATTTTGTTCAAATAAATACAGAAAAGTAGTTTTCATATCTTCAAGATTTTCCTAGGTTGCACTCTCTTCGTTCAACTGATCCCATTGGACCTTACATTGGCTTATTACATGATTTCTTAAGTGTAATTGGTGAGTTTCTAGAACCCGTATGGGTTTAACCATGATTATTCCTGGGTCTTGGACATGCAAGGAATTCCAATTTAACACATGTGATAAATCTGAAACATACTGCTTAAGCAAATAAATATGGAAAACATCATGCATTTGTGATAAATTAGGACGTAAAGCTAAAACAATATAAAAGGGTCCTACATAACGAGGTGATAACTTGGCATCCTTGTCAAAATTTATAGAACTCTTTTTTGGTTTAACCTAAAGAAAGACCTTCTCACCAAGTTTAAATTTCTTATCAACCCACTTTAAGTCAGCATAACTCTTTTACCTATATGCAACTTATTTTAAGCATTCACGAATCATTTTAACTTGTTGTTCGATCTCTGTAAGGATTTCAAGTCTAATTACCTCTCTATCATCAATGTTGTCCCAACTAACAGGGGTTCTACATTTCCTTCCATATAATTCTTCAAAAGGTTCCTTCTTCAAAGAAGCATGATATGTGTTATTATATGCAAACTCAACTAATGGAAGGTACTCTTCCCATTTATACTACTGATCCATGAAATACATTCGTAACATATCCTCTAAAACTTTATTAACTCTTTCACTCTATCCATTCATTTTTTGATGATATGCATAACTGAAATTCAACTTAGTTCCTAGAGCTGCGTTAAGTGTTTGCCAAAATATTGATGTCAATCTTGGATCTCTATTTGATATGATCAACTTAGGTACTCCATGTAATATGAAAATCTCATACACGAATATTTTTGCTAAAACATGTGAATCATCCTTAATATTACCAGTAATAAAATGAGCTACCTTTAATAGTTTATCTACAAGCACAAGAATAACATCATGTTTATTTCTTGATATAGGTAACCCTTGTATAAAATACATGCTTATCAGCTACCATTTATATTGCAGTATGTTGTGAGAATACAATAAACCAGATAGATGAATATGTTCATCTTTAACATGTTGACATTCTAAACAGTGTTTCACAAACTCAATTACATCCTTTTTCATCCATTTCCAAAAATATTGTTGTTTTATATCAGTAAACATCTTTATAATGCTAGGGTGTCTAAAAAAGGTGAATTGTGAAATTCTGCTAATAATTTATTTCTTAAATCATTTAGCAAAGGTATGTATACCCTATTTTCAAACCGTAAGATTCCTTCATTTTCAAAGTGAAAACCTTTATATCTCACATCATTTGGATCTGCAACAAGTGTTGTCTTTACTTATTGAAAATAAGAATCAGATTCCATAACACTTTTTACCTCATCTTTAAATTGAGTTCTCAACATTGTAAGAGCACAAATTTGCTTCCTACGACTTAGAGCATCTGTTACCCTATTTTCTTTGCCTTTAATATAACTTCTGTCAAAATCATATTGAGATAGATATTATAACCATTTTCATTGTCTTGCATTCAGATTTGGCTGAGTAAAAATATACTTCAACCCAAGATGATCATTTTTTATTTCAAAAGGTTTACCAAGAAGATAATGGCTCTATAATTGAATTTCATGAACAATGGAAGAAAGATATAGATCATGTGGAGCATAATTAAGCTCATGTAACTTGATTTTTCTATTTTCATAAGCTATGACATGATCCTTTTGTAATAGAATACCTCGGAGACCCTTCCCAGATGCATTTTTTACAATGGTGAAGTGTCCATTAGGGTTAGGTACAACCAAAATAGGTGTTGAAGTTAATTGATCCTTCATATTATTAAATGCATATTCACATTTTTCATTCCATACAAATTTCTTATCCTTTTTCTGTAATGAAGTTATTGGTGAAGAAACTTTGGAGAATTATTTAACAAACTTCCTATAGAAACCAGCTAGACCCATGAAGCTTCTAACTTCATGTACATTATTTGGTGCAGGCCACTCAGTTTTTGCTACAATCTTAGAGGGATCTACAACTATACCATTATTGCTTATCACATGACCAAAATAGTGCACTTTTGTGTCCTAGAAAGAATATTTAGAAAACTTACCAAACTGTCTCTTCCTAAAGATTCCAAAAACTATCTTCAAATGCTCATGGTGTTCTTCAATGCTTTTAGAGTATATGAGAATATCGTCAAAGAATACAATAAAAACTTTGTCCAATTATTCTTAAAAACTATTATTCATTAAATTCATAAAAATTATAGGTGTATTTGTTAATCCAAATGGTAAGACTGTGAATTCATAATTTCCATACCTTGTTCTAAAATTTGTTTTATGCGAGTCTTCATATTTTATTATTAACTGATGATATCCAGATCAAAGATCTATTTTAGAATACACTGATGCACCATGCATCTGATCAAATAGATTTTCAATTCTAGGAATTTGATATTCGTTCTTAATCATTTCCTTGTTTAACATCCTATAATCGATACACAATATAAGTGTTCCATCTTTCTTTTTCACAAAGATTACTGGTGCTTCCCAAGGTGAGACATTTGGTCTAATCAAGCCTTTAGAAAAAAATTCTTGTAATTGTGCCCTAATCTCTACCAAATCAATAGTAGTCATTCTATAAGGTACCTTGGAAATAGGCTCAGTTCTAGGTTTGATCTCAATAGTGAATTCAAACTCCCGTTTAGATGGAAGACCTGGTAACTCTTCTGGAAACACATCACTGAAGTTTTGTAACAATGGATATATTTCCATGAAGTCACTACTTTCTTCAATAGTTTCAGAAATTTTTACTGTATATAAGGTGCAACCTTTGTTTTTGTCCTTTTTGAGTTGCATAGCAGATAATTTCCTAACCGAAATCTCACGTTTTACACCCTGAATATCTACTGTTTTATGTAGATCATCTAAACAACTAATATTTTTTTTCAAAATAGTCAAGATTTTCCTTATGCTCAGCTAGCCAATTAATACCTATGATTACATCATAAGACCCTAAAGGAGCAACATAAAGGTCAACCACAGTGGAAAAACTAGGCAAGTCAAGGACTTATCTAAAAAGACACATATTAATTATATGAACAACATTATTTCCATAATGTACACCCCATGATTTATCCATTTTCCATCTTTTATTTTTAATTTAGAAGCTAACTTAGTAGAAATAAAACATTCAGTCACTGCAGTATCAAAAAGAATAGTTACAGGTATGCCAAATAACTTACCTGGAACCTCCATGAGTGTGACTTGCTTTTAAACCTATTTTTCAACCACTTCAACATGTATCTTGTGTTGTTGATTATGGTCATTCTTCTTCAAAGGACATTGGTTTACGTAATGATCCTTGCCACAATTGTAACAGCCTCCTATAGGTCTCTTTTTAGGATCAAATTTATTTCCAGCCTTAAAGTTATCATTCATACCTCCATAACACTTCTCTATGTTGTTATTGTTCTTGACAAATTTATTTCGTAGATTAGTAGCAAGTTTATTTGATACTATTTTCTTGTTGTTATCCATTAAAAACTTGTTTTTCATACTAAACTTCTTCCATGGTCCTTCTTAGGTGTAAGGGGAGATGAAGAGTTTGGAAATTTCTTTTTTATTTCCTCCTTATGAGAAGAGATTTCTTTCAATTTATGTTCCTTCCTTATGGATTTTTCAACAACCCCTTCCATAGTGGTTGGGCTATGAATATCCTCCTCTCCTTCTATAATGGGATTTAATCCCATGATAAATTTCCATATCCTGAAATTTTCATCAGTTTGATACCAAGGCACATAATTAAAAAGTTTAGTAAACCATTCCCAGTACTCTATTATAGTTTATTTTCCTAGAGATAAGTTTTGAAATTTAGTCATTTTCTGATCATAATAAATTTGTGGCATACATCATTTCCTAAAATAACTTTTAAATTGATCTTAAGTAATATTTATTTCATCAATGTTTAACTCAGCCTTACGGTTGTCCCACCATGAAGATGCATCATGGAAAATTTGATATGCTCCCCATATTTCCTTAGTTTCATCCGAGAAGTTCCTTATTGCAAAGTACTTCTCCAGTTCACTAAGCCAATTCTTAGCTCCATCTCCTAATGTGGTTTTATCAAACTTAGGTGGACTTATCCTTTTTATATCATTATTTATTTTAGTTGCCAACCTTGCCTTTTTATTTTCAAGTTGATCATGTATGTTTGCATTATTGTTATTAAATGCTCAATTTCCCACATTGGCATTGTCCACTGGAGGTGGCTAATTGTTATTACTAGTATCTTCTTCCTCCTCCTCATTGTCCATTACTTGTTGTTCTAGTACATCCAAACAATTTCTTGTGTCCAACAGGGTAGCAAGGATCTCATCAAGTTTTTGGGTTGTAGCTACTTCTCCACCAGGTGGTGGGTTGTTTTCAGCATTTTATGTTGTTCTAACCATTTTATGTTATCAAGAAAATTTAATTTTTATGAGATTATGGTTACAATAGGTCCAAGAATTGCAACCTTCAGGTCTGATACCAAGATGTAACATTCCCATTTTAAGACTTTAGAAACAAGGAAAAATTTATATATATATATATATATATATATATATATAATGTTCTTTATTCTAAATAATCATAATTTAGAACACACATTCCATGCCAATTAGTCTCATAATAGATAACCATATGGAGTTGTAAGTGACTCGATTAACTACCAAGTCTCTCATTTCATGACTCGGTTTCTAACCAATCTCTCATGGTAACTCAAAGTATTGTATACTAAATATACTTGATTCTCTTACCCTATTCTAGGTATTGAGTGTTCTGTTTAAGAGACCAATTTTAATATTTGTTACCAATATTCATCTGAAATATCATTTCTTAAACTAGGTGACATAGGACAATGCAACCAGTAACTTGTGATACTTTGGACAAATATTTCTAACATTTTATTCATGTTACTATTCCCATACGATATACTTGTCAAATGGAATATATCCTTCACCCCACTTACCTGTAATCTAGAATGGTATTCACTAACTCTTTTTAGTCCACTTGTTAAAGGTTTGACCCTAACCCAGGTTAGCAACATAGTTTGGTATAGGGAACCACTCACAGTGACTAAGGGTACATATACATACTCAATCAACCTAATTCAATTGGATGTGTCTAGTTACCCTAAATCATCATGAGTTACCCCCTGTACTAAATCATGTTCCTAACCTGACTTAGAGTAAAACTAAGATCAAGTCCAATTTTATGTAGATCTAGATGATCCAATTCTGAAGGGTGTTGCAACATGTCAATTGCAACACTGTATCTTCGTGAAGACCCAAGTCTTCACGAAGGTACATTTTTACAGTTGGCGTTTGCCAACATCTGACAGAATTACCCATATTGATGTACATACACAAACAAGAAGTTAATTACCCAATTATTTTTCTTAATTAAGGTTTAATTATAGTAACCCTACTAAACCCTAATTTCATTAGCTCTTAAGGTTGACATCCACAATTGAGTTGTTAATGTATTGTAGAAACTTCATGATTGATTTTTATTCATAAACTTTCTACTTTTAGAATTTCGTTAATTAAATAGAAACAATAGTTGTTTAACCATTTCCTTTACTTTATTGAGATGAAATAGATAAGAGTAAGGGCTGATGAGGAATACATGTTATTGCTGATCGGTTGATGGTTGTTGCGTGTGTTTTGACTTCTCAATCCAATGCCAATTGTGAGATCTTCCTTTTGGCTTGGAGGAAGTAAATGAAATAGAACACAAGACCACAAAAGAATAGTTAAATAATAAATGACATTGGATTTCTTAGCGTATGCTAGATCTAGGAAGTGTGATACTCCCTAGATGGCTGTCAATCCAATGTTCAAAACAAATTAATGCGAGAAATAAGAAAATTACTATTCTAGTTTATATGATATAGGTATCTCATTCTATCACAATATGAAAAATCTAATATAACAGGCTATGCTATAGTCAAATCTGAAGGGTTGGTAGATGTCAGGGTACTAGAACTAGTTTGGGTCAGGTTATGGGTTATTTAGGTTATTTGGTAAAAGGTTGTTTGGTTCTATTATTGGCATAGGGTATGAAACAAAAAGACTGATGTCAGTTTGGTATAACCGATGATGGTTTAAGCGAGACCAACGATGGTTATGGGTAACCGATGTTGGTACAGTAAGGTGATAGTAGTTCAATGAAGACCTTATTGTAGAGTCTGGGTGAGGTTAGATGGAGCTAAAGAAGGGGATGATGAGGTCTATGGAAATGATGAGAAAACTCAAAGAGGTGGAAGGTTCAGGATAGGTGATATGATAAAAGGGTGGGTGAGGTTTTTGAGTTTTCCAGAAAGAAAGCTATAGATGAATGTTAATTTTAATGTTAAAGGAAGAATGATAACATAAATGATAACAACTCTATGAACAAAATAAGAATGGAAATGATTTATGATAAACACACTTGCCAATGTTGCAGGTCCAATGGTTGGGTGATGGTGATGATCAGTTGGCAGAATAGAGCTTAGTACAATAGTGATGCTTCCCGAAATGTTACCATGAGTGTAAAATTCTTCTAGATCTATCTTGATGCTAGTTATGGATGTCTGGGTGCATGAAACGACTCTAGTTTTTGCTTACATGTAGCTCTCTTCTCATCCTCTTGCTCTTAGAATCTGCCAACCCAAAAACAAGTTTGCTAAGGTGAATAAATGGTAACTGACGGTGGTTTTTGGTTGACCTACATCGTTTTAGGGTGACTGGCATTGGTTAAGGTTGGATTCCCTAGGTTTACTAAAATTTGTAGATCTCGCCTCTTTTAGCTCAAGTTCCTTCCTTTCTTCCCAAATGTATAAAGGACATTATGTTTTTATGAGGGGGAAGGTGGTTAGAGGGATATTAGGCATTGATTTTTCATGTTAAACTAAGTCTTAGTTTGTTATGGAAACATGCCAAGAATAGGTCTAAGGTGAGGTGGCTAGGTGAGGTGTCTAAGGTGAGTGGTTTGAGAAAATGAGGAGATGGGTAGTTTGAGAAAATAGGGTTAGGTGTGAAGAAGGTGATGGTCAAGGATATGGTGATTATAAGAGGTAGGGTGGGTGATTAGGTAGATCATTCAGATGTATGCACACCTTGTGAAATTCCATGAGATACCAGGGTTGCTCAACATAACAAATGTATGTTATCTAGGGTCATAAAGGTCATATAAACAAGGGTAGTTGAGTTCCAGTATCCAAGGTAAAGGATACGGTCTAGGCACTTTACAAGGTAAGATGCAAGAATGTGTAGGTGTGGTTCTTATATATCCAAAAGGTCAAAAGGTCAAGGTTTATTTGGATAAGGGTCACAGCCATAGGAAATGTAAGGCTATTAGACTGACCAAAATAGGTACCATCATCACAAGATGCAATGAGTGAAGACATGGGAATATCCACTTAATCAATGATGAGGTAGGTAGGTGTGGGTTGGGTAGGTGGGGGTAAAAATGCGTAAATGGGGTAAAGGTCAAATTGGGAAATAAGGAAATTGGTCAGGGTCAAAGGTAATGAAAATAAAATGCATGCACATGTATAAATTGTGGCACAATACCAAGGTGAAGAACTTGCAAAATCTACATCATTCAAGGTCGATAGGTCTATCCAAAAAGGGTTGAAGTGAGTCTAGTATCTAGGGTAAGGATATGGTGTGGAAACACAATAGAGGTCAGGTGTGGGAACATTTAGGTATGTTCCGGTACACCAAAGGTTGGGTCAGGATAAACAACACAATAATAGGCAAGGTAAGGTCAGTAGGCAAAACAACACGGGTAACAGCTCCACAAGGCATAGTGAGCACATGGGTTCAAAGGTTACGAACAACGTTCCGAGTCAAGGCATATAAGTCATGGTATGAGTACGGCCGAGGTATGGGTAAAAACAATAGGTCCCGTAATGTAATTTAGAATGGGTGTAGGTAAGATGGGTGGGGAGGTAGATGGAAATAAGGGTGAGTAAGGTTAACAAGATGGTGGGAAGGGTAAATTTTGGTCAAAAATGGGGAAAGGCTATTGACAGGAGTATGAAATGTAACTAATGCTAGTCATGTTTAACCAGTGACGGTCTAGGTAAACCAACCATGGTTTTCTAGGTCACAAGACCGATGTCGATATAGGGACAACTGACTACGGTTTGCTAGGGCACAGGACCGATGTCGGTCTAGGTATAACTGACATTGGTTAGGTCGAGGTGTGATTAAAAAAGGGAATTTCCACTTTTTACAGAATCATTTGTAATTTTCCAAATAGGGGAAAATGACAGAGCCCTGAGCGAGTTGTGCTTTGTCAAGAAAAAAGTATGAGGGATGAGATCCTACTGAGGTGGAGAGATCTAGTTTTTTAGAGGAGCCAGCTATATGGGTCCATGAGATCGGGTGGAGTGAGGTGATTGGTGGAGATATTGGAGGTATATTATGGCATGGAAGAGGTGGGAGAGGGTTTGGGTGGACCACTGGCACAATGGCCAGACGTGTCACCACGTTGACGACACTGGGATGAGGTAAGTTCTCCACCTTTCTTCGTATGGAAATAAAAAAAGGGTGATATGGCTATGGGTTTTTGGGTAGGGAAATATAATAAAATTTGTGGGTAAAATTTGTGAAATGAGGGAGGTGGGAGGTCTGAGGTTTGGTAAATAGGGGTGCGGAGGGGTTTAGGTTAGCTTTGGGTAGGGTAGGATTAGTTATTAGGCTATTTCGTAAAAGGTTTGTAAAATGGGGGGGGGGGGGTTTAAACGAATTCAGATTTGCAACAGTGAATGACGCCAGTTAACGGTTGACCGACGTCAATTGGAAACTGCCGGCATTGGTTATGTAGAAGGTGAATGATGTCAGTCATAAGGGATTGATGCTGGTCATAAGGAACTAATGTTAGTTGTGGTTAGAGGAGAATAGATCAATAGGTAGAAAAGGGTAGGAAAAGAAGGGAAAGGGATGGGAGATCGAAGTAAGGGGAGTGATAATGGTAAGGGTAATATGTTTACAAAGGGTAGTGAGCAGGGAATAGGTATAATGTGCATGAAAAGAGTGGTTTAGCAATGGAAAATTAGTAGAGTGAGTATAATAAGTAATAAGGGTTGGGGACAAGGTTTATTGGGTTTAGTACGTGTTAGGTATGGGAAATTTTTATCAATAGTGTGTTTTGCTGGGTGTAAGCGAGGGATCATCTATGGATGTGGGATAGAGCATCACCCCTTCTCATAGATGTACAAGGGAGTGTGAAAGCTGATGATTGGTTCCATGTTACATAGGTTAACTTGATTGGGGTCAAATGCTACTGACACGTAGTCTATGATCTAAGTTTGATGGTCATCCTCATCAACAGATGGGACTCAGTGACCAATACCTTCCATTTACCGATGGGTGAGATCATAGTCACCCTAGAGGATGTGTACAAGATTCTATGGTTACTGATAGTGGTGATGCAGGTGTATTCTATCTCCTTAGAGGCATCTAAGGAGTTGATGTTGACCGTGTTTGGTAAGGGGCTGGCGGAGATGAGGTTCCATAGCTAGCATGAGCTACAAAGATATGTACTGGGCCCATCTAGCAGAGATGAGGTTGGTGGTTTTGCTGAAGGAGGAAGTTTATTATTTTGCATTGCCAGACGTGGAGGGTGGGAGTTTCCCACGGGCATTGATGGGGGTTCTTCACGACATGATGGAGCATAGGACCCAGTTTGCATGGGCACTAACATTCTTGGTACAACTATATAGAGAGTTATGGGCCTATGGAAGGATACAAAGATTCAGTCTATGTTACACTTTTCTACTACATTGTTGGGCATACAAGCACATCATGTGTGTGAGTCTAGTTGGTATGCCTCATCTGGATGCATTTGAGGTGGGCTTGGTCTAAGTAGGCTACAGGCGATGGGTACTGGATGTTGGATAGCATTGGGCTACTAGGGCTACACATGTTATAGCCTATTACAGGAGTTTTCTAGAGGGGTTGTATGACATGGACATTATTTAGAGGACATATGTGGGTTTTCCATCATATAGGCAGATGGAAGAGGAGCTACATGAGCTACAACTTCTCTGATGGATAGAGGGGTGACATATAAGAGAGCACAAGATGATACTTGTTAATAGGGTTATACGGTAGTTAAGGTTACTTCAAGATACACCCCTACCCTTCCCACAGTATATGAGGGATGACATGGAGAGGCCTCTACCACTACAATAGCTAAAAATGTCGACAGGGCAGGAGGAGGAGGTGATAGACTAGAAAATTGATGATGTCGAGGATACTAATAGATATAAACAGTGGTGGGTTGTGCATTTACGAGTAGTAACATTGAGGTTGGGGTAGCCAGATTTAGCCACCATCACATTACAGAGGGACACCCTACATGGGAATGTGGCTAATTTGATTACATAGTTAGGGATATTGTAGGGGAAGCTGATAGGTTTATAGGCACATGTTGTTATTTTACAGACACAGGTAGGCACTCTATAGGCTTAAGTAACGCAGGGATAGGAAATGGTCCCTTAGGATGGGCATAGACATAGGGACAAGGTTTGTCTTTACAGGTACCAATGGGACAGGGACAGGGGATGATGTCGATGGCACCACCATAGACAGTACTTATAGGAAGGTTGAGAGATTCCTTAGGTGAGGTGAGGTATTACCAGGATTATCTGATGCTGTAGGGATAGATTTCCTATCCTATGGAGAGTAATGAGCATAGTAGGTCTCAAGTGAGAGGACCAGGTCACATACCCACAATGTAGAGAGAACAGGGGGCCATCGAGCCCTGAGATAGGGTCAGGGCGAAGACACTAGTTCACAAACGCTAGCCGCGGGTGAGGTACCAATAGAGATCTGGCCAGGACCAAGGGTGGGTGGTGAGATGCTAGTTCGAAATCATACATGGGGAAAGGAGAAGGAGGATACATGTGAGATAGATATGGATTATATCCAACAGGGTGATGTCTGATAGCCGTATGTACCTCCTATTTTATAGAGTTGTTTATTTTTGATATATACTGGCCTATGTGCCAAAGAGAGTGAGTATGTAGATGAGATTTTTTGTTATTTTTGATCATATATCGTCCTGTGTGCCTAATATGGTGAGGTTATATATGAGATTTTATAAGAGACTGGTATTTATTTATATCCATGTACACACGTGTGTATACACAAAATTTCCAATTTATAGCTGATGGTACATATAACATGAATGGGGTTATTGATTTTCATTTCTATTATTATGTATGTATGGGATGGAAACTAGGTGGATTAGGCATGATGGAGTTAGGTCGGTTTAGGCATTATTGATTCAAGTTGATTTAGGCATGGTGGAGTCAGGTTTATTTAGGCATGCTTGAGTCATGTTGATTTAGGCATGGTGGAGTCAGGTTGGTTAGGCATGGTTGAGTCAGGTTGATTTAGGCATTGTGGATTCAGGTTGGTTAGTAATGGTTGAGTCAGGTTTAATGGTCAATTGAATTTCTAATTCATTAATGTGTGTACTTTGTGATGGTATGGATCATGTTAAGATGATTTGTAGGAAAATGTATGATTATTGTAGATAAATGGGAGATGCGATGAAATGAATGTGTAAATTATGATGGCAAAGATGTTTAGCAATTATTTCTTCTTTGGTTTAATTTCCAAATATTGATATAGAAAGGAAACTAACTAGGGTAGAATGTGAATAGGAAAAAGAAAGGGGGAATTGGTTAGGGTAGAGATTGGCGAACCTAACCTATAAGGGCCCCATGTCATTCTTGAATGAATAACTTGGGGTTGGGAGGCTAATAGAAGTCAGTGTAAGACATTCTACATAACATAGGAATGGGGTGAAGGACATATTCTAGATTGATGAGTATGCCGTCAAGGAATACGAGACATAAGCAGTATGTTTCAAATCTTTGGCCAAAGTATCGCAAGCTGCTGATTGCATTGTCCTCTATCACCTAGTCTGAGGGACGAGATGCCGATGAATAATGGTAACAATTATTTAGATAGGTTCCTTTGACAGATCATTCTGAATCCCAGATTAGGGAAGAGAACCACAAGAGTGATGTGTTAAAATAAAAATGCCAACTCTTTGATACTAATGAATAGATCAGTAGATTACCGAGTCATGGAATGAATAGATCAGAGGTACTCTGAGTCATCACAGCTGCATATGGTTATCTATTATAAGAATGATTGTTATGATCTAAGAGTTCTAAATTATGTATTTAGAACTAGGATGCACCTATAAAAAAAAAATTTATTGTTCTAATGTACTAAAATGGGGACGTTACATCTTGGTATCAGAGCTGAAGGTTACAGCTCTTGGACCTATTGTGTCCATAATCTGATAAAAACCTGAATTTTCTTGTAACAGAAAATGGTTAGAACAAGGGGGGACGTTGCGAATAATGCTCCACCTGAAGGAGGGGTGGCAACAACCCAAAAGCTTGACGAGATCCTTGCTGCCCTATTGGACACAAGAGATCGTTTGGCTATACTTGAACAACAAGTAATGGGAAATGAGGAGGATGATGAAAATGGTAATAACAATCAGCAACCTCCTGAGGACAACCCTGATATGGGTGTTGATAATAATGCTGGAAATGCACCTATCCAACCAGAGAACAAAAAGGCTAGGTTGGTAGCGGAACTCACTAATGATATAAAAAGGATAAGCCCACCTAAATATGATGGCACCACATTAGGAGATGGAGCTGAGAACTAGCTCAGCGAAATGGAGAAGTACTTTGCAATAAGAAACTTCTCAGAGGAAACCAAAGCTATTTGGGGAGCCTATTAGTTTTCCCACGAAGCATCTTCGTGGTGAGATAGCCGTAAAGCTGAGCTAAATATTGATGAGACCAATGTTACTTGGGATCAATTTAAGGGCTATTTTAGGCAACGTTGGCTGCCACAAATTTTCTATGATCAGAAAATGACAGAATTCCAGAACTTAGCTCAAGGGAAGCTAACGGTAACTGAATACTGGGAGCAGTTTACAAAAATCCTCAAGTATGTACCACAGTATCAAACTGACGAGAAGTTCAGAATATGGAAATTCATCATGGGACTGAATCCCGTGATAGGGGGAGAGGTCGATGTTCACAGTCCAACCACTATGGAAGGAGTTGTTGAAAAGGCCATAAGTCAAGAATAGAAATTAAAGGCTATTTCTGCTCATAAAGAGGAAGTGCGGAAGAAGATTGCAAACCCTTCTTCAACTTCACTTGCACCCAAAAAGGGGCCATGGAAAAAGTTTGGAAACAGAAGTAAGTTTCCAGGGGATAATAGTAAGAAAACGATAGCAAATAAGCCTGCTGGAAATGTAAGGGATAATTTTGCTAAAAATTATAACAATGGGCAGAAGCCCTATGGAGGACAATGTGATAATTACAAGGCTAGAGGTAATTTTGAGCCTAAAAAGGGACCTGTAGGAGGCTGCTACAATTGTGGCAAAGACCACTACACAAATCAGTGCCCTTTGAAGAAGGATGATCGTAATCAATAGCATAAGATACATGTTGCAGTAGCAGACAAGCAAGCTGAAAAGTAAGTGACACCTATAGAAGTTCCAGGTAAGTTATTTGGCATACCTGTCAATATTCTTTTTGATACAGGAGCTACTGAATGTTTTATTTCTAGTAAACTTACTTCTAAACTTAAGAGAAAAGCTGTAAAAATGGATAAATCTTGGACTGTACTGTACGGTAATAATTATGTTCATATAGTGAGTATGTGTCTTTTTAGGGCAGTCCTTGACTCACCTAACTTTTCCACTGAAGTTGACCTCTATGTTACACCTTTGGGATTGTATGACATTGTCATCGGTGTCAATTGGTTAGCTGACCATAAAGCAAAAGTAGACTGATATGAAAAGAATATAAAATGTTTAGATGATCGGATGAAAGCAGCAGAGATTCAAGGTGTGAATTGGGAAATTTTTGTTAGAAAACTGTCAGCTATGTAGCTTAAAAAGGCTAAAAACAAAGGATGTACCCTTTATGCAATAAAGATATCTGAATTTTCAGAAGAAGATGGTGATTCCATGAAACGATTTCGACTGTTGCAAAGTTTCAAGGATGTTTTTCCGGAGGAATTACCAGGTTTATCACCCAAGAGGGAATTTGAATTCACCATTGAAATCAAACCAGGAACGGAACCTATTTCCAATGCACCTTATCGGATGACTACTACAGAGTTAGTCGAGCTTAAGGAACAATTACAAGAAATTTTCTCTAAAGGTTTGATTAGACCAAGTGTTTCACCTTGGGGAGCACCAGTAATATTTATGAAAAAGAAGGATGGAACACTTAGGCTGTGTATTGATTATCGGATGTTGAACAAAGCAACAATCAAGAACAGATACCCACTTCCAAGGATCGACGATCTATTTGACCAGATGCGTGGGGCAGTGGTTTATTCCAAGATAGATCTTCGATTTGGTTATCATCAATTAAGGATTAGAGAAGAAGATATTCATAAAACAGCTTTCCGAACAAGGTACGGACATTATGAATTCACGGTTCTACCCTTTGGATTAACTAATGCACCCGCAAATTTTATGAACTTAATGAATAATATCTTTCAAGAATATTTGGACAAGTTTGTACTTGTATTCTTGGACGATATTCTCATATATTCTAAAAATGTCGAGGAACACAATGAGCATTTGAAGATAGTTTTGGAAATTTTGAGAAAAAGAAAGTTATATGGTAAGTTATCCAAATGTTCTTTCTTTGATACAGAAGTTCACTATTTGGGCCATGTCATTAGTAAAGAAGGAATTGTTGTGGATCCTTCAAAAATAGTGGCAATAACTGAGTGGCCTGCACCAAAGAATGTGCACGAAGTAAGAAGCTTCATGGGTCTTGCTGGTTATTATAGAAAATTTGTTAAGGATTTTTCTAAAGTGGCTGCACCGATAACTTCATTGCAGAAGAAGGATAAGAAATTTATTTGGAATGATAAGTGCGAAACTGCTTTCAAAAGTCTGAAAAGCCAGTTGACTTCCACACCTATATTAGCTGTACCAGACCCTAATGGGAGCTTTACTGTTGTAACGGATGCTTCTGGGGAAGGCCTTGGAGGTGTTTTGTTACAAAATGATCAAGTCATAGCATATGAAAGTAGAAAACTTAAGTTACATGAGCTGAATTATGCTCCTCATGATTTGGAGCTTGCTGCCATTGTTCATGCGCTTCAAGTCTGGAGACACTATTTACTTGGGAAACCTTTTGAGTTGAAAACTGATCACTTAGGACTGAAATATATTTTCACTCAGCCTAATCTAAATGCCAGACAGAGAAGGTGGTTAGATTTTTTATCTCAATATGATTTTGATATTAGCTACATCAAAGGGAAAGAGAATAGGGTAGCAGATGCTCTAAGTCGTAGGAAGCACATTTCTACTCTTATAACATTAAGAACTCAGTTTAAGGATGAGGTAAAAAGTGCCTCAGAATCTGATATATACTTTCAGCAAGTAAAAGTAGCGCTTGCTGCAGAACCTAATGATGAAAGGTATAAAGGTTTTCATTTTGATAATGAAGGAATCTTACGTTATGAAAACAGGGTATACGTACCTATGCTGAACGATTTGAGAAAGAAGTTGTTAGTTGAATTTCATAATTCACCCTTCTCTGGACACCCGAGTATCACAAAAATGCTCACTGATCTAAAACAACAATACTTTTGGAAAGGTATGAAAAAGGATGTTATTGATTTTGTGACTCATTGTTTGGAATGTCAGCGGGTTAAGGCAGAACACATGCACCCTGCTGGACTATTATATCCCCATAGCATACCACAGTACAAATGGCAAGTAATAAGCATGGACTTTGTACAAGGGTTACCTATGTCCAGGAATAAACATGATGTTATCCTGGTAGTTGTTGATAAACTAACTAAGGTAGCTCATTTCATCGCTGGAAATATAAAGGATGATTCACCGGTGTTGGCCAAAAGATTCGTGCACGAAATTTTCAGGTTACATGGTGTACCGGAATTGATTATATCTGACAGGGATCCTAGAATGACGTCAAGATTTTGGCAAACGCTTAATACAGCTCTTGGAATGAAACTAAACTTCAGTTCTGCATATCATCCGGAAACAAATGGACAAACCGAGAGAGTAAATCAAGTGTTGGAAGATATGTTGCAAATGTATTGCATGGATCAATAGTATAAATGGGAAGAGTATCTTCCACTAGTTGAATTCGCATACAACAACACTTATCACTCATCTCTTAAAATGGCACCTTTTGAAGCACTTTATGGAAGAAAGTGCAGAACCCCTGTTAGTTGGGATAGTATTGAGGATAGAGTGGTAATTGGACCAGAGATCCTCACTGAAATGGAACAGCAAGTTAAGTTGATTCGTGAACGATTAAAGGAAGCAACAGATAGGCAGAAGAGCTATGCTGACCTTAAGTGGGTTGATCGAAGGTTTGAGCTTGGTGAGAAGGTTTTTCTTCGTGTTAAACCCAGA
The DNA here is from genome assembly GCA_019776745.2 of Taxus chinensis. Taxonomy (NCBI): domain Eukaryota; kingdom Viridiplantae; phylum Streptophyta; class Pinopsida; order Cupressales; family Taxaceae; genus Taxus; species Taxus chinensis. The sequence goes on along the minus strand of CM034147.1, from coordinate 646,905,967 downwards.
AAGAGTTCTATAACTTTTGGCAAGGCTACCAAGTTGTCACCTCGTTACGTGGGACCTTTCGAAATTGTCGAAATAATCAATCCTGTAGCTTATCGATTAGCATTACCACCTGCTTTGTCTCGCATGCATGATGTTTTCCATATTTCTTTGCTTAAGAAATATGTTTCAGATTTGTCACATGTCTTAAATTGGAATTCCTTGCAGGTCCAAGACCCAGGAATAATCATGGTTAAACCCACACGAGTGCTGGAAACTCGCCAATTGCATTTGAGAAATCATGAAATACAGCAATGTAAGGTCCAGTGGGACCAGTTTAACGAAGAAAGTGCAACTTGGGAAAATATGGAAGAGATGAAAATTGCTTTTCCTTTTCTTTTTCAACAGAATGAAATCTGTTGACAAAACATTTTTATGAACTTATCTTTTTCATGTCTATATGAAAGCCAGATTGAGGCAAACATTATTCAGGCTGAATAAAATGTATCGTGACATTGATTTCTGGAACTATTCAAGTTGGAAATAGTCTTATTGTATTGTGAACTAATAAATTGGTTGACCTGAAGGTAAATCAAATATGTAATCATCGGGATGATGAATCTTTTAGGAGGGAAGCATGTAACACCCTGAACTATTGTTACTTCCTCCTGAGCATTCAAGTGTTGATATATGATTTCTTCTGTATAAGGATGTGTTCCTTTGATTGTGAAGTCATGCTTGATATGGATTGTATCTTCTTTGCTCTTGAAGATCTTTGACTGAGTCAGGATATGCTTGGACTCTTTTATTTCTTTCATTTTTAGCACCTGAGTTCAATATGATTTCGGGAGGAATTGTGGATTTATCTGTCTTTATGACTCAGCCTTGGATCAGTTGCATTGATCCAAGAGATGTTTTAAGTTTATTCTAGATGAACAAAAAAATTATAGACCTTACGAAAGTTGTAAGGTCTGAATGTGTTGAATAAGCAATTCCGGAGTCTAACTCAGGTTGATCGTGTTAAATGAATTGGTTCCCGATATCGTAATATCAGGAAGGCCTAGACCTTAAGCCAGGTAATAAATTCTGGTGTATACTGCAAGCTTATTATCAATGCCAGATAGGATCCATTTCAAGAATGTTATACCTATTGGTTCTAATACTGATCGAACCTACTTGTGGGACCTAGAATGGATTCGTTAAGATTAATAACCTTAACCTAAACTATAACCTATGGGTTGAATTATTGCTAAACTAACCTAGCCCTAAACTATAGGTTTAATGCTCCTAAGGTTAGCTACCTAAGCACTATGGAAGTAAGACTAATGTCTTACCGTAAGATCTAACCTATGTTTCTAACCTAACTTATGATAATGGATGAAGGGGGACCTATGAAGGGGTGCAAGCCATGGGTGGTGGTTTCCATGGCATTAAATGAGGAGGATAAGCATGAAGGACAAGGGATATGGCGGAGATTGCAAACGGCTATTGAGACCTGACGTGGCAGAGTCACCAAATTTGGGAATGGCTGTTTGTTTTCATTTGTCAATCGCCAACTTTGGCAATCGGTGGCAATGGAGATTAGGCGGGAATCTTGGAGTTAATGTCATTGATGAACTTCGGTTCCCAAGCGTGGATTGCTCGGGAAGGCATGCAAATGGAAAACTAGTTGGTTGTTTGGTTTTCCATACACTCCGTTTTTCTCTCTGTTTGATCACTGGTTCTTCGAACTAGTCTACTTTGTGTTGCATGGCAACTATGAGAATATCTAGCTCTTTTCTCTATCGGGGAAAGTTTATAAGACATGAGGGTAACAAATTATTGTTGCTGAATCTATCATGGAAGAAGAGGAGAAGGTGCGAGCACATTCAGAGGTCTTCTTCGAATTTTTAAGCGACATTACCAGGCATGATAGGCCCTGACTTTTAAAAATCTTGCTTTACTCCAAATGCTTTCATTAAAACAACTCTGTTCAGGTGATTTTAGTACAGTTGGTTTGAAGCAATGTTTTGGTTCTTCTTTTCCTGTGGAATTAGGAATCTCAGGTTATTCAAAGACTTTGTTGGAATGTTTCTGTATTTATTCTTCCTTTTGGATTCATTTCATTTGAGACCTGGCTGTGCTCTTATTGTTGTTGAATCCTGTTGATTCTTGCTGTGAATACTTGAAGTTTCTTCTGTTTGGAATGCTTGCTATGATTATACTACTTGAATGTGACTTTAGTAGAAGTCCTCACTGTGTTTGCAATTTTGGGATAAACTCCGTTGGAAGTTGCAAGGATTATCTACGAAAATGACTCAGTGGGAGTCCTTGTAATGTTTCGTATGTTTTCAACTTCTGTCTAAGCTTGGTTGTGATTACTGTGGGAGTCCTTGTAACGTAATTTATGTTTTAACTTTTGTATAAGTTTAGTCAAGAATACTATATGGTATTGACTCAGTGAGAGTCCTTGAAATGGATCTTGTATTTCAACTTCTATTTAAGCTTAGTTATGAATATTGTTGCTTAGTTGTGAATACTGATCGTATTGACTCAGTGGGAGTCCTTGAAATGTATCTTGTATTTCAACTTCTGCTTAAGCTTAGTTATGAATACTGTTGTTTAGTTGAGAATACTATATGGTATTGACTCCGTTGGAGTCCTTGAAACGTAACTTATGTTTTTAACTTCTTTAGAAGTTTTGTTGTTGCATACTGTTGGAATCCTTGAATTGGATAGTATGTTTTCGACTCCTGTAGAAGCTTTGTTGTGTTTACTTATTGGTTTTGACTCTGTTGGAGTCCTTGAATTGTTGTCGTATGAATTCGAACTTCAATCAAAGACCTGGTTGTGAGTACTAGTTGTATTTGACACTGTTGGAATCCTTGATATGTTGCGAGTTGGCTCGATTCTCGAATTAAGTCCTCGCTGTACATGCCTATCGTACATACTCTTTCTTAACATTGTTGTGTTATATTCAGTTCACTTCTGTGGAATTAAAGGATGGGTTTTCTTTACAAACTTGACTCTGTTTGAGACCCTGTTGTATTTCGTAGTAGCTCGACTTCGGATGAAACTTTGAGGAAATTATTGATATGGAATTCGGCTTCTGTGAAGACCTTGTTGTGATTATTTTTCTTGAAATCAGCTTCTAATATAAGTCCTTGCTGTATAATCATAGGGATTTGTTTAAGTTGAATGAAGTTGTGCATGTTTGTGTTTCGACTCAGTGTGAATGTCACTGTATTTGCATATGGAAACGTTATTTGTTTTTAATGTTATCTTGTCTCGTGTTTGACTGAAACAAAGAGCTCATAGCTGTACCATGTCAGGCGATGGTGTTGGGTATTTTCATGTTGATGAATGATATGGAAAAGATTTGTTGAGTCTTTCATGGTTGGATTATTTTCTTTTGCTTTGTCGCGAGAGCTCTTGTAATGCTTAATAGCTACAGGTGATTTTTATTAATGAATTTAGATGAAACTGTAGTTTCTTCTTGTGATCTCGATTGCTTTAATCACATGCGTAAAAGTAATTGCGTTATTCTAGAGGAGTCGGTACAGTCCAGAACATGATTGAAATGGGAATCTGATTTACTCTGTTTCCTTCTCCTAAGCTGTAAATTATATGTTGATGTGTAATAAGAGGAATAAGAAAATACTCTCTCTCTCTCCTAGTCTGGAAACTTTATGTGCTTTCTTCTTGTATCCTTATGCGATCTCTACGGTAAGGGCATAACAAGAATAGACTGTGGTATTGTATGGAGAGACTGGTATAAAATGTGTGTTGCTGTATAAGTAGGTATACTTGTCAATACCATTGAAATAATGTTATGATTATAAAGGAAATTAAGTCAGTTGAGCTTGTGGAATGTTATAAACTGATTTTGAGTAATTGTTAGAAACATTCTTGTAGGAGTTTTTTTGTCTTTAGAATGGTTGTATTCATTTGTTCTTAGTCTCTAACATATAAGATGAATAGCCTGATTTATGTTTGGAATTTGAAGAAATGATTTCATTTAAACAGGTTGTTTAATGAGAACAATTGGTGGATTGCAATTGTTTTAAGAATTAGTGCTTATCATGCTCAGTTCACCGAACTAACCCATGTTGACAATTTTTGTAGATGGTTGCCGTAAGTGGTAAAGGCACGCAGATCTGATATGATGTTCAGATTGTTTAATTTGGTTTTATGATGAATTCCAACTTGATTCTCTAAATGTACTACTTGAAGAAAGATGTTCTTTTGCTGTTGAGTATTGTATCAAATATGCTGAATGCATAAAATGTATTTGATTAGCTTAGAAATGAATGAAATGAGGTATTTGTTACTTATGTGTTTGCATTCGTATCTTGATGGATTGAACTTCTTCGGTTCGAATGATTTTAAGAGCATTGTTATTATTGTATACCTTGGAGACATTTGGGATTCTCTAAGTAAGCTTTGCAAAGATTATGTGACTGAATACTTGTGAATGTTGAGTAGTTCTGTTATGTTCTATCTAAAGCTAAATTGGAATTTAGATCACTATCTTTTGAGAAGCTAAGGTTAAAATAAACCTCAAATAGGAAGCTGAACGGGAAGAATAAATTATTACTTCCTAATCTTGATCTAAGTCAAGACAACGTTTAATTTGATTTTAAATCACTATATCTTAATACTAATAAGTAAGATATATTTCAGTTATGAGAACTGATATAAACCTAAAAGGGTATGGTTAGCAACCTTATGAGAAGACTTAGGGCTATTGCCCAATTTCGTTGATTTAGATACTGTGTATCAATGAACTCCTTGATGAGACCTCAAATCCTATTAACTTCTCTTTTTGAAATGGGTCTTAATAAGAAAGGAAATTCTAAGGTGAGGAACCCAGGGGTTGGGAAAAGACTACCCTAAAAGGAGCGTCTTAAAGTATAACTTTAACTCAACATAAGTAACACCTTAAAGTTAAGTAGATCTTTTTGAGGTGGATTTGAAGGTTGATGGCACAAGTCAACTGCAGGGTTGTACCTTCGAGAAGAATAGGATCTTCTCGAAGATACAACAATGCAGGTGACTTATGACGACACCCTTTGCATTGATCGTTAAGATTTACACCTTAAACTCGAACAAGTTTTACTCTGGGACTGGTTAGGAACGTGGTCATGTTATAAAACTTCCCCTGGAGACTCGGGGTATCTTGACACACAGGGTTAACTAGGGTTGACCCAGTATGTCAGCGTATCCCTAATCCTCGAGAGCATCCTTATAACGTGGTCATATTATTAATCCATTCCTGAGTGAATAACTTGGGGCTGGGAGGCTGACAGAAGTCAGTGTAAGACATTCTACATAACATAGGAATGGGGTGAAGGACGTATTCCAGATTGACGAGTATGCCATCAAGGAATACGAGACATAAGCAGTATGTTTAAAATCTTTGGCCAAAGTATCGCAAGCTGCTGATTGCGTTGTCCTATGTCACCTAGTCTGAGGGACGAGATGCCGATGAATAATGGTAACAATTATTCAGATAGGTTCCTTGGACAGAGCATTCTGAATCCTGGATTAGGGAAGAGAACCGCAAGAGTGATGTGTTAAAATAAAAACACCAACTCTTTGATACTCATGAATAGATCGGTAGATTACCGAGTCATGGAATGAATAGATCGGAGGTACTCCGAGTCATCACAGCTGCATATGGTTATCTGTTATAAGAATGATTGTTATGATCTGAGAGTTCTAAATTATGTATTTAGAACTAGGATGCACCTATCAAAAAAAAAAAAATTCTTGTTCTAATGTACTAAAATGAGGACGTTACACCATGCCTTTGAAGTGCTACCTATATAGTCCTGACGAAAAGGGACCTCATGTCGATGTAGTTCTCCCATAAGCTAGGGAAGTTTATGATGAAGTATAAAAATGGTTTGGTAAGTGTTAGGAATGGTTGAATGTAGGTCATAGGCATGATTGAGTGTAGGTCATAAGCATGGTTTAATGTAGCTCATAGGCATGATTGAGTGTAGGTCAAGGTATGGTTGAATGTAGGTCATCATGATTGAGTGTAGGTCACATGCATGATTGAGTGGCTGTTAAATATAGGTGTCGATGAGTTGGTCTTGTACAAGATAATCAATAAGTAATGAGGAAGGTGAATGGTAAGATGTGGTAAAAGAGTCGTTTAACTGATAATAACCCTAATGAGTCAACCATACCTAAGAGGGGTTTATGAACGTAAGACCCTAAAGGCATTGCATAATGGACCATTCTAAGGGTGAAGAAAGTTTTATAATCACTAAATATCACATTTGTGGAAATTCCCTTACGTAATGATGGAATTAGGCTAAAAAGGTAAGGAGGTGAGAATAGGTGGTATAGCGTAACTTAGTGTACGACACCGTGTCTTTCAAATCAATAAACCTAGGATCAAGAATAGGCAAGTCCATTAGAAAAATTTCATCTTTTTCTTCATTTGTTTGTTTATAATAGACTGGTCAATGTGGGAAGTCTATATGGGATGAGTATATGATCTCCTTGATGTCTTCATGAAGCTGATTGATGCAGAAAGCTTCTAGATATTTTTATTGAATTTGTGACATAGCTATGATATAGCTATCCTTTAAGGGAGAAGTCTATTTATAGTGATGGCATTAGAGTGAAGAGATGTCCCTTTTGAGGGAGTCATATTTTTTTGGAAGGTTGAATCAAGGAGTTGCATCCGTTTTTGTTTTTGGACGTTTAAGTCATGGACAAGACTATAGAGGAAGGGTAGGATCTTGTTCGGATGACAAAACCATAGTACACAAGAGTTAACTATGAAAGGGGGTGGTTTTGAGTGATGACCGATGATGGGATTCCATCTTGAAGAAGGCGTAAATTATCCATGAGAATCGTGCTATGAGTAGAGCCGTGGTACTCATATTGAAGACAAGGCTAAAATGGTGATGGGTAATCACATGATTCTTATTTAGTCGTGGATTTTCAAAATAGGTAATATGGAAGGTGAACAACGCTCAAGGGATGAGCGATCAATTGACAGAAAGTGATATAGGACTCGATATCAACAATAAAATGGTCGAAGATGCAAGGCATTAAGGGGTTCATGTACAGGTTTACCTTCGAGTGAATACAAATGATAAGCACATGATCCATAGGCATGGGTAACGATATAGGGTCCAAGCCAATTAGGATCAAATTTTCCCCGTATGCTTTTCTCCTCTTTAGTTGCATGTTGATTTTCAATCAGGATGAGGTCAATGTCCTAAAAGGTTCATTCGTGAACACATTTTTCATTGGCACGTTTGATACTTTTTTGGTAGATTTGGATATGGTCAAGAGAATTGAGACGATTTTCATCTAATAACTCAAGTTGCGCAAAAATATCTTGGAAAAATTCATCTTTGTTGAGCATGTCTTGTAGTGATATGTGGAGAGATGGAATTTGGACTTCAAGAGGTAAGACAACCTCGTTATTATAGACCAGAGAATGTGTGTATGCCAATATTTGCCAGTATCATTGACTACCTTCATAAGAATTTTGTTCAAGGTTTTATTGGTTGATTCGGATTGACCATTGGTTTACGGGTAATAGGGTGATGAAAAGCTGATTTGGATACCAAATGCGTTGCATAATTTATGTAGGGTTTTGTTTTTAATTTTCTTTCCATTATCAGTGATGAGGCAGTGAAGAACACCAAAGAGACAAATGATGTAATGGTTGATGAATTCACATATTTTCTCGATTTTTTTAGAAATAAGGGGAATGGCCTCCACCCATTTAGTGTAATATTTAGTAGCCATTATGATCCATTGGTGGAATTATGAAGAATGGGGGTTGATCTCACTGACAAGATCCAAACCCCATTAAGAGAAAGGTCAAAGGTCTCGTGTAACCTATAAGGCATGACTAGGTGTATGATGGAGATTAGCATGTTGCTGGAATTTCATGCAACGTTAGACATACAATAGTCACAGTTTAGGGTTGGAAAATAATAGCCAAGGTGAATAATGTGTTTCACGATAGCTAAACCACTAAAGTGACCTCCACAAATTCCATCGTGAACTTCCTTAATGGTGTAGGGATTTTCAGAATTTGTAAGGAATTGTAAGAGAATGTCATTGAATCCTCACTTATAAAGGAGACCACCCATGAGGACATAACAAGAGACACTTTTAAGAAATTCCCGTTGTCCATTGCGAGTGAGATCGACAGGTAGAATGGAAAGGGAAAGATAGTCTTCATATTGCTTATACCAAAGGTCACGTGGGTCAGGGGTAATAGTTCTGACGGAGTAAACTTCACGAGGTAAATAAGAGGGTGATTGTAGCCTTGATATAGTGACAAATATTTTAGAGTTAGCGGGCGAATCAGGTATCTGAGAAGCCAAGTAGGCCATGGTATCCACAAATTTATTGGTAGAACATGTGGTGGTTTGAAGAGTATAACAGTCAAAGGTGGTCAAAAGTATGTCTACATGCTGCTTATACTTTTGAAGGATCTCATTAAAACACTAGTATATACTATTGACTTGGTTTATGACCAACTGAGAATCACCAAAGATATTTATTGTCTTAAAATCTAAGTTATATGTAGCCTAGAGACCCAATACGAGGGCTTCGTATTCCGCAATATTCTTTGTACAATCAAAATCAAGTTTGAAAGAAAAAGGCATAGGTTCACCCTTAAGAGGAATGAGGATAACACTAGCCCCACCACCATGCTGACACTTGGATCCATCAAAGAAGAGTGTCATTTGGTAAGTGGGTTCATCAAGGGAAAGGGTAGCTATAGACTCATCTGGGAAGTCAAAGTTATATGGTTTATCCCTGGAAATAGGTATGTCAGCTAGTTGGTCAATGATAGCCTAGCCCTAAATGGAATTTTGATGAATGAATTCAAGGTCAAGGTTGGAAAGAAACATAATCCAACGTGTGACATGTTCATGTTGATAGTGTTTGGCATGCATATAGTGCAACGGGTCAGTATTAGTAATGACGAAGGTTTTGTGATTGAGCAGGTAATGGCGGAGTTTAGTTGTGATGAAAACTAAGGCTAAGAAGAGTTTTTCAGCATGAGTATATCTAGTTTTGTAGTCTATAAGGGTACGTATTATTAATAAACCACTTGTTCTTGGTGTTGTTTGTTGCAATGAGCAAGCATGAAACCTAAAGAAGGGTCATTGGAAAAAATATATAGGTAAAAGGGATGGTCATCCTTAGGAGGAATGAGCATTGGTGGTTGAAGGAGGTATTGTTTTAATGCCTCAAAGGCTTTATGGCATTCATCATCCCATTTTAATAAAACTTATTTCTTGAGAAGATGATGAAATGGTTGACAATGGTCGGAAAGCTGCGAGCTAAAATGAAGAACGTGGGGTGGTTTGAAGTGTATAAAGGGAAAAGGTGGTCAAAACTATGTCTAAGTGTTGCTTCTACTTTTGAAGGATCGAATTATGACACCAGTATCTACCATCGACTTGGTTTATGACCAACTGAGAATCACCAAAGATATTGATTGTTTTAACATTTAAGGCATATGTAGCTTAGAGACCCAATACGAGTGCTTCGTATTCTGCAATATTGTTTGTATAATCAAAATCAAGTTTGAAAGACAAAGGCATAGGTTCACCCTTAAGAAGAATGAGGATAACACCAGCTCCACTGCCACGCTGACACTTGGAGCCATCAAAGAAGAGTGTCATTTAGTAAATGGGTTTGTCAAGGGAAATGGTAGCTATAGACTTGTGTGGGAAGTCGAAGTTAGATGGTCGATCCTCAGAAATAGGTATCGTTGGCGAATTGGTCAGTGATAGCTTGGCCCTTAATGGAATTTTGATGAATGAATTCAAGGTCAAGGTCAGAAAGAATCATAAGCCAACATGCGGCACGTTGATGTTTATAGGGTTTGGCATACATATAGTGTAATTAGTCATTATTAGTAAAGATGAAGGTTTTGTGATTGAGGAGGTCATGGAAAAGTTTAGTGGCAATGAAAACTAAGGATAAGTAGAGTTTTTTGGAGTGATTATATCTAGTTTTGTAGTCTAGAAGGGTACGGATTATGTAATAAACCACTTGTTCTTAGTGTTGGTCATTGTAATGAGCAAGCATGACACCTAAAGAATGGCCAATGGAAAAAATATATAGGTAAAAGGGTTAGTGATCCTTAGGAGGAATGAGCACTGGTGGTTAAAATAGGTATTGTTTTAGTGCCTCAAAGGCTTTATGGCATTCATCATCCCATTTGAATAAAACTTCTTTCTTGAGAATATGATGAAGTGGTTGAAAAAGGTTGGAAAGCTACAAGATAAAACAAAGAATAGATTACAACTTTCCTTGTAGGATTCGAAGTTGACAGAGATTAGTGAGTGGAGGTATTTCCAAAATTGTCTTGACTTTAGTAGGATTGACTTCTTTTCCATGTAAATAAATGATGAAACCCATAATTTTTCTTGAAATTACCACAAAGATGCACTTTTTTGGTTGAAGACACACATAATACTTGATGAGATGGTCAAAGATGAATTTAAGGGCAAGAAGATCATCTAGTAATATTGCAATATGCGATGCATGATGTTATGGAAGATTTAAGTCATGGCTCATTGATATGTAGCACCAATGTTTTTGAGGCCAAAAGGCATGACTAAATAGTAGAAAGTCCCCCAAGGTTTTATGAAGGAAGTCTTATGTTGATCCTTTGGAGCTAGTAATATTTGATTGTATCCCGAGATACCTTCCATGAGTGATAGAATTTCATGGCCAATGGTGAGATAAACTAGTTGGTAAATGCCCAGTAGGGGGAAGTCATCTTTGGGACAAGTGAGGTTGAGGTCACGGAAGTCCCTACAAATGCGGAGCCCCCCTATCTCCTTTGTGATAGGAATGATGTTAGAAATCCATTGGGGATAGTCAATGGGTAGAATGAAGGAAACCGAGAGAAGGCATTGAAGCTCTTCTTTGACCATAAGAGCAATGTGAGGATAGATTTTCCACAACTTTTGTTTGATGGGTTTGGCATTAGGGATGGTTACGATATTGTGGACCATAATTTTTGGGTAAATACCGGGCATATCAGCATAGGAAAAAGAAAACACGTTGCTATACTCCCAAAGGAAAGAGGTGAAGGCTTCCTTTTTAGTAGCATCTAAGGATTGGCCGATCTTTAGAATATGTGGGTCATCCTGAGTGTTAATGTTGATTTTGATGGTTGATTCATTCAACATGGTTTGTGTCTCAGAAGGTAATGACTGATGAATATAAGAATCTTTCACACCAAGGTAAGTGAAGATGGATTCATCATACTGACATTAAATGACATTAATAGAAGGTATATTGTTAATAGTCATGTCAACATACAGGAATGGGAGAGAAGAGGGAGCTTCACCATTGCATTGATATGTCAGTGGTCCCAGGGAAATGGTGTTTATAAAAAAAAATGTTAGGAGGATTAGATTCAGGACCTATGGAATTTTTGGGTGAAGATGGTAATGTGGGTGAATGAGGTGGGCATTTTTTTCCATCCTGGATGAGGTCAACCTGAACCTTCTTGGAAGGTGGTGCATAAAAACCAATTCCACTATGATCATTGTGTTTACAAGAGGTAAAAGAAATGACTGTATGGTGGCCCTATTCGTAAAATCCAAAGCCAAATCCTTTCCATGCTCACCGGTGGAGGAAAGTGTGAGCAAAGTGGATGTTAGTGAGGGATTATAGGTTGGATGAAAATGGTTTGGTTTGGGATAGAGGTTTGGGTTTATAGGTGGTGATATCAAGTCCCCCATACGTTACATTTGTGTGAAGGTGGGGAGGGCCATAATGAAGATTTTTACCAATGCAGATGTCATAACTAGGGTGCTGACATAGGTTCCCATACTCTTGAAGGCTTAGGAAGGTGTCGATGTTGTATTGGTGGTATTCTCCCAAAGTGCTACATTAAAAAATACCTTCTTAGGGATCAGCAGTTGGTATGTGGGTAGCAGGGATAGACGGATCACTAGATGATAGGGATATATGTGAGTTAGTGGTAAAGGGTGCAGCGGTAGTAGGGATAGCAAGGTTAGATACAGGAGAGGTGGTGGTGGTATTGGTGGATGGGCTTGTAGGTGAAGGTGAAGTGGGAATAGTGGCAGATGCCTTGACTGGTACAAGCACATCATTGGGTCGAAATAACATGTTACAGGTCTAGAAAAGTGACGGGTCGATAGGGATGGTGTAATTATGCCCCTCATGTTCAAATTTGAGGCAACGGTTGTAAATTTGAAGGGACACAACCTGTTGGTCCCCTAATATAGCTTCCAAATCTTAAGGGCGTGTAGGTGCGCATGGCCGGAGGGAGCGTGCAAGTGAAGGCGCACAAGGTAGAATTCAAAAGGCTTCTTGGAGAACCAAGGATGCATGAGCCACGCGAAGAACAATTTGGGACTTAGCCATTTTTGGCCCCTTGGGTAGGACACATGAAGAACGTGTTCCATTTGAATAAGGTTCTAGCCTGGCGACAGGGTGTCCTAGAGGGAATATACCTTGTGATAGAAAGATCCAAAAAGTTAATCATGACATGGAGAGGCATGCACCTGGGGTGACCCACACCTTGACACTGGGAGCCAGATCTGAGACTGCAGAGGAGTTTGTTAGAGCTCATAGGCCTATTTATATGCATGCCCTTGACAAGAAAAGAGGAGAGAAAAGTGAGGTAGCAGAGCTTTGTAGAATTACTGCGAGAACTATGGGATGAAAATGGGTACAAAATTCAAGTAAGGATGTAATGGGGAAATGGGGAATGAAATTTTTTTCTTGTGAGAATACATGTATGGATCCACACATGGTGCATGACTAAAGTTTTCCTTCTATAATATTTTATAAGTAAATACTATGAATGAATGTGATAAGGTTACCATGACAAATGTATTAAGAATCTTTCTCTGTATTATCTGCATATTTCTATTGTACTTTTGTTCTTATATAATCACGAATCTTACTTGAATGGTTAAGTATAGTAGTAGATTTACAACTCTTAGCTCTATTATTTTTGTTACGTGCTTTGGTTCTATTATGACTTAAGGGGTGTAGAAGCCATCCTGAGCTCTATAGCTCTTCTTGTCTATTAAATCACTAAGTCAAAATCATGAACTATGCCTTCCACTAGACTCGTATAAAATAGAGACTCAGCTCCCTCTCGTATGCCTCAAGTGAGTGCCCAATGCCTAGTGCTCGTTGGGTGATAGGTCAGTGTGCATGAGGTTCCCTTGTTCTTATTGGGTGAAAAAGTGACTACATCTTGGTTCTGTTGCCGAGACCTCTTTTTGAAGTTGTAGTGAAACATGGCATACATCATGGTCTATGTGAAAAGTGATGGCGGAGTGCTTAACACTTGAAGGTGTTGACTATTGGGTTAAAAGCTCAGAGGATGATTTTTCTCAGAGATTTAGTACCAGATTTGGGTTTGATACGTGAAGATGGGTGGAAGACACTCTTTATCATGAGTTGTATGAAACCTTCTTCTGTTGTTTCCCAGTAGATTTATTCGAATGGCTCTCGGCTTATACATATAGATCGGGGGTGGCATTATAGATCACACCCTTGGACCCAAGAAACATATCAGAACCTACAAGATGCTGATCTGACGTGTACCTGTGCTATAGATCATTGATGGAAGGGAGTATTGACTAGCTACACTCTGGAATATGCCATTTCCACGTATTATTTTCCAGAAGTTACTGAGTTTGAGTTCTTGCGAGAGCCCAGGGGATCATTTCTGCATGTTATTCCCCTTGCAATCAAAATATTTATGGTAACCATGGGTTTAGAGGCATTCCCTATGGCCGACTAAACCACCCTAAGCACTAGGAAAGGAAGCCAGGTTGTGGAAGGATGGATGATCTAACGACTAAATAGGAAAGGGAGGAGAGGTGGCTTAATTATAAAAAATCACGTGAAAAGGATATCGATAGACAACATGGGATTACAAGTGGGTTATGGAGCCAGACATGGTGGAAAGGAGTTGAGGTTCACACAGAGGATGTGGAACCTGAATAGTCTGTGGTACCCCATCTTGGTAAGTGTGGAAGAGAAAACCTTGCAGCTTCTGATGAGAGTCCATCACATAGAGAGGGAAGAGTCCTTGGTGTGCATCTGACCCCACCTAGCGACCAGACCTTGGCCCTTGGTTTGTAAGAATAAGGGAAAAATACAGTTGATCCATTTGATATCATTGGAAGCAACCGATCGGCACCTAGAACATACAATTTCTCATTTGGGACTTCTATGGCTTCACACACTATTCCAGTATTTGGTGGAATGTTTGGGTAAGGCACGTATATGGCTGGTTTTGGAAGAGCATTGGGAGGTGGTGGAGGAACTACGACAGGGAGTGGTACTAGTTCACAAACTGTTAGCACGTAATTCAGTGGAAGGATGGGAGCACTCAACATGACAAACATAGGCCCTGTACCTAACAAAGGAGGATCTAGAGGTGGAAGTGGTGGAGCTGGTGGCTTAGGATCTAGTGGATCCGGTGGAGGAGGAAACACCAGAGGAAACCAAGTGGCTGAATCGGGAGGGAAAGGGCCTCAGCCACCTCCTCAAGTCTTTTTCGAGATGTCTCTACACTTACCAGATTACATTGGAATATAAGATGCCACGGAGCATGTGCATAAGTGCAAGCTGCTACAGCGCGTGAAGAGAATCATGACCCATGATCGAATGGCCAGTCAATTTGTGATGACCTTGCAAGGACATGCACATAGTTGGTATAGAAAGTATGACCCTCATCAGACTATTGTGGATTATACCGCACTGAGAAATGCATTCTTAGCGGAATTCCACATACCTATGTTTGAAAATAAGAGCATTAGCTCTCTCAAATAAATCCAGTAGGGAATGGAAGAGAGTGTGTGGGAATATGATGCATGATTTAAAACTCTTTTGTCTAAGTTGTCTTATGATATAAACCCTTCACAACATGCTCAGTGGTTTGTTAGAGGGTTGATCACACCCTTTAGAAGGGCCTTATCTCATAAAACATTCACGGACCCAAGAAAATCATTGGAAGCTACTTTATGTGCTAAGCTAGTTCGTAGTTTTGACACTAGTGTTAGCCCATTTCTGGAGGCTCAA
The DNA here is from genome assembly GCA_019776745.2 of Taxus chinensis. Classification (NCBI taxonomy): domain Eukaryota; kingdom Viridiplantae; phylum Streptophyta; class Pinopsida; order Cupressales; family Taxaceae; genus Taxus; species Taxus chinensis. Next base: position 646,890,919 of record CM034147.1, on the reverse strand, counting down.
ATTTCTGCCATGGCTAAGTAATTAGAGAAATTGTCTACCAACACAGTTCCAGAGATTCGCGAAGGGATGTGGTACACAGATTATAACTTAGAAGGACACACAAAGGATAATGGTGGGATATGTACTAGGAAGGCAGTACATGTCGTGGCAGTAAACCGTGAGATATTTCATGAGGACCATGATGCAAGTAGGTGCCTGTACATACCAAAAATTGTAGGCTATTGCACCGTCATAACAACGTTATATGTGCCCCAATGATGATACAGGTCTCCTCGCAAGGTGTTCGGGATTCAGAAAAGCTCTCCAAGTATGCGTTAACATCCTGCATGCCCCACTTGGCCCCTGTGTGCTTTAATTTTTTCTTCCCTCTATTTTCCTTTTCTTTTCAGTCTTTAGTGACGAAACTGCTACCCTGCCTAGGCGACGGTCTCGTGACTGCCGCCCAGGAAGGGTGGCAGTCTTGTAACCACTGCTCTGCTCATGGCAGAGGTCCTTCATGTGTTTTCTAGAATGTTCTTTTTAACGTGAATCACATAAAAATTCAATGTTTACCAACTTTTTTCACCTCCTCTACTTGTATTTATGATTCTGGTTCCCTGGAATAGTTTTTTTGCATTGTTTATGGTTAAAGAGTTCAAATTGGTTTTCACCTTTGGGTAAATGGGAATTCTATAAATAGCTTGCTTGTACTCAAGCAAATGGTCCCCTCAAATTTACCTCTCATTTCCTCATTTCATAGCTTAGTCTTTTAGTTTTTCTTAGAAATTCATAGTTTATCGGTTGCATGCATGGTTAGTGTTGTTTTGTTGTTAGGAAGCCACATAATATTCTTGTGCTAGTGTTGTTACTATTTAATGCAATTCATTGAGGTAGGATAGTTTAATTTTCAGTAGGAAGCCATTAAAGTTGCAGGTTTTGTTCGTAAAAAATAATTAGTTTTAGTTTCTGGATGTTTTATGTTGTATGATTCGCAATAAATCCCGCTAGGAATTCCATAAGCCAAGCTCTGTTCTCTTGCGCTATCCCTCTCCTTCTCACATTATATTCAGTCTACATTCTAAGCTGCCACTATCCAATTATCTACTTCTACTAATGCTAGCATCACATGATTTTCTGGATCCACATGAGCATGAAGGAATGAGGAGATCATACTGAGGGGACAAAGCCACACATAACCGGATTTTCCACTATTCTGCAAAATCCAGGTTCAATCTTTCAAAGTTATAGTTAAAATATATCAAATAGAGTAGTCAATCATTTCATTTTAGTTAATCTCACTTTTGATATTGCCGGGGAAGCTGTGGGGATTGATAGTTTCTGAGAAACTATGATTCACTCCTCACTTCTGAGGTAGGATCGAGAGTCTTTCAAATAGATTAGATCAGTTATCTGGGTATTTAGAATAGATTCATAACCGCACAGGTAAGTGGTTATACTCGGCTGCTTTGTTTGTTTTAATTTTGTTATTAGTTTAGTTATCAATTTCTAGATATCTTAAATAGTTACTCTTTTAAGTTCATTCAAATAGTTCATCAGAAAAACACAAAAATAGAGAAATTATATATGTTGTAAACATACTTTACATAGTTAATTGTGCTTTACTGTAGTTAGAATTATATCATTTCCTTTTGCATGACAATCACAGGACCTAGGGAGGCTAGAGAATACGTGTTTGAGCCATTAGTGCCTCAACCCAATCTTGTTACGATAATAACTGATATAGATTAGAATCTTAGAATCCAAGTCTTCTGAACAATAGCAGACTTACAACAGATCAGCTCACAGTTAAGAGGGTTAAACATAGAATACGACCAAGCACACACGTTTTCGTCAAACCAGCCAAACTATGGATTACCCTAGATAAATATCCACATGATTTTAGAAGGGCTTGAAAGAGAGAAAACATTTGGTTGTGACCCTTTGGTCCCACAGCCAGACCTAGGAGATATTTTCACTGACATAGACACTAGCTTAAGAATTCAAGTTTCCAGAACACCTGTAAGGTACTCTGAGAAGATTGCACAACTTGCAGTTCTAAATATAGAGGCCGAAAACACATACGAATACTAGATATTAGGGATTAGAGATTAATTCTACATATGAACATAGCAGGTCCACAACAACCACAAATCTACGGCTGTGATCCATAAATCCCACAACCCAACGAGTCCACCAATTAATCAAACATAGATGTTGGCTTATGTACATTAGTATTTAGATCCACTCCACTTCCACCAACCATTATAACACAGTTATCCTTGTTAGATATAGCAGTTAACGAAGCTAAGGATTTCTGGACTAGACCAAAGATTCGACCATAGAATCCATTTTACCCATAATCCATCATATGACCTTTTCTGGAGAAATACATGAAACAATTCCAGGTCATTTTCACCGTATCCCACAACCTATAGATCGGATCATGCCAGAGCTTGATATTGATTGGAGCCTTTGAGAATTCATCCTCACCGACCGATCTATCATGTCAGTTCAGGTTAGGAGGGCCTTCTTTTCCTTAGATTCGTAGATTCCATTAGTGTGTGTCGAACATATAAGATTACCTGACTAGTTTTCCTATACCCCATGTACATTACATCTCCACTGGCTGTCTCGGCATGACCTCGAGAGGTCAGGTCTGAGGAAAGGTTACTTGTAGATTCCCATGCTTGCTTGTCACTTTTCCATCGTACAAAATTGGTGAACCCGATGTGAAAGGAATAGTTGCTTCCCTTTTACCTTTCCCCTTTTAGTGTTTCATATTTCTTCCATCCACCTTCACTCTTTCCCATTATTCTGTGGGTATTCATATACCCCCTGAATATGTCGGGATTCGATGCATATGGCATACCTCTCCTAGGTCTTGAAGCATATTACGATCAACTGAATAGACATCCATCACCCTCGCTCTCAGCATGGGGTGACGAATATTCAACTAACCAATAGTCAACACAAACTCCGCCCCCAAGGGCTAGATAGAGTTATTCTTTCATAAGAGAGGAGTTGGATCATCTCACTCAAATGCAACACCCAAAGCCTTCAGGCTCGAACAACATGACGTTTATGGGAGAATCTGGTTTGTCTCCTTAGGTATTTCTTAGACCGTAAATTAGTAGACAATTGGATCAATGCCTATTTTTAGATGATGAACATTCAGTGTGTTATGCCAGAAATAAAAAATGCTCTCAGAATATGTACCCACCTATAGGAAGTCTATAAACACAACCTGAGGTCTCTTTTCAAGAAAACACCTCCATGCCACTCCTTATAGGAAATGCCCTCGGTGAAACTTGGTAAGGCAATGATCAGTTCATAGTGGGGTACCACATGCCTATACAACCTCAGGATATACAAAAAACACCACTAAGGCATAATACTATGACCTCACCAAATGAAGTCATCTCAACTTTTGTAGAAAAAGTTAAGGGTTAGAACTTTCTCAAGTGAGTCAAAATTCTCAATTCATGCAAGCAGGAATTTCCAATCCTCCACATCATCCTAGCCAAGTAGAAATCCTCATAGGAATAGGCACATTGGGCATGCCTCCTCAGTATTCGCAACAAACCCCAACTAGAACCGCATTTTCTAACACCATTCCGGTGGAAAATATGACACCTCCTATTCTGGTACAAAATAATCCATTCCTGGGAAATACTCCTCCATACTTGAACATGTATTCCAAAATCACCACAGGGAGTTATGTTCTCTTCACCTAGCATGTTCACTCAACCATAGGGATTTCCTTATGTCCCTGCAAATGCATACGACACGCCATATCAACAACCCATCCCACCTCCACCCCCTCAGCAGGCACCATCGATGGTCGAAACCTATGTGATAGGGACTTATTCAGAATATTTGAAAGAACCCTTAGACTTTACTATATGAAGCATCATGCTTCCAAGACCTCTTCTTGATTTTACCAAATACAAAAGGGAAGGAGACCTAAATGCACATATCAAGGCCTACGCCACAGCTATTCGAGAACTACTCCCTTGGGATGAGGTTGCTGCTAAAATATTTCCCAAAATGTTAGAGGGAATTTCCCTTGATTGGTATTATAGAATACCTGAAGATTTCATACATTCATTTAAACAACTCATATCAGAGTTCATTAAGGAATTTTACATGAACAAACTGTTGAGAACAGGAATCAGGGAGTTCTTGCACATTAAACAAGAACACAATGAATCTGTTGCTCACTTCATCCAAAGATGGCGTATAGTCCTTTATTCTTCAGCAAGTGCTCCAAATATGGACCAAATGGAACTATGCGATTTATTCCTTCATTCTCTCATTAGAGAGGTAAAGGAAGAAGTCCAAAAGTTCCCACTAAGGACTTACGATGAAGTACTTGAGAGCACTCTCTGAATAGATCAAACAACAATAGATAGCGGTCGCAAGACATATGGAAAAAATGGGAGGTTAATCACTCCTAGCCAAAATACTACAACTTATCCTACTATTACAAACGTCAATCAAGGACCTAAAATCCTTAACAAAAATCACAGCGTAACAACAGATGGAGTAACTGACCAAGCTAAAAACGAAAATGTTGTAAATACTCATCACTGATTAACAATCAATGAAACAATAATTTTACCCCAACAATCAATACAGTGGATTTTAATCATCCACAACAACAACAAAAAAGGTAGACCCAGACACACGGTCTAAGTCAAAATTCAACTGGATATCGAAACCAAAACTAAAACCAAAACCAAAACCAAAGACAACAAATGAAAAACCTTAATAGTCAACAGTTTAATCAGAGTTTTGGACCATAATACGTGCCAAACCAACAATCAAGGAATTACAATCCCAACTCGTATTGTGGTTTCCACAAAATTTGAGGCCACGACACTAGGACTTTCCATGATTACAATAAATTTACGCAACGTTTACCAAAGGAACAAAGACTACTTTTCATAGATAAGTTCTTGGTAGATCTTGCAACACCTGCACCAAATACTTTCACGGGAGTAGTCTCCCCTCAAAATTCTCCCCTCAAGATCTTCGACGATCCACTCCCAAATCACAATAACAACAAATTAAATCCAAATGGGATGAACAAGGGCGTAATGACAGGAAACAATGATCATGAAGCCTCAACTTCACTAAATCCACCAGTTGCACCACAATTAGGAAGTCAACCATGACCGAAGATAGTCGGTTTAGTGGATTTAGATACCGAACTACACATAGAAGCTGTAACAAGGACATGAGAGTATTCCTCTCAGCCAAATCCAAGTTACCCGCTAGAGACCGATAGCATCCAACAAATATTAGTAAAACCTGTAGGTTCCTATGATATAATTAATGACCTAACAAAAACCTTCTCTCACATCTCCTTTTTGGACTTACTGAATAACTCTCCTACCCACAGGGCTAATCTTTTAGAAGAATTAGTTTTAGGTCATTTAATTAACATCACTTCACCTCCCAGAACACAAGTAAACCATATAGACTTTGATATCCACCCTCTGGGGCAGCCGGATAGGGATACTGAGTTTATATTCGAAATAAACAAAATGCCAATAGACACTGAGATTGCACATAGAGGTGATCCAGCCTTACATTTGCAAGTGTGGGTTTATAACAATTACGTTAAACGTGCAATGGTTGATGATGGGGCAGCAGTTAACATAGTCCCCTTCTCTTTCCTTCAAAAGCTAGGGTATGGAGAAAAAAATTGTTCCACGACTCGGAATACACTAAGAGGCTATGATAGCTTTAAAGCCACATCAATTGGGACTATAATACTACCAGTCACCTTAGGACCCAAAACAATCCTCACTGAGTTTTATATTATAGATCAGGAAACCAACTATAATATTATCCTTGGCCGACCTTGGATACACCGTATGAAGGCAATCCCTTCTACGTTATTTCAAGAAATAATATTCCTACACTTGGGAAAGGTATTCGTAGCAAAGGGAGATCTAAAACCATTCGATATACACCTAGTGGACCTGAAGAAAATGGTAGGCATTCACTCTGAGTTTGAAATCCTAAAAAAAACCAACTTAATAAACTACCAACGCAAAAATGGAAGAAAATTTGATACCTACAACCGAGTTAGAAGTTACGAACCTAATCAAGACTATCCCAGCCCTCAAGGATGTGGCTAACATCGTTGAAAAAGTATCATTAGGAACTACTATAAATACTGTCAAATTTCTAGAACAAGATCTACCAATCTTCCTACCATTTGATTCTGTAGGTATGGGATATACCCTAGGAGTTGGTTCTCTTCCAGTAAAAGAAATCTTCATGGTATAAGTAAACAAAGCAGACGAAATAGATGGAATAAATGTCCCAACAGCCATCTTCCCAATTAAATATTGGACTCTTCATTTTGATGGAGCTAGATGTCGTTATAGGGCTGGGGCAGGTGTGATCTTTACTTCACCCGAAGGAAAAATCCTACCATTCACCTTTAAACTAAAATTTGAATGTACAAACAATGGCCCTGAGTACGAATCCCTCCTCCTTGGCCTCATCCTAGCTAAGAGGCTTGGGGTTGATAACATCAGGGTGTTAGGAGACTCACAATTAGTAGCAAACCACGTCTCCGAGGTGTATGAGACTAGAGTTGAACACTTAAAGCTCTACAAAACAACAATATTAGACTTAAGCAAAGAGTTTGACTTCATATCAATTGAAGCAATCTCGCAAGAACAAAATATTCTCGCAGATTCGATAGCAACCTCAGCTTCACATTTCACTCCAAGCAGTGAGTTAGAGGATACCCATTTTATGGTGTCCCTTCGTACTAAACCATTAGTAAAGAAAATGTCAATTTCTCTCTTAAGAAACATAGCTGAGAATAAATATACTATCTTAGATCATGTTGATAGTGATAGAGCCACTCTTGATTACTTAAATTCCTATGCAATGTTACATCTCACCCATCACGTGGTAGATTTGTCTTTAATCCCATATTCATCTTCTTAATTTGGAAATCCCATGATAGAGCTTCCCTCGCAAAAGGAACTCGACATATACGTGGTAGAGAATGGAGAATATTTGGAACTACCTCCAACCCCACTTGAGTTTTAAGAAGGTAACACTTCTTTAATCAAAGAAACGATTGATATTAACATTGGAACGAAGGAAGAATGGAAGATCTTGAAACTAGGATCTTCGTTAACTCCAGAAGAAATAGAAATACACACTCAAATCCTCAAAGAACATCAGAAGGATTTTGCATTTAATTATAAAGAAATGACAGGAGTTGCACCACACATCGCGGTACATATTCTCGTCGCCAAATCAGATGTAAAGCTAGTTAAAGAAAAATCAAGGCTAATGAAACCCAAGGTAGCTCTCATGGTGAAGGAAGAAGTAATGAAACTCCTCCAAGTAGGATTCATCAAGCCATTGGATTATTCTCATTGGGTATCTAATATCATTCCCATTCTCAAAAAGAATGGGAAAATATGCATTTGCATAGATTTATGAGACATTAACAAGGCGTTCCCTAAGGATGACTTCCCATTACCATCCATAGACATCATCGTTTACGCAATAGCTAGATTTGAGCTTTTGTCTCTCATGGATGGATTCTCAGGATACAATCAGATCAGAATATCGGAACAAGACCAAGCCAAAACCACGTTTATAAATCCTTGGGGAGCCTATTGCTATGTTGTAATGCCATTCGGTTTCAAGAATGCTAGCGCTACATACCAGCGAGCAATGACATACACATTTCACGATCTTATACACAAAATCATGGAATCCTATGTAGATGAATTATTGGCCAAGGCCAAGAAGCACTGTGATCACCTGGAAGTGCTCTGCATCATTCTTTCACATTTGATAGAATGCAAAGTCACACTAAACCCAGAAAAATGTGTATTTGGTATGACAGGAGGGAAGATCCTAGGTTACATTATATCGTCACGAGGGATAGATGTAGACCCAACCAAAATCTGGGTTGTTCTTGAAATGATCCCACCATCGGATGAATCTGGAATCAGGTTGTTTCTTGGGAAACTCAGTGCAATCCAAAGATTCATCCTAGATTCAAGCTTTTCCATCCATCCAATCAATAATCTACTCAAGAAAGATTATAGTATTGATTGGACCGAAGACTATAATGAAGCTTTCGAAGTAGTTAAACATTTCTTGTTGTCACCACCTACGCTAATGCCTCCTAAGCCAGACCACCCTTTAATCTTATATTCACGAGCTACCAATGTCTCACTAGCCTACATGCTGGCCCAAGAAGACGATGACAAGAGAGAACACGTGATCTATTTCATTATCTGAATGTTGCTCAACTATGAAACACATTATACACAAGTATAATGAAAATGCCTCACCATAGTCTTCACAACCAAGCACTTAAGACATTACATGCTAAACCAAGAAACAAGGGTCATTATAAAAATAGACCATTTACGAACTTTCCTCACGCAGGGGTCCTTGTCTAAGAAGGCTGGATGCTTTATAACCTTAATGGGTGAATTTGAATTAACTTTTGTAAACCAGAAGTCTGTTAAGGGATAAATCATTGCAGATTGGTTAGCTGATAACCCATTAGACGGAGGCGATCTAGTAGATCTGGAACTTTCCCGATGAATACATATATTACGTCGAAACTAGACCTCCCATCTCAAAATGTCCTTGGTATACTGATATTATTAATTATATCATGGACCATACATATCTAGAAGGTTTTACACCATGACAAATAAGGTGATTACGCATTATCATAGCTAAACATGTTATTATAGAACAAGTGCTCTATCATAAGGATTTCGATGGAATGCTTCTAAGGTGTGTTGACACAAAAGAATCCAAGAAGATTCTCCATGAATCTCATAGTGGAATATGTGGAGGCCACTTAGGTGGTCACACCACCACTCGAAAAATACATCAGATGGGTTATTTATGGCCCACTCTAGAGCACGACACACTAGAGTTTGTACGCAAGTGTCATAAATGCCAAGAATTTTCCCACGAAATTCACATGCCGACTCAAGCTCTACAACCAATCGTTACTCCATAACCCTTTTCTATGTGGGGCCTCGATTTGATAGGGAAATTCTCTCCCTTGTCAACATATGGCCATAACTTCATAATCACGGCCACTAAGTATTTTACCAAATGGGTAGAGGCTATGCCTCTTACGATTGTACCAGGTGCCGTGATCGCCAAGTTCATTTTAAACTAGATCATTTGTAGGTATGGTGTCCTACAAATCATTATCTCAGATAATGGCACTTCCTTTAAGAATGAAAAATTTTGTGAGCTATGCAATAAATTTAAAATAAATCATCATACAGCCTCCCTGTATTACCCTCAAACCAACGGATAGGCTAAAGCAACAAACAAAACATTGAAAGCTATTCTCCTTAAAATGGTAAAAGAAAAAAAAAACGAGATTAGCATTTAAAGTTATACCTGGCCTTGTGGGCCCACCGAACCTCAATAAGAAAACCAATAGGAGAAACTCCTTTCTCATTGGTATTCAGAGCAGAAGTAGTTCTCCCACTTGAGGTTGAGATACCCAGTCTCTGCATCTCACTACAAGGGATTCTGGATGAAGAAGTTTATAGAGAAGCACGTCTCTCCCAACTAGAAATCCTAGATGAGGCTAGATTAGATGATAAACAGTGGCATAGAATCTATGCTAACCATATGTGTCGGTAATATAACAAAAAGGTCTATGAATGAGAAATATATGAAGGAGATCTAGTTCTAAAGCTAGACAGCCGGATCGATAAAAATACCGGTGAAGGAAGGAAATTACGGCCCAAATGGTTGGGCCCATATCGATTCATGAAAGACTATGGAAATGGTGCATATCTCTTATGTACACTGGAAGGCGAGGAATTCAATGAAACAGTCAATTCCTTGCATATTAAACGATTCTATGCATAAGCAACCAACACTATTTTTATAATTATATCTACATCGCATCCTCATGTAGTTCATTTTGTCCACTCATTTCGTACAATTTTGTGATCAAGGAACTTATTATGAAAGCAATTCATTACAAAATTTTAATGGTATTGGCATAACCCTTCCAATCATACTTCTTCATTTTCATAACATCATCAACCATTTCAGAATCATTTCATCAAATAAAGCTAGATATGACAAAGTCTTAACGGTAACCATACCAAGGTCTGCATGCTTGTTCTCACTTTTGGTTTCTCCCTAGGATAGGTGTCTTGCCTATGGTCTGTTCTAGAAGCTTCATAGTGTCACATCTATCCCATATGTATATCTCTTTGGAAGTAAGAACATATTGACATTTTTCTCAAATAAACAAGTCAAATATAGATCAAACAGAAAATTTTATTTGTACACATTTCCTTTCCCCACCAACCTTCGGTGATGAGCTTGCATCTCTTACTAGTGACGTAGGGTTGGGAAAGGATGGGAATTCCCTTACTCGCCTATACCTTGTCCATGGTGATAAGCCCACGCTCCTGACTAGTAGCATGGGGCAAGGTGTAGGGGGTCCTCTTGACAAATAAATGTTGAAGGTCATAAGCAAATGGTTCAAAGAAACCTTTGCAATCTTAAGTCAAAAACAAATGAATTAGATGTCCAAAATTCCAAGAGAGCTCAAAACCCTGAAAAACTAGATTTTGTCTACCATGTGGCCATCTATGGATCTAAGTCTAGATAAATTGCAAAGCAGGTAGCATTCTAAAATATGGAGTCACTTGAGTAGAGTAGGTTTATAGCATTCTAATTTGGTTCCACCAAATATTTTTCTATCTCTCATCATTACCATTCAACAAATTTCATAGCTTGTGCCCTTTTTAGCTCTCAGTGATGAGCCCTTGCATCTTACTAGTTGTGTGGAGTTAGGAGTGGGGCAAGTTCATCTGCTGATCATACCAGTTTATCATCTCATTTTGTCAAAACACATATGAAGTACTGAAAAATTGCTTATAGAAACTAAAGTTCAAGATCACATTGTGTCTACATTATCATATATCAGCATCACGAAATACAAAAAGAAAACAAGAATTTGTATCATTTATCCTCCATTGCATACATTTTGAAAAAGCATACAAAAACAACATTATAGTTTACATGTGGAAATGAATCAAAAAATCATAGATACCAAGAGCTTGATCCAAAAAGAATATATATATATATATATAATCAAGTTTCCTATACAATTTCATCATGCGCTAAGCATGGTCAAAATGCTCAAAGAGCCCGGGAAATACGAAATACATCATACAAACAATCTAAGAGAGCCATGCGGCCTCTCAACCCCTATGAGATCCCTCTAAAGGTGCATGCCCATGTCTAGACTCTGGCTACGCTGGTGCTCTGAGTGCACGGAGGGGCTCACAGTCCCAAGGAGTAGCTATGGCCTTGCCACGAGAGTGACTCCTCATCAAGTTCTCTACTGTCATGTATCCTACCAACTTGGTATGGAGGGTAGTCACCATCCTGGCCACATGCCAGATAGGGAAAAAAACACATTAGTATGCCTACCAATTGCTGAAGGCTCCCCTGCATCCACGGATAGCTTGGCATGGGTCTTCTCCATGGGGATCATCAGGGTATCAGTGCATAGTTGATGAATCAGGTCTTGCCACTCATCAGCAGTCTCTGCAAGAAAAAGAGAAAACAAATTAGAAATACTCAAAAGATAGAAACAAAAGTAAAAAAAAGCAGAGATAGCAACTAAGACAATCATAGCTAAAACCAAACATTAAAGAGAAGGATGATAATTCACTCAGATCTCCAGACCTCCAAGATGGATCCCTAGGGTCAGCACCTGCCACAGATGCCACCACTGACTAATGCACTCCTCTTGTGCCTGGAGCCACATAACATCCTACTATGGACTCATCCTCTCTACCCAAACCCTAAGAAAGTGGCTCCTCTAAAGCTAGGGTCACCCTCTCCACAATCTCCTCTTCCCTCTCCACTTATAAGATATCCTGAGTGTCATGCCACTCAAGATCATTTTCCTCCTCTCTACCTAACTCACTGATCTTAGCCTCGGTCTCCTTCTCAATCTCTCCCCCTGTGAACTCCTCGGACTCATATTCTATATCAATGGGGTCATCACTGCTATGGACGGGACCGGCGGTAATCTGAAGTAAGGGTGTTTGAGGAGCACCGGCTCTCCCTCAAGCACGTATCACTCACTTGGCTACAATAGGAATGCCAAGAGTAACAAAAATCCAACCCCAGCCTCTAGGACCTCCTCTAGCCTCTTGGACTGATCTCAACACTGAGCACCACTGGGGGGAGCATATCGACGTAAGGAAGGAAAGGGTGTGTCTCCACCTTCCCCATCCTATCCACAAGCTGCCATGTGGTAGAGCAAGAGATCAAAGTAAGAGCCTCCTCACCCCATAACCCTGTCATGGCCTGATAGGGTGTGGCCTCCATATCATTAGTAGTCAGGGAGGTGACTGGCTGGTGGGGTGCTCTGAGCACCGACATATCTATCCATCTAGCTACCCTCATGGCTCCGGGATCTGCCACCTCTACACCTCTCCCATGAGGGATGAAATGCTTGTAGACCCAACTCATAACCAAGGTCAGATGACTCAATGAATACCCCTGTAAACGAGCCACCCAGTATAGATCATGATAAGTGGTCCCAAGAATGTCAACTCCCCAGGCATAAATCCGGCAATGTCCCTCAATCTGTGTAATAATGGGGGACCAACAATAAAGTAAGGTGTCTGCTCCCTTGTCCCCGATCAATCTTAAGGCAAGGATCCCTATAATGTTCTGACGAATCAAGGAGATAGGTAGGCTAGGAATAGATCGGACCCTCACCCCCTTCTTCAAACCAGTGCAGATAACTACGTCTCCCATATATGAAGCCCACTGTGCTATCTGAGCCCGTGAACCTACTGTCTCAATTGTGAGTCATCTCCCGATGATCGGGACCCCCAAGATGCGTAAACATCCTCCAAAGTAATGGTCCACTCACCCCTAACTCCTGGAAATTGGAAAGTGTTCTGATCAGCATCCCAATATGAAAAAAAGTCACAAAGTATGTGACTAGAAGGTACAACATGTGGGACGCATGATATACGTAATATGTGAACCCTTTGAAGAGTGTCCTGCTCATCTTGAGAAAGTGCATCCAATACTATTAGAAGCTAGTCACACTCTCTCTCTCGGCTCCATCTGATATACTCCTCCTTCACCTGCATACACCCAAAAACACACAAAAAGGAGTAAGTTAGTATTCAAAATAACATTAGAAAAAATCATTAAAACATATAAGAATGCTAGAAATGCAAAAACGAATTCAAATAAGTATTATTTAGGCATTCTGTGAAGGACCACCACCCTAAGTATGGCGGCGGCTCCGTAATCACCACCTTAAAGGTGGTGGTATTATAACTGCCACCACTGATTAGGGTGGTGGTCGTGTAACCGCTACCTTGATCAAGGCGGCGGTCATGTCCTGAATTTCCATGTGGGTCACATGCCCTAAAATGATGCCTAAAAACACCAAAAATGACTATTTTGACCAAAACAAAGGCTACCCATTAGGTGCCCCCCCCTAAGTGACCCTATTAAAACTGACATTTTCAAAAAATAATCCCCCCATGACAAAGATTTCATCATTTTAACATTTTGGTGATAAAAATGTTAAATCAAGAATAACTAACATGTGATCTCGTGGGTCGGTGTTCCGCTCACAGAGGCATTATCACAATCTCATCCCAAACGTTTTGACTATACTCTCACAAGAAACTGTCACCTTGGGTCCCAGAGATCCAAATCAATCAAATCGACATGTAACATCCTCAATTTATACCTTAGAACAAGTGATTTTTTTTTTGATAATTGCATCCTGGTTCTAAATACATAATTTAGAACTCACAAATCAAATAACCATTCTTATAACAGACAACCATATGCAGCTGTAATGACTCGGAGTACCTCCGATCTATTCATTCCATGACTCGGTAATCTACCGATCTATTCATGAGTAATAAGAGTTGGCGTTTTTATTTAACACTTCACTCTTGCGGTTCTCTTCCCTATTCTGGGATTCAGAATGCTCTGTCTAAGGAACCTAACTGAATAATTGTTACCATTATTCATCGGCATCTCATCCCTTGGGCTAGGTGAATTAGGTCAACGTAATCAGTAGCTTGTGATACTTTGGCCAAAGATTTGAAACATACTATTTATGTCTCGTATTCCTTAACGAAATACTCGTCAATCTGGAATACGCCCTTCACCCCATTCTTATGTTATATAGAATGTCTTATACCGACTACTGTCAGTCCTTCCTATCACAACTTAATCACTCAGAGATAGATTAGCAAGGTGATAATGTTATAAGGATGCCCACGAGGATTAGGGATACGATGACATACTGGTTTAACCCTGCAGTTAAACCAGTGTGTCAAGATACCCCGAATCTCCTAGGTAGCCTTATAACCTGACCACATTCCTAATCGGTCCCTGAGTAACTCATTCGAAATCAAGGTGTAAATCTTAGCGATCAATGCAAAGGGTGTTGTCATAAGTCCCCTGCATTGTTGTAACTTCGGGAAGATCCTAATCTTCTCGGAGGTACAACCCTGCAGTTGACTTGTTCCGTCAACCTTTAAATCCACCTCAAAAAGATCTACTTAAAAATATGCGTTACGCATGTTGAATTTAAATTACATTAAAGACTTTCCCCTAAGGTTAGCCTTTCTCGATCCCTAGATTCTTCGTCTTAAGATGACCTCCCTCAATAAAACCCATTGCATGGTGGAGTTATTAAGGTCAAGATCTCATCAAGGAGTCATTAGAGTACACATGATTCTAAAACAACAGAATTGGGACAATATCTCATAACCTTCACATGAGATTGCCATCTGAACCCCATTAGATTTATATCAGTTCTCTTAACTGAATTTATATCATACTTATTAACATCAAGATATAAATGATTAAGAATCCAATTTAATGTTGTCCTGTCATGCTCAGGACTAGGGATTAGTAATTTAATTCAGCTTGATTAGCGTTCTGCTTAGGTTCATTTTAGCCCTATCCTTTTAGAAAGACAATGATTTAAATTCAATTTAGCTTTCGATAGAACAAATTAGAACTACTAAACACTCATAAGAATTCAATCACATTTTCATATATGCTTTCATTGACAATCACAAAAGCATCCAAATTACACAAGATAACATTGCCACTCGGTATATAAACCGAAGTAGGTCAACTAACAGAATTAAGAATACAACACATAAGTAACAAATACTTATTTCCATTCCTTTCAGAACTATACAATTACATTTTATGCAAGCAGCATACTTTATACAATGCTTAACAGAAAAAGAACATCTTTCCTCATATAGAACATTTAGAAAATCAAGCTGTAATTCATTATAAATCAAATTAAACAATCTAATCATCCTGTCAGATATGCATGCTTTTACCACTTACAGAAACCATCTGCAAAAATAGTCAACATGGGTCAGTTCGATGAACTGAGCATGATAAGCACTAACTTTTAAAACAATTGCAATCCGTCAATTGTTTTCATTAAACACCTTGTTTAAATGATATAAAAATCATTAATCAAGTAAGCATGATTCAAACTAAACGTTAGGAATATATCATGTCTATAACGTGTAATAATAATTTTCATTACAGAGTAGTCCTATATGCTTCTCAATTATTTCATCAAAAATATTAGGGATCAAGAAGAAACAAAAGTATCCTAAGCAATTATTCATCGTAAATCCCAAGATGAACAAACATCAGACAATCATTATATTCAACTTAAAAAAGGAATATCATATCAATCCTGATACTGTCATTATGTAAAAACAATTACAGATGTTAGCTGGACAATTATTTCATCTTATAATTTACAACAGAAGAGAAATAAACAAATTGAACATGTTTCCCTCTGAACTAGCTCATGACTATACCATCTTTCCAAAAGTATGGCATTCACTTAATACACATGCAAGTAAATCAGTCGAGTCCATAAACAGCACAATGTTTTGTTAAAACTTACAAAAAAGCAACTACAGTACAGTAGCCCCCATGCCGAACAACATGTTCATTCTACCAGACAGACTCAGAATGACCTTTCGCAAGAAGTGACGGACAAGAAGATAAACACTGCCATTACCTGCTTAGGTACAGTTAACAACTCAAAACATTCAATCAAACAAAAGAATGGATAACAATGCGAAGAAGACGTAACCTGTCATCAATCCCAATAACAACCTACATCCCGTTCAAGCCCTTTTCTACTGTGTAAGGCTTTAGACCCAAGGTTGAATTCAAAGGATCTCCTTTGTTGTCGCAGTCGACAAGAGGCTCGAAAACATTAAGCCATGACATTTACCTATAACTAAGCAAAGAGATTTTTAAACGAAAACCACGCACCATGTACAGTCACATCAATCGGGAGTGAAATCAGAATGGAAACAAAACATGGGATAACGAAGTCACTTCTGAACGCAATCAGAACTGAAAGTATGGTGTTTACAACCTACTTTATAGAAGCCATAATTCATGACGTCAAGATATTAAAGAAAGCCAACAAAGCCAAGAACATTTCCTGTTCAAACTCGAGCTTATACATACAACAGTGACATGTATACCATTCGAGGATTTAAAACAAAGTCCATAAACAGTATTCACAGTTTATCTTCCCGGAAGCCGACATACAAGATATCTTCCATACCCACGGAACCCAACAACAATATAAGATAAAAATAGTCAACATGATTCTATCAATGCCAACTATGGTAAGCATTCAAAAATCAAGTGTAAGCAAATCAAATACCGATTTCATAACAAGGAATTCAACTGAGCCTCGTCAAAATTCTCGAACAAGCTTACACAGAAGAACGTAAATGCATACCCAGGGAGTCTGTACCAAAATTTATTACAAATAACTAAGGTCGTATGACCTGTTACTTCTACAAGACTTCCACGAAATTCAAATTATCAATATTCAGAGATGTATCTATTTCCTCAACAGTGGACCATAATATACGATTCATTCAGAGGACTCCAAGAGTCATTTTAATATAATGATCATATGTATATATATCAATACTATCAATGGGTTGAATCCCCATAACCTCCACGCAAGGGGAAAAACAACTCCAGCAAGGTGGTAAAAGAATTCTGTAACACAGAGAATTTCCTTTCATAATAATTATAAAATTTTATAACGAAACCCAACCAGAATCCTTTATCACCACTAGATAACAACCACGACAGAGCTTATAAAATAAGAAAGGTCAATTAACTGAACAATCAAACAATGTCCATCAGTATCCCTTCCTACAGTTTCCACAACAAGAATCGACGACCAAAAATCGACAAACATAACAATGGCCTATACCCATCACAGGAATAATTTATGGGCTCACGCCGAACATGCCGAGCATTCATACATTTCATATATTTCGCATATTTAAGCCAGAGTGCAAACATAAAGAAATAAGGCCACAGTTCGAATTTAATAAACACCCATCAAGGGATAAACGAAAAAATCGAACTAGTAAGAAGATACAATACCAAAAATCACACAAGACCACCATAGAAAATCATCTATTTCCATAAACCATTTGAACAGAGTTGCTCTAATGAAATCACTTGAAAGACAACAAGATTTTTAAAGGTTAGGGCCTAACATGCCTGGATTTTTGCTCAAATTTCCGTAGCAGACCACTGAAAGAGCTTGGACTTCCTTTTCCTTTTCCAAGTTAGAGTGACCAACAAAATTTTGCTATCCCCATGACATATATATTTTCCTTTCCAGAGAAAAGAGCTAGATAAGCTCATACTCGCCATGCAACACAAAGAAGACTGGTGCGAAGAACCAGTGAACAGGCAGAAGAAAAACCGAAATTCAGGATAAGCCAAACAAAACAACAACTTCCCACATTGCATGCCTTCTCGTGAATTCCGAGCTCGACTTCCAAGCTCATTGAATGCATTAACTCCTAATTTCCCACTCAAACTCCACTGCCACCGACCGCCAAAGTTGGCGATAGACAAATAAAAATCTCAAGTCCATTTCCAGTTTTGGCGATCTGCCACGTCGGCTAAGGTTAGCCATTTCTAAAACCTCCACCAATACCTGTCCTTCATACTTATCCACTGTATTTAATGACATAGAAAATGCCGCCCATCGGTTTGCACCCCTCCACAAGTCCCTTTACATTCTTGCTCAATAGATAGGTTAGTAACTTAGGTTAGAATTTAGGATAATAATTATTCTAACTTCAAAGAACATAGATACTAACTTAGGACATTAGCACTTAGCCTAGGTCTAGGTTAGATTAACACTAATCTAACCCCTAGGTTAGGTTTAGTTTTAGGTTACTAATCATTAATAATTCCAGTTAGGTCTACATTCCTTACGCTCAGAAAAAGACCTACATCATACATTCTTGAACAGGGTTAGCTCCTATTCTGCCTTAGGCTACAGAATTATATAGAAACCGAATTATTACCTGGTCCACGATCGAGACCTTCCAGATATACTTCGATATCAGGAACCAATTCATTTCATATGATCAACCTGAGTCATACTCTGGACTAGCTTATTCAATGCTTCTAGACCTTGCAACCTGTTCAAGGTCTGTAATTTTAATTCATCACGAACAAACTTAAAGCAATACTTGGATCAATTCCACTGATCCAAGGTTAAGGTATTATAGATGGATAACTCTATAATTCATTCTGAGATCAGATTTAACTCAGATACAAAATGAAAGAAATAAAAGAGTCCAATCATATTCCAACTCAGTCAAGATCTACAATCTGCAAGAAAATACAGTACATATCAAGCATGATTTCTTAATCAAGGAACCCATCCTTTTACCAGAAATCACTATATCAACACTTGTATGCTCAGGAGGAAGTAACAACAGTTCAGGGTGTTTACACGACATGTGTAAATGAATAGGAAAATGGGCCCAGTTTTATATACATAGCATCTTGACTTGTTTTGAATGCTTCTTTTCGTAGGTTTAGAGCACCGATGGAGGTAAGTTCTTATCCCTGCACAAATGGTACATCCTCATTTCATATTATTTTAGTATTTATTTTTCGATCTATTTTATCTATCTGCTACTTGAGTCCTCTTTTCATTTTACAGGTAGCGGGAATCTTGGAGGACGTCATTTCAACACACGAGTGTATCAGGTATAAATTTTAACTTCCCATTTTGGGACCACCATACTCGGACCCATTGTTCTACGCCTCTTCATGGCTGAAACACTTCTTCGAGGGGGAAATATGTATGTACCCAAAATTTTAGGGTAGTGCATCACGGGAACAACGTTACATGTGCCCCAATGATGATATAGGTCTCCTTGCAAGGTGTTCGAGATCTAAAAAATATCTCCAAGTATGCGTTAACATCCTGCATGCCCTGTTTGGCCCCTGCATGCTTTAATTTTTCCTTCCCTCTCTTTTCCTTTTCTTTTCGGTCTTCAGTGACGAAACCGCTGCCCTACCTGGGTGGTGGTCTCGTGACTGCCGCCCAGGTAGGGTGAAGGTCTTGTAACCACTGCTCTACTCAGGGCGGCGGTCCTTCATGTGTTTTCTAGAATGTTCTTTTTAACGTGACTCACATAAAAATTTAATGTTTACGTTCTTTTTTCACCACCTCTACTTGTATTTATGATTCTGGTTCCCTGGAATAGTGTTTTTTGCATTGTTTATGGTTTAAGAGTTCAAATTAGTTTTCAACTTTGGGTAAATGGGAATTCTATAAATAGCTGGCTTGTGCTCAAGAAAATTACCCCCTCAAATTTTCCTCTCATTTCCTCATTTCATAGCTTAGTCTTCTAGTTTTTCTTAGAAATTCATAGTTTATCAGTTGCATGCATGGTTAGTGTTGTTTTGTTGTTAGGAAGCCACATAATCTTATTGTGCTAGTGTTGTTACTATTTAATGAAATTCATTGAGGTAGGACAATTTAATTTTCAGTAGGAAGCCATTAAAGTTGTAGGTTTTGTTTGTCAAAAAGAATTAGTTTCAAGTTTTAAACGTTTTATGTTGTATGATTCGCAATAAATCCCACCTTTTAATTACATAAGCCAAGCTCTGTTCTCTTGCGCTATCCCTCTCCTACTCACATTGTATTCAGTCTACATTCTAAGCTACCACTGTCCAATTATCTACTTCTGTTGATGCTAACATCACATGCTTTTCTGGATCCAACGTGAGCACGAAGGAACGAGGAGATCATACTGAGGGGACAAAGCCACACATAACCAGATTCGCCACTATTCTACAAAATCTAGGTTCAAGCTTTCAAAGTTCTAGTTAAAATATATCAAATAGAGTATTTAATCATTTCATTTTAGTTAATCTCACTTTTGATATTGCTGGGGAAGCTGTGGGGATTGATAGTTTCTGAGAAACTATGATTCACTCCTCACTTCTAAGGTAGGATCGAGAGTCTTTCAAATAGATTAGATCAGTTATCTGGTTATTTAGAATAGATTCACAACTGCATAGGTAAGTGGCTATACTCGGCTGCTTTGTTTGTTTTAATTTTGTTAAATAGTTGCTCTTTCAAGTTCGTTCAAATAGTTCATCAAAAAAACACAAAAATAGAGAAATTATATATGTTGTAAACATACTTTACATAGTTAATTTTTCTTTGCTGCAGTTAGAATTATATCATTTCCTTTTACATGATAATCACGGGACCTAGGGAGCCTAGAGAATACATGTTCGAGTGAATAGTGCCTCAGCCCAATCTCATTATGGTAATAAATGATATAGATCATAATCTTAGAATCCAAGTCTTCCGAACAACAACAGAATTACAACAAATCAACTCATAGTTAAGAGGTTTAAACATAGAAGATGACCAAGCACACACCCATTTTGGTCAAACCAGCTGTTATCCAAAATGTGCCCCCTACTCATTTTTGTGGGCTAACTCCTTGTGTTCCTACCACTCTTGTGCCTTAGTCTTCATTTTTTGATTTTTAGGAACTCAAATCTTTCTAGAAATGGAACCATCAGATAAAGCTCTCTCTCAGCTTTCCAGAAAGGTAAAGTTTTCCTCCTAACTCCTCATATTTTTCAAGTTATGGCTCGGCGGAGTTTTTGTGGGAAATTTTCCCTTTGGAAGCCCGCAGCCAATAGGAAGCTGCCACGTTTCCAGGAGCTGGCGGGTTTTAGAGGAGAACTTGGAAAATTTTCCAAGTTTTGGTCTGAAACGCAAAAGGAAAATTTTTGCCCGCGGGCCGGCCAAGCGAATCACAGTGTGACACGTGTCACAAGGGGAGGCGCAGTAAAAAAATTGGCTAAGTGTTTTTGCCGAGTATTTAAAGGCAAATTTTGGAGGATTGGCCTGAGCCAATAGAAACGTGATAGGTGGCAGAGGTGGCCGGGGAGTTCACGGCGCGGGGGGAGAAAGGAAAATGTTGCTAAGTGTTCGGTGAAATTTTCAAAGTGAAAATTTGGAGCAGGAGGCCCGCAGCGAATGGAAATAGGACACGTGTCCTATAGTCCTGGAGAGTTAGGAGCTCGGGTCGAAAATGGAAAATTTGGCAAAGTTTTTTGGCCAAAAAATTCAAAGGCGAAGGATGAGCCCGCGCCCCTGTCGTCCAACCAAATCATGCCACATGTCTCGAAGTGGCGGGGCATGGGGAAAAAATGGGAAATTTTCCCAATGAAAAAACAAAGAAAAATTCTAAGGGATCAGCCCGCCCCATTTTCACCAGCCAATCGCATGCTACCACGTGTCCAAGTGGCACAAAAACATCAAGTGCCCCACGAAGGAAGGAGGGAGGAGTCAGCCGTCCAACCAGAGAGTGACACATGTCCAAGTCGTGGGCCCGGCGGAGGTTTTTGGAAAAAATTTCCAAGGAAAAAATGAAGGGAAAGTGGCCTGGAGGTTCCCGCGCCCAATCAAATCGTGCCATGTGGCACCTAAGTGGCAGAGCGTGGGGATTTTTGAAAAAAAATTCCAAATGCAAAAAAGGGTCAAAATTTCAAATTTTTGCCCGCCGATCCATTTTTTGGGGCCGTTTTCTCCCTAAAACTTCAGACCTCCATAACTTTTGATCCAGGGCTCGGATTTGCATGTTCTTTATATAAATGGAAATATTATGAAATTCTCTACATGATTCTATGGTCAATTTTGAATTTTGGTTCAGTTTGCAGAGAGAAAAATAAAAAACGCTTCTGGTATGTGTCTATGGCTAGAAATGACATTTCAACAACCAATTTTAATGCAAAATGGGTCACTTTTCTCTCCAGCATGGTCAAAAATGTCATAGCATGGGTTTATAAGGACCTCCATGCTGTTTTAATGCAGTTTCATTTAATGAGGGATGGCTCCCATGCATTTTGCATGTTTTCTCTCTCCTGGGCTCGACCCATGGACTGTAAAAGCCAGTTTTGGCTCATTTTTTTAGGGTTGAACACTTTTTTGAACATTAGACTTCTTCTTTCACTTGAAAACAAGTGAATTTTATAAGTATCAGGACTTTTTTCAAGGATTGTAATAGGTTTATACCTCTTTGATGGTGTAATGCAAGGGATTTTTACATGGAAATGACAGTGCAAACTCTGTGAATGCTTTCAGTCCTCTGTTTGTATTGTTTTTACTTCATTTTTAGATATCTTATTACATCTTATCAGCTTGTGCATGTTTTTCATGTTGCATTTCATGGATTTGTGCCTATTTGTATGAGCAAAAATGTTCACCACTCCTTTGGTGCATCACCATCATTAGGTTAGTTTCATTTTCTGCATTTCTTATCCCTGTCTACTTGCAAATTAGGGTAAAATTAGGATCTGAACCTCTGCAGTTGTGTGAATACTAGATCTAATCAAAGGAGTTTGAGGAACCAGCCTCTAATCTAGAGATTCCTCTCTCATTTTCACAAGTCCCACACTTGGAGAGAGGTTTCCATGTTGTGCAATCACACTGGATGCCCTAAACATCAACTTAGAACCTTGATTTGCATCTAGGGGTGCTATTGATTTGCAACAATAGTTTTGGCATGCCCGGTGGGACCTTAGAGGTCTCATTTTTATTGCAAAAAAGTTGATGTGCATCTGCTGCAATTTTCTTGCTTGAAAAGATCCATAAATTGCACATCTGGTGACTCCAAAGGGAAGAATCAACTGGTTTCAGCAGTGTAGGCCTGAAAACTCATGAGAAGAGTCACCACAAGGTCAAGAGCTGGAGAAGAAGAAGTGTTATTTGAATACCTGTAGTTATCTCCAAGAAGAAGGAAAAGAGGAAGAAGGATTCAAAGGTCTCCATCTCCACCAAACAGAACTCTCTCAACTCCTCCACCTGGTAGGCCTTTCATTTAGTCAACAAGGGTTTTAAGACCAATTAGAATGGCACAAAACAACCCCTATGTCAACTTCACAGGCAACAGGCCACTTGCCCTCAATGCACAACATCCAATTCCAATTACAGCCTTGAAGAACATTCCATACTTCACTGGAGAGAATCAGACTACTCCAGGTGATCATGTTAAAGATATTTCCAACCTTTGTGCAATTCATGAAATCAATGAGATGCAAGTGGCTGTCAAATTGTTGGGATCTTCCTTCAAGGGGAAAGCATTACAATGGTTTAGGAGCCTTGGAGCTGGTTCTATCACAAATTGGAACCAGCTATGTATAGCACTTCATGAGCAATTTGGAGAGAAGGGAGACAACTTGTCTCTTTTGGAGCAGTTAACAACCATCAACAGAGCTCCCAATGAGCCGCTGACTGATTTCAACTTCAGATTTCAAAAGACTTGGGAGAGAATTCCAGTGGCAGTCAGGCCAATAGCAAAAGGTGCTTTTCTCTACTATCTCAAAGCTCTAAATTCTGATATTTCTATGTTGATTCAGTCCATGGGAGGCATAACTATCCCTATGGCTTATAGCATTGCCATTAGGGCTGAAAATTGTTTGATCCAAGCTGGCAAACTAGCCCTTAGACCTCCCATGCCATTGTTTCCAAGTTTAGAGAGCCCAAACACTAATCAAGCACCTAATTTGGATCCTTCTCCCATTCCTAGAAATCAAAGTTCAAATGAAGCTTCTACTTCATCTCCAAGTGCCCCAAATGAGCTTCAAGAAGTCATGAAGTAATTGCAAAACCTAGGCAATGAGCTGGTTACTCTCAAGAGGAAACAAGCCCAAGGTTTTAGACCTTCTTATCAGCCCCAAGCTCAGCCTAACAGGCAGCCATATCAACCACAAAGACCACCTAATCCAGCTGCAAATGTGAATCAAACAAGGCCTCCTGCCAATAGGCCATTTCAGCCCTATAATCCAAATGCCATATCTGCCTCTAAAGCATTGGTGCCAACACAAAACAACGTTGCTCAAGAGTATGATTGGTGTTTTCCATGCAATGAACCTCATAACCAATCCATGTGCTTCAATGGTGCTTTGAATCAAGCATTAATGGTGACAACTACTGGTGTGGAGGGTGAGGGCAGTCAACGAAACAACCAACAACAAGAAACATTCCAACAGCAATCAGCTCCAAATGACAACACGTTGGTAAATTGGCAAGTAGAGGATTTTTGTGGCATGAATCAAACAGTCTCTCAAGGTGTGGCAGCCAACACAAGGTCAAAAAGAAGGAATTTGGGAGAAGAGTAGCCATTAGCTCCAACCAATCCACAACCTTCCTTGGCTCCACAAATGGTGGGCAAACAAAATCCAATTTTAAATGCACAAGGGCAGCCAAGAACAACTCCTAGACCAACTCAAATACCAGTTATTGCTGCCCACATGCAAGGAGTGAATGTGCAAACCAAGGGACAACAAAGAGATTCTTCATCACCATTTAGTATCATCGATCATATGAAGAAGACAAATGTGAATATATCAATGTGGGAATCCCTATCTATCCCAGGCCAAAGAGATTTGCTACAATCTGCCATGAAGGACTAGCCAACTTTGAATCAGCAAGTTTAGATGTAAGAGAAAGTGCTCACAAATGCTGCCCAGCCTGAAGGGAATCATGGAGGACAGCAAGGTAAAATGTTGAAGCCCCCTCCTTTCTATGTTTCGTTAATCATTGGAAATCAGCTAGTGCATAATTGCATGATAGATTTCGGGGCAAGCAGCTAAGTGATGCCTAAACAAATAGCTGATTAGCTAGGGCTCCAGTATGAAACCATATCCAAAGGGGTAGTGCAGCTAGATGGGACAGCAGTAACAATAGTCGGAGTGATTAGAAACTTGAATCTTACCTTGCATGCATATCCAAATGTTGTTGTTTTACAAGATGTATCAGTCATAGACCTTCCACCGCTCTTTTCCCTATGCTTGTCAAGGGACTTCACAGCCAAGATTGGAGGATATTTGTCTGCTGATTGGTCACACATGCTATTTAGAACAAGGTATGGAACCAAAGCTACAATAAGGTCTGAACCTATTGCAAACTTTCACATTGAGCCTTACACTCCAAGTCAGATCAATGCCAATTGTTCAGCATTTGATCAAAAAGATCACCCAAGCATTGATGAAGCTGACACTAAGGTTGGAAGCATCCCGGATCTAACTCTTGATGAATGGGAAAAAAAAGAACATGCTTTTGATCCTTATCAAGAAGTAGAAGAATATGAGCTAGGGGTCTATTGCATACATGAAGAAAATCAGCCCATTCCTAGCATCACCAAACCAAACCACAAGGATGAGAATGAGGTATGGCAGCTGTTTTTTTTATGGATCAAGGAGTAGACAAGGTGCAGGAGGTGGAGCTATGCTTGTTTCACCTCAAGGAGTAAGATAATATTCAGCTTTTAGGTTTTAGTTTGCATGCTCTAATAACACTTCTGAATATGAAGCCTTGGTGCAAAGGATGCATTAGGCAATCAAAAGGAAAATAAAGAACTTGCAAGTCTTTGGTGACAGTGAATTGATTGTAAATCAGGTCAAGGGGCAACATGCTGCCAATAATGATCTACTTAAGTGCTACAAGAACAGGGTGTGGGACCTCATGGAAGACTTTGAGGGTTTTGGCATAAAATCCAATCATAGGAAAGAAAACCAGGCTGCTGACAGGCTTGCAATAGTAGGGGCAGCCTTTGACATTGTGGAAAGCATTCAACAGGACAGGGTATAGCCAAACATCCATGTGATTGTGAGGCCTTCAGTGCTAGATAACAATGTCAGTTGGCAAGTGTTTGAGAATGACCAACAAATCATCCATTTCTTGCAAGAAGAAGCTGAGTTCTCATCTAAGAATCAAGAAAAATTGGAACAGCAGTATGGTGACCAAGTGGTACAACTGAGAACTAACAAGCTGCCCAAGGGACTTATCACTTGGGAGTCCATTTTTAATCCCAATGATCAGTTTAGAAAGGAGAAAGTAAACATTCAGGTCAAGAGAGAGGATTCAGTATCCATCTTGGTGGAAGAGAACAAACCATTGCAAATTGGAAAGATGAAAACTGAACAAGAAAGGTATGAGTTCATGTAGCTGTGTCAAGAGTTCCCTGATGTGTTTGCTTGGAGCTATGAAGACTTGAAAGGTTTCAATCCCAACTTAGCTTAGCATACCATTGAATTGGATCCAAATACTAAGCCTGTCAGGCAGAAACAAAGACCAGTCAATCCACACATGGAGCCTCTCATAAGGAAAGAATTGAACAAGCTGATTGAGTCAAGGATCATATTCCCAATCAAGCATTCTATTTGGGTTTCCAATTTGGTTCCAGTCATAAAGAAGAGTGGGGAAATCAGATTGTGTGTTGACTTTAGAGATTTGAATAGAGCATCTCTCAAGGATCATTATCCACTTCCTTCCATGGAGCATATTTTACAAGTTGTTGCTAGGCTCCGAGAGATTTTCACTACTTGATGGGTATTCAGGGTATAATCAGATTATGGTGAAGGAAGAAGATCATTTCAAGACAGCCTTTACAACTAAATGGGGAACTTATGCATACAGGAAAATGCCATTTGGGCTATCCAACGTTGGTGCTACCCTTCCAAAGAGTAATGGACATAGCGTTCAAAGGTTTGATTAACAACATGGTGCTGATTTACCTTGATGATATCACTATTTTTTCCAAAAATGCAGCAGACCACCTCTCTCATTTGAGATAAGTCTTCATGAGGTGTAGGAGATTTGGAGTGTCCTTGAATCCTAAGAAGTGTATCTTTCTTACACATGAAGGAAAGCTCCTTGGCCATATTGTCTCCAAAGAAGGATTAGCGATTGATCCAGAAAGGGTTGAAGCCATAAGAGTACTACCATTGCCAAGCCACAAGAAAGCCCTTCAGAGTTTCTTGGTAAGGATAAACTTTGTCTGAAGGTTTGTCCCAGACTTTGCAGCCCTTGTCAAACATATCACCAAAATGTTAAAGAAAAGCATGGCCTTCAAGTGGACAGCAGAAGGCAAGGAGAGTTTTGAAGCAATCAAAGAAGCCATCTCTGAAGCACAAACTCTCATCAACCTAGACTTCTCCAAGGATTTCATCCTCTATGCATTTGGAGGTAATGATACTATTTCTGCCATTTTGGTACAGCAAAACAAGGACAATGATGAGCAGCCAATTTCTTTCTTCAGCTAGAGCTGAGATGAATATGAGGTGAGGTATTTTTTTATTGAGAAGTATGTACTTGTAGCAATTAGAAGCTTGAAGAAATTCAAGCATTTAGTCTCAAACAACAAGGTCCAGCTGCTGGTCCTCTCATGCTGGGGTAAAGACTTCCCTCCTCAACAGGGATTTGAATGAGAAAAAGGGTAGGTTGGATCACTCGTGTCATGGAATATGACATTGAGATCAAGATCACCAAGATGGTAAGAGGAAAAGGATTGTGTGAGCAGCTGATTTTGGGGAGGAAAAAAGAAGTATGTAATGAAGAAGAGGCTGTTTTGACAGTTCAAGATAGCCATGAGCCAAGTGGCACTCAAGAAGAAAATAATGTTTTCCCTACTCCTTGTTGGACCTAAAGTATAATAAATTTCCTAAGCACAGGGCTATGCCCTCCAGAGATGAACAAGACCCAAAGAAGACACTTCAGATTACAGGCTGTCCCATATGCCATTGTTGATGGAGTTTTGTTCAAGAAAGATGTGAATGGAGTGCTGCTGAGATGCATTAGCACAAATCAGATTCATATGTTGTTGGAAGAGTTCCATGGTGGACCAGCTAGTGGTCATTTTGCACCGAGAGTGACAGCTCTAAAAATTATGAAGGCTAGTTATTATTGGCCCAAGATTTTTAGTGATTGCTTTCAATGGATCAAGAGGTGTAAGAATTATGCATTATTCATAGGAAAAGAAAGACTTGCTGCCCTTCCATTGCATCCAATCTTAGTTGACCAGCCGTTCATGCAATGGGGTTTGGAATTCATTGGAGTCATTAATCCCAATTCAAGTCAAGGGCACAAATGGATTTTGACAGCCACGGACTACTTCACCAAATGGACTGAAGTAGTAGCACTCAAAGAGGCAAATGAGTCCAGCATATTAGACTTCTATGAGGGGATAGTAACCAGATTTGGCATACCTACTACGATAATCTCAGATAATGCATTAACATTCATTGGATCCAAGGTGACCGAGTGAGCTGTCAAGAACGGGATCTACCTAAGTACTTCATGAAACTATTACCCTCAAGGTAATGGCCAGGATGAGTCTACAAATAAGAACTTGTTGAGGATCATTAGGAGAACTCTTGATGAGAATCAGAGGTCTTGGCATACCAAGCTGAAATCAGCCTTATGGGCTGATTGGATAACCCCCAAGAGATCCACAGGTAATTCTCCATTCAGGCTTGTCTATGGAAGAGAAGCAATCTTCACCCATGTCATCTTGAGTTGCCAACATTGGAACTCATGAAATAGTTGGAGCTGTTGGAGTTTTGATCCGATGGAGGTGATAGTATGCAGAGTTGATGGAGCTACAAGAGATTAGAGATCAGGCATCCCAAGCAATGGAGAAGGATCAAGATTTGATCAAGAAGACCTTTGATAGGAAGGCCAAGGATAGATATTTTCAAGTTGGAGATCTAGTGTTGCAATGGGATGTGGATAGAGCAAAATCGGGAAGGAATTCAAAATTTTATGCCATTTGGAGTGGCCCATACATGGTTACGAAGTGCAAGAACAGCAATGATTTCTAATTGGCTTCATTGGATGGTGAAGAAATGTAGATTCCAGTCAATGGAATCTATCTCAAGCGTTGTTTCTAAAGGGGAATTCTCCATCTTGTAAATATTAGCTTAGGTTTCCATTCCTTCAAGTGCTTGTGCACATTGTTTTGTTGTAGGTTAGTTTTACTTTCCCTAAGTGCTTTGGCACAACTTGTCTGTCCCTAGAGATGTTTTGCAGTCCTTGTTTCAATCAGGTGATTTTCCATCTTCCTCATTGCAACATTCTAAGTCAGTTGGGGTTCCAAACAGAAAATTTGATGACTCCATGCCCAATGGACTACTTCAAGCAACTAGTATTTTCATCTAGCAGGAAGATGACCCATCTGAGTCACCAAAATTGTTATCCAAAATGTGCCCCCTGCTCATTTTTGTGGCTAACATTCTTGTGTTCCTACCCCTCTTGTGCCTCAGTCTTCATTTTTTGATTTTGAGGCACTCAAATCTTTCTAGAAATGGCACCATCAGATAGAGCTCTCTCTCAGCTTTCCAGAAAGGTAAATTTTTCCTCCTAACTCCTCATATTTTTCAAGTTATGGCTCAGCGGAGTTTTTGAGGGAAATTTTACCTTTGGAAGCCCACAGCCAATAGTAAGCTGCCACGTGTCTAGGAGCTGGTGGGGTTTCGGAGGAGAACTTGGAAAATTTTCCAAGTTTTGGTCGAAAATGCAAAAGGAAAAAATTTTACCCGCGGGCCCGCCGGGTGAATCACAGTGTGACACGTGTCACAAGGGGAGGCGCAGTAAAAAATTGGCTAATTGTTTTTTGCCGAGTTTTTCAAAGGAAAATTTTGGAGGATTGGTCTGAGCCAATAGAAACATGATAGGTGGTAGAGGTGGCCGAGGATGTTCGCGGCATGCAGGGGGAGAAAGGAAAAATTTGCTTAGTGTTCGGTAGAAATTTTCAAAGTGAAAATTTGGAGCAAGATGCCCGCTGTGAATGGAAATAGGACACTGTGTCCTATGGTCTCGAAGAGTTCGGGAGCTCGGGTGGAAAATGGAAAATTTGGCAAATTTTTCGGCCAAAAAATTCAAAGGCGAAGGATGAGCCGGCGCCCCTGTCGTCCAACCAAATCATGCCACGTGTCCTGAAGTGGTGGGCCGCGGGGAAAAAATGGGAAATTTTCCCAATGAAAAAACAAAGAAAAATTCTAAGGGATCGGCCCACCCTGTTTTTGCCAGCCAATCGCATGCTGCCACGTGTCCAAGTGGCACAAAAACATCAAGCACCCCGCGAAGGAAGAAGGAGGGAGGAGTCAGCCGACCAACTAGAGAGCGACACATGTCCAAGTCGTGGGCCCGACGGAGGTTTTTGGAAAAAAAAAATTCCTAAGGCAAAAATGAAGGGAAAGTGGCCAGGAGGGCACCTGTGCTCAATCAAATCATGCCACATGCAACCTAAGTGGTGGAGCATGGGGATTTTTGAAAAAAAAATCCAAATGCAAAAAATGGTCAAAATTTCAAATTTTTGCCCACTGATCCGTTTTTTTTGGGCCGGTTTTGCCCTAAAACTTCAGACCTCCATAACTTTTGATCCAGAGCTTGAATTTGCACGTTCTTTATATTAATGGAAAGATTATGAAATTATCTACATGATTCTATGGTCAATTTTGAATTTTGGTTCAGGTTAGAGAGAGAAAAATAAAAAACACTTTTGGTACGTGTCCATGGCCAGAAATGACATTTCAACAACCAATTTTAATGCAAAATGGTTCACTTTTCTCTCCAGCATGGTCAAAAATGTCAGAGCATGGGTTTGTAAGGACCTCCATGATGTTTTAATGTAGTTTCATTCAATGAGGGATGGCTCCCATGTGTTTTGCACGTTTTCTCTCTCCTGGGTTCGACCCATGGACTGTAAAAACCAGTTTTGGCTCATTTTTTGAGGATTGAACACTTTTTTGAACATTAGAATTCTTCTTTCACCTCAAAACAAGTGAATTTTGTAAGTATCAGGCCTTTTTCAAGGATTTTAAACAGGTTTATACCTCTTTTATGGTGTAATGCAAGGGATTTTTACATGGAAATGACAGTGCAAACTCTGTGAATGCTTTTAGTCCTCTGTTTGTATTGTTTTTACTTCATTTTCAGATCTCTTATTGCATCTTATCAGCTTGTGCATGTTTTTCATGTTGCATTTCATGGATTTGTGCCTATTTGTATGAGAAAAAATGTTCACCACTCCTTTGGTGCATCACCATCATTAGGTTAGTTTCATTTTTTGCATTTCTTATCCCTGTCTACTTGCAAATTAGGGTAAAATTAGGATCTGAACCTCTGCAGTTGTGCAAATACTAGATCTAATCATAGGAGTTTGAGGAACCAACCTCTAATCTGGAGATTCCTCTCTCATTTTCACAAGTACCACACTTGGAGAGAGGTTTCCATGTTGTGTAATCACACTGGATGCCCTAAACATCAACTTAGAACCTTGATTTGCATCTAGGGGTGCTGCTGATTTGCAACAACACCAGCTAAAATACAGATTACCCTAGATAAATATCCACATAACTGTAGAAGGGCTTGAAATAGAGTAAATGTTCGGTTGTGACCCTTTGGTCCCATAGCCAGACACATGAGATATTTTCACTGACATAGACACTAGCTTAAGAATTCAGGTTGTCAGAACACCTATGAGGTTACTCTGAGAAGATTGCACAAATTTTAGTTCTAAATATAGAGGATGAAAAAGGCATACGACTACTGGATATTAGGGATTAGAGATTGATTCTACATATGACCATATCAGGTCCACAACAACCATGAATCTATGGTTGTGATCCACAAATCCCACAACCCAATGAGTCCACAGGTCAATTAGACGTAGATGTTAGCTTACACACATTAGTATTTAGATCCACTCCACTTCCACCAACCATTATCACGTAGTTATCCTTGTTACATATAGCAACTAACGAAGCTAAGGATTTTTGGACTAGACTGGATAATCAACCATAGAAACCACTGTACCCATAATCCATCATATGACCATGTCTGGAGAAATACACGAAACAATTCCAGGTCATTTTCCCCGTATTCCACAACCTATAGATCGGATCACGCCAGAGCTTGATATTGATTGGGGCCTTCGAGCAGTCATCCTCACCGACCAATCTATCATGCCAATTCAGGTTAGGAGTGCTTTCTTTGCCTTAGATTCATATATTCCATTAGTGTGTGTTGAAGATATAAGATTACCTAACTAGTTTTCCTATACCCCACATACATTCCATCTCCACCGGCTGTCTCAGCACGACCTCGGGAGGTCAGGTGTGAGGAAAGGTTACTTGTAGATTCCCATCTTCGCTTGTCACTTTTCCATCATACAGTGCCCCCTGTTACTGTTGTATATATCTCCCCCCCAGGTAGATATAGACAAGCAGAAGAATATGGGAAGTCAGAGAAACTCAGAGCCTGATTTTTACTGCATCACCATAGCCTTGGCGCACATAAATGGCACATGACACAGAGTGTCAACATAGAAAAAGTTGTGCCAAAGCACACATAAGGGCGCCGATAACTTGTTGTCGACATGTTGAACGGTGCGCCAAGGGCGCTGATAACTTGCTGTCGACATGCTGAACGGTGCGCCAAGGGCGCTGGTAACTTGCTATCGACATGTTGAACGGTGCGCCAAGGGCGTTGATAACTTGCTATCGACATGTTGAACGGTGCACCAAGGGCACTGATAACTTGCTGTCGACATGCTAAATGGTGCGCCAAGGGCGCTGATAACTTGCTATCGACATGTTGAATGGTGCGCCAAGGGCGCTGATAACTTGCTGTCGACATGTTGAACGGTGCGCCAAGGGCGCTGATAACTTGTTGTCGACATGCTGAACGGTGTGCCAAGGGCGTTGATAACTTGCTGTCAACATGCTGAACAGTGCGCCAAAGGGCGCTGATAACTTGCTATCGACATGCTGAATGGTGCGCCACTTTTGGGTTCACTGGGGTTCTCACCTACCACCATAATGAGATGAGTTAAATGCGACCCAGAAGTGGTTGTGGTAGATTTAAAATTCCTCTCTTCTCCCTCTCTCATTCTTCCTATAAATTGTAAGGAGGGGCTTCTTTCTAAGGTGTTGTTCATCTTTTCTGATCTGCCCTCCCTTCTTTTCTTTCCCAGGGTTGAAAATGGAGTTTGAACCTCCTCCCCTGCTCTGTAATGGTTTTTTTTGCCTTTTACCATTAAAATGATGTTCTATACAAACTTCTGGAGCAACAAAAATGTGTTTTGTGATGCATCTGTCCATCCTTTCTCGTTTTCTTTTTTGCTTGTTCTCTTCTTGCCTCTCTTCATTACAGGTATTTGTGTATGTTCTAATGTTCATTACAGGACTAGAGTTGTGTTCATGGAGTTTTGGGACATTTTCTGTGTGAAATATATCCTTGGGCCTATGATGCATCTGTCCATCCTTCCCATTGCTCACCTCTTCTTGTTCCATGGTAGTTTTGATAGATGTTCAACTTTCTCCTTCTCTGGTGTATCACCGTTTTAGTGTAGGCTTGTGTTCTTTTCCCTTCTCTCTCTCCCTGTCTCCTTGGCATGGTTAGATTAGGATTAGATTAGCTTTCCTGCACTAGAATATCTTGTGGCAGGTAGTTTAGGAGCAGGAACCAGCCTTCTCTAGAGGTCTATCTCAAGTAGCAAGTCCCACAACTTGGAGATAGTTTCCATGTTCTGCAATCACACTGGATGCTAGTGTGATCAAACTAGAAATTTGATCAGTGTCCAGGGGGTGCAGTGATTTTGCATCAATAGTTTTGGCACACCCGGTGGGACCTTAGAGGTCTTCCACTTCATATTTTGCAG
The DNA here is from genome assembly GCA_019776745.2 of Taxus chinensis. Lineage (NCBI taxonomy): Eukaryota > Viridiplantae > Streptophyta > Pinopsida > Cupressales > Taxaceae > Taxus > Taxus chinensis. Next base: position 646,857,002 of record CM034147.1, on the reverse strand, counting down.
GTTGGTGTGTTCCTGTGAAGATTTCAGCCTTTGGAGGCACTTGCAAACACATCTGGTGACTCCATCTAATCAGCAACCCATTTTTGAAGTTGTAGACCTATTTTTCATCCATTCCCATCCATCCTTCTTTCCATCCCTTTCATTCTTTTCCATTCCATGAAGTTGTGCAATCATGACTTCATTTCCATTATGGAACTCACATTTACAACAGCAGCAATGTTTCCCACCTCCAACATGCATTACAACTCTTTCAAATCAGCATTTTGAACAAATTCAAGATCAGCATGCATACCCATATGAGCAGCAATGCCAAAATCAGTTTGGCTATGGTGCTTTCCAAGAGCAAGAGTATGCAGACAATCAGATGCAAGATGCTGGTCTGTTGGAGAAAATCCAAAAGATGGAGGTAAAGATGGTGCAGTCCAGAGCAACAGCTCAAATGAGAGCTTTCAGAATTGGTTGCAGGACTCCTTGCCCATGGGGAGGCCCTTTTCCAAGACACTTCAGCCCTCAGGAGAAGCTGGACTTCATGATGAAGATGTTGCCCCAACTTTCACAATGGACAGCAGAGATAGAGGCCTATACACTTGTTGTTGAACAACCTTGTCAATGGGTAAGTTCTACACCATCATCTGGCTTTTCTCTTCCCATTACTCAAGCAACACCATCTCATTTGGAATTGAAAATTCTAAATTCTCCATCTGCTGTCCCAAGTGTTGAATCCATTTCTCCACCTCTCAGTCTCCCACCACACCTCAATTCTTCCTTCCTTTTTTCTTCCAAATAGTCATCCCCTCCACAAGAGCTAAAAGAAATACCCCCTCCTCCAAAGAAACAAGAGTTTATACCACCACAAAAAATTGCCAAATAAATTGAGTTACAACCCATCCCTCCTCTTGCATTCCCAATTCCATGTGGGGAAGAAGAAATTGCAAAAATCATCCATCAAGGACAGCAAGAAGAGGAGGCCGACAGAAAAGAAATGACAGACAACTTGAGGAGTTGGGCTGCCAAATTTGGGATAACAAAGATCCCCTCGATGGTTAAGCCTACAGAAGAGACTGAGGTTGAACAAATGGTGGTCAGGACTGATTTTGTTGTAGCAGAAGAAGAATATCTTGCAATCCCAACTTGTCCTCTAGAGTAGCAGATCGAAGAGTTTGACTTGACAAACTTCATGCTGGAGGAAGAGTTATATCAAGAGCAAGATTGCCTTCAAGTAGTTGAGGAGGGAGAAGCTGCTACAGATCCAAAAGAAGAGGAGCACATCCCAGCTGTGGAGGAGAAAATTACATATCCAAATGCTTTGAGCACAAATCAGGCTACAGGAGAACCTTCAGTTCTTCTTTCTACTTCATCTCTCCTGAGTTCTAGTACTGGAGAAGAGTTTGAAAGAAACCATGGTGGTCAAGTTACAGATTAAGAGGAGACCATGGAGGAAGTTGAGCATTTGCAGCAGGACAGCCATGAGGTAGTTTATCTGTCAGATTTGGAGGACTATTTTGATGGAGAAGAACCGGTTGAGTTTCCACCATTCTCTCTTTCATCATCCACGTTCCAAACACTTGAGTCTACTGTCATGAAGGAGAGCATTCATTTACAGCAGCCTGCATCTTATAGTAGCTTGTTGGAACCAAGATTGGAAGATTTTAATCTTTCATGTTCTTCATTGGAGGAAGGGAAAGGACAAAAGAATTTCACCATTTCTTCCACACCATCCATTCAAGGTCTACAAGAAGACTCCATTTTTGGAGTTGAAAATCAGAGCTATGGGCATGTCAAACGGATCAGACCTTGCCCAATCAGGTATTTGGCTTCATTCGAGCCAAAGGAGAAGTCACAACCAGTTATGCTTGCTTCTGAGCATGAGGATGAGCTACAAAGTACCGAGGATCAGCTGTCATACCTCTTCAATCCAAATGCAGAGCAACTAAAAGAGGTATTGAATTTTCCTTCAATAGATACCTTGATGATTTGGTTAGAAGACCAGCTTCTTGTTGATTTTCCACTCATCCTAACAGCCATGATCAGTTCCAAATCAATTGCATGGCTGCCACTTTTGATAAAGGGAAGCTATTTCTCACAACCAATTGCAGGGTTTGTTTAGCTTGCCTTTGCTCCAATTATAGTAAGGTAGGTAGGTTTGCTTTCAGCAGAAGAAGTGCTTGTGCACACTTTGCATGTTCCATTTGGAGCATGTATGATTTTCAGTTCTGTACATAGTTTTTGGTGTTGCTGGTTTTTCTCTGGCACAGTTCATTTCAGTGGCATTTTGCTGAGAACAACTCTAAGTTCAATGGGTTTCAAGTGGCTCAGAAGGGATTTTTCAAAGTTTAGATCAGCTTTTAGGCTTGCTTATGACTCCATGCCCAATGGATTGCTAAAAGGCCACTGATCTTCTACCTAACAGGAAGGTGACCCCGTCGAGTCGCCAAATTATTGTATATATCTCCCCCCCAGGTAGATATAGATAAGCAGAAGAATATGGGAAGTCAGAGAAACTCAGAGCCTAATTTTTATTGCATCACCATAGCCTTGGCACACATAAATGGCACATGACACAGAGTGTCAACATAGAAAAAGTTGCGCCAAAGAGCACACAAGGGCGCTGATAACTTGCTATCGACATGTTGAACGGTGCGCCAAGGGTGCTGATAACTTGTTGTCGACATGCTGAACGGTGCGCCAAGGGCGCTGATAACTTGCTGTTGACATGTTGAACGGTGCACCAAGGGCACTGATAACTTGCTGTCAAAATGTTGAACGGTGCACCAAGGGCGCTGATAACTTGCTGTCGACATGTTGACGGTGTGCCAAGGGCGCTGATAACTTGCTGTCGACATGTTGAACAGTGCAACAAGGGCGCTGATAACTTGCTGTCGACATGCTGAATGGTGCGCCAAGGGCGCTGATAACTTGCTGTCGACATGTTGAACGGTGCGCCAAAGGGTGCTGATAACTTACTATCGACATGCTGAACGGTGCGCCACTTTTGGGTTCGCTGGGGTTCTCACCTACCACCATAATGAGATGAGTTAAATGCGACCCAGAAGTGGTTGTGGTAGATTTCGAATTCCTCTCTTCTCCCTCTCTCATTCTTCCTATAAATTATAAGGAGGGGCTTCTTTCTAAGGTGTTGTTCATCTTTTCTGATCTGCCCTCCCTTCGTTTCTTCCCCAGGGTTGAAAATGGAGTTTGAACCTCCTCCCCTGCTCTGTAATGGCGTTTTTTGCCTTTTTCCATTAAAATGATGTTCTGTACAAACTTCTGGAGCAACAAAAATGTGTTTTGTGATGCATCTGTCCATCCTTTCTCATTTTTTTTTGCTTGTTCTCTTCTTGCCTCTCTTTATTACAGGTATTTGTGCATGTTCTAATGTTCATTATAGGTCTGGAGCTGTGTTCATGGAGTTTTGGGACATTTTCTGTGTGAAATCTATCCTTGGGCCTGTGATGCATCTATCCATCCTTCCCATTGCTCACCTCTCCTTATTCCATGGTAGTTTTGATATATGTTCAACTTTCTCCTTCTCTGGTGTATCACCATTTTAGTGTAGGCTTATGTTATTTTCCCTTCTCTCTCTCTCTCCCTGTCTCCTTAGCATGGTTAGATTAGGATTAGATTAGCTTGCCTGCACTGGAATAGCTTGTGGCAGGTAGTTTAGGAGCAGGAACCAACCTTCTCTGGAGGTCTATCTCAAGTAGCAAGTCCCACAACTTGGAGATAGTATCCATGTTGTGCAATCACACTAGATGCTTAGAGCGATCAACCTAGAAATCTGATCAGCGTCCAGGGGGTGCAGTGATTTTGCATCAACAGTTACAACACGTGATTTGTAAAAACATATCTTGTTATTACAAAATATGTACCTTAACCACACATGACACCAAGGATTATAGATTGATTGACCAGATTCATGAGGTAATTGATCAAGGTATGCGCCAGACTAGCATTGCCAGTAATTCCAAAGGAGATGAACATCAGTATGAGGAGCACAGAGATGGAGATGCGCATGGAAGAGGGTTTCACGGAGGATTTCATGGTCATGGTAGCCAGGGAGGAAGAAGTGAGTTCCTGTGTGGGACGTGTTTTAATTGTGGAGCCACAGACCATTATAAGCGTGAATATCCAGATCTTCTACAATGCTCTTGGTGTGGAAAAAATCATAAGTATTAATAATTCCCAGAGTTGTATGAACATATCAGTCAGCAGTACCAGAAGGATAAGGGCGCTACCATGGTGAGTATTAAGAAGGCTGACGTGCAATGGCTTCCGCGAGTAATACGAGAATAAGAACTAGAGCCTGTTATGGTAACAACAAGGGTGGAATCCGCATGCGTAAGGGAAGTTCCTAGGCAGAGACCTCTAACTTTGAGAGAAGAAGTAGTACATGGGAAGTATCCAAACCTGGCTAATGAGAAAGAAGTTTACCAAGAAACCATGGACGTAATTCAAAGTTTACAAGGGGAGATCCAATTTTTAAAGATCAGAATAGAAAGGATGAACAAAGGAGACTAGTATAAGAACAAAGGGATTTCTTGGATGAGGTTAAGAAGGTGTGTAAACTACTGAGGCAGGAGAATATTATTCCCCTACTAGGGGCATGGTTGAGAGAAAAGGTGCCACGCACCGGGGGAGAACACAAGAGGTAGATTCTGCATGTAAACCTCCCACCTCACATACTTAATTATGACAAGGAGATTACCTTGAATGTAGTAGTGGATGGATGGTTGCTTAACAAAATCCTCATTGACACAGGTATAGAGTTAATGTTCTCACTCTGGATGCCTAGCATGAAATGGGAAGACCTGCATTACAGCCATATTCAAATGTGTTGTATATGGAAAATAAGACAAAGGTGATGCTCATAGGTGTCTTGAAGGATGCAAATATTACAATTCAGGGGACTATGTTCACTGGGGATTTTGAGGTCTTGGTGCTTTCCAAGGTAGATAATTTCCTAGCTCTACTTGGGTGCATGTGGTGTTATAAGAATAATGCAGATCTCTGGTTTAACAAGGGGTACATAAGCTTTGAAAACAAGAAAGAGTGGGTAGGTATACCACTGGTTGATGGGAAGTCCACCCCCTATACTAAACCCGTTGGGGAGGAAGTCCTGGATAGAATATATGTGTGCTCCATAAGAGATCCAGAGCCCATCCACCCTACAGAAGGAGTCATCCAGTTTGATGATGCTCAATCTGTCAGTGATACTACCAGTATAGCATGTGATAAATTGGGTGCATGGGACTTATGAATTGATTAGGTGACATCTGAAAGGATCAATAACCAAGTTAACAACAGCGCATATAGTTTGGCGCTTGGGAGGGAAGGTAGTAACAAAGTATTCTGGGGATACATACCTTGAGGTATTTTTGAGAGAGATGGAAGTTTGCTAGAGGGAGGACGAGTGATGAAGTATGCTAGGTTATGTTTTGATAGGCACAACAGCAAGGTGGTGGGTCATGCATAGTGAGAACTTGTTGGAATGGCGTGAAGTTTTAATTACGCTCACTGTCTGATTCTCGAAAAGCAACATACCCACCGCTATTAAGGATTACAATGGCAATGGACCCACCTCTTCCCAAATCTAGGCATGTGAGAGGGTCTGGGGAGAAGGCGCGGAAGCTTTACCACCCTCTATTTGGGTGCACAAGTTTTATTCGACAATACAAGGTTGTGCGCATGCTTGGTATATCCATTCTGAAACCTACCGCCAAATAGGAAGTTAGCAAGAATTAATGGCTAACTTGGTTCACACATTTGAGTATCGAAGTATCAAGCAACCCGTTGATGAGGTGTTGTAGACTATCAAGCACCTCACTTTGGTGGATTGCGCCATGGTGGAAGATAGGTTAGTAAACTTACTCGGTGGACCTAGCTTAGAAGTGCGGTTCGAAGAGGAGGAACCAGAAGACATACAATTCGAGCGCGCGATTGCTAACAAGGAGAAAGGAAAGATGGTATACCTTGTTGATGGAGAGGAGATAGAAATCTTGAATGTCAACCATTCATTTGGGAGATGTGAAGTAGTTGACAATGCGGATGCATGTGTGCGTGCGTATCATAAACCACTCAAAACCAAGAAAGTTAACATCAGCTCGGAAGAGGAGCCCAAGGAGGCTATCATTGGGGACTACTGGTTGGACAAGGAAGTATCAAAGATCATGAATCTCTTACATGAATTTGAGGATTTATTCCCACGTGGATACCATGAGTTGAAAAGTGTCCATCATTCATCAGGGGAAATGAGGATAGAGTTGAAAGATGGTGCGCACCTGGTCAGAAAGAGGTCTTACAGGATGAATCCCAACATGCGCGTAAGGGTTAAAGAATAACTAGACAAGATGATAGCATATGGTATCATTGAGGATATGGAGGAATCACAGTGGATAAGTCCAATGGTGATCGACATAAAGAAGGATGGGTGGATTAGGATATGTGTGGATTACAGGGAATTAAACGATGTTTGTATCATAGACCCTTTTCCCACCCCCTTTACTGAAGATATTTTGGAAGGAGTTATTGGGTGCGAGGTCTATTCCTTTATGGGTGGATTCTCAAGGTATCACCAAGTAAGGATTGCCAAGGAAGACCAAGAAAAGACAACTTTCACCACCGAGTGGGGAATTTTTCCATATATGGTCATGCCCTTTGGGCTGAAGAATGCGCCCACTGTATTTTTGCGCATAGTAGTACAAGCATTTAAGGAATTCATCCACAAGTTCCTTCAGGTATATTTGGATGATTGGATAGTGTATGGATTAGTAAGGGACCATTGTGACAACTTAAGGTTGATGTTTGAAAGATTTCAATAGTTGAGGATCTCCGTCAACATCAAGGAATGTATCTTTGCAACTCCTTTTGGAACGTTGTTGGGGCATATCATATGTAAGGAAGGCTTATTGGTGGATCCCACGAAGGTTGCAAGTTATTGTGGGGTTGGGGGAGCCTACTAGCCAGAGCATCATGCGTAGATTTCTTGGACACACTGGGTACTACAAAAAATTCATTAAGGGATAAGCCAAGATCACCGCACCTTTGGAAATATTGCTCAGACACAAGACTACCTTTCAGTGGGGAGAGGTGCAGTAGAGGGCTTTTGACACCCTAAAAGAAAGGCTTATCACTGCACATATTTTACGATTCCCATCATGGGATAAACCCTTTCATGTCCATGTGGATGCCTCTGGTACAGAAATAAGAGTCGTTCTTTCTCAACCAAGAGAGGGGATTGTTGATCATCCCTTGTGTTTTCAAGTAGGAAGTTGACACCAGCAGAACAGAATTATACAATGACTAAGCATGAGGCATTGTCAATGGTCTACACGCTCCACAAATTTAGTCAATATTTTCTTACAACCCCTTTCATATTCTACACTGACCATATGGCCTTAAAGAATCTGGTAAACAAAGAAGTGTTGCAAGGGTGCATATGCCGTTGGGTTCTTTTATTTCATGAATTTGAAGTCAAAGTGGTGGTAAAACTGGGAAAAAACAATTGTGGGCTAGATCATTTATCAAGGATTGATTCAGGAGAGGACACACAGAGTATCGAGGAAACCATGCCGGATGCACAACTGTTCAGGTTGCGGCGTGCACCCTCAAAACTAGAAGACATTACTATCTTTCTCAAGGAAGGTGTGGTGCCCAAAGGGATGAATGCTCTGGAAAGGAAAAGGTTAGCCATACGCGCAACGCCCTTCATGTTGATAAATGGGGATTTGTATAAAATGGGCCGCGATGAGGTTTTGCACTGATGTGTACTAGAACATGAACGTGTAGCTATAATAGAAGAGGCCTATGGTGGGATTTCTGGAGGACACTATGATGGGAACACAACCGCACACAAGATCCTAGTCACTAGACTATGGTGGGAGACGATTCAACAAGATTTTATTGATTTCTGCAAGACCTGTGACCACTGCCACTGCCTTGGAAAACCTAGAAACAGGGATGAGATACCCTTGCACCCCATTATCAGTGTAGAACCTTTTGAAAAGTGGGAAATAGATTTTATTGGACCAATCTCACCAGTTGCGTGAAGGACTAACTCGCAGTATATTATTACCTGTACTAATTATCTGACAAGGTGGGTAGAGGCCACGCCCATTAGGGATTGCATCATAGCCACGGCTGCTAGATTTTTGTGGGAGAACATTATCAGTAGGTATGGGTGCCCATTAAGTTTAACAAGTGATAGGGGAACTCACTTATTAAATGAAACAATCAGGATTCTATTAGTTGAATTCATGGTAGCCCATCACAAGACTACCCCTTATCACCCTCAGGAAAATGGGACTACAGAGACATTTAACAAAATCCTTAGTCACACATTGACTAAGATATGTGACGTGGGTAGGAATGATTGGGATGACAAGGTGTTAGCAGTCCTTTGGGCATATAGAACAATGTATAAAAGGTTGAACAAGGCCACACCATTTCAATTGGTGTTTGGCACAGAGGCTGTTTTTCCAATTGAATTTATGCTACCATTGCTACGTATAGTGTGTGCAAGAGGGTTGGACGATGAACAAGCACTGGAAGAAAGAATTGATGAGTTAATAAAGTTGGATGAAAGATGCTCACTAGCAAGATGGAGACAAACAACTAAAAAAGCTAAACAAAAAGCATGACACGACTTCCACATTAAAAACAAATAGTTTGAGGTTATCCAGATTGTATTGCTATATGATTCTAAATTTCTACGCCATCCTAGAAAGTTGAAGGTGCATTGGTTGGGTCCTTATGTAATTTCATACATCCTTGATTCGGGTGCTTGCCAGCTACAAGCGCTAGATGGAACAAAATTACCTGGACACTTAATGGAAGTAGGCTGAAGCCCTACTATAAATAATGCTTCTTGGTGTTTGTAAATAAGGTAGTTCTGCCAGTTAGTTTAGACTTTCCTTTTATTCTTTTCCTTTCTTGTTTTTCCCTTTCACATTGTTGTCTTGTTTTACGCCTTGGGCACTGGAAACCTTATTACTTTTTAAAATTGTGATTGTGCAGAGGACCGCACATTAATTTAGTATGGGTGAGGTGATTAAGAGAGGCATTAAGTTATTCGGCATGAAGATTGAGTTGGTAGACCATTCGAACTGGCCCTATTGAAAAGATGCATTAGGAAGGCAGATGGATGACAAAATAGAGTTCCATTGGAAATCCCCGTACAAAGAAGACAAAGTGCTGAAACATGAGGTAGGTGAAATCAAGAATCATGAGGATTGAAGAGGTTCCTTTGGTGATGGTAACACATGCACAAAATTCTTCTGTCTAGATGGATTGTTTGCGCCCCAGAAGGTTAGAAAATTTTCCGTGCAAGGATTGGGTGTGGGTGGAAAACATTTCGCGCAAGGATTGGGCACATGAGGAAAAGTGCTGAAGTTTGGTTTGTTTGAAAGCACCACATTAAATATTGTCATACGATGGTAGGTATCCTATCCTTTAATGCGTAAAATCAGGAAAATCTATAAATAAAAGGATGGTAAGTTCATTATTTTACTTTGCGAAAACAAGGAGAACAATTTTATTTTAAGAGCTAGGGTTTGAGAGCTAACTCGTGTGAAGGAGAATCTCATAAACTCGAGCACAATCAATCCAGTTGATCTAAAAAACAGAGAAGAAATGATTCACGAGTGTGAGGAACATTGGGAAAGAGTGCCGTGATCAAAGGAGGAAAGTTAGAAATTAGGGTTTGTACTCTAGGGCACGGGGTGCGCGAAGAAAATTCTCAAACAACTCGAAGGTAACCAGGGAATGAAAGCAAAGGGTAAAATGACGGCCACGAAACTAGTTGATAAGCCTATAGTACAATCCAAGAAGGGAAAGGGGAAGGGAAAAGGAAATAAGAGAGAAGATGATCCCACTGGACCTTACATTGGCTTATTACATGATTTCTTAAGTGTAATTGGTGATTTTCTAGCACCCATATGGGTTTAACCATGATTATTCCTATGTCTTGGATATGCAAGGAACTCCAATTTAACACATGTGATAAATCTAAAACATATTTCTTAAGAAAAGAAATTTGGAAAACATCATGCATTCGTGATAAAGTAGGAGGTAAAGCTAAAACAATTTAAAAGGGTCCCACATAATGAGGTGATAACTTGGCATCCTTGCCAAAAGTTATAGAACTCTTTTTTGGTTTTACCTAAAGAAAGACCTTCTCTCCAAGTTCAAATTTCTTATCAACCCACTTTAAGTGAGCATAACTCTTTTTTCTATATGAAACTTCTTTTAAGCATTCACGAATCATTTTAACTTGTTGTTCGATCTCTGTAAGGATTTCAGGTCTAATTACATCTCTATCATCAATGTTGTCCCAACTAACAGGGGTTTCACATTTCCTTCCATATAATGCTTTAAAAGGTACCATCTTAAAAGGGGCATGATATGTGTTATTATATGTAAACTCAACTAATGGAAGGTACTCTTCCCATTTATACTACTGATCCATGAAATACATTCGTAACATATCCTCTAAAACTTTATTAACTCTTTCACTCTATCCATTCATTTCTGGATTATATATAGAACTGAAATTCAACTTAGTTCCTAGAGCTGCGTTAAGTGTTTGCCAAAATATTTATGTCAATATTGGATCTCTATTTGATATGATCAACTTAGGTACTCCATGTAATCTGAAAATGTCATACACGAATATTTTTGCAAAAACAAGTGAATCATCCTTAATATTACCAACAATAAAATGAGCTACCTTTAATAGTTTATCTACAAGCACAAGAATAGCATCATGTTTATTTCTTGACATAGGTAACCCTTTTATAAAATCCATGCTTATCAAATACCATTTATACTACGGTATGTTGTGAGAATACAATAAACCAGATGGATGCATATGTTCATCTTTAACATGTTGACATTTTAAATAGTGTTTCACAAACTCAATTACATCCTTTTTCATCCATTTCCAGAAATATTGTTGTTTTATATCAGCAAGCATCTTTGTAATGCTAGGATGTCTAAAAAAGGTGAATTGTGAAATTATGCTAATAATTTATTTCTTAAATCATTTAGCAAAGGTATGTATACCATGTTTTCAAACCGCAAGATTCCTTCATTGTCAAAGTGAAAACCTTTATATCTCACATCATTTGGATCTGCAACAAGTGTTGTCTTTACTTGTTGAAAATAAGAATCAGATTCCATAACACTTTTTACCTCATCTTTAAACTGAGTTCTCAACATTGTAAGAGCACAAATTTGCTTCCTACGACTTAGAGCATCTTCTACCCTATTTTATTTTCCTTTAATATAAATTCTATCAAAATCATATTGAAATAGAAATTATAACCATCTTCGTTGTCTTGCATTTAGATTTGGATGAGTAAAAATATACTTCAACCCAAGATGATCAGTTTTTAGTTTAAAAGGTTTACCAAGAAGATAATGGCTCTATAATTGAAGTGGATTAACAATGGAAGTAAGATCTAGCTCATATGGAGCATAATTCAGCTCATGTAACTTGATTTTTCTATTTTCATAAGCTATGACATGATCCTTTTGTAACAGAATACCTTGGAGACCCTTCCTAGATGCATCTGTTACAATAGTGAAGTGTCCATTAGGGTTAGGTACAACCAAAATAGGTGTTGAAGTTAACTGATCCTTCATAGTCTTAAAAGAATTTTCACATTTTTCATTCCATATAAATTTCTTATCCTTTTTCTGTAATGAAGTTATTAGTGGAAAAACTTTGAAGAACTCTTTAACAAACTTCCTATAGAAACTAGCTAGACCCATGAAACTTCTAACTTCATGTAGATTATTTGGTGCAGGCCACTTAGTTATTGCTACAATCTTAGAGGGATCTATAGCTATACCATTATTTCTTATCACATGACCCAAATAGTGCACTTCTATTTCCTGGAAAGAATATTAAGAAAACTTACCAAACTATCTCTTCCTAAAGATTCCAAAAACTATCTTCAAATGCTCATAGTGTTCTTCAATGCTTTCAGAGTATATGAGAATATCATCAAAGAATACAAGAATTTTTTTTGTCTAATTATTCTTGAAAACTATTATTCATTAAATTCATAAAAATTACAGGTGTATTTGTTAATCTAAATGGTAAGACTGTGAATTCATAATTTCCACACCTTGTTCTAAAAGTTGTTTTATGAGAGTCTTCATATTTTATTCTTAATTGATGATATCCATATCGAAGATCTATTTTAGAATACATTGATGCACCACGCATCTGATCAAATATATTTTCAATTCTAGGAATTTTATATTTGTTCTTAATCGTTTCCTTGTTTAACATCCTATAATCGATACACAATATAAGTTTTCCATCTTTCCTTTTCAAAAAGATTACTGGTGCTTCCCAAGGTGAGACACTTTGTCTAATCAAGCCTTTAGACAAAATTTCTTGTAACTATGCCTTAATCTCTACCAAATCAATAGTAGTCATTCTATAAGGTACCTTGAAAATAGGCTCAATTCTAGGTTTGATCTCAATAGTGAATTCAAACTCTCGTTTAGGTGGAAGACCTGGTAACTCTTCTAGAAACACATCACTGAAGTTTTGGAACAACAGATATCTTTCCATGAAGTCACTACTTTCTTCAATAGTTTCAGAAATTTTTACTACATATAAGGTGAAACCTTTGTTTTTGTCCTTTTTGAGTTGCATAGTAGATAATTTCCTAACCGAAATCTCACGTTTTACACCCTGAATGTCTACTGTTTTATGCAGATCATCTAAACAACTAATATTTTTTTTCAAAATAGTCAATATTTTTCTTATACTCAGCTATCCAATTAACACCTATGATTACATCATAAGACCCTAAAGGAGTAACATAAAGGTCAACCACAGTGGAAAAACTAGGCAAGTCAAGGAATTCTCTAAAATGACACATATTAATTGTATGAACAACATTATTTCCATAATGTACACCCCATGATTTATCCATTTTCCATCTTTTATTTTTTATTTAGAAGCTAACTTAGTAGAAATAAAACATTCAGTCACTTCAGTATCGAAAATAATAGTTACAAGTATGCCAAATAACTTACCTGGAACCTCCTTGGGTGTGACTTACTTTTAGGCCTATTTGTCAGCCATTGCAACATGTATCTTGTGTTGTTGATTACGGTCATCCTTCTTTAAAGGACATTGGTTTGCATAATGATCCTTGCCATAATTTTAACATCCTCCTATAGGTCATTTTTTAGGATCAAATTTATTTCCAGCCTTAAAGTTATCATTCTGACCTCCATAGCACTTCTTTCCGTTGTTATTATTCTTGACAAAGTTATTTCATAGATTAGCAGCAAGTTTATACGCTACTATTTTCTTGTTGTTATCCGTTAAAAACTTATTTTTCATACCAAACTTCTTCCATGGTCCCTTCTTAGGTGTAAGGGGAGATGAAGAGTTTGGAACTTTCTTTTTTATTTCCTCTTTATGAGCAGATATTGCTTTCAATTTATGTTCCTTCTTTATGGATTTTTCAACAACCCCTTCTATAGTGGTTGGGCTGTGAATATCCACCTCTCCTTCTATAATGGGATTTAATCTCATGATAAATTTCCATATCCTGAACTTGTCGTCAGTTTGATACTGAGGCACATAATTAAGGAGTTTAGTAAACCGTTCCCAATACTCTGTTATAGTTTATTTTCCCAGAGATAAGTTCTAAAATTTAGTCATTTTATGATCAAAATAAATTTATGGCAGACATTGTTTCCTAAAATAAATTTTAAATTGATCCCAAGTAATATTGATTTCATCAATGTTTAACTTAGCCTTACGGCTATCCCACCATGAAGATACATCATGAGAAATATGATATGCTCCCCATATTGCCTTAGTTTCCTCTGAGAAGTTCCTTATTGCAAAGTACTACTCCAGTTCACTAACCCAATTCTCAACTCCATCTCCTAATGTGGTTCTATCAAACGTAGGTGGAATTATTCTTTTTATATCATTATTTATTTCAGTTGCCAACCTTGCCTTTTTTATTTTCAGGCTGATCATGTATGTTTGCATTATTGTTATCAACAGCTAAATTTCCCACCTTGGCATTGTCCACTGGAGGTGGCTGATTATTATTACTAGCATATTCTTCCTCCTCCTCATTGTCCATTACTTGTTGTTCTAGTACAACCAAACAATCTATTGTGTCCAACAGGGTAGAAAGGATCTCATTGAGTTTTTGGGTTGTAGCTACTTCTTCACTAGGTGGTGGGTTGTTTTCAGCATTCTCTGTTGTTCTAACCATTTTATGTTATCAAGAAAATTTAATTTTTATCAGATTATGGTTACAATAGGTCCAAGAACTGGAACCTTTGGCTCTGATACCAAGATGTAACATTCACATTTTATGTCTTTAGAAACAAGGAAAAAAAATTTTATATATATATATATATATAATGTTCTTTATTCTAAATAATCATAATTTAGAACACACATTCCATGCCAATCAGTCTCATAATAGATAACCATATGGAGTTGTAAGTGACTCGATTAACTACCGAGTCTCTCATTTCATGACTCAGTTTCTAACCGATCTCTCATGGTAACTCAAAGTATTGTATACTAAGTATACTTGATTCTCTTACCCTATTCTAGGTATTAAGTGTTCTGTTTAAGAGACCAAGCTCAATATTTGTTACCAATATTCATCTAAAATATCGTTTCTTAAACTAGGTGACATAGGACAATGTAACCAGTAGCTTGCGATACTTTGGCCAAATATTTCTAACATTTTATTCATGTTACTATTCCTAGATGGTATACTCATCAAACGGAATACATCCTTCACCCCACTCACCTGTAATCTAGAATGATCTTCACTTACTCTTTTTAGTCCACTTGTTCAAGGTTTGACCCTAACCCAGGTTAGCAACATAGTTTGGTATAGGGAACCACTCGCGGTGACTAAGGGTACATAAACATATTCAATTAACCTAAGTTGATTAGATGTGTCTAGTTACCCTAAATCATCGTGAGTTACCCCCTGTACTAAATCATGTTCCTAACCTGACCTAGATTAAAACTAAGATCAAGTCCAATTTTATGTAGATCTAGATGATCCAATTCTAAAGGATGTTGCAACATGTTAACTACAAAACTGTATCCTCGTGAAGACCCAAGTCTTCATGAATGTATAGTTTTGTAGTTGGCATGTGCCAACATCTGATGAGATTACCCATCTTGATGTACATACCCAAACAAGGAATTTAATTACCCAATTATTTTTCTTAATTAAGGTTTAATTACATCAACCCTGCTGAAACCTAATTTCATTAGCTCTTAAGGTTGACATCCATAATTGAGTTGTTAATGTATTGTAGAAACTTCATGATTGATTTTTATTCATTAACTTTCTACTTTTAGAATTTCGTTAATTAAACAGAAACAATAGTTGTTTAACCATTTTCTTTACTTTATTGAGACGAATGAGATAAGGGTAAGGGTTGAGGAGAAATACATGTTATTGTTGATCGGTTGATGGTTGTTTTGTAAATTTTGACTTCTCAATCCAATGCCAATTGTGAGAGCTTCCTTTTGGCTTGGAGGAACTAACTGAAATAGAAAACAAGACCACAAAAGAATAGTCAAATAATATATGACTTTGGAGTTCTTAGTGTATGCTAGATCCGGGAAGTGTGATACTCCCTAGATGGCTGTCAATCCACTGTTCAAAAAAAATTAATGTTAGAAATAAGAAAATTCCTACTCTAGTTTATATGATATAGGTATCTAATTCTATCACAATATGAAAATCTAATATAACAAGCTAGGCTATAGTCAAATCTGAAGGGTTGGTAGATGTCAGGGTACTGGAACTGGTTGCGGTTAGGTTCTGGGTTGTTTAGGTTATTTGGTAAAAGGTTGTTTGGTTATGTTATTGGCATAGGGTATGAAACACAGAGACCAATGTCAGTTTGGTATAACTGATGACGGTTTAAGGGAGACCAATGATGGTTATGGGTAACTGACGTTGGTATAGTAGGGTGACAGTAGTTCAATCAAGACCTTATTGTAGAGTCTGGGTGAGGTTAGATGGAGCTAAAGAAGGGGATGGCGAGGTCTATGGAAATGCTGAGAAAAATCAAAGAGGTGGAAGGGCCAGGATAGGTGATCTGATAAAAGGGTGGGTGAGGTTTTTGAGTTTTCTAGAGAGAAAGCTATAGAGGAATGTTAATGTTAAAGAAAGAATGATAACATAAATGATAACAACTCTATAAACAGAATAAGAATGGAAATGATTTATGATAAAAACACTTGCCAATGTTGTAGGTCCAATGGTTGGGTGATGGTGATGATCAGTTGGCAGAATGGAGCTTGGTGCAATAGTGATGCTTCTTGAAATGTTACCGTGAGTGTAAAATTCTTCTGGATCTGTCTTGATTCTGGTTATGGATGTCTGGGTGCATGAAAAGACTCTAGTTTTTGCTTACATGCAACTCTCTTCTCGTCCTCTTACTCTTAGAATCTACCAACCCAAAAACAAGTTTGCTAAGGTGAATAAATGGTAACCGATGGTGGTTTTGGGTTGACCGGCATCGGTTTAGGGTGACTGGCATTGGTTAAGGTGGAATTCCCTAGGTTTACTAAAATTGGTAGACCTCACCTCTTTTAGCTCAAGTTCATTCCTTTCTTCCCAGATGTATAAAGGACATTATGTTTTTATGAGGGGGAAGGTGGTTAGAGGGATATTAGGCACTAATTTTTAGTGTTAAACCATGTATTAGTTTGTTATGGAAACATGCCAAGAATAGGTCTAAGGTGAGGTGGCTGGGTGAGCTGTCTAAGGTGAGTGGTTTGAGAAAATGAGGAGATGGGTGGTTTGAGAAAATAGGGTTAGGTGTGAAGAAGGTGATGGTCGAGGGTATGGTGATTATAAGAGGTAAGGTGGGTGATTAGGTATATCATTCAAATGTATGCACACCTTGTTAAATTCCATGAGATACCAAGGTTGCTCAACATAACAAATGTACATTATGTAGGGTCATAAACGTCGTATAAAAATGGGTAGTTGAGTTCTGGTATCTAGGGTAAAGGATACGGTCTAGGCACTCAACAAGGTAAGATGCAAGAATGTGTAGGTCTGGTTTTCATACATCCAAAAGGTCAAGGTTTTTTTGGATAAGGGTCATGGCCATAGGCAAGGTAAGGCTATTAGGCTCACCAAAATAGGTACCATCATCAGAAGATGCAATGGGTGAAGACATGGGAATATCCACTTAATCAACGATGAGGTAGGTAGGTGAAGGTAAAAATGGGGAAATGGGGTAAAGGTCAAATAAGGAAAATAGGGAAATGGGTTAGGGTCAAAGGGTAATGATAGTCAAATGCATGCACATGTATAAATTAAGGCACAGTACCAAGGTGAAGAGCTTACAAACTCTACATCGTTCAAGGTCGATAGGTCTATCCAAACAGGGTTGAAGTGAGTTCAGTATCTAGGGTAAGGATATGGCATAGAAACATAATAGAGGTTGGGTACGGGAACATTTAGGTATGTTCCAGTACATGAAATGTTGGGTCAGGATAAACAACATGATAATAGGCAAGGTAAGGTTATTAGGTAAAACAACACGGGTAATAGCTCCTCAAGGCATAGTGAGCACATGGGTTCAAAGGTCACAAAAAGTGTTCCGGGTCAAGGCACATAAGTCATGGTATGGGTACGGCCGAGGTACGGGTAAAAAAATAGGTCCCGTAATGTAATTTAGAATGGGTGTAGGTAAGATGGGTGGGGAGGTAGGTGGAAATAAGGGTGAGTAAGGTCAACAAGATGGTGGGAAGGGTAAATTTTGGTTAGAAATGGGGAAAGGCTATTGACAGGAGTATGAAAGGTAACTGATGCTGGTCATGTTTAATCAGTGACAGTCTACGTAAAACAACCATGGTTTTCTAGGGCACAAGACCGATGTCAATTTAGGTACAACTGACCACCATTTGCTAAGGCACAGAACCGATGTCGTTCTAGGTGTAACAGACATCGGTTAGGTTGGGGTATGATTAAAAAATGGAATTTCCACTTTTTGCGGAATCATTTGTAATTTTTCAAATAGGGGAAAATGACAGAGCCCTGAGCAAGTTGTGCTTTGTCAAGAAAAAATTATGACGGACAAGATCTTGCTGAGGTGGAGAGATCCGGTTTGTTAGAGGAGCCAACTATATGGTTCCACGAGATCTGGTGGAACGAGATGATTGGAGGTAGATTATGGCATGGTAGAGGTGGGAGAGGGTTTGGGTGGACCATTGGTGTAATAGCCAAACATGTCACCATGCCGACGACACTCGGATGAGGTAGGTTCTCAACCTTTCTTCGTATTGAAATAAAAAAAGGGTGATATGGCTATGGGTTTTTGGGTAGGGAAATATAATTAATTTTGTGGGTAAATTTTGTGAAATGAGGGAGGTGGGAGGTCCTAGGTTTGGTAAATAGGGGTGGGGAGTGGTTTAGGTTAGCTTTGGGTAGGGTAGGATTAATAATTAGGCTATTTTGTAAAAGGTTTGTAAAATGGGGGGTGGGTTTGAACGAATTCAGCTTTACAACAGTGACCAACGCCAGTCAATGGTTGACCGACATCGGTTGGAAACTTCTGTCATCAGTTATGTAGAAGGTGACCTATCTCAGTCATAAGGGATTGATGTCGGTCATAAGGAACCAATGTTGGTTGTGGTTAGAGGAGAATAGATCAATAGGTAGAAAAGGCTAGGAAAAGAAGGGAAAGGGATGGGAGATCAAAGTAAGCAGAATGATAATGGTAAGGGTAATATGTTTACAAAGGGTAGTGAGTAGGGAATAGGTATAATGTGCATGAAAAGAGTGGTTTAGAAATGAAAAATTATTAGAGTGGGTATAATAAGTAATAAGGGTTGGGGACAAGGTTTATTAGGTATAGTATGTGTTAGGTATGGGAAGGTTTTAACAATAGTGTGTTTTGTTGGGTGTAAGTAAGGGATCATCTATGGATGTTAGATAGAGTACCACCCCTACTTTTAGAGGTACAAGGGAGTGTGAAAGCTAATGATTGGCGCCATGTTAAAGAGGTTAGCCTGATTGGGGTCAGACGCTACCGACACGTAGTCTAGGATCTGAGTTTGATGGTCATCCTCATCGACAGACTAGACTCAACAACCAATACCTTCCATTTGCCGATGAGTGAGATCATAGTCACCCTGGAGGATGTGTACAAGATCTTGTGGTTACCGATAGTGGGAATGCATGTGTATTCTATCTCCTTAGAGGCATCTAAGGAGTTGATGTTGACTATGTTTTGCGAGGGGCAGGCAGAGATGAGGTTCCATAGTGCCAGCATGAGCTACAAAGATATGTACTGGGCCCATCTAGAGGAGATGAGGTTGGTGGTTTTTCTGAAGGAAGAAGTTTGTTGTTTTGCATTGACAGACGTGGAGGGTGGAAGTTTCCCATGGGAATTGATGGGGGTTCTTCACGACATGATGGAGGATAGGACCCAGTTTGCATGGGCACTAAAATTCCTTGTATAACTATATAGAGAGTTATGGGCCTATGGGAGGCTACAAAGATTTAGTCTATGTTACACATTTATACTTCACTTTTGGGCATACGAGCACATCATGTGTGTGTGTCTAATTGGTATGCCTCATCCAGATGCATTTGAGGTGGGCTTGGTCTGAGTAGGCTACAAGTGATGGGTACTGGATGTTAGAGAGTGTTGGGGTGTCAGGGCTACACACGTTATAGCCTATTACAAAAGTTTTCAAGAGGGGTTTTCCAGCATGGACATTATTTGGAGGACATATGTGGGTTTTCCATCATATGGGTGGATGGAAGAGGAGCTACATGAGCTACAACTTCTCTGATGGATAGAGGGGTGAAATGCAGGAGAGCATGAGATGATACTTGTTAACAGGGTTATACGGTAGTTAGGGTTACTTCAGGATATACCCCTACCCTTCCCACATTATAAGATGGATGACATGGAGAGGCCTCTGCCTCTACAATAGCTGATAGTGTCGACAGGGCAGGAGGAGCAAGTGATAGACCAGTAGATTGATGATGTTAAGGATACTGATAGATACAGACAGTGGTGGGTTACACATTTATGAGTAGTACCACTAAGGCTGGGGTAGCCAAATTTAGCCACCATCACATTATAGAGGGATGCCCTATAAGGGCATGTGGCTACCTTGATTATATAGTTAGGGATAGTGTAGGGGCAGTTGATAGGTTTAGAGGCACAGGTTGCTATTTTACAGGCACAGGTGGGCACTCTATAGGCTTAGGTAGCACAAGGACAGGAAATGGTCCCTTAGGATGGGCACAGGCATAGGGAAAAGGTCCCTCTTTACAGGCACCAACAGGACAGGGACAGGGGACGAGGCCGATGGCACCACCACAGACAGTACTTACAGGCAGGTTGAGAGATGCCTTAGGTAAGGTCAGGTATGACCAGGATCAATTGATGGCTATAGGGATAGATTTCCTATCCTATGGAGAGTATCGAGCATAGTATGACTCAAATGAGAGGACCAGGTCATGTACCCACAATGTGGAGAGAACAGGGGGCCATCAAGCCCCGAGATAGGGTCAGGGCGAGGACACTAGTTCACGAAGGCCAATCGCAGGTGAGGTACCAATAGAGATCTGGCTAGGACCGAGGGTGGGTGGTGAGATGATTTTTGGATGTCATACATGGGAGAGGAGAAGGAGGATATAGGTGAGATAGAGATGGAGGATATCCAACAGGGTGATGTCTGATAGCCGTATGTACCCTCCTATTTTATAGAGTTGTTTATTTTTTATATATACCAGCCTATGTGCCGAACAGAGTGAGTATGTAGATGAGATTTTTTGTTATTTTGATCATATATCATCCTGTGTGCCTAATATGGTGAGGTTATATATGATATTTTATAAGAGACTGGTTTTTATTTATATCCATGTACACACGTGTGTATACACAAACTTTCCAATTTATAGCTTATGGTACTTATAGCATGAATGGGGTTATTGATTTTCATTTCTATTATTATGTATATATGGGATGGAAACTAGGTGGATTAGGCATGATGGAGTTAGGTAAGTTTAGGCATGATTGATTCAAGTTGATTTAGGCTTGGTGGAGTCAGGTTTATTTAGGCATGCTTGAGTCAGGTTGATTTAGGCATGGTGGAGTCAGGTTGATTTAGGCATGGTGGAGTCAGGTTGGTTAGGCATGGTTGAGTCAGGTTGATTTATGCATTGTGGATTCAAGTTGTTTAGGAATGGTTGAGTCAGGTTTTATGGTTGATTGAATTTCTAATTCATTAATGTGTGTACATTGTGATGGTATGGATCATGTTAATATTATTTGTACGAAAATGTATGATTATTGTAGAGAAATGGGAGATGTGATGAAATGAATGCGTAAATTATGATGGCAAAGAGGTTTAGCAATTATTGCTTGTTTGGTTTAATTTCCAATTATTGATATAGAAAGGAAACTAACTAGGGTAGAATGTGAATAGGAAAAGGAAAGGGGGAATTGGTTAGGGTAGAGAGTGGCAAAGCTAACCTCCAAGGGCCCCATGCCCTCGAAGTACTACCTATATAGTCCTAGCAAAAAGGGACCTCATGCCAATGTAGTTCTCCCATAAGCTAGGGAAGATTATGATGAAGTATAATAATGGGTTGGTAAGTATTAGGCATGGTTGAATGTAGGTCATAGGCATGATTCAGTGTAGGTCACAAGCATTGTTTAAATTAGGTCATAGGCATGATTGGGTGTAGGTCACACGTATGGCTTAATTTAGGTCATAGGCATGATTGAGTGTAGGTCACATGCATGATTGAGTGGTTATTAAATATAGGTGTCGATGAGCTGGTCCTATATAAGATAATCAATAAGTAATGAGGAAGGTGAATGGTAAGATGTGGTCAAAGAGTCACTTAACTGATAATAACCCTAATAAGTCAACCATACGTAAGAGGGGTTTATGAACGTAAGACCCTAAAGGCGTTGCATAATGGACCATTCTAAGGGTGAAGAAAGTTTCATAATCGCTAAATATCACATTTGCGGAAAGTCCCTTCAGTAACGAGGGAATTAGGATAAAAAGGCAAGGAGGTGAGAATAGGTGGTTTAGTGTAACTTAGTGTACAACACTATGTCTTTCAAAACAAGAAACTCAGGATCAAGAATAGGCAAGTCCATTATAAAAATTTCATCTTTTTCTTCATTTGTTTGTTTGTAATAGACTGATCGATGTGGGAAGTCTATCTGGGATGAGTATATGATCTCCTTGAGGTCTTTGTGAAGATAATTGATGTGGGAAGCTTCTGGATATTTTTATTGAATTTGTGACATAAGTATGATATAGTTATCCTTTAAGGGATCAGTCTATTTATAATGGTGGCATTAGAGTGAAGAGATGTCCCTTTTGAGGGATTAATATTTTTATAGAAGTTTGACTCAAGGATTTGCATCCCTTTTTGTTGTTAGATGTTTAATTCATGGACAAGACTATAGAGGAAGGGTAGGCTCTTATTCGGATGACAAAACCATAGTACATAGGAGTTTACTATGAAAGGGGGTGGTTTTGAGTGATGAATGATGATGGGATTCCATCTTGAAGAAGGTGGAAATTATCCATGAGAATCGTGCTATGAGTAGATCCATGGTAATCATATTGAAGACAAGGCTAAAATGGTGATGGGTAATCACATGATTCTTGTTTAGTCATGGATCTTCAAAACGGGTAATATGGAAGGTGAAAAATGCTCAAGGGATGAGCGATCAATTGATAGAAAGTGATATAGGACTTGATATCAACAATAAATGGTCGAAGATGCAAGGCATTAAGGGGTTCATGTTTAGGTTTACCTTTGAGTGAATACAAATTATAAGCACCTGATCCATAGGCATGGGTAATGATATAGGGTCTAAGCCAATTAGGAGCAAATTTTCCCCGTTTACTTTTCTCCTCTTTGGTTGCATGTTGATTTTCTTTCAAGATAAGGTCAATGGCCTGAAAGGTTCTTTCATGAACACATTTTTCACAGGCACATTTGATAGATTTTTAGTGGATTTGGAGATGGTCAAGAGCATTGAGATGACGTTCATCTAATAACTCAAGTTGTGCAAAAATATCTTGGAAAAATTCATCTTCGTTGAGCATGTCTTGTAGTGAGATGCGGAGAGATGGAATCTGGACTTCAGGAGGTAAGAAAACCTTGTTATTATAGACCAGAGAAAAGGGTGTGGGAGTAGTCGAAGTGTGAATACTAGTGTGATAAAACCACATAGTGAAAGGAATGTGTGTATGACAATATTTCCTAGCATCGTTGAATACCTTCATAAGAATTTTGTTCAAGGTTTTATTGGTTGATTCGGCTTGACCATTGGTTTACGGGTAATATGGTGATGAAAAACTGATTTGCATACTAAATGTGTTGCATACTTTACGTAGGGTTTTTTTTTAAATTTTTTTCCATTATTAGTGATGAGGCAGTGAAGAACATCAAAGAGACAAATGATGTAATGGTTGATGAATTCACATATTTTCTTGATTTTTTTAGAAATAAGGGGAATGGCCTCTACCCATTTAGTGTAATATTCGGTAGTGGTTATGATCCATTGGTGACATTATGAAGAATGTGTTTTTGATCTCACCGACAAGATCCAAACCCCATTAACAGAAAGTGCCAAAGGTCTCGTGTGACCTGTAAGGCATGACTAGGTGTGTGGTGGAGACTAGCATGTTGCTTGGCCTTTCACGTAACGTTTGAACATACTCATAACAGTCACATGGTTTAGGGTTGGCCAATAATAGTCTAGGCATAGAATGCATGTGTTTCGCGATAGCTAAAACACTAAAGTAACCTCCACAAATTCCATCATGGACTTCCTTAATGGTGTAAGGAGTTTCAGAACTTGTAAGGCATCATAAGAGAATGTCGTCGAATCCATGCGCTTGTAAAAATACCACCCATGAGGATATAACGATGAGACACTTTTAATAAAGGCCCATTGTCCATTACGAGTGAGATCAACAGGTAGAATGGAAAGGGAAAGATAGTCTGCATATTGACTTGTACCAAAGGTCACGTGGGTCAGGGGCAATGGTTCTCGATGGAGTAAACTTCACGAGGTAAATAAGAGGGTGATTGTATCCTTTATATGGTGGCAAAGATTCTAGAGTCAGTGGGCGAAGTAGGTATCTGAGAAGCCAAGCAGTCCATGGTATCCACAAATTTATTGGTAGAACATGGGGTGGTTTGAAGTGCATAACAGTCAAAGTTGGTCAAAAGTATGTCTACGTGTTGCTTATACTATTGAAGGATCTCATTACGACACTGGTATAGACCATTGACTTGGTTTATGACCAACTGAGAATCACCAAAGATATTGATTGTCTTAACATCTAAGGCATATGCAACCTGGAGACCCAATACGAGTGCTTCGTATTCCGTAATATTATTTATACAATCAAAAACCAAGTTTGAAAGACAAAGGCATAGGTTCACCCTCAAGGGGAATGAGGATAACACTAGCCCCACCCCCATCGCTGACACTTGTAGTAATTGAAGAAGAGTGTCATTTCGTAAGTGGGTTCGTCAAGGGAACAGGGTAGCTATAGATTAATTTGGGAAGTCAAAGTTATATGGTTTACCCTTGGAAATAGGTGTGTCATCCAATGGGTCATTGATAGCACTACCCCTTATATAGGAATTTTGATGAATGAATTTAAGGTCAAGGTATGGAAATAAGCTTAAGCTATTATGTAACATATTCATGTTGACCTAGGGTAATGGCATACATATAGTGTAATGGGTCAGCATTAATAATGTGGAAGGTCATTGTGATTGATCAGGTAATGGTGGAGTTTATTGGAAATGACAACTCAGGCTAAGCAGAGTATATGTGTCATGACCATATCTAGGTTGAAAAGTCCAGAAGGGTCGGGATTATGTACATACCACGATTCTTCTCTGTATTGGTCATTGCAATGAGCAAGCATGGAACTTTAGGAATCCTCATTTGATAAAATATATAGGTAAAAGGGTTGGTGATCCTTAGGAGGAATGATCAAAGGTGGTTGCAGGAGGTATTGTTTTAATGCCTGAAAGGCTTTATGGAATTTATCATCCCATTGGAATAAATACTTATTTCTTGAGGAGATGATGAAATGGTTGACTACGGTCGGAAAGCTGCGAGATAAAATGAAGAACGTGGGGTGGTCTGAAGTTTATAAAGGTCAAAGGTGATCAAAACTATGTCAAAGTGGTTGCTTATACCCTATTGGGAATCTCATTATGACACTAGTAAATACCATGTGTCACCTGGTGTTATGACCATTTTTAGAATCACCAAAGATATTGATCTTTATTTAACATTTATGGCATATGGAGCCTGAAGACCCAATATGAGTGCTTTGTATTCTGCAATATTATATTGTATAATCAAAATTAAGTTTATAAGTCAAAGGCATAGGTTGACCCTCAAGATCCATGAGGATATTACTAATCCCACCCCCACGTTGACACTTGGAGCCATCGAACAAGAGTGTTATTTGGTAAGTGGTTTCGTCTAGGGAAAGGGTAGCTATAGACTCGTCTGAGAAGTTGAAGTTAGATGGTTGATCCTTGGAAATAGGTGTGTCAGCTAGTTGGTCAACAATTTCTTGGCCCTTGATGGACTTTTGATGAATGAGTTTGAAGGTCGAGGTCGGCAAGAAGCATAATCCAACATGTGGCAACACGTTGATGTTGATAGGGTTTGGCATACATATATTGTACAATGGGTCAGTATCAGTAATGACGAAGGTTTTTTGATTGAGTAGGCAATGACAAAGTTTGGTGGTGATGAAAAGTAAGGATAAGAAGAGTTTTTTGGTGTGGGTATATCTAGTTTCGTAGTCAAGAAGGGTGCGGACTTATATAATAAACCTGTTTTCTCTTTATGTTGTTCATTGTGATGAGCAAGCATAGCACCTAAAGAATGGCCAGTGGACGGAAATATATAGGTAAAAGGATTGGTAATCCTTAGGAGGAATGAGCATTGGGGGTAGAAGGAGGTATTTATTTCAAGGCTTCAAAGGTTTTATGGCATTCATCATCCCATTTGAATGAAATTTATTTCTTGAGAAGCTGGTGAAATGGTTGACAAAGCGATCAGAAAGTTGCAAGATAAAACGATGAATGGATTGCAATTTTCCTTGTAGGATTCAAAGTTGACTGGAGATTAGTGGGTTGAGGTCATTTCTAGAATGGCCTTGACTTTAGCAGGATTGACTTCTATGCCAAGCAAAGAAATGATGAAACCTAGGAATTTTTCTAGAAAGTACCACAAAGACGTACACTTCTTCTGGTCGAAGACGCACACAATTACTTGATGAGATCAGTCAAAGATGACTTTAAGGATGGATAATTATTCAATTCGATGTTTAGATTTGTCCAGAATATCATCTACGTAATCTTCTAGTATGTGATACATGATGTCATGGAAGATGTAAGTCATGGCTCGCTGATATGTAGCACCAATGATTTTGAAGCCAAAAGGCATGACTCGATAGTAGAAAGTCCCCAAAGGGGTGATGAAGGTAGTCTTTTTTTGATCCTCTGGAGCTAATAATATTTTATTGTATCCCGAGAAACCGTCTGTGAGTGATAGACATTTCATGGCCAGCGGTGAGATCCACTAGTTGCTCAATGCCTGATAGGGGGAATTCATCTTTGGGACAAGTGAGGTTGAGGTCACAGAAGTCCCTCACAAATGGGGAGTCCCCCTATTGCCTTTGTGACAGGAATGATGTTAGAAATCCATTGGAGATAGTCAATGGGTAGAATGAAGGAAACCAAAAGAAGGCGTTGAAGCTCTTCTTTAACCAGAAGAGAAATGCAAGGACACATTTTCCGCAACTTTTATTTGATGGGTTTGGCATCAAGGATGGTTACAATATTGTGGACCACAATTTTTAGGTCAATACTGGGCATATTGGCATAGGACCAAGAAAATGTGTTGCTATGGTCCCGAAGGAAAGAGGTGAAGGCTTCCTATTCAATAGCGTTTAAGGATTGGCCGACTATTTAGAATGTGCGGGACGTCCTGAGTGTTAATGTTGATTTCAATGGCCGATTCATTCAACATGGTTTGCATCTCAGAAGGTAATGACCGATGAATATAAGAATCTTCCACACCAAGGTAAGTGAGGATGGATTCATCATCCTGACATTGAATGACATTAATAGAAGGTGTATCGTCATCTATCATGTTAGGATATAGGAATGGGAGAGAAGAGGGAGCTTCACCATCGCGTTTATAGGTCAATGCGATCCCAGGGAAATTGTGTTTACGAGAAAAACAATGTTAGGAGGAACAGATTCAGGATCTATGGACTTCGTGGGTGAAGATGGTAATGTGGGTGAATGAGGTGGGGAAGTTTTTCCATCCTAGATGAAGTTGACATGAACCTTCTTCAAAGGTGGTGTGTCAAAACCAATGCCACTACGGTCATTATGTTTATGAGAGGTACAAGAAATGACTAGTATGGCGGACCTTGTTCGTAAAAGTCGAAAGCTAAATCCTTTCCATGCTCACACTGGTGGAGGAAAGTGTGAGTGAAGCAAAGGTTAGTGAGGGAGTGTAGGTTGGATGAAAATGGTTGGGTTTGGGATGGAGGTTTTGGTTTATATGTGGTAATATCTAGTCCCCCATACGTTACAGATTAGTGCAAAGGTGGGGAGGGCCATAAGGAAAAACTTCACCAGATGCAGATTTCATAACTAGGGTGTTGGCGTAGGTTACCATACTCTTGCGGGGTGAGGAAGGTGTCAATATTGTATAGGCGGTATTCCCCCAGAGTGATGCATTGAAAAATACCTTATAAGGGATCAGTAGTTGGTATGTGGGTAGAACAGATAGATGGATTACTAGATGATAGGGAGATAGGTGAAATAGTGGTAGAGGGTGCAGCGATAGTAGGGATAGCAAGGTTAGATGTAGGAGAGGTGGCAATGGTCTTGGTGGATGGGCTTCTAGGTGAAGGTGAAGTGGGAATAGTGGCAGATGCCTTGACTGGTACAAACACATCATTAGGTCGGAATAAAATGTTACAAGTCTAGAAAAGTGACGGGTCGATAGGGATGGTGTAATTATGCCCCTCATGTTCAAATTTGAGAAAACAGTGTAAAGTCAAAGGGACATAACCTGTTGGGTCCCTAATATAGATTCCAAATCTTAAGGGTGCATAGGTGTGCATGGCTGGAGGGAGCGTGCAAGTGAAGGCACACAAGGTAGAGTTCAAAAGGATTCTTGGAGAACTAAGGATGCATGTGCCGTGTGAAGAACAATTTAGGACTTAGCCATTTTTGGCCCCTTGGGAAGGACACATGAAGAATGTGTTCTATTTGGATAAGGTTCCAGCCTGGCGACTGGTTGTCCTGGAGGGAATATACATTGTAATAGAAAGATCCAAAAAGTTAATCATGACATGGAGAGGCATGCACCTGGGGTGACCCACACCTTGACACTTGGGGCCAGATCTGAGGCTACAGAGGATTTTGTTAGAGCGTAGAGGCCTATTTATATGTGTACCCTTGACAAGAAAAGAGGAGAGAAAAGTGAGGTAGCGGAGCTCTGCAAAATTACTGCGAGAACTATGGGATGAAAATGGGTACAAAATTCTAGTAAGGATGTAATGGGGAAATGGGGAATGAAATTTTTGTCTTATGAGAATACATGTATGGATCCACACATGGCGCATGACTATGATCTACCTTCTGTAATCTTTTATAAGTAAACACTATGAATGAATGTGATAAGGTTACCATGACAAATGTATTAAGACTCTTTCTCTGTATTATTTGCATATTTCTATTGTACTTTTTTTTATATAATTGTGAATCTTGCTTGAATGTCTAAGTATAGTAGTAGATTTATAACTCTTAGCTCTATTATTTCTATTACGTGATTTTGTTCTATTATAAATGAAGGGGTGTAGAAGTCATCCTGTGCTCTATAGCTCTTCATGTCTGTTAAATCACTAAGTTAGAATCATGAACTATGCCTTCCACTAGACTCACATAAAAGAGAGACTCGGCTCCCTCTCACACACCTCGGGTGAGTGCCCAATGCTTATTGGGTGATAGGTCGGCGTGCATGAGGTTCCCTTGTTCTTATTGGGTGCAAAAGTGACTACATATTGGTTCCGTTTCCGGGACCTCTTTTCGAAGTTGTAGTGAAACATGGCATACATCATGGTCTGTGCGAAAAGTGATGGCGGAGTGCTTAACAATTGAAGGTGTTGAAGATTAGTTTAAAAGCTTGGAGTTTGAATTTGCTCAGATATTTAGTACCAGATCTAGGTTTGATATGTGAAGATGGGTGGAAGACACTCTTTATCATGAATTATATGAAACCTTCTTCTGTTTTTTCCCAGTAGAGTTATTCAAATGGCTCTCGGCTTATACATCTAGATCGGGGTGGGTGTTATAGATCAAACCCTTGGACCCAAGAAACATATTAGAACCTACAAGATGCTGATATGATGTGGACCCATGTTATAGATCATTGGTGGAAGGGAGTATTGAATAGCTACACTCTGGGAATACACCATTTCCACTTATTCCTGTCTAGGAGTTGCTAAGTTTGAGTTCTTGCGAGAGCCCAGGGGATCATTTCTGCATGTTATTCCCATTTCAATCAAAATCTTGATGGTAACCATGGGTTTAGAGACATTCCCTATGGTTGGCTAAACCACCCTAAGCACTAGGCAAGGAAGCCAGGTTGGGGAAGGATGGCTGATCTGGCAATTGAATAGGAAAGGGAGGAGAGACGGCTCAAGTATAACAAAGTGCATGAAAAAGAGATTGATAGAAAGCATGGGATTACAAGTGGGTTATGGAGCTAGACATGGTGGAAAGGAGTTGAGGTTCACGTGGAGGATGTGAAACCCGAACAGTCTATGGTACCCCATATTGGTAAGCATGGAAGATAAAACCTTGCGGCTTCTGATGAGAGTCTGCTGCGTAGAGACAGAAGAGTATCGTTGGCACACATCTGACCCCACCTAGTAACCGGACCTTGGCACTTGGTTTGTTCAAATGAGGGAAAAGTACAGTTGATCCATTTGATATCAGTGGAAACAACCGATCGGTGCCTAGAACATAAAATTTCTCATTTGGGAATTCTATGGCTTCACAAACTATTCTGATATTTGATGGAATGTTTGGGCAAGGCACATATATGGCTAGTTTTGGAAGATCGTTAGGAGGTGGTGGAGGAACTACTAATGGGAGTTGGGTACTAGTTCACAAAATGTCAATGCGGCAATTCAGTGGAATGACGGGAGCACTTAGCATGACAAACACAGGCCATGTACCTAACATAGGAGGATTTGGAGGTGGAAGTGGTGGAGCTAGTGGCTCAGGATCCAGTGGATCTAGCAGAGGAGGAAACACCGAAGGAAACCAAGGGGCTGTATCGGGAGGGCAAGGGACTCAGCCACCTCCTCATGTATTTTTTGAGATGTCTCTACACTTTCTAGATTATAGTTAAATAGAAGATGTCATGGAGCATGTGCATAAGTGTGAGTTTCTATGGTGCGCGAAGGGAATCATGACCCAAGATTGAAAGGCCAGTCAATTTGTGATGACCTTGCAAGGACGTGAACATAGTTGGTATAGAAAGTATGACCCTCATCAGACTTGTTGTGGATTATACCGCACTGAGAAATGCATTCTTGGTGGAATTCCACATACCTAAGTTTGAACAGAAGAGCATTAGCTCTCTTAAATAAATCTAGCAAGGAATGGTAGAGAGCATGCGGGAATATGATGTGAACTTTAAAACTCTTTTTTTCTAAGCTTTCTTATGATATCCACCCTTCACAACATGCTTATTGGTTTGTCAGATGGTTGATCACACCCTTTAGGAGGGCCTTATCTCATAAAACATTCATAGACCCACACGAAGCATTGGAAGCTGCTTTACACGTTAAGGCAGTTGGTAGTGTTGAAATTGGTGTTAGCCCATTTCTGGAGGCTCAAATTTCTGCCATGGCTAAGTAATTGGAGAAATTGTCTGCCAACACAGTTCCATATATTCACAAAGGGATGTACTGCATGGATTGTAATGTAGAAGGACACACAAAGGATAATGGTGGGATATGTACTCAGAAGGTGGTACGTGCTATGGTAGTAAACTGTAAGATATCTCATGAGGACCATGATGTAAGTAGGTGCCCCCCTATTGCAACATGTAATCCACAAAAATGTATCTTGTTATTACAAAATATGTACCTCAACCACACATGACACCAAGGATTATAGATTGATTGACCAGATTCATGACGCAATTGATCTTGGTGTGTGCTAGACTGGCATTAGTAATAGTTATAAAGGAGATGAACATCGGTATGAGGAGCGTAGAGATGGAGATACATGTGAAAGAGGGTTTCATGGAGGATTTCGTGGTCGTGGTAACCACAGAGGAAGAAGTGAGTTCCCACGTGGGATGTGTTTTAATTTTGGAGCCACAGACCATTATAAGCGTGAATGTCTAGATCTTCTACAATGCTCCTGGTGTGGAAAAAATCATAAGTACGAAGAATGCCTAGAGTTGTAGGAACATATGAGTCAGCAATAATTGGAAGGATAAGGGCACTACCATGGTGAGTATTAAGAAGGTTGACACACAATGGCTTTCTTGAGTAATAAGAGAATAAGAACTAAGGATTTTATGGTAACAATGAGGGCGGAATCCGCACATACAAGGGAAGCGCCTAGGAAGAGACCTCTAGTTTCGAGAGAAGAAGTAGTACATGGGAAGTATCCCAAACCTGGCTAACCAGAAAGAATTTGACAAGAAAACCATGGACGTAATTTGAGGTTTACAAGGGGAGATACAATGCTTAAAAGAGCAGACTAGAAAGGATGAATAAAGGAGACCAGTAGAAGCACTAAGGGATGACTTAGATGATGTTAATGAGGTGTGTAAATTACTGAGGCCGGAGAATATTATTCCCTTGCTAGGGGAATGGTTGAGAGAAAAGATTCCATGCGCCAGGGGAGAACACAAAAATTAGATTCTACATGCAAACATCCCACCTCACATCCTTAATTATGACAAGGAGATTACCCTGAACATAGTAGTGGATGGATGGTTTCTTAACAACATTCTCATTAACATAGGCACAGAGGTTAATGTTCTCACTCTGAATGCCTAGCATCAAATGGGAAGAATTGCATTACATCCATCTTCAAATGTGTTGTATATGGAAAATAAGACAAAGGTGATGCCCCCTAGGTGTCTTGAAGGATGCAACTATTAGAATTCAGGGGACTATGTTCACTGGGGATTTTGAAGTCTTGGCACTTACCGAGGCAGATAATTTCCCAGCTCTACTTGGGTTCCCATGGTGTTATAAGAATAATGCATATGTCTGGTTTAACAAGGGGTACATAAGCTTTGAAAACAAGCAAGAGTAGTTAGTTATACCGGTGATGGGAAGTTCACTCCCTATACTGAACCACTTGGGGAGGAAGTCCTGGATAGAATATATGTACGCTCCATAAGAGATCCAGAGCCCATCCACCCTACAGAAGGAGTCATCCAGTTTGATGATGCTCAATTTTTTGATGATACTACCAGTATAGGATGCGATAATTGGGTTTATGGGACTTATGAATTGATTGGGAAACATCTGAAAGGATCAGTAACCAAGGTAACAACAACATCTATATTTTGGAACCTGGGAGGGAAGGTAGTAGCAAAGTATTCTAGGGATGCATACCCTGAGGTCTTTTTGACATAGATGGAATCTTGCTAGAGGGAGGATGAGCGTTGAAGTATGCTAGGTTATGTTTTGATAGGAACAGTAGTAAGGTGGTGGGTTGTGCATAGTGAGAACTTATTGGAATGGTGTGAAGTTTGAATTTCACTCACTATCCGATTCTTGAAAAGTAACATGACCCACCACTATTAAGGATTACAATGGCAATGGACCCACCTCTTCCCACATTCCAGGCATGTGAGAAGGTCTGGGGAGGAAAGCGCAAAAGCTTTACCACCCTCTCTTTGGGTGCACAAGCTATATTTGACACTACAAGGTTGTGCACACGATTGGTATATCCATTCTAAAACACGCCGCCAAACAGGAAGTTGGCAGGAATTAATGACTGACTTGGTTCACACATTCGAGTACCAAAGTATCAAATAACCAATTGATGAGGCATTGCAAACTATCAAGCACCTCACTCTAGGGGATTGTGTAATGGTGGAAGATAGGTTAGTAAACTTACTTGGTGGACCTAGCTTAGAATCACGGTATGAAGAGGAGGAACCAGAAGACATACAATTCGAGCACATGTGCATTGAAAAGGAGAAAGGAAAGATGGTATACCTTATTGATGGAGAGAAGATAGAAAGCCTGAATGTCGACCATTTGGTTGGGGGCACGTGAAATATAGTTGAAAAATGTGGATGCATGTGTGTGCACGTATCATAACCCACTCAAAACTGAGAAAGATAAAATTGTCTCGGAATAGGAGCCCAAGGAGGCTATCATTGGGGACTACTGGTTAGACAAGGAAGTATCAAAGATCATTGATATATTACGTGAATTTGAGGATTTATTCCCACATGGATACTATGAGTTGAAAGGCATCCATAATTCATTAGGGGAAATGAGGATAAAGTTAAAAGATGGTGTGCACCCGGTCAGGAAGAGGCCTTACAGGATGAATCCCAACATGCGCATAAGGGTTAAAGAAGAACTAGACAAGATGATAGCATCCGATATCATTAAGGCTATGGAGGAACCAGAGTGGATAAGTCCAATGGTGATTAGCATTAAAGAAGGATGGGTGGATTAGGATATGTTTGGATTACAGGGAATTAAATGATGTTTGTATCATAGATCCTTTTCCCACCCCCTTTACTAAAGAGATTTTGGAAGGAGTTGCTGGGCACGAGGTTTATTCCTTTACGGATGGATTCTCGGGATATCACCAAGGATTGCTAAAGAAGACCAAGAAAAGACAACTTTCAACACCAAGTGGGGAAGTTTTACAGATACGGTCATGCCCTTTGGGCTGAAGAATGTTCCCACTGTATTTTTGTGCATAGTGGTACAAACATTTAAGGACTTCATCCACAAGTTTCCTTCAGGTATATTTGGATTCTTGGATAGTGTATGGATTAGTAAGCGACCATTGTGACAACTTAAGGTTGATGTTTGAAATATGTTGGTAGTTGAGGATCTCCCTCAACATCAAGAAATGTATCTTTGCAACTCCTTTTGGAAATGTTGTTGGGGCATATCATATGTAAGGAAGGATTACTAGTGGATCCCACAAAGGTTGCAGTTATTATGGGGTTAGGAGAGCCTACCATCTAGAGTGTCATTTGTGGATTTATTGGACACACCGAGTACTATAGAAAATTCATTAAGGGATATGCCAAGATCATCGTGCCTTTGGAAATATTGGTCAGACACAAGACTACCTTTTAGTGGGGAGAAGCGCAGCAGAGGGATTTTGACACTCTAAAAGAAAGGCTTATCACTGCACCTATTTTCTGATTCCCATCATGGGATAAACCTTTTCATGTCCATCGTGGATGCCTCTAGTATAGCAATAGGATCCATTCTTTCTCAACCAGGAGAGGGGATTGTTGATCATCCTTTGTGTTTTTCAAGTAGGAAGTTCACACTAGTAGAACAAAATTATACAACGACTAAGCACGAGGCATTGTCAATGGTCTACGTGCTCTAAAAATTTAGGCAATATCTTCTTACAACCCCTTTCATATTCTACACCTGACCATATGGCCTTGAATTATCTAGTAACTAAAGAAGTGTTGCAAGGGCACATATGTCGTTGGGTTATTTTATTTCAGCAATTTGAATTCAAGAGTGGTGGTAAAACTAGGAAAAAACAATTGTGGGTCAGATCATTTATCAAGGATTGATTCGAGAGAGGACGCATAGAGTATCGAGGAAACCATGTTGGATGTACAACTTTTCAGGTTGCGGCATGTGCCCTCAGAACTAGAAGACATTGCTATCTTTCTCAAGGAATGTGTCATACCCGAAGGGATGAATTCTCTAGAAAGGAAAAGGTTATCCATATGAACAATGCCCTTCATGTCTATCAATGGGGATTTGTATAAAATGGGCCACGATGAGGTTTTGCGCCAGTGTGTACTAGAATAGTAATGCATAGCTATAATAGAAGAGGCCCATGGTGGGATTGCCAGAGGACACTATGTAGGGAACACAACCGTGCACAAGATCCTAGTCTCTGGAATATGGTGGGGAGACAATTCGCTAGGATTATATTGAGTTTTGTAAGGCCTATGACCACTGCCAGTGCCTTAGAAAACCTAGAAAAAGGGATGAGATGCCCTTATGCCCCATCGCCAGTGTGGAACCTTTTGAAAAGTGGGGCAATAGATTTTATCAGACCAATCTCACTAGCTACGCAAAGGACTAACTCGCGGTATATTATTACCTATACTAATTATCTAAGAAGGTGGGGTAGAGGCCGCGCCCACTAGGGATTACACCGCAGCCATGACTGCTCAATTTTTGTGGGAGAACATTATCAACAGGCATGGGTGACCATTAAGTTTAACAAGTGATAGGGGCACTCACTTCTTAAATGAAACAATCAAGATTCTATAGGCAGAATTCATGGTAGCCCATCACAAGACTACCCCTTATCACCCTCAGGAAAATGGGACTACAGTCGCATTCAACAAAATCCTTAGTCACACATTGACTAAGATATGTGATGTGGGTAGAAAAGGATTGGGATGACAAGGTGTAAGTAGTCCTTTAGGCATACAGAACAACATATAAAAGGTTGAAACAAGGCCACACCATTTCAACTGGTGTTTGGCACGGAGGATGTTTTTCCAGTTGAATTTATTGCTACCATCGCTGCGTATAGCATGCACAAGAGGGTTGGATGATGAACAAGCACTGGAAAGAAATAATTTATGAGTTAATAAAGTTGGATGAAAGGTGCTCACTAGCAAGATGGAGCCAAACAACTAAAAAATCTAAACAAAAGGCATGGCACGAATACCAAATTAAAAACAAATAGTTTGAGGTTAGCTAGATTGTATTGCTATATGATTCTAAATTTCTACACCATCCTGGAAAGTTGAAGGTGAATTGGTTAGGTCCTTATGTAATTTCATACATCCTTGATTTGGGCACTTGCTAGCTACAAGTGCTGGATGGAACAAAATTACTTGGACACTTCAATGGGAGTAGGCTAAAGCCCTACTATAAATAATGCTTCTTGGTATTTGTAAATAAGGAAGTTCTTCCAGTTAGTATAGAGTTATACCTTGGGTGTCGAAAAACTTATTACTTTTAAAAATTATGATTGCATAGAGGACCCGCACATCAATTTAGTGTGGGTGAGGTGATTAAGAGAGGCATGAAGTTATTCGGAAGGAAGATTGAGTTGGTAGACCATTTTAACTGGCCCTGTTGAAAAGATGCATTAGGAAGGTGGTTGGATGATGAAATAGAGTTCCATTAGAAATCCACATACAAAGGAGAAAAAGCACTAAAACACAAGGTAGGCCAAAGCAAGAATCATGAGGATGGAAAGAGGTGCCTTTGACACTGGTAACACGCGCGCAAAATTCTTCTGTCAAGATGGACTGTCTGTGTGCCAAAAGGTTGGAAGTTTTTCTGTGTAAGGATTGGGCGTGGTTGAAAAACTTTTCATGCAAGGATTGGGCACGGTGAGAAAAAGTGTTGAAGTCAGGTTTGTTTGAAAATGCCACATTAAATATTGTCATACGGGTGGTAGGGAATCCTATCCTTTAATGTGTAAAATTGGGAAAAGCTATAAATACAAGGATTATAAGTTCATTATTTTTACTTTACGAAAACAAGGAGAACAATTTTCTTGCAAGAGCTAGGGTTTGAGAGCTAACTCGTGTGAAGGAGAATCTCATAAAATCACACGCGATCAATCCAGTTGATCTATAAACTAGAGAAGATGTGATTCACGAGTGTGAGGAACATTGGGAAAGAGCACCGTGATCAAAGGAGGAAATTCAAAAATTAGGGTTTGTACTCTAGGGCACGGGGCACGTGAAGAAACTCTCAGACAACTCGAAGGTAACCAGGGAATGAAAGAAAAGGGTAAAATGACGGCCACAAAACTAGTTGATAAGCCTATAGTACAATCCAAGAAGGGAAATGGGAAGGGAAAAGGAAAGAAGAAAGAAGATGAAATCCCCTTAGATACCAATGAGGAATGGTACTCAAAGATGCAATACCTAGATGGGGTTCTACTAGGGAAAGAGTGGATGAGTCCCACATCAGATAGATGACTGTAATTGATTACAATCACCAGTTGAGTATAATTGTGAAGGAAATGGCACTGGAGCTGGTGCGCCCCACAACCAAATGAACACTTGACAAGATGGCCAATTTATAGCGATGTAGTTAAGGTGAAAATTGAGAAGGAAGGGCTTCTCCAGCTTTATGAGTTACCATACTTTAAGAAGCCGGAGCACCTATACCAATGGTTAATGAAGCACGTGTATAAATATTTCTTCTACTTCGCAATGCACAAAATACACATAACCCCACAATTAATCTCACACTTTACAGGCCTAAGCTGTAAAGGGGATGCTATCTTAGATGACCTCTAGGATGAGGAGGAAATTAAGGAAACCATCACATGCCAGGCTTATAAGAAGGGATCTAGGTACTACAACATCATGGATGTTAGTGATCTAGTGATGAAAATGGCTGTGTACCTCGTTTCTAAGCTAAATGGACAAGAGAGGTGGACCCAAGTGAGTAATCCTTGGTTGAATGTTTGTAGAAAGGTCATGGAAGACACCATGTACAATGTATCCCAGTACATAGCAGACGAGATCATAAGCAGTGCGGAGAACAGAGGAAAGATATTGTTTGGGAACATTTTATTAACGATTGTGTTCTCAGAAATTGAGGTGCTAGATACATCTGATAATTTTTTATGGGAGTACCCCGATGAAGACCCTTTACCCATGGACAAGTTCCAGAAGTATACTTGTGAGTCAATGATGGGGGTGCACAAGGTGTGCTTGGATAAATGGTATATGCACCTTAGGAATTCATACGGGGTAGAATAGCGGATCCTAGAGCAACTCCCCATGGTGACTGAAGGAGAAGCAGATTCTATGGTGTACTAGCACTTTTGCATTAGCATATTTATCTTGGTGGATGGTAGTTGGAGTCCTTGGTGCAAACTCCCCTTCTCATTTACTACCCAATTCTTCCAAGTAGGGGTAAACAAATATAAGGAGTTGAAGAAGTTAAAAATCAACCTGTCCACCCTTGACAGTGAACATAGAGAGATGAGAAATAAGCTGTTCTACCAAGGGAAGCATGCGTATGTTGAAATTTACGTGTCACAAGACGTGCACAACATAAGGCTGATGACCTTACCAATTGCTGAGAGCACTGCTACCAGGATTTACCTGTGCATAAGACCAAAGTTTGAGAAGGGTGCGTATGTAGAAAATGAAATATCCATCCCAGATAACCCCATGGGAAGGAGAGAATCCAACACTAAAGTTCAAGGAGAAAGAAGAAGAAGAGGAAGAACAAGGGGCGGTGGAAAGGGAGAATTGTAGGTACTGCGGGGTTGGAGTACCTATGTTCGGAAAAAGTGAAGAACGGTGGTCAAGGAAAAGACCCCAGAGTCCTATGAGGCCACCATCCCCTAAAGAACCTTCAGATGAAGAAAATACAGCATCCCTGACTCTAGAAATTTCTGCAAGGGAAGAAGAACAAGGATGGGAAGAAAAAGGGTCTGAAGATATAGACGACCTGAAATGCCTATGTAGGTGAAAGGGATGACGATGAAGGGGAGAGAGCTGGAGGTGGATCAAGATCCAATTAATGTCCATGACTCATAGGGAGAGGAAGCAGAGTATGTAAAATGATGCCTTCATATTTGTAATAAGGAAAGGTGCCCAAAAGGAGGAAGGTGCATGCAACGAAGAGGGGAGAGAAGAGGCTAGTACCAAGGAGATAAATATGCCCAAGCTCACTTAGGAGGAGGTGAATGAAAAGGAAACAAGGGAGGTAAAGAAGATAATTAATGCCATGCTCAATGAAGAGTTGGGGCACAGCACGGATCTCATGCTCAGCGAGTTCAAGGAGTAGAGGGAGAAGAGTGGAAGTAGCACAAAAGGCCCAACTCTTTTGGTAACTTTTCCCAAGGGTGTGTCGCACATGAAGTAAACACGTGAAAGGGGGAAGAAACAATGATGGGTTACATTGAAGACCCCAAAAAAATTTTATGTGCATGTTTCCAAAGTACCATGCCCACCAAGGAGCTCACCACCATGGAGTCCTTTGACCCTAAGGGTGGATACCCGCGAACAAGGAAGATGCTTTTCATATGCATTCGATTCCCACCTCGATGAGCCTGAATTTGAGATTAACCAAGGAGCGGTATTGAAGTTGTCCGAAGGAAAGGGGGACAACCCCATTGTAAATACGAAACAACTATCAGATGAGAAAATGTGCAACACACTGAAAAAAGTCTCAGTGGAAATCAAGGCTAGGCTCTTCAGTAGAAATGACAGGGTTAGAGTCTTGGAGGACCTGGTGGAGAAGAGAAAAGAGGAAGTGGTGAAGCTGATGAAGGATCTCAACAATAGAGAAATTAATCAGTGCTCAACTGTAGAGGGAGCTTCAAGAGGAAAAGGCCAGGGTATTCGAAGTTTCCAAGAAGGTGGAGCTCATCTCCCAATTGATTATCATGAAGCACCCAGACCTTAACCCTCCATACGTAAAAGTATAGATCCTCCTTGGAGTTCTTAGATTACTTGACTTGGATCCTCACCATGGAGAGGCAGCCCTTGGCATTAGCAGTCAGTAGAAGAGGTAGCGGTATGCTTAGAGAAATAAGACAAGTAGAAGGTTGCCAGGCTCATGGCCTAATACAACAAGGTTCTCGCTGATGTAAGAACAGTTGCACAAACCATGGGGGTTGCTTATGACCACTGCGTAGATCAAGACAAAGTGATAAGGCATACTGCTTGCCAGTGATGAAGCTGAGTTAAAGGAATTTAGAGAAAAGAATAAGGGTAATAGATCTGAGCAGGAAAGGATCATAGCCGAAGTATAAAAGAAATTCGAAGCCATTGAGAACTGGCATGTCTCAATCCAAACCTGGCTAAAAGAGCTCTACAAGGTCATCACAAAGAAGATGGATGCCCTGGAAGACCATGCTAAAGAGATGGATATTATGGTGGAAACCATTACCACACAAGGGGAGGGCTAACTTTCGACGAGGTGAGCACCTTGGTTGGCGACATCTGAACCAAAGCGCAAAAAGAAGTCAGCACTTGGAGTACACTGGAGGCCGACCTCAAACAAAACTTTCCCCTCCTTCTTTAGGAAAATTTTCACCCTATTCTTTCTCTTCCCCTTCTTTATTCTTTCCCCCCTATTCTTTTCCAAGGAAAGGCTTTGCATTATTTTTGTATTGCATTCTTTGAGAAGTTTCCTGAGGGCGGAGAATAGGTGAAGTGTGGGGTAATGTTGGGCCCCTAATATAGCTTCCAAATCTTAAGGGTGCATAGGCGCGCATGGTTGAAGGGAGCCCGCAAGTGAAGGCGCGCAAGGTAGAGTTCAAAAGGCTTCTTAGAGAACCAAGGACGTGTGCACTATGCAAAGAACAATTTAGGACTTAGCCATTTTTTGGCCTCTTAGGTAGGACACATGAAGAACATGTTCCATTTGGATAAGGTTCCAACTTGTGACAAGGTGTCCTCGAGGGAATATACCTTGCGATAGAAAGATCTAAAAAGTTAATCATGACATGGAGAGGCATGCACCCGGGGCGACCCACACCTTGACACTTGGGGCCAGATCTGAGGCTGCAGAGGAGTTTGTTAGAGCTCAGAGGCCTATTTATACACGTGCCCTTGACAACAAAAGAGGAGAGAAAAGTGAGGTAGTGGAGCTGTACAGAATTACTGCGAGAACTATGGGATGAAAATGGGTATAGAATTCCAGTAAGGATGTAATGGGGAAATGGGGAATGAAATTTTTTTCTCATAAGAATACATGTATGGATCCACACATGGCACATGACTATGGTCTGCCTTCTGTAATCTTTTATAAGTAAACACTATGAATGAATGTGATAAGGTTACCATGACAAATGTATTAAGACTCTTTCTCTGTATTATCTGCATATTTCTATTGTACTTCTGTTCTTATATAATTGGGATGCTTACTTGAATGGTTAAGTATAGTAGTAGATTTGTAACTCTTAGCTCTATTATTTCTGTTATGCGCTTTGGTTCTATTATGACTAAAGGGGTGTAGAAGCCATCCTGAGCTCTATAGCTCTTCATGTTTATTAAATCACTAAGTCAAAATCATGAACTATGCCTTCCACTAGACTCACATAAAAGAGAGACTCGGATCCCTCTCACGCACCTCGGGTGAGCACCTAGTTCTTGTTGGGTGAGGTTGGCACGCATGAGGTTCCCTTGTTATTAGTGGGTGCAAAAGTGACTACACAACCCATGGTGAAGATCCAAGGTTAGACAAGCAATAGCTTATACTGGAACTCCCCTTCTAGGACAGAAAAGTTCTAGGATAGTTCGGGGACCCACGCAGACATGGAGAATGATGGTACCTAGGGTAGAGGTCATGGCCTCATTAAAGTAGCGCAACATAACTGGGTTACCATGCATTTAATTGGTAGGTATTCACATTTGGTCATATGCATGGGAGGATATGATGTTAATACTAGCCCCACTATTGATTATGATGTGTCATATGTGTATATTATCAATGAAGATGGAGATGAAAAGACCAAGTTTGGGGTTTTCAGACTGGAAGGGAGCAATCTCTTCACATGAAAAGCTGAGGATGGCTACTTGGTGAGTATGTAGAAGCGTAAAGGAAGGTGATGACATAGTGAGAGAGGCAATGTAGTGAGGGGTAATGATGGAGGCTACATGTGTGGGGTCATTTGGTAAGACTTCAATAGATTGAAGGACCTCATTGAGGGCTTAACAATGTGACTCGAAGGTTTAAATGAGGTCATATAAGGACATTTTGAGGGGGGATTGGTGAAGCTGTTTTAACATTGTGTGATGTGTGGCCCCATTGGAAATAGGATAGGAAGGACCTCGAATGGTGACTTTGGGTATGGGTGCGAATGGTATGCTGGGTATAGGGTCTGTGGATGGGCCAGTTGCCTTTTCCTTTCTTTAGTCTTTCTAGGCGTAGGTGGCAATGTGAAGCATGTTAATATGAGGGGAGGTAGATGGATAGGGTGTGTCATGGACGGTATAATGGCATGAGGGGAGAAATCCTAGCAGGGGATAAGAGCCTTGTGAAATCAGAAGAGTGCATTGAC
Organism: Taxus chinensis; assembly: GCA_019776745.2. Classification (NCBI taxonomy): domain Eukaryota; kingdom Viridiplantae; phylum Streptophyta; class Pinopsida; order Cupressales; family Taxaceae; genus Taxus; species Taxus chinensis. The sequence goes on along the minus strand of CM034147.1, from coordinate 646,814,622 downwards.
GTTTGGGTGGTGGTTTGGCCAACTCTCTTATGTGGACCATGTTGATCTCAAATATCATGAGTGGATCAAATAGTTGTTGGGGTGGAGATATTGGTCGTTGAGTAGGTAATGGGAGAAGATATAGAGATATTTTTGAAGGCATAATGGGGTCCTCATCAAGAAGATCGTCATCATCAAAAGTTTCTTCTGGAGGACACAATTTGACAAGAGTTGTTTTCCAAGCCTTATAGTTCTTAACATCGTGTCCTGGCACATGATGGTAGGTACAAATTTTAGTTTCGTCAAACCCTTTTGGTTTTGGTTTGAGTGGGTCGTAAGGTCTAAGAGGTGGTAATGTGATGATAGAAGTTTCGAGGAGATTGGTTAATATTTCGGCATAAGATATTATTAGTGGATCACAATGGGAGGTGAGTGTGGGTTTAGGTACAAGTATGGTTGATTGTGGAGGAAGAAGCTATACATGATTGGGAATGGGTTGCTCCATTAGTTTTTTGTATGGAGCGGTATTCAGTCTTGGTTGCATCTACTTGGGTATGGGTATGGTATAAGAGCTGACGATGGAAGATTGGGTTGGTTGAACTACCTTATTGGAGAGTAGCGGATTTTTTCCTTTAGGTTGCACCTTTTTGGGAAAATATGACGGGTTACCCACAGGGGTAATCAAAGTGCTATGGAGGTGGGTGGTAGAGGTTAGGTAGAAGGGGTGAGTGAAAGAGATGGAAGTATCATGGGTATTGAAGAAGTTATGGATGGTAGTGGTGGTATGGGTGGTAAGAAGGTTATGGGTGATGGTAGAAGTTGTGTGGGTTGCTTAGGTATATTAGAGGTCCATGATGAGGAGATGGGATTCTGCATTCTTGGTTTGTTGATGGACAGATGGTTTCTTGGCTAGGGTCGAGGGGTGAGGCCCTAAGATTGATGGAAGGGGTGAAGGTCATAATGGCATGGTAGGTGAGGTTGGTGTATGAGGCCTAGGAGGTTGGATCTTCTTTTTAGGGGCTGAGGTAAGTTTAGTGTTAGTTTTGGAAGAAGTGGATAAATTTAATTTGATGGGTGGGTGAGTAAGGTTTGATGTTGGTATGACACCTAAGGTGGTGATTGGTTTAGGTAAGAGAGGTGATATAAGCATGGGTAGGTGTTTTGGCATAGATGTATGTTGGGTTGTGGGAAGAGGTGTGTGTTGGGCTATGGTTGGTGATGTGGAAGGTGTTGCAATAATCATGGTTGTGTTTTGTTTGGTTGCTCGAAACACTTTTGTATAGATAGTGGAGGTGTCAGTGAGTGACAACTGCATTTGGGTTGAAACTAGAAGAAGAAGGCATCCCTAAAGTAAGGCTCAATCAACATAGTCCAGGTGATCAGCCAAGCATGAAAATGGTACTACTACAGGTAGGGTTGATGTGGATCAGGTAGCAATCCCCATGAAATGTATTTGAAATACAAGGAAATGGCTAGCCTCAGACTCTGTGGGTAAGAGAGCCAATAAAAAATCAGCAATATCTTGAAGGTCTGATGGTAAATGGTCATCTAAAGGAAACAATATTTCTATAGGATTCTCCATGGGTAGAGGAGAGGATGGGCCAAATGAGGTGGACTCTCCTTGTGATGGTGTAGGTTGTGGACATGTACCTGCTATGAGTAGGAGAGGTGCCACTGATAACTGCTCATAAATTTGAAGGGTCAAATGCATCATACTAATTATAGGCTCTTCCATGGGTAAAGAATAAAATGAAGGGTGTTCCTCTATGGGATGAGGAGTAGATGAAATAGGTTCTTTTGTAGGTAAGGGGTTCAGGCTAAGATGTCATCTATGGAAGGAACATGAGGAAATTGGGAAGAAACTGGTATGTCATTTAAAATAGCGTGGACCTCGTGGACATTGCTATCATTGTTTGAAGTGTCACCAGCTTGGTTGGAAGATGGGGCATTATTAGGGAATGACTTCTTGAAGATATGTAGGTTTTGGTTAGCGGGTGCATTCGGGCTATCCAAGGCTAGATCTCCATTGTCTAACATTTCTTGGATGATATTATTGAAGGTGATGTAGTTATTGTTGTTATGACCTTTGACATGATGATAGTTGAAAAAGTCATGTTCCTTATACCACGCAAGCATGGCGTGCTCAGGGTCAAAACCAGTGTGTGGTTTTATAGGTGGAAGGGTAATGACACCATCTTTAACAAGATTTTCCAAAATAGAAGCATAAGATTCTCCTATTGAAGTGTACTTTCATTTTTCTTGTCTGAACTGGAAATATTGGATGGCAGAAAGATTAGAAGGAGGTTTGGTTGGGTTTGATTGATGAGGGGGCCCATCCTTGAGAACTACGGCATTGGCAGATCCCTTAGGTTTTGAATATTTATTTTGGGGTTTCAAAGATGAAGAATCATCATTTGATATGAACGTGATGTTCTTGTTATGAAGTTGAATTTTCTTCTCTTCGATAGCACGAATTTCCAATTTTTGTGCCATGGTGAATGCCTCGTCAAAAGTGCAAAAGGTTTGCACCTACAAGGTTGGTGAGATGTGTCTAGTGAAATCTCAAGTAAATAACTCTATGAGTTTAGTTTGAGGTAATTGAAATGTGAGTTGGTTAATTAGGTTGCGCCAGCGAGTGAAAAAGTCAGTGATAAACTCATCATCATATTGTCGTGTGGAATAAATATCAGTCATGGTGACCTTCTTAACAATTTTGATTGAGAAGTGGTCTAAGTAGGCTTGGGCTACCTAGTTAAACGAGTAGATAGAGTGTCTTGGTAGCCCAATTTACTATTCCAATGCAGGTCCTATCAAGGACATCAAGAAGGTCTATAGAAGTAAAGTGTCATCATGGGCAATTAGGTAACACCCATGTTTGAAAGGCCACAAATTCTACTACAGGTCTTCTTTACTATTGAAATGGTTGAATTTTGGCATTTCCCAATGCACGAGGTATGGGTGAATAGGGATGGATGGATGAATGGGATCATTACATATTTCATCATAGATGAGAGAATTGTGTGTGCTAGAAACCAATGTTTCTAGTGTCTACATCCTTTCCATCATTGATTTTGAGGTCATTGGTAGGTTGTGATGGAAGGGAACCTCCTGTGGCATAAGGGGGTGGGTATTGAACTTTTGGTGTGGGTGGAATTCCATTAAATTGCAATGCCAAATAGGGAGGTTGAGAATAGGTAACTGACATAGAGGTCACATATCCAGAATGGGTGACAGATGAGATAGGGGTGGTTGATAGTATGTGTATGTAGGTGGGACAATCATAGTGACTCTAGTAGCAATTGGGGGCAGTGTTTGTGGGATGGAGAGGACAAGATTATGGAATGGAGTAGGTTTCACTGACACCCACGCATGGTTTTTTATGATTGGTATCTATGAGATAATGGGTGCAGATGAGGTTATGATCTGGGTGGTCGATGAGGGGACACAAGATATTATGGGTGTGAATGATATTGCAGACGTAGTGGTCATAATGGGTATGGGGTATAGTTGTGAAGCTACTTAGGATAAGGAAGGTGAAGGTAATGCCACATTAGTAGGGGCTGATGTAGAAGTGGGAATAAGGGCGGGAGAGATGGATACAAGCATTCCATATATCAACTGACCTGAGGATTCTCAGGTGAAAGAGTGGGAAACGTAGAACTTTAAGGCCATGGGATTCTAATCAAGGAGTCATGCAAATTCTATGTCTCCTACGGAAATGGTGGTCGGTAGGGTTGGATCCATGGGTGACAGGTTAGAGGGTGGTGAAGGAATCAGTGGGAGTGGTTGACAACTCACGTGAAATATAAGAGTGTTATCTTGATTGCGAGTCAACACCATGTGAATGAATATATATCAGGTGATGTTGTATCACACATATGACACAGAGAGTAATAGGAATGAAGAAAACATGTGTTTATAGGTGGATTTGGGGAATGTATTAGCTAATATTTAGCACAGGGTAACTGAAAATGGTTAAGGGTGACTAATACTGGTACAGGGGTAACCGACGTTGGTTTTTGTGAGATAGGAACAATTTTACCAAATGGAGAAAATATTGTTAACAGTTAGATGAACAAGTTGTATGATGATTGTTTATCAAAGCCTAGAGAGTAAAGAGAATCACTTGAACTCTGATAGTGAAGAAAATGAAATAAGGGTTCTTTAGGCAATTTAACCCCAAAGAACAGAAAATTGATGTTGGTTACTGTGAAAATTGGAAAATGTAGAAGATGGATTGCTGTGAATTTTAGTGAGATAAATAATCAACCCAGAGGTCTCGAGATGATGCAATGAATTCCTAACCCACTCAGAAGAAGTCAGAATTCTCCAACTGTGATTGTGGAGTGTGCATGGAAACAAAATGGAAAAATGGAGAAGCGTATCCTCACACCTCAAAACACAAGTCAATCAAACACTAAAAACATGAGCCTACTAAGTGATTTTAAATGTGTTGAGATTATTCTATTTAGAATAGATTTTTTGGTGAGGAAGGCTTCCTACGAAGGAGGATATCTAAAAGGAGAGGTTTTTACCGGTTATGTTATGGTGGGGGGCGGGCCGTCCTCTAAGATAATGACTTGACAGAGGTAATGACCTAAGGAGTACTTGCCAATCTGATCATGTGATCATGTACAAGTTTTCCTAGGTAAGATGTTGTTTAAGAAAGATGTATATATTTCAATTTTGTGCAGTTTTGTAAGACACGGAGAGAGAGAGAGAATGTGCTTTCTATGATTCTTTGTGTCAACCATCAGTTGGGCATGACTTCCAGCATATATGTTTCCCTCATTTTAATGTGAGCTAAATGCAGCAAATTAGAATTTAATGTAACCAATTTTTAGCCCAAATTGAAAATATTACGTTCGATGAAGCCAATGATGAATAAGAGAGGCTATGCTCTTTCACTAAATGTAGAAAGCAATAAAGAAGAATGATTCTTTTCTAAATGCACCAAGAGAAATGTTTCTTTCAGAGAAATTAGATTTAAGAGAGGATTACTAGGGAAGAAAATTACTATCTAAGCCTTTAAAGGGAAACAAATACACAACTTTCACCTAGAAATGAAGAAAATGCAATAGAACCCCTGATGGGTCCCATCGGGGTGTGCCAAAATGTTTCACCATTTTCTTTACTTTATTGAGACAAAACAGATAAGGGTAAGGGTTGAGGAGGAAAACTTGTTATTGTTGATTAGTTGATGGTTGTTGCGTGCGTTCTGACTTCTCGATCCAATGCCAATTGTGAGATCTTCCTTTTGGCTAGGAGGAACTACCTGAAATAGAAAACAAGACCACAAAAGAATAGTTAAATAATATATGAAAGTGGACTACCTAGCATATGCTAGATCCAGGAACTGTGATACTCCCTAGATGGTTGTCAATCCGCTATTCAAAACAAATTAATGTAAGAAATAAGCAAAGTCTTATTGCAGATGATATGATTTAAGGATCTCATTCAATTAAAATAAGCAAATATAATATAACAGACTAGGCTATAGTTAGATCTGAAGGGTTGGTAGATTTCAGGGTACTGGAACTGGTTGAGGTCAGGTTCTGGGTTGTTTAGGTTATTTGGTAAGAGGTTTTTTTGTTCTATTATTAGCATAGGGTATGAAACACAGAGATCGATGTTGGTTGGGTATAACCAACGATGGTTTAAGGGAGACTGACGATAGTTATGCATAATCATCATTGGTACAGTAGGGTGATAGTAGTTCAATGAAAACCTTATTGTAGAGTCTAGGTGAGGTTAGATGGAGTTAAAGAAGGGTATGACAAGGTCTTTGGAAATGATGAGAACACTCAGAGAGGTGGAAGGGCTAGGATAGGTGATTTGATAAAAGGGTGGGTGAGTTTTTTGAGTTATCAAAAAGAAGGCTATGGAAGAATGGGAATGTTAAAGAAAGAATGATAACATAAATGATAACAAATCTATGAGAAGAATAAGAATGGAAATGATTAATGATAAACACACTTACCAATGTTGCAGGTCTAATGGTTGGGTGATGGTGATGATCGGTTGGTGGAATGGAGCTTGGTATAATAGTGATGCTTCTTAGAATATTACCGTGAGTGCAATATGCTTCTGCATCTATCCTGATGCTGGCTATGGATGTATGGGTATGTGAAATGACTCTAGGTTTTGCTTGCATGCAACTCTCTTCTCTTCCTCTTACTCTTAGAATCTACCAACCCAAAAACAAGGTTGCTAAGGTGAATAAATAGTAACCGATGGCTGTTCCAGGTTGATCGACATCAATTTAGGGTGACCAGTGTCGGTTAAGATGGGATTCTTGAGGTTTACTAAAAATGGTATATCTCACCTCTTTTAGCTTAGGTTTGTTCCTTTCTTCTGGGATGTATAACGGACGTTACGTTTTTATGAGTGGGAAGGTGGTTAGAGGGATAGTAGGCATTGCTTTTTAGGGTTAAACTAAGTCTTAGTTAGTTATGAAAACATGCCAAGAATAGGTCTAAGGTGATGTGGCTAGGTGAGGTGTCTAGGTGAGGTGGAAATTAGCTTAATTAGAATAATTAAGTAATGTATATTGTGAGGGTGGGTATTAATTTAATTAAACTAATATTAATTTGGGGTGAAAGGGGCCATGGTTAGGTGAATATGTTTGAGTTGGTTATTTGATGGGAGGCCAAGGGGAGTTTCACCTAATTTTTGTGTCTACGAGAGCATCAACAAGATTTACTTATTATACCTAAACCATTCTTATCCTGTTTAAGTTCCAAAATAGGTTCCATTATAATAGGCTTCATTGAGATGAAGTCTAATTGATAAATGTTCATATTTACCTTCCATTTTTTTTAAACCTATCAAGGTATTGGTCAAGAGTAAGTGCACCTTCCTCTTTCTTTTTATGAGTTAGGGTTCATTATACCCTTTTACATTATACAAGTATTCATAATTAATTCACACTTTCATTAACATCATTTTAATAAACCATAGTGACTTAGATAAAAGAACATCTATGTATGCCAACTTAATAAGTTGCATTTCCACAAGAGGATAGGGTATCTAATTTCCTTCCATCTAACTAATTTAAGTCAAACCAATAAGGATTACATATAGATAAGATTATGAGGAAATAAAGATAAGATTACAAATTTCCTTTACATAATACACAAGGAGAATAACACATCATTTACAAGTAACTCTCAATCTTTTTTCCATTTATCAAAGTGAAATACACATTTTACAAGTCTATTCATTTCAGAAATCTTTCATGTCAAACAACATCAAGTTCAATTAAGAAATACAACATTTCCTCTTTCGATACATTTCAATAATAAATCATATTTCTTCATAAAATATCCAATCTTTAAGTAACAAATAACATCATAAAAGTTATTGTCTTCCTCTATCACTTACGAAGTCCATCTACAAATTTTTTTTATCATGGGTCAGTTCATTAAACTAAGCATTATAAGCACTAAACATTAAATGACGTGCCTTCAACTAATTGTTTCATAAACAGAACTTTGGTTTTATGAAATAGTAACGCCAAACAAATAGATACATCATAAAGAAATAACAATCATAAAAGAAAGAACAAGGTGATCAACTAAATTAACATTTAGTAAATACCATGATATAATCAACACTCTTCAACCATTGATTTCATAAGGAATTCTATCAAATAAGTAAATATTTCATCCTAATTACTTATTTCATTCTTACTATAGGTACTTATAGTTTATTTCTTACTTCATTCAATCTAAATTCCAAAGATAGACACTAACTCTAATATTTCCCAAAATAGAGTTATTTTTTAAGAAGAAAAGATCCATCATACTCAACATTAACATGTTCCATCATAAAACATCTTCTGCCAAGCTAATTCAAACTTCATGAAAGGTTTAAGGTTGAGCCATCAATATCATAAAAATAAGTGATTCCTATTTCAGATGCTATACCCAAATTTAAATCTCAAGATATAGCCTAAGTATTAAGTAAGGCCACAATAGGTTAGAAATAGGAAATTTATTTATTCAATTACATGCTTTAGACATAAGTCACACATTACCAAATACAGTTTCCAATCAACACAAATCAAGGAGAATAAGTAAAGGTTTATCTCCCAACTACTCACTCGACAATCATATTAAGTAGTACAACTGAACCGACCAGTTCCTTTAGAAAGAGTAATACAAAAGAGGGAAAATATGAACAAAGAGAGAGAAACAACTCAAAACTTCCCTCAAAGTTCGAGGAGAATAGTGTTATGTTCCACTACTCAAAGAAGAAAGAGGAAAAAATATAATTTCCTTCAAATTTTAAGGAAAAAAATGATGAATACCTTACTCAAAAAATAATGAGAAAAGGGATTCAAAAACAATAATGGGAGAAGATCCCATTATTCTTTCCCAAGAAAAGTAATACATATCAGAATAAAATACTGATCTAGATCCAATCAAGAAATCTTGGAACTCTTGTTGAACATGGAAAACATAGAACTTAATGATACTAGACAAAATTATACGACTGCAGTATGCAAGTCAGATACCAAAGATGAAGTTCTCTCAACATAAAAACAAGATCAGCAATAGTAGTGCATTAGCTACATCTAGAAGGATATGTTTTAAATGAATTCATTTAGCAACAATACATGAAACATCAACAACCATTGGACATTACTACTCATCCAATCATAATTAGTTTCAGTCAATATAATCAAAGCTTAACCATCATTTCCAGAGAACGAAAACAATATAACAGTCAAGTCAACACATATTCCTAGCTTCACAGGGATAAAAGAAATAGTCTTCAGGTAAGAAGAGAAATAATCCAACCTGATTTGAATATAAGGAAGATGAACATAAAACAAGGTGACTCCACTACATGTGTACGAGTTAGTCTCAAGCGAGGAATAGAAAAATCAAATTTATTTCAGTCTATTCCTCAAGGCTGTCTTGACTGAGCTAATCAATTTTTCACCAAGACCTTCAAACTCTTCATTATTATTCACATATCAAAATAAACGTAAGGATCTAAGAAATCCATCAAGATGGACCAATTGAATAATCCTTGAAGCATGAAATATAATTCTAGAAGGGATGAATTAAAATTCATTATGCCTTTCCCAAAATCATGACAACAGGATGATTAACAACCATACTAACAGACATATTTTACCATAAGGTTCTTATAGGCCCATAGCAGGTAAGCCATTAACAGATCATCTTCTAACTTACAAATGCAAACAACAAGGCCAATATCATGCAAGTTTAAGAATGAGATACATGTATTAATCCAATTTCCAACCCAGATAGAACCCAAACACGAAATATTTTCCTTTATAACAGGGACTTCTATTTTCCAACATCAAATCAGTCTAACAGAGGTTCATAACCCATAACATATAAGTTTAGAAGAATAACAACTCTTTTACTATTATATTCAAACAATTTTGAATCCACAAAAATCATTGAATCCAATAAACCATTACAACATAGCTCAACAGAAGTAACAAGATTTGAAGTAACCTAAGTTTCAACTAAAAATATTATTTTTCTTACCTTCTTTCAACAGAGGAAGATAAACCCAAAATGAATCTTATAGCAAACAATGTTTTCCCATAATCTATTTTGCACAAACAATAAGATTCACACAAATTTTATAGCATTCCAACTACCAAAAAAGTTAAAGCATGATTCACCATTATATTAAACAGGGAACAAACCCACATTCCATTTTATCTAACAAAGATTCTTCATCAGAAAAATACATATAACAATTCCAACATGAATGTAAATTAACCATCACAAAAATACAAAACCCATTTGTTTCTAAGAGAAAAGTTCCTTTAATGAAGACGTTTAGTAAAAATCAGAACAAATTAATGGGTAGAGCCTATCATGCCTGATAGATCTTCTATCGATTTGCAAAATATTTCCAGTCGAGCCTCCCATAATCTTTTCCTTTTTTCATAGTAACATAAACAATTCCAAACATCCTATTACCTCTTATACTTCCATAAGATCAAAAATATCTCAGAGATACCAAAAATAGAGAAGGATTGAAAATAGAATGGCTTGTTTGAAGAACCCAAAATCTCCATGCAGAAAAAAAATTGCCAAGAGTAAATGACCAAGCAACCTCTCCAAAATCAACTTGCATTCCTTCCTAGGTGGTTTCTTTGCCATGACCGAGGTTCATAAATGCAAGGAAAACCAACTCTCTAGCCTATTTCTCCACATCACTGCCATCCAAAATTGGTGAATTCCAAATCAAACTTTGCATGCATCCTATCTTTGGCGAAGATGTCAGCTAGGCATCCTTTTAACTCTCCATGCCTTCACAAAAACTGGCAGTACAAAGTTAAATAAATTTAAAATCAAATCACATTAATGCCATAGAAATCAATGCCATTGACTCCCATTTTCCATGCAACCCTTAGGTACCCACCTTAGCTTAGTATTAGCTTAGGTTATTTTGACATTAGATTAGGATTCAACCTTAGTCTAGGTAAATAGTATTTCCTTAGGTTATTTCCAAAACCCCACAACTGTAAAGCATACCAACTTAGGTTAGGATGCAAACCTTAATAGTTTGGTAATAGTTCTAAGGTCGGTCCAAATTACCTTAGTTTAGAATCTAATTAGGATAGAACATTACAAATTTGGTTAAAATATGATTAGCATTAAACATCCCATCCAAGGTTAAGGTATTCACCTTAATAGCCTAGTATAGGCCCTTGTTCTTATCACGATGTTCAACATTTTTTTTGAAATATTTATCAAGAATACTGCAGTTTAATACTTACCGCATGATGGAAAGTAAGGACATCATCAGAAGGGTCCTCATATTCATAACCAAAACAAGACTTAGTCTACATTACCTTTTACTTCAAATGTCAATTTATCAAGATGATTAATAATGGAGAACTGGATCATACCTTGGATCAATGGAATTGATTAAAGTTTTTATTGTTAACATATGATAAGTATGAAAACAAAAAAATGGGTTCAGAACCTTTCAGAACACAAGGAAGAATGGTTTCATTTCAAGTAAATAGAGTTACAGCAAAATTAATCCTTTTACAATAATAATTTATCCATTACAAACATGATTTCCAACAGTCAAAAGAATACACCTTCCTAAGACAAATCACATGTCAATGTTTGCAATGTTGAGAGGAAATGAAATCAAGGTAACAATTTTTCTAAGATGTTACAACATGTGTAAAATAGTGTGGCACACAAAAGGAATCACAGTGTCTGAGCGCAAGGCAAGTCAATTTACAACTACATTATAAGGGCATGTACACAGTTGGTATAATAATTTTGACCCTGATCAAACTTGTGTAGATTACACAACATTTAAAGATGCACTCCTTATAGAGTTTCACATCCCTGAGTTTGATCATAAGATTATAAGCACACTTAAGGTTATTAAGAAAGGAACTATTGAGAGTGTTAGGGACTATGATGCCCATTTCAATACTCTGTTGTCTAATCTTTCTTATGATATTCATGCAAGCCATCATGTATAGTGGCTCCTTAAAGGTCTAATTACACCTTTTAGAAAGGAATTGTCACATAAGACATACACTGATTCGTGTGAATCCCTTGAAGCATCTTTATGTGATGAGGCAATTAGGAGCATAGACACTAGGGTAAGCCCATTTTTGGAAGCACAAATTACAGCTATGGAAAAGTAGTTGAAAAAAATATAGGAAAAATCAACACATTAGATGCACACGGGGATTTGGTGTATAAATTGTGAAGTATAAGGAAACATAAAGGATAGTTGTCCCCACAGATCAGTGCATTCATTATTAATAGACTGTGAGATATGTCATTTGAACCAAAATGTCAGTCATTACCCACTATTGCAATGTGCGATAAGGAAGAACATCTGTTACTATTGTAAAATTTACAGGTCCATGGCTCACGATACGAAAGACTATTGGTTGATTGGTTAGATCCATGGTGTACGACAAATAGGGTATCATATTACTCTAAAGGAAAGAATGAACACCATGATCAGGATCACAATCAAGTGCGCTATGATCTTAATGAAGGTTATTTTAAAGGATTTCGTGGTAGAGGTTGAGGATACCGAGGCAGATACGGAGGATGAGGCCATGGTGGTGGATGAGGAAATTTTCCTTGTAGAAAATGTTTTACATGTGGATATCCTGACCACTACAGGTGTGAATGTCCTCAGAATATTACTTTTTCTTTTTTGTGGGGATAGTCATAGTTATGAGAAATGCCTAGAATTATATGAGCATCTTGGTAAGCATCATAAATAAGAAAACAAAGGAGCATGGATGGTTAGGATACAACACTCTATGGAAAATCATTGGATGCTCAAGTTGACATCGGAACATGAAGCATTACCTGTAAATATTACTACATGCGATAAATCAACGCATGCTAAATAAGTGTTACAGCAGAAGCTTACCATCAATAAGGAGGAGATTCTACATGCACGGTACCCATATCCTACCCATTAGAAGGAGTTTTATCAGGAAACCATGGAGGTACTCAAAAATATTCAGGGTGAAAGACAATGTTTAAAGGAGAAATCATGGAAGATGGAACAAAGGAAAGTAGTAGAGATGGTCCAATTTGATAATGATGACTTGAAGGAGGTGTGCAAAATGTTGTGCCAGGATAATATCATTCCATCATTAGGGAATTGGCTAAATGGAAACACTCAGCATGTAATTATTGAGAATGGATGGCAAATCCTACATGCAAATCTCCCCCCCCCCCATAGCTTGGACTATGACAAGGAAATCACTCTTAATGTTGTTATGGATGGATGGATTTTGAGTAATATATTGGTTGGCATAGGTGCGGAAGTTAATGTACTTACTCTAGATACATGGGTACAGATGGGGATACCCCCATTATAGCCATCTTCTAATGTGATGTTTATGGATAATCACACCAAGGCCACTCCCATTGGAGTTTTAAAGGATGCATCCATTACCATACAAGGGGCCAAGTTCATAGGGGACTTTGAGGTTTTGGCACTTGCAAAAGAAAATAGCTTCTCATCTCTACTTGGGTGCCCTTGGTGTTATAGAAATAATGTTGATCTACGGTTCAACAAGGGATATATTAGTTTTGAGAACAAAGAGGAAAGTGTTATTATTCTATTAACTGATGGGAAATATACACCCTATGTTGAGCATTTGAGTGAAGAATATTTGACCCGGATCTATGTGCGCGCCATTTGAGACCCAGAGGTCCTTGATCCATCTAAGGAGAGTATCCTTCAGTGGGAAGATGCAAATTCTATTAGCGATACTACAAGTATTTATTTTGATAATTGGGCTCATGGTACTTATGAGTTGGTAGGGAAAAAAGTAAGGAGCACATTTAAGTAGAACAGTAAACCTCGTTGCGTCAGGAGAATAGGTAACAACTCCAAACCATGGTACACTGGGAAAGGGGACCCTACAATATTCTTGCATGCAATGGAGTAACATTGGATAGAACAAGTGAAGAGAAGAAGTATGCTAGCATATACCCTATGTAGGACAGTAGTGTGCTGGTGGGTGGTTCATAGGTATAATCTTGTAGAATAGAATGAATTCAGGATTGCTCTTACAACTCATTTTTCTAAGAGAAATGCACCAACTCGAATCTACACATATCATGGTAATCACCTTGTTCAGTACCACTTCAAGTAGTGTGAGAGGATCTAGATAGAGGTTCAGGAAGCTTTACCACCTTTGTTATGGGTGCACAAAATTTTATTTCACTTTACAAGGTTGCACATGCACTTGGTATGTATATGCAAATCTACATAGAGAAACTAGAAATTGGCAGGGTTTGATTATACGTATGGTCTAGACTTTTGACTACTCCTCTACTAAACCTCCAGTGGAAGAGGCATTAAGCTTTATAAATTGGTTAACTATGGGAGTTAGTGCCAAGGAAGAAGAAATCATGTAGGAGTTATTTGATGGAAATGACTTAGGAGCATGTTTTGCTGAAGGAACAGAGATAGATGCCTCACTACTTAGGAGTGCTTGATTTGAGAAAGAAAAAGGGAAGATGGTCTACATAGTGGATGATGAAGTATAAGAATTGGATATAGATCATTCAACATGTGTGTACGAGGTTGTGGACATTGTAGATAACAACACATGTGCCTATCATGAACCTATGAGGACCAAGAAAGTGAATATCAGTACGGATATTGAACCTAAAGAGGTAATAATAGGATATTATTAGTCTGAATCTAAAATAACAAAAATAGTGGGGTTGCTTCATGATTTTTAGGATTTATTTCCTATGGGCTACCATGAATTGAAAGGATTTCACGTATCCTTAGGATAAATGAAGATAAATCTTAAGGAAGGTGTGCACTTGGTTAGGAAGAGACCCTACAGGATGAACCCTAACTTGCGTGAAAAGGTCAACGAAGAAATTTACAAAATGTTGAATTCTACGATCATTAATCCCTTGGACAAGTTAGAATGGGTTAGCCCAATGGTGATCAATATAAAGAAATATGGTATGATTAGGATCTATGTGGACTACAGGGAGTTGAATGCTATATGTGTGACTAATCCTTTCCCTACGCCATTCACAGAGGAAATATTAGAAGGCATTGCAGGGCACGAGATCTACTCCTTTACAGATGGATTATATGGGTATCATCAGGTTGGGATTGTATAGGAGGATTAGGAAATTACTACTTTCACCACTGAATGGGGAAGTTTTGCATATATTGTGATGTTGTTTGGACTGAAAAATGTTTCTTTTGTATTTTCACAAATAGTTGTTCAAGCATTCCAGGATTTTATTCATCTTTTCTTACAAGTATACTTGGATGATTGGATTGTGTATGGGCTTGTTAAGGATCATTGTGACTATTTGTGCTTAATTTTTGAAATATATAAAAAGTTAAGTATCTCTTTTAACATCAAAAAGTGTGTGTTTACTACACCTTTTTCCACTTTGTTAGGGCATATTATCTACAAGGAAGGTTTGTTGGTAGATCCAGCTAAAATTACATCTATTGTTGGCCTTAAAGAACCTACCAATCAAAGTGAGGTGCACGTATTTTTGGGTCACACTGGGTATTATATAAAATTTATCAAAGGATATGCTAAGGTTCCCGCACCCTTAGAAGAGTTACTAAAAATAAAAGAGATTCTATTGGGGGAACTACAATAGTGTGCATTTGAGGAGCATGGGACCAACGATTTCATGTACATGTGGATGCTTTTGGCATGACCATTGGTGTAGTGTTGGCTCAGCCTGGAGAAGCTATTATATATCATCCTATCTATTTTGCTAGTAGAAATTTTACCCCTACAGAGCATAATTATACAATAACTAAGTGTGAAGCCTTGTCCATGATCTACGCGCTGCATAAATTCAAATAGTACCTACTAGCAACACCTTTTGTGTTTTATACTAATCACATGGCATTAAATTATTTGTTGAACAAGCCTATTTTATAGGGGCTCATCTGTCAATGGGTGTTTTTATTCCAATAATTTGAGTTTATAGTTGTGATAAAACAAGGGAAAAGTAATTCTGGCCCAGACCATTTATCAAGAATACAGTCAAGGGAAGACATGCAGACAGTTGAAGCTACAATGATAGATGCACAACTATATAAGTTACAACACGTGCCTTCAGAACTGGAGGACATTTTTGTCTTTCTACATTGAGGTATGGCACCAGATGGAATGAAAGCCTTAGAGAAGAAATAACTTGTAATTCACGTGGAACCTTTTATGTTGATAAGTGGTGACCTATACAAGTTAGGTCAAGATGAAGTATTACGTCAGTGTGTACTAGAGCATGAGAACACAACTAACATGGAAGAGGCTCATGATGGTATTGCAGGTGCACACTATGCAGATGATGCCACCACACACAAAATTTTACTCAATGGATTGTGGTTGGAGACCATGTATAAGGATTGTAAGGCATATGGGAAGGCCTATGATCATTTTCAGCACCTTGAAAAACCAGGGAAAAGAGATGAAATACCTTTACGACCTATTCCTAGTGCATAACCATTTGAAAAATGGGCTATAGACTTTGCGGGTCCTATTTTTCCATTTGCACATATGACTAGATTGCATCACATCATCACTTACATAGATTATTTGACAAGGTGGGTAGAAACAACACCTACAAAGGATTGTACAATAGGTACATCAGCTAGGTTTTTATGGGAAAATATTATTACAAGGTATGGATGCCTGCTAAGTTTGACAAGTGATAGGGGCACACACTTTTTGAATGAGATAATTAGGATATTATAGGATGAATTTATGATTGCACACCATAAAACTACACCCTATCATCTTTAGGAAAATGGGACTATTGAGGCCTTCAACAAAATTTTAAGCTAGACATTAACAAAAATATCTAATGTTGGAAGGAAATATTGGGATGATCAAGTTTCTGCCATGATTTGGGTGTATAGAACAACATATAAGAGGTTGAATAAGGCCACGCCATTTCAATTAGTGTTTGGTGCGGAAGAAGTTCTTCCTATGGATTTCATGTTACCTTCTTTGTGTATTGTGCGAGATGGAGGTCTAGCTAATGAGAAAGCGTTATAATAATGAATTATAAAGTTGATCAAGTTGGATGAGATATGATCAATAGTATGATGGAGTAATACGTAAGAAAAGGCCAAGTAGAAAGTGTGGCATGACAGGCACATCAGGGACAAAAATCTTGAGATAATATAGATAGTGCTTCTTTATGACTCTAAGTTTCTGCGCCACCTAGGAAAAATTAAAGTGCATTGGTTGGGATCATATGTTATCACTTACATACTTGAAATAGGTGCTTTCTAATTATAAGTGCTTGATGGGATACATTTACCTAGTTACTTCAATGGGATTAGGCTGAAGCCCTACTATAAATAGGTTTTCTTGGTGTTTGTAATAAGTCAGTGTTGCCATTTAGATTAGGTTTTCATTTCCATATTTCCTTTAATGTATTTCCTTATTAATCGCTATGCTTTGTCAATTTAGTTAGTGTTTTGTGTAATAAGCATGTTTGTGCGCTAGAAGCTACTTACCCTTTGCAATATGTTTATGCGTAGAGGAATCCACATACCATTTGTGTGGGGTGGTTATTTAAAACTGGGTACAAATCAAGGAGTAAATTGTTACAGATGCTATTTGAGAGAAGTTTTTAGAGGAGAGATTACTTCTAAATGATGACCATAGATGGGGATAATTGAAGGGATGGTATAATGTAAGGTAAGTGGCGGCCGTGTAGATTACCAGGAGAAGGTGTAGTGGTGAGGTACTCAGGTGCATGGAAGAGTGCTGAAGATAAGTCTGTAGACAGAAGGTAGGAAGGCATGCTAGAAGGTTATAGCTGGGGTGCAAAGATGTACCATGCGGAAATTGTGAAAATGGTCAATTAATGAGAGAATTATTGGTAGGTGAAGGAGTAATAAATGTACTAACTTTTTAAAAATCTATGTAAGGACATGATGTAGGTTCATTTTTACCATTTTGATCATAAGTATTTGAAAGAGCTAAGTGCAATTGAGCCGAGCGAAGAGTATTGAGGTGTGGAGAGTGAAACTAGATGTGGAGAGAAGATTTGTGCATAGAAGGAGCTTGTGTCCCCATTGATGAAGGGTTTGAGAAAAAAAAATGCATTACAAAAGAGATAGGGAACGTGATTTCAAACTAGGGCACGCATATTCGAGCTAGGGTTTGGACCTGCTCACTATAGAAAAAGGTGAAGAATTTGCACACTACAAAAGATAGAAATTTGATATTTTCAAATGGCACCAAAGAAAACACCTGCCACAGGAGCCAAAGGAAAAAAGAAAGTAGAAACATAAGTTGAAATTTCTCCCGAGAGTAATTTATCAGAAATTCAATACCCAGAAGGTGTGATAGTTGGACAAGAATGGGATTCCCGCATCTATAAGTGTAA
The DNA here is from genome assembly GCA_019776745.2 of Taxus chinensis. Taxonomy (NCBI): domain Eukaryota; kingdom Viridiplantae; phylum Streptophyta; class Pinopsida; order Cupressales; family Taxaceae; genus Taxus; species Taxus chinensis. The sequence goes on along the minus strand of CM034147.1, from coordinate 646,796,731 downwards.
AATAAGTGATTACAACCATTGCACATATGATAACAAGAAAGAGTTGGATGCATTGTTGAGTACAAAGACCAACAAGCACACAGTGAAGGACATGCCAACAGATGATGACATTGGGGAGAAAATATTAAAATGGGTTGGAGTCTATCAATTATACGAGCTCCCATATTTTGGCAAGTATGAACCATTATACCAGTGGCTAATGAGAAAATTCCATGAGGAATTCTTCTATTTCTCCAGACGAAGGGTCAAAATCACATCTTCTTTAATTGAAACACTCACAAGATTAAAAGGCATAGGGGTGGATCTTGTTAGTGATCTAATGGATAAATCAGTAATAATGGAAACATAAAAAATAGTTAGGGAATAAAAAATGTTTACACAGAATGGACATTGATAACTTGAAGAAATACTCAATGGTACAGGTAGCTGCACATCTGGTAACAAATTTGAATGACCAAGAGAGGTGGTCACAAATAAATACAATGTGGTTACATATCATGAGAAGAATGTATCAGGGACTATTCTATAACATAGAAGGTTACATTGTAGAAACCATTATCAAGGAAGCCTACTTAGGTGATAAAATCAGTTTTGGTGCTATTTTACTTTCTTTAGTATTTATGGAAATTAGAGTTTCCAATGGGTCAAAGAACAAAATCTAGGAGTATCCCACGGAAAACAAGTCCCTTGCAAAAAGGTTTGACAAATATTTATGTGAAGGGTCAATGAGTGGTTCATTTAAATAGAGGGCGGAGATGTGGTATGATACGCTCCAAGCGGCATTTTAAGAGGAGTGGCATATCCCTAAAGAGTTATCGTCGATAGTTGGCAAGGTAGTACATTTCGTAGTGTACCAACACTTCTACATTACATGATTTTTTATGAGAGATGGGACATGGATCCCATGGTGTAAGCTATCGTATGCCTTTACATCGCGCTACTTCTAGGCATCAATCCACCAATTTACTGATGTGTTTCATCTAAGTTTTAATGCAGACAAAGTAGACTGTGACTGCCACACTTTGAGGAAGACATATATATATATATATATATATATATATATATATATATATAGATATATATATATACCTATGTTGAGAAAGAGGGATGCTCTTTCACTATAATGCAGAAAACATGAAGAAATGGTTCTTTTTAATTACACCAAAAGAAAAGTTTCCTTTAGAGAAAATAGAAAGAAAATGTGGGTTACCAAGGAAGAAAAATAATGTGTATGATTTTCAGAAGGGAAACAAACACACAATTTTTCCTAGGAATGAATGAAATGTAAGGAACCCTGGATGGGTCCCACCGGGCATGCCAAAATGTTTCACCTAGTTCTAGATCATTTCTTTGAAGTATTGATGAAATAGATAGGGTAACAGGCGTAGGAAGAATACATGTTCAAATGCTGGTTGATGGGTTGTTGCATGTGTATGACTTCTGAATCTATAGCTAATCGTGAGAGATTCCTTTTCGCTAGGTGGAACTACCTGTAATGCAAAGTAAGACCACTAGAAGGAGTTAAACAATATATGTAGTGAACTGCCTAGCATATGCTAGATTTGAGAAGTGTGATACTTCCTAGATGGCCATCAGTCCATTGTTTTAAACAATTTAATGCCGAAAATAAGGTAAAACCTATTGTAATTTGAAATGATTTAGGTATCTCACTTAAAACACAGTAACAAATAGATATAATCTAACAGGCTAGGTTAGAATAGGATCCGAAGGTCAAGTAACTGGTTCTTCATCTCTATAGGTCTAACAGAGGTCTCAGGTAGATCACAGGTGAATGAGGGTGAGGTGGAATTAGGTGGGTAGGTCACTGTTCTGGGTTGTATGGGCAAATACAGAGACCGATGTTGATTAAGGGTGACTGATGGTGGTTAGGCGTAACTAGTTCCAACTACTGTGGAAAGATGGGAATGCCAAAGAATGATATTTAGGTCTCCTTTATGATTGCACAAAGTAATTTTGTTGGTTAGGATAAGGTATTGAATGATTTAGGTAGGATTTGGTGAGGTTTTAATGGTTATATAGAGAGGTGAGTGTTGGAGGAGGTCAATGGGAGGCTAGGTAAACAATAGATGATAATATAATGATGAAATGGAATGAACCATAGAAATATAATGTTTACTTACTTGGATTTTGGTCTTGGATGCCTGTATGTGAGGGATGGAGGTGCTGATGAGAGGTTTGAAGGCTATAGGTAATCACCGACTAAAGAAAAGCTTCTGCATGTACATTCCTCTTTGCCTTATTAGATCAGATCATTGCTGGGATGGTTGTAAAGGAAAAGATGCTTGATCTCCTTCCTTGCACGTATGTTCTCACTAGAATTCACTCTCAAAAGATGCGATATCTCTCTGGAATGTGCTAATGTTCACCAACTTTTTCCATATTTTTCCAACCTTTTGCCAACCTTGAGAATACAGTTGTTTTGGGGTTAAAAGGGTAACCAACGACGGTTTTGGCTTAACCGGTGACGGTTAGGGGTAACCAATGTTGGTCAAGGTAGGATTTCCTAAGTTTACTAAACTAGGGAGATCCTCTTGATTTCTTTAGATATCGTGTTGTTAACCCACGAATTAGACTGGGAGCTTCTTTTAAGCATGTGGGAATTTGGTTAGAGAGAATGTAGGCATTGATTTTTTAGGGTTTAGGTAAGTCTTAGTTAGTTATGGCAAATTACTAAGAATAGGTCTTAGGGTGATTTGGCTTGATGAGGTGTATGTGTGGATATTATTTAAATTAAGATATTTAAATAATAACTATTGTGAGGATAATGAATTAATTTAATTTAATTAATTAAATTAATTTAGAGAGGAGAAAGGGGCCATGGCTAGGTGAATGTGATGAAAGGTGCTTATTCATCGAGGGACCAAAGGGGAGTGTGACCTAATTTTAGTGTCTACATGTTGAACCTGACAATATCATCCAAATATACCAGTGCCATTGCTCTAGATGTATAAGTGGTCTTTACCAGAGAAAATTGAGCCACTTTTGTCAATTTATCAACCTTGACCATAATGGCGTTGTGGTGATATCTTGACATCGGTAGCTCAATAATGAAATCCATGGAAATGGTGTCCCACTTCCATTCTGGTATAGCATGAGGATAAAGAAGGCGTGCTAGATGTTGATGCTCATCCTTAACTCTCTGGACACTCTAAACATCATGGATCAAAAATGGGACCATGTCTCTATTAATTCCTCTCCAATGATACAACTGTCGCAAGGTGGCATGCATCTTCTTCACCTCGGGATGGGCTGAATAGGGTGCACGATGTGCCTCTACCAAGATGTCCTACCTCAAGCCTCCATCTCTGGGAACATAAATCTAGCCTCTGTGCTTGATAAGGCCATTTGCCTCTAAGGAAAAACCATCAAACTTCCCCTCAAGGGGTCTCTGTGACTTGATCTCTACTCATACTGCAATGGTAGATAGATTTTAAGAGGAAGTTGCTAAAGAATCCTGCTCCACGTAAATCTGTGCTCACTGAGGTGGTCCATAGCCACATGTCTCCATCTATTGAGAGTCATCTACTACCATATTCTCCCTCCCCTTCACATGCTCTATCTCCATATCATACTCACAAATACAACTTCATTTAATTGCCACTGACAAGCGTTGAGATTAGGTTGTGTGAAGAGGTGACAAAGACTCAAGTGATATATCCTGAGTGTGAATCTCCATCCAAGAAGAAAGTGTCTCCATCTAACCAAAGCATGCATAACTTCCACAAGATCAAGATCATGAGTTGGATAATTGAGCTCATAGTCCTTGAGTTTGTGAAACTCAAAGGCCACTACTCTTCCCTCCTGCATCAACACACCTCTAAGCCCTGCTAAAGAAACATATGTGTAAACAAATAACTCACCCTGTGGATCCGGCACTACAAGAATAAGTGTTTTAGTGAGGCACTCCTTCAGTGTCCTGAAGGCATGCTCGCATCTGTCTGACCAAATAAAACTTCTTTCCCTTTCCTCTGAATGGAAGTGATAGGGAGCACAATTCAAGAGAAATCCTGAACAAATATCTTGTAGTAACCTGCTAATCCCATGAAATTACACACCTCGGTCACTATAGTGGATTACTAGCCAATCCATAATGGCTCTAATCTTGGAAGGATTCGATGGTGATACCTTTCCTAGAAATTATATGACCCAAATATTGTACCTCTTTCTAAAAGAAAACACACTTCTCTAAGTTCACCGTAAAGCTTGTTTCTCCCCCAAAGACACTGCAGAAACCTTGACGAAGGATGCCCCTTGTGCTCCTCAGGCATGTATGTGAGTATATCAAGATGTCATCTAGGAAGATGAGCATGAAGTGATCTAAGAAGGTCCTAAATACCCCATTCATCAAACTCATGAACACTGTAGGGGCATTAGTCAAACCAAAAGGCACCACTGTGAACTCATAGTGCCCATATCTCATGCAGAAGGCAGGTATTATGAATGTCCACCTCCGAAATCTTCAGCTGATGGTACCCTGACTTAAGATCAATCTTAGAGAAAATTGTGGCTCCCTTCATCTGATCAAACAAGTCATCAATACAAGGAAGGGGATAATGGATTCTTGATCGTTACCTTATTCAGTTGGCGGTAATCAATACACAACCACAAGGATCCATCCTTCTTCTTCACAAAGATCACTAGTGCACCCCAAGGGGATACACTAGGATGGATAAGGGCCTTTCTCTAAAAGGCCCTCAAGCTATAACTTGAGCTCACAGAGCTCTGGGGTGGTCATTCGATAAGGTTCCCATGAGATAGGATCTACTCCAGGAACTAGATCTATATGAAAATTAATCTCACGTGGGGGTGGTAACCCTAGTAGTCTCCCCTAGGAAGACATCTGCAAACTCTCTCAAAATGGGATGATCATCTAGCAATGGTCCACTAGACCCATCCTCTGATCTGTCACTAACTGTAACAACATACATCTGACAACCCCATTACACACACCCGCTTAAGCTGCATAGCGGAGATGGTGCAAATAGAAATGGGTCTCTTGACCCCTAAAATCATCGACTCAACTCCCAAATCATCTACACAAGATATAGTCTTGTGGTAACAATCCATCCTGGCCCTATGTGCAGATAACCAATCCATACCCAAAATGACTCCATACGAGCCCAAAGGAAGGATACAGAGATCTGAGGTAGTGGTGAAAGGTCCCAAATCCACTACACACTCCTTAACTAAGGAGTCTACAGAGATCTTGGCTCTAGAAGCCATCTTGACATCCCAACTAAGACCCTACCTAACTACATACTAACCTACATTCACTCTACTAAAGATGGTGCAATGAAAGAATCAGAAGAACTAGAATCAAACAATACAGAGGTAGGAATACCACTAATGCTACCTATGGTCTCAATGACTGTGCTCTGATGCTCTGCCTAGTAGTTCTCAACCACTGCATAAATCCTATGGCTGTGTCCCATGTCACCAACTATAGGCTCTGAGATCTGTGTCTTACCCTTGTTGTTAGGTTCTATGAGGGAAATCTCTCCAAAAGTGTCCAGTAATTCCACAACCAAAACACCCTCTTGATCCTCCCCAATGAGTAGCACCTCCAGTAGGTTCCCTGAAAGTCTTTGGCATGGATCCTAATGATCCCAGCTACAGTCTATTGAGGTCTCTACTGGTGAGCTCCCATTGACTGAGCTCTAGGTCCACCCTGTGTCCTGATGGGACCCCTAGGAGGAGGCCCCATACTCTGACCTCTCTGTGCATCAACTCTCTATGGAGGTCCATGAGGTGGGTAGGGACTACTGCTACTACTATTGTTATGGCATAAAGGATGAGTGTGCTAAACCCTAGCCACCATGAGGAAGAGGTAGTGACCCCCTCAATCTACTGTCCTGCATTTGTCTGTATGCGGCTCTAGAATCGGTCTCTAGCCTGATGGGTCCTTTTCCCTGAGTCTCCTCTACTATATAGGCCTTCTCGATAGCCTCTATCTAATGTCTGTGGGAAATGGATCCGTGCACTGCACCTCTAATATCTAAATTTAAGCCCCAGATGAACCTGTGAATCCACACCTACTCATCTTGTATGTACTCAACATACTGGAGTAGATCCAAAAATCTACTCTCATACTCTGCTACTAAAAGAGATGCCTATCAGAAGGTCATGGAATTCGTCGATCCTCTACTGTATGAACCTCCATGATAAATACTTACTCCTTAATCTCTCCTCAAATAATATCCCTAGGTCACTATCTTAGAATCTACATGGATCTTCTGCTCCTCTGTCCTCCACCATACTCCTACTCCATCCCTCAGTAGATGGATTGCAACATGAGCTTTCATGTTGCTAGAACAAGGAAAAAGCTTGAAGCAACCGCTCAAGCTCACTAGCCAGGCCTCTTCCTAAAATCCACCCATGTCACCTGAGTAATGTGATGGCCAAAGCTTTAGGATCTCCCTGATGTGATCTGCAGCTGTGGTTTGATGGCCTTTAGGTCTCTTGGTGTGCTCATCCCTAAGCCTAGGGCTCTAGGACCCCTCTCTAAGCTCTGAAACTTGGTCACCCTATCCCCTAGGTGGTGACTTTGCTCTAGCTGACTCCACATGGGATTTCTCTCCTCTATGCTCCTCACTAGGTCGAGGAGATACTTGACCCTCAATGGAAGGGGCTCTATCATGACTGGCTGCATGTTCTCCTCCTAATCCTCTGCGTAGAGTGGCATTGACATCCTGAAGGGTCTGCAAGATCTGGGGTAGGATAGCTACTACACCCTAGTCCGGTGATGGTGGTGGTGGTGGTGGTGGTGATTCTAAGTCTGAATCTATGTGAAAATTCCCCCTGCCCCGTCTGCACCTCCTGCACAGACCAAAGTGAGAGTTAGTTCATTATTCTAGGTTTTTATTTCATTTCCATGTTTACTAAAATACACAATTTCTAAACTAATTTATTTTGTTTTAGATTTTTTTTTAAAATGTGCTAGGTTTAAGTTTCATGTCGCAAGTTTTCTTGTGTGCCCAATGGTCCAATATTTTGAACCACTGCTCTGATACCAAGTGTGATGCCCATTAAAACAACCCACTTGAGACCCAAGAAACAACCTAGGATTAGTTAGGAAAATTATGGAATAATTTTTTATAATTTGATTTGAAGTGTCTACAACCAGGTTACAAGACAACAGTTGATACTAACAAGTTTTTGAACAAGTTTAGATTACTAGAACATACTTTTCATTTATTAACAATTATCAGAGGTCACAAGGTCCAAATTTTAGGGTTAGAAGTTTTAGTTAGGTTCAGTGGGGTAAAATATCACCATACCCACTCTCTAATAGGCTTAGAGTTTCAACTTGATTTTTCTCACACTTAACTGCATTCAAAATTTTCCTAAATCATTCCCATTGGATAGGAAATTTTCTCACCTTTCCGATGATATAAATAAGTCCTCCTAACTCCTTGTAAAACTCCAGTTATGGGCTGGCAGGACCTTAGGGGTCAAATTTTCCCAAAAGGGGACACGTGTCGAGCATGGAAGAAAGTCCATTTTTCAGGTTGGCGGGTCGTGGGGTGGTGTTTGGAATTTTTCTTGCGTAGGGAGAAAATTCCCAATTTGTGCCCATGCGCCTCCGCTATGCCACCAGGGACAGGTGTCGGGCTCTGCAATCCATTGCCGGGAAGAAACCCCGATGGAGAGGGAAGGAGTTTCTGCAGTGGCAGAGAAAATTGGGGAGATGGTGGAACCCAATTTAGGATCAGAAGAAAAGAATTTTGACACTAGCGCCCCACGTGCTTGTGGGTCTGGGGTCAGGGACACTTGGCACTCAACAAGCCAATGTGGGAGAAAAAAAATGAGGAAAGTGTGGGGATGGCGAAGGTTGAGTGGAAATTGTCGCCAAAGGGGAGGGAAGAAAGGAAAAATTTGGGCTCGCGGGTTCTCCAAGGCAAGGTGGAAATGCGGGGCTACGGAGGTTTTAAGGGAAATTTTCCCAAAAAAAAAGGTTCGTGCCTCCCCCCCACTGCCCCCCAAGGTGAACACGTGGTAGCCTCTGATTGGCTATGGGCTGGCGTGGAAAATTTTTAAAAAATTCCGCAAAAAATTTCAACAAATTTTTTTCTAAGGATTTTTTAAGGGAATTTTTCGGGCCACGGGCCGCCAGGGAAAATTTTCCCAAATTTTCCCGCCAAGGCAAGAAAACTTCAAAGGGCCATAAATTTTTCTAGAAATCTCAGTTTTGGGAAAACAAGGACTTTCTGGAAAGCTCTCGATGCCCTCTTTTCACAAGAATCATAAATTTTACATTTTGATAAAGTTTAAGGGGTCAATTTTATGAAAATGGCCTGCATGATTTTAAAAAGCCAACTGGTAATTTTTAACTTATAAATTTGATTCAATTTGGTCTCCTCCTTCACTCAACATGCCAAACAGACATGGAGGATTGTTCTAGGAAGTATTTAGAGTGTTTTAGGAAGGTAATTTCACTCAATTGATTTCCAATTTAATTTTTCCAACAATTGACAGAAAACGACTGTGAAAAGGATTTAGGCTTGATTTTGCAATGTTTTAAATTAATTTCTTAAGTGTTCTTTGTCCAATTTGAGTTCATTGATAATACAACATGCTAAATTTTAGCATTTCCAAGTTGATTATAATGTGCAGGCCCTAACTGTACATTTTGATTAAATTTATTTGCCAGTTTTAAATTACAACAGAGATCCATTTCTAGAAAAATTGTATATCAATTTCATCATTCAAGTGTGGTATTTCATTTCTAATCTAATCTAATACATTCAGTTTTTTTACACAAACCATTCTAAATCAAAATGCAATACTGAATTCCATTTTACAAATTTCCAAAGATAAAAAATACTGCATTATTTCCACGTGCATTTCTTCTTTTCAAACAAAGATCTAACTATCTCTTTTTCCATACAATGATACATTTAATTTAATCCATGCTAGACTTAAATTTTTTCTTTCTTCAAGCAATCATATAAACAAGAATCTAGTTTCTTTCTTTCCCCACAATCATATATTTGAAAGAAGGCAAATAATATAATTACATCTCACGTGTTTCTTCCTTTATTCATTTTCCAAAACAGGGATTCCATTCACAATAATATTCCAAATTCAACATAACAATGAAAATGAGGGAAATTCTTGCAATTCTTTATTAATTCAAAAATAAATACATCTTTACATTCTTCCATTCCTTGAATGCAATTAGCAGATTTCTATTTCTTTCCTTTCAAATAAACAGAACAAAATATAAATATCTTTCACAATTCGAATAAAGTAACTTTCATAACCAATTACAACATCTTTTCTTCACAAATATATTACAATTTCATCCACTTCAAGTGGGAAAGGAATACAAATGAATTTTTTTCACAAGGGGTTGGAAAAACTATCTTCTTCTGCTCCAGAACAGCAACATGCAAGTTTTCTTTTTCTTCCAAATTGATCACAACAAAAGTGGGGGAAAGGCAACCCTCTCCACCCAACCAAGACATCCAATGAAAGGAGAATCCATCCTTCATCATTGGCCCTCGAGCCCCAACCATAATACAATAATAGGTGTGATTCAACCCATGGCAACAATTGGCTTCCACAACACACAACATTCTTTCAATTATGCATAATTCAATATAAAACACAGTCCAAACAAAAACAACAGTTTACAACTACATTTGAAAACATTCAAACAGAACTTAGGCTTGATCATGCAAGCCAAAGGAGCAAGGACTATGGGGGAAGCTACTTATGCCTCCCAATGGGAATTGGGCATCCATCAGTAACAAACCACCAATAAAACCATATCCTTATGCCCCTCACAATCCCTCCTTATGCCCCCCACAGATTTCCTTATGCCCCCCACAAAGTAAGAAATGCAAGCTATTTATTTTCCATGGTGGATCCCAAACCCAAAATCCCTCAACAAAATATGATGCCACTAGCATTCCCTTATGCCCCCCCCACATGAATTCCCCATAGCCTTCTCCTACACCATTCCTATGGCAGTCTACCCAAACAGCCAACAAATAAACAAAAAACATGCACCATTCATTCATACACAAAAGAAATAACAATCACAAAAGAAGAGCTAAGCTCCTACCTTTCCATGGTAGCTTTTGTTTCCAACAACAAACTTTCAATGGCAAAAACATAGTCCCAAAATATCAATTCCAAGTATGAAATTATCTCCAAACTCCTCCACAATCCACAAGAGCTCCAAACAACAAAAATGTGCCCCCAAAGAATTTTGTAAAATGATTCAACAACCCAAAACAAGAAAAGAGTTTAAATTTTATAGAAGAGGGAAGAGAAGAGGATGATGTGGATCCATGTAGGATGCCACATCACACATCCTCAACTCCAATCACAAAAGACAAAATTTCATTCTCCCAAGCACAATAAAGAGGTGGGTGAAAATATGACAATTTACTTACACACTCTGAAAATCCCACACCCCAAAGGACTGCAAATAAATAAAATGTAAGAGAGTGCAATCAAAAAATGCAACATGATTAATAAAATTCATTATAAAAGTCTAAAATCACCCCTCCAACCATAAGTATGGTTGGTAAATTAAATTTAGAGGTATGGGACAAGTTTTACTTGTCCCACAAGCCTCCAAAAACAACCCCCAAGGAAAATTTTGAATTTCCAAGGAGGTGGAGTGTTTCATACTCCAAAATCTAACTTACACAACTCAATTACACATACTTACACATTCCTTACATATTTAATACAAAGAGCTAACAAATTCCATTATTACTTTTCCCATATCCCAATTTGATTTATTTATCTTTTAACCATATGTTTTCTCACATTAATCTACCATAATTTTTATTAAATAAAATAAAGGGACACATTACTAATAATATACATACAAAAATAATAAAAATTAACCACATTAAAAATTACACAAAACCCATGGTCACATATAAAGGTGATTCCCCCCCGTGGGAATCCCTAACAACAACACAAACAACACAATAAAACAAGTTGCCATGGTGACCCTGTCGAATTCACCTAGAACTCCATTGTGGTTGGTCTCCAATCCCCTAATGTTTGTTGTGATATTTTAACCTACAAAACACAAATACCTCCTTTGGCCTCGTGGCCATATCAGAACATCCAAAATGAATATAAATAAAATCACAAAATCATCTAAATATGTGAATCACAATAACATCAAGGTAATTTAACATTATCACATACAATTTATATCAACAACTATATCATCATCATATAATATCCATTTTCTAGATCTACTCATAATATCCAAAATCACATGTCAAATAGTATATCATCATCTAGATATGAGTGTCTTTAATAATCATCACGTGTCATAACCAAATCAATATCAACAATAATCCATTATCAAATGTCTAACAACATACTAAATCAAAACACAATAATGTCCATAACGAAATCAACCATATCAAAATAAGTATCAACTGGTTTCAAAGGGAAGTGGGCACTACAAAATCCCACATAACCTATAGAGGTATATCATGAGGAAGAAGAACATGAAGATAATGGTGTCTTAGATCATAGGGGTTAGAGGCAACCCACGAACAAAGTAGAGGCTAAGCACACAAGTACCCCACCTCACGTATAAGAGGAAGAAGAGGACTTGGAAGCAGTTTAAAGAAAGTTTTGTTTCAAGAGAGTATTTAGAAGAAAAAACACACAAGGCATGGGAACTCCTCATTCTTTTAGTAGGTTTCCATGACTCTCCCCTTAAAAAGAAACAATTGAGAGGAAAATGAGGAAGCTAAAGCTGAATTAGGAGGTGGAGGAGTCTGCAGAGAGTGCACCTAGAACTCCTATACCACTAGAAGATGTGGAGGAACCTAAGGATGAATAAATGAGGGATGAAGAGGAAGGATTAAATGAGGAATAATAAAAAGAACATAATATTTCTTATAACATAGAAGATTCAACTCCAAATCTTGGTGCTCAAATTCCTAAAGGGTCAAAAACAAAGAGGGAAAGTGGAGAGCATGTTGCACCAATCATGGGCTATGATGAGTACATAAGTAAAATTATCCATGCATGATTCTGGAATAAAGTGGGCCTCAAGGAGTTGTATGGATGGGATTTGATGGACCCATACATGGCTACAACATGTGCGAGGAAATAGTTATCCTGGTCCATGCAAACTCACATGGATGAGATTGATTTTGATGTATGTGAAGAATCATGTGTGTCAAGAATAATGAAAAAGGTACCAAAAAATAGGCACATAACTATCAAGCCCAATATTATGTCCAATGAACAGGTGAGTAATGCCTTGGTGAAAGTATCTACATAGGTAGCATGGAGGAATGTGGATAAGGATGACACTATTAGAGCGCTAAGAGAAGATAACAAAGCTAAAGCTACAGAAATAACACATCTAAAAGGAGAGGACTTAGAGAAGAAGAATAATGAGGCCTTCATTAGCATGGAAGAGGAGATCAAAGATCATGTCCTGAAAGCAAGGCCACACTTGGAGTCCAAAGTACCTGAAAGATTCCCTGTGGCTATGCATTATGTGCATACCTTAGTTGATTTGGTGCTTGAAGATGGACCCATTAGGATGTCAGCACCAAAGGACCCTTAATAGGAAGTGGAGAGAGAAAGGGCCTTTGTAATTAGAAATATTTCATCTTATGAATCCTTTCTCTAGACTTTGTAGGAAGAGCCGAAGAAAGCAAACCATGCATTGAATATTTTTGTAGGTCTAGAAGCAGTAATCAGAATCAGGACGATGGTAGAAGACAATGAAGTCCTAAAGGAAATGAAGGATGAGAATTTAGGTCACACTAATATATTAGCACTAGTAAATCAAAAGTGCGAGACCCTTGTAGCAGCGCAAAACCCCCATAAGGAATGACTAGATGAAATTGGGAAGCTTATAGCGTAGAAGATGGATCTTCTGGAAGGAAGGGTGACTACAATGTCCAACATTGTTCTAGTATTATAGAATGAGAAGGAAGATATTGTGTAAGAGGAGTAAGAATTTATTTCATCGAATATTCCAAAAAAGGAAGAAGCCGCACTAAGTGATTGGTAAACCTTAGAGGCTGAAATCAAAGAAGAATATATGGAGTTAATTCTTATAGTTGAAATAGAGGACATTATAGGGTGAAAGTTCATTCTTTGTACAGTAATTATTTAATTTCCTTTCATTCCCATTCTGTATTCTTTAAAGTATCAAAAGCAAACCATTTTTCGGGGAGGAAATTCAGTTTAGTGTGGGGTAATGTTGAGAAGACAAAGTATGAAACTAAGGAGAAGGCACACAGAAGATTTATGTTGGGTAACAAGACAGGTTTGAAGGTGTAGAAGGATAGGGAAGGAAAAACACATGAAAGATAGGGACATATTCAGGACTTAGCCATTTTCATGATTACAGGCTATTTTTGGAGATAGCGTGCAGAGCACATAAACCTGATGGAGACTTGCGCGACACACATAGGATTTTTTTGGAAGAGCGTCTACTAAGCACTTTGCATGGGTTTGAGTTAATAATAGAATTACTACTTCCAGTTAAAGAAAAGAGATCCATTATTAGTGCACTTGCATGTGTGTCTATTATTGTAAATGTGCATGGCTATTTCAAGCATACGACCTATTTTGGGAATTATGTAAGCGGTGAAGGGAAAGTCCCCACTCTTAAAAATATGTAGTAACATGCATAGATTAGAGAGGTTAGAAAGTAGTGATATATCATGGAGCTATGCTGCTGGAACTGATACGTGCATGAGCTATGGTACTAATTATTGTAATAATATTATGTGTATTTATTGTGTTTAATATAATAGAGTGTATTATCTAAATCAAGTTGTTAAACATGATCGTAAATAGTTCTTGCATGGTTTAATTCATTATGACTATTGTTTAAATCCAGTACTCTTTAGATCTAAATCTGTAATATCCTTTGTAGAATGTTTATACTATTTAAGGATCTGAATGCATCAAATCTTCATCTTTCTAACATCCTGCAAAAGCAACCCTAAAGAGGGGCCTGGTACCTTTTCACGCTTCGGGTGATCTCAGTCTAGGCTGAGTGATGTGCCAGTGCGTCTAGGTTATTCTTGGTAAATTCTAAGATACATCAATCCTCCTTCCTCATATCAAGCGGTTGTCCACTGTTTTGTTGTGTCACCCATCTATTTAAGGGGAACTCCCTTAGCATAATCCATACTCATTGGTGCATCCAAATGCTTCACCAAGTAAAATCAAGAATCCATGATGGGTCATTAGATCTTCCAATCATTTAATCAAGCTATTTGAATGTTGGTGTCGTTATAAACTAAGGTTGTGTTCAATATTGTATGTAGAGAAGTGGATATGAAACTCAGTACTATGGTGGTTCTCTCTATTTGGGGGGTTTTGGTTTAGTATCATTTCTATTGTCCTACACTACTCAACTACAGAAAGCAAATATAATCCTAAGCTACTGAAATGAACAACAAAATATAGAAAGTGTGTTTAATCTATGAGAAACAACATTGCTAGAATGAAATGATTTTAAAAGGAAATTCTTGATCAAATTGAAATAATTTCTCAAAGGAAATAACAATAAGGAAATATGCTATAGCAAGGAAATATAATATTGTATTCAAATAACCATTCAAACTAAGATATTGAAATTGAAACTTAGCAAATATAAAGAATAATGCATGAAATATCAATCCTCTAATCTCCTCAGTCAGAGTGGGCCCTTGCTATACTTCGGGATTGAGGCTCTTAACACGAATAGATATTGAAAATAACATAGATTATATTGATCCAAACAAGTTCATCACATACTCTCAGAAACTAAAAATAACTATCAACTGATATAATACTGTAGCAAAAATATCTAACTCTCTAGTAATAGTTTAAAGAGGTGTCTTATAGACACGACTAAGTACAACAAGTTTCATGAATGTAGGAAACAAATTAAATAATAACAACCTCATAAATATTCCATGACACCCTGATAATTCTGCTAAAAACAGGGGTCCTCGTTTGTAGAATCTTATGAGTAAATTCTGTAAAATGATCGTAGTGGTCAACGGACTCGGTCTCCTTAGCTGAAACTGATCAAAAGTGGTAGAAAATGTGCCTTATTAACCTTCACATGTCATCAAGTCACTCAACAATGAAATTAGTGGAATTTCCATCGATCATTAGTTCATGTGAGACAAAATAAGGATAAATTCATCACTTTTACTTTGGATGATAACTATCTGGAACATCCCCATGCATTAATTAACGTATTTATGATCAAATTATTATAGTTATATGGATGCTATAACAATTCAATTCATGGAGTCATCATCTCCCATGCACTTTACCTTTTTCATGTCCTCATGTGCAAACTATCTCTGACCCGATCTCTGACCAAGCTGAGCTATGCCATATCATATTCCTCAAACTGATTTGCATATTGTTTATCTTGTACCTTTGCATCCTTGGGTTTCCAATATAACCTTAGCCCATGCCATAAAATTGTCATGTGACTGGGGAGCACTATTTTTCCAAGTGGTCATGGGGCTCAAAACACAAGGAGGCCTTACTTGAATACAAACCCATTCCTTGCTATATTCATTTTTTCCCTTCTCTGCCAATTGCTGAATAATATCTACAAATGCATCCCCTCTTTGCATACTCCAAATGAGATTTTTTGGGGAAATTACTTCTCTTCTTTTTAATGGAAAAATCAGAGTGTCCCACCTCTTATCATAGGCTTCCATAGCCATACCAAATTTCTATCTGGTAGTAAGTTTCAAATTCTTGGACACATTATGCCAATATTTTTGAAGTATTTTTACCAATCCCAACTTGATAATACAAAAATCTAAAGTCTTTCTTCATGGAAAATATCATTATGGTGGGTAGGTCTAATATAAAAATTTAACAGTTCTGGCCTCTTGATTAAAAATATCTATTTTATTATTCCCACACAATTTGATTTCTCACTAATGACTAAAAATATTTCAATTGAAACTCTCCTACTGAAAATTTTATAAAGAAATCGGGAACATTTGTAAACCAACATATTATGGAGATAAAATTCACATAATAAATTTTGTACTTCAGAAGTACAACCCTGATAAATCTCTAAAAATGTTTTCCCATCCAGAGCCTCATGAGGTTACCCACTAACACATTCTCTGTACAACTTCCAGGAATAAAAATATTCTTGAAGGAACTAAACTATAGATAGAAGATGGTTTTTTGCAGGCTAAAAGTTTGCAAGAAAAAGGAAACATACAGATTCAACAATTGTATCCAATTTATTCTTGGAATTATAATTTAACTCAACCTTTTCCTTAAGTTTCCTATTTTCTTTGACCAACTCTTTATTTCTAAGCAGACAGTTGGGCACAATGAGAGGAAAAATCATTCCATGTTTGCAAAGCCAATATTCTTTTGCCTCTCTAAACTATCAACTTCTACTCTTAAAATAGTTATTTCTTTAACTTTCTCCACAGTTTTTTGTAAAAATTCATTTGACAAGAATAGATGGGTTTCTTCCATACCTTTCAATTTCTCTCACAAAGTGTCAATTTAATTTTAGTCATTCCTCCGAACCTCATCTCTGTGGGATTCTATGCGTCCAACTTCCTGTGTAGCAATTTCCGTAGCTTCAGTTTGGATTTCCGTAGCCACAGTTGCATGTACATTTTCTCAGAACTCCCACAAGGAACCTTTGGACACCTCAGTAGCATGAATTTTCTCTTCATAGAATGGTTGATGTGAAGTCATCATCTTTCAATTTCTCTCCAAGAGCAGAATAAGTAACAATTTAAGAAAACTCTTTGAAAATTAGGGTTCAAACCTTCATTAGACAATGTAGGTCTGAGAAACTTCACGATTTCTTGAGGGACCAGACCTTCTTGTTCTCATTGAACTAGTAGAAGGGGCTGATACATGGTAATATTTTATGTATGGAAGCTCGAGGCATAGAAGGACTGTTTGTCCTCACCTGTAGATTCTTCTATAACCACATTGCAAGGTCGAGGAGTCGATTAAAGCTTAGGATGAGAACTGGAAGCTGGTTATGATAGAAACTGGTGCATAGGAGCCCTTTTGATTTTAATTCTGATTTATAACTCTCCCCTACAGTTTTCTTATCTACCTTCCTCTTGGGTTTGCTAGAATCCTGATGTGTGCAAATTAGTTGGATAAGACCTAGAGTGTTTTAAGACAGAATTACCACCTCCACTTTTGTATTTCTAACCTACCTTGATGACATCATCTGTAAGGTACTCGAGAAGATTAACCTCAAGATTGGGGTTTTTTCGATCCCTTATTCAAATGAGTTAGAATATTCAATGTTTCACCCCCTAATACTAACGATTTCTCATCACAAATAAAATACATGTTCACCCAAGTAGCAATTTCCTTCCAATGGCCTGGAAAACTCTCACTCCTAATTCCCTTTTGAATTCCATGGGGATTAATGATTATCTCAAAAAGAGACTTCCCCTTCCTCATGAAATAGAGATATCAAATCCTTAAGTGGGGAGTTAGTTACAACCTTAAGCCCAAACTCTGGGAGACCAGAGATTGTGGCAACAATGTGGATGTTTATTTCAATTCTTTTCCCTCCTAGGTGAGAGCAAGTTGCCTCAAAAATCCAACAAAAATTCTCCAACTAAATCCTCATCAAATACCTCAAATTTGTGAATAAAATCCAACAAAGCTGCATCATGGAAGACTTGGGAGATGACAACATTCCGTAGTAGTGGCTCCACACATTTTGGTTATGATTTTCTCTTTTACCCCATAAAATAAACTGGTTCGAGTGGAGTGGCAAAAAAAATGGTGATGGTTTTATGAGAGAGACAAAGTAGTTACATGTAATGTAAGTAGCATAATTTTGAACTACACTTTGAGTTTATAATGGCATTAAGTAAACACAAAATGGCAATGGAAAATATTAATGGTACTAATTGAGGTGGCAAGATTTCAAATTCTTCACATGGTTCCCATACTGCTATTGTGAATACTCGAGCCATTTTTCATTCCTCGAGAAAGGTGACACATGACGTTACTCATCCATTATCACTCCACTTTACTCCATGAGATTTGATTTTATGTTTTGAATAAATGCATTAGGAATTCCTAAAAATTGTTAATATCCATAAAAAAAGTGATTACACATCACCTTACCAACTCAACATTCTTCTGACCGTTAGCACTGTACCTCCTACATTTTAAAAGTAACTATGATCAATGCACATTTTGATAATTGGCATCTCCAACCTTTATTTGCATGTAAAAAGAAAACATGTCTTGGTATTTTTATATATAGGGGGAAGAGGATCAAAACTATGATATTATTCCTTTATTTGAATTTTCCTAAAAAATTACTTGTGAAGGGAAGAGCTGCAGTCTCTCACTGAATCAAATTCTTCACACAACAGCATGTCCTTAGTGAAAGTTTCCTTATTGTGGGGATGTTGATACAACCTCAGTCTATGGTCATTCACTAACAAATTTCTTCTATCACCATCAATTGAGAACAGTATCACAGATCCATTATCATAAATATTTTCAATTTGACAGGGTCCCAACCATATTTTTCTCAATTTCCCTTTGAATTGCTAGTATTTAGAGTCAAATAGTAAGACCAATCTCCTTCATTGAACCTTCTGGTCTTGATATGAGCATCATGTCAGAATTTCCTAGGTTATTGAAGGATTTCATTTTGTTGTTGTGCCTCCATCTGTATCTTATCAAGTTCATTCAACTACATCACTCTTTCACATTGAGATTCATCCAACTCAATTCCTATCTTCGGTTTTGTCCTCCAGGTTTGTAATTCAAATTATACTATGAGAAATGGATTCTTCCCATATATTAGTTCATAAGTGTAGAAACCAGTGGTGGTTTTCCAGGTTGTATTATATGCCTAGACTGCTTTAGGAAGTCTTGGCACCCAATTACTCCTATCTACATTGACAACTTTAGTTAAGATGTTTTCCAGTTCTCTGTTTGTGACTTACACACGCCCATTGGATTGAGGGTGGTATGCTAATGATTTCATATGATTGATCTAGTAAATATTTAAAAAGGCCTTAATCATGTTGGACACAAATTGAGGTCCTTGATTAGATATTATATCTTTGGGAGCTCCAAACATTAGCATGATCATGTTGTACAATAATTTACCTACAACATCCTCATTGGTACATGTCAGTTCTTAAACCTCATCATGTTTTGTAATATAGTCAGTACACACCAGAAGGTACTCTTTTCCATAGGATAAGGGTCAAAAGATATGACAAAATCAATTCCTCATTTCTAAAATGGCCTTAATACCAGCTGAGGATTAAGGGGCATTTCAGAAGAAAAATTAGGCTTCCCCATTCTCTAACATGCATCACATTGCCATACATATTTCTTGACAGCTTTGTGGAGAGAGGGTCAATAGTACCTATTGCCTAATTTCACATTAATTGCAATAATTGAGAAACTTTCACAAGTGATAGACTTGGTATATATTCATAGGCAAATTTGGAGAAAAAGTGAAGGCTTTGAGCATGCCGTGGATGGAGGAAATTTCCCATGGATAGAGGGTAGAAGCCGTAGATAAGCTGATTTAGTTGTTGGAGTTAGAAACTTCTACAAAATGAAGAAAAAATGACACAAGTGGATATTCAAATATGTGCTACTATAAATAGTGTCACAGGCTAAAACAACAATAAAAGTTGAGCCACTAGTCATAAGGAAATAAGTCATATCATTGGGGCAAGCTGGGGAAGGTTTTCAAAATCTACATAGATCTAGGGTGTTGCGATATAAAGGAATGATCCCCATATGTCAAAATGCGTGCAAGGATGAATTGAGAAAGTTACATGCTAAAGGAGAAAACTAGTTATCCGCAGATTGCTAATGGAAATAATTCGATTTGATCATTGTAGATATGATATTATTTGAATGAATCTTATCCTTCTCCATGTGAAATTGATCAGATTTCATGGATTAAATAATGGCAGGTGGCGAAAGTAAAGGAAAATTTCTCTAACACACGAAGAGGTTGTTTCAGGCGACACAACCACCAGTGTTAAATGTGGTATGGGTGCTCAGTTTAAGAAGGCATGTAACATTGGGTAAATAGAGTGGTGCCCTATTCCCTAAGAGAAATTAATAAAGGTGATTAGGATCGATTAAGGAATTCAAAATTCCCTCTAATTTATTCTCTCTCTTTCTTCCATGATTTTCTATATATTGTAGAGAAATGCTTATTCTTAACATTAGATACTTTGGAAATATGAAGGCATCATTCTATGTTGCAAAATTATTTTAAGTGTTACATTCCTTGGATTTGATTTCTGTAAATGTTTTGCATCTTCTTCCTTCCTTGTAATGATCTATGCATGATCTGCATGTAATTATATCTTAGTTTTGTGGTTTGGTCTGTCTTAGCTATCATTTTTTTTCACTCTCTTACCTCTCATTATTTTTTAAGTGTTTTATATGTGTTATTTAACAATTTTTTTTCTATTGTACATCACAAAAGTGGATCTCGAGACATGATTTTAATTTGTGGTCTTCATTTCAACCCTCTTCATTTTTGTTTACCTCCATTTTTACTCTTGCTGAAGTGTTCATCCCATTATTTTTTATTGTTATCACCTTTGTAGATTAGGTTTTCTATTTTATGCATCCCCTTCTCACCCTGCTCCCTTGGAAAGTTAGAGTAGAGCTAGATAGTTACATTTCAAATTCTAGGAGTATTTTTAGTAGTATAGGTAAGTAGAGGAATTCTTTGTTCTCCGAAGGTCTATCTCAGTTTGAGTCCCATAACTTGGATACATTTCCATGTTGACTCAAATTTCATGGTTATCTATGATCTAAATGCGAGTGTAATTTCGTGTTCCAACAATTTAGGCATGCCCGATGGGACCAGAAGTCAAATATTTATGAGATTTATCAAGTTCTCATGTGTGCATGATAGACTTTAAGCCTTTTATAGGTATTATTTTGATAACACATTTGGCAACTCCAAGTAGTACATATACTAGATTCAGCAGTTCAAGTATCCCTGATTCATGAGAAGGATACAAAATCCATCTAGAATACGTGAGAATAAGGTGTATTCGATTATTTGACAGACTATCTCTAGGACTGATAGAGAAGAGGCAAGATAAATTCATAGATATCTCCATCTCCTCTAAACAAAACTCTCTCTACACATCTTCCACCTGGCAGTCCCTTCTTGCAATCAACAAGAGTTCTTAGTACCTATTATAATGGCTCATCAACAGCTACCACCTCAAAATTCATTTGTGAACTTCACAGGCAGCATCTTGCTTTCCTTGAATGCCCAAAATCCTATTCCTATTATGTTGCAACATTAAAGAATATTCCATACTTCAGAGGAGAAAATCATACTACTCTAGTTGACCACATTCAGGACGATTGCAAATGTCTGTGTAATTCATGAAATTGCTGAAATGGATGTGACAATCAAACTCCTGGACTTCATCTCTTAAAGGAAAGGCGCCGACAATGGTTTAGAAGCTTAATTGTAGGCTCAATAAGGAATTGGAATGATTTATGCATAGCTTTGTACAATCAATTTGGGGAAAGAGCTGATAATTTCTCTCTTTTGGAGTAGTTGACCATAATAAAAAGATCACCTAACAAGAAAATGATGGATTTCAACTTTAGATTCCATAAGTACCTTGGATAGAATTCTAGTTCTTATGTCAGGCCTGACAGTTGAAGGTGCATTTCTTGTATTTTTTGAAATCTCTTAACTCTGATATATCTGTCATGGTGCAATCTATGGGAGGTGTAACTTTACCAGAAGGATTATGCGTTGGCCATTAGGGATGAGAATTGTTTAATTCAAGATGGAAAATTAGCTCCTAGGCCATCTATGCCATTATCCCCTGAATTTCCACAAGTTGTGTAACCTTTCATTACTCTTATTCGTCAACCAAATCTGTAGCCTAGTTGTTTCGACATCACAAACCCCTAAAAAACAAAAGGAATATGAAGAAATGAAATATTTGATTAGAAACTTGACAAACAAAGTTAAATCCCTAGAAAAATAACAAGCCCAATCATATAGAAATTATTAAAATCAAGGTAAATCCTCAAGCTAAGGATATCATCCATATAAAAACCAACAGTCTAATCATAGATATGTACCAAATACCAGCAAAATAGCATAGATGGAAAAGTCAAAGTGATCATCTTCTAATTGGAAAAAATCCATCTTCCATAAGAACTGCCCTGCCCCCAGTTCAAGTCAAGTCCTTAGTTCTAATACAAAACAATATGGAATGCAAGAAACAAAGTGGTTTTTTCCATGTAATCCTACCTCATAACCAACTTGGTTGTGAAAGGGAAATGCATATCCAAGCCTACATGATTCAAGGTGCTTCTAACTAGTAGGAACCACTTTTAGAAGTACCAAATAATGAGAACAAAGGTCAACAAGATTCTGCACCTGATGCTAACCTTGTGTTTTTTAGAGTTGATGACTTCTATGTACAGTCAATTAGACAGATGGAAGCCTCGAGTAGACCTCAAATGAGTGTTGTCCCTGACAACATGCATAGAACAAGAAAATAATGTTGGAAGCTTCAGTTTTTAACTCTCGCTGGAATCATAACAATACTACATGGATAAATGACGTGACATTGGAAGGAATAAGGAAAATGTACTTATTGAAGCAGGAATAAAAGGACATGCAAAAATCCACAAAATGAAGTAGAAGATGTGTCAAAGTAGCCTGCGGTGCTTGATAAGCTTGACATAGAAAAGGATATTGTTATTTCACCAAAGCCACATGATCAAACAATGCTACAACAAAGGAACAGAAAGTAACATGCCAAAACTATAGAAGACCGTGGGTCTCCCATTCAACATAGTTGAGAAAATGGCAGAAGAATAATGTCAATGTATCAATGTGGGATAAAATTTCCATTCCATATCAGTGATATTTTCTATGTGAATCCCTCAAGTAACTACCTCTGAGTGGATCTAGTAATGCAAAAGGCTCATGTCTGCGGTTCATGTCTACCAAGAAAAAGATGGACCAAGTAAGTAAGATTGTTAAAACCCCACCCTTTTACATGTCAATAATTCTGGGTAGATATCTAGTTCATAATTATATCGATTAATTCAAGGACTAGTACCTGTGTAATACCAAAGAAAATTGTCGATATCCTAGGTATCAAGTATAGTCATGTGTCAAGGTTAGTCTTCCAACTTGATGGATCAACTAGTGGGTGTATTACGAGTGAGTAAAAATTTATATTTAACCATCCATGCTTGCCTCGAGTCTCACAATAACCCATAATATATCAGCCATATACTTTTACCGCCCATTTTTGTAACTTATCCTATCTAGAGATTTTACTGCTAAGGTGGGGGGGTTATCTATCTTCATATTGGACTCATATGCTTGTTAAGGACCATTTATATGGCACAAGAATCACAATCTAAAGTTGATCCTATATTTTCCTATCACATAGAGTCATATTAACCTTCCCCTATCCAATAAAACTATTTAATACAAGAAGAAAAGAGTCAAGTTTTAATTCCAGAAGAATAACATGCTCCTTTTCTCATGCCCGATTTGTTGTTTTATGAATGGGCTGAAGAGAGATCACAAATTTGATCCATACTCTTAAGAGCTTAAAGCTTATGAAACTAGTATTCAAACATATTGTGTCCCTACAAAAAGAATGTTTTCATACCCACGACATTCAAAAAAGACAAGGATCCAACCTTTGGCTTATGGCAGGATGTATTTTGATTTTTCTAGAAGTAGAAATGGAGATAGGGTGCAGGTGTAATATTGCTTATTTCTCCAACAGGAATGAGAGAGTTATTCTTTGCCCACAAGATTGTAGTTTGTCGTATTCCAATAATGTGGAAAAATACAAGGCATTTGTGTATGATCTGTTGATCACAGAAAATGAGGAATATTAAAGAAGTTACAAATCCTTAGAGATACTAAGCTAGTCATCAATCAAGTCCGCGGAAGATGTGATACAAATAGGACAAGATATTGAATGCCTATAAGACATATATTTTGGGACCTTCTAGAGATTTTTGATGCTCTCAAACCTGTAGGTTGTACCGTGGAAGCAGAAGAAGGAAGTAGATCAAATCACAACCTCTCAGATCTCAGTTTTCACCTGTAGAAGACCTAGTTAAAGGCAAGACACAATATATTAAGATGGTTGTTAGGACATCAATACCTGATAATGTAGACCAAATGGAAAGAATTTGATAGTGACGAATTTTTTTTCCAATTCATATAGAATGAAGGTTGAATTTTCTTCAAAAATGCATTCTGATTTGTAGGGTATCTATGGTGATTAGATTATTCAACTCAAAACCAATAAATTATGTCTAAAGGATTGGTCACTTTTGAGAACATATTTTTGGCCCAGATGATGAGTTCAAAGGTGATGGAAAATAGTCAAGGCATGAAAAACTAATAAGACTCAAGCCATACCCATACCCACTTATATGTCTATGGGGATGTCCCCGCCGATCCATCTATTGTCCTATTGCAATTGCATTAGGAAAATAACTTTTTCTTGGAAATGTATGTGATGAACATGAAAAGGAAATGAAAAATTGCTTTATGTCAAAAATTTAGTGACATGTCTTCTCATGGGGCTATGAAGATCTAAAATAATGTCAATACTGGAGATAGTCTAAGTATTCTATTGATATTTATCCCAACATCAAGCCAACAAGGACAGAAGCAAAAAGGTCTAGTAAACCCCAAGATAGAGCCCCTCATGAGGAAATAATTGTCTAAACTCATTGAGGCTAAAATTATTTTTCCCATTAAGTATTCAACTTGGGTGGCAAACTTAGTTCTAGTCAAAAATAAGAATGGTGAAATCAGGATCTGTGTAGACTTTAGGGACCTAAGACAAGGCTTATCTCAAGTATCATTACCCATTTCCCCCCATGGAGAAAATTCTACAAACAGTAGCTAGGAGCTGAGATAGGTTCTCTAATGCTAGATGGGTATTCTAGTTTTAATTAGATCAAAGTTGAAAGAGTGAGTATTAATAAAAGACTGCATTCACCACCAAATGGGGAATGTATGCATATCAAAAAATTCCCTTTGGTTTATCAAATGTAGGTGCCACCTTCAAAAGAGAAATGGATATCACTTCGAAAGGATATATTAATCAGTTTATCCTTGTGTCTCTTGATGATATCACTATTTTCTCAAAGCATAAAAAATATCATATTAGTCATCTTGAGAAGGTATTTGAAAGATGCCGGAAGTTTGGGGTATCTCTTAACCCCAAGAAATGTAACTTTGTCAGTCCCTAGAGGTAAGCTTTTGGGGCACGATTGTTTCTAAAGAAAGGCATTTTCATTGATATGGAAAGAGTCTCCTGCCATTCTTTCTCTTTATTTTCCATCTCACAAGAAAGCTTTACATTATTTCCTTGGAAAGGTTAACTTTGTTAGGAATGCTTTATAAATGGCTTTGTGGGTCTGGTAAAGCCACTCACACTTATGCTTAAAAAGATATTTATCTTTCAAATGGACTGCATGGAGGGAAAGGATAACTCTGAAAATATCAAATAATAAATAGCCCAGGATCCTACGTTTATTGATCCAGATTACTCCAAACATTTTATCTTATATGCATATAGAGATAATTATATCATTGTTTTCTTTTAACCTAGACATGTGATCAAGACTTGGAGCATCTAGTAGCCTTCTTCATCCAAACCATCAAATATAATGAGCTTAATTACAACCATATTGAGAAGAAGTATTTTCCATCATGCGCGCCTTAAATAAATTCAAAATAATGATTGTAGCTAGTCGCATAAAGGTTTTGGTATCACATTCCAGCGTCAGATATTTCATTATGGGAACATAGATAAGTGAGAAATGATCTTGATGGGTAACTAAAATCATGGAGTATGATGTAACCATTAAGGCCAAGAAATTGGTAAGAGGCTATGGTCTTTGCAAATAGCTAGCTGAAGATGTATGAAATGACCAAGATACTACTTTAGAAGAAGAGAGCTACGTGGAACTTTAGAGGGATAAAGACATGAGCATGGATAGTTGGATGAAGATAATGAAAACATTCCTCTCCTCTGGTATATATCCTCCTAGTTTCAGAAAAGCAAAGAGGCGGCATTTAAGGTTGCAGTCTTTTCCATATGTGTTGATTGGTGCCATATTATTTAAAAAGAACATTGACGGTGTTTTGCTCAAGTGTATTGAAGGTGAACTATTTGACCAAGTTTTAACCAAATTTCATGATGGTTTCTTGGGAAGGAATTTCTCTATTAAGGATACAACAATGAAGATCATAAAAGAAGGGTATTTTTGGCTTGCATTATTTTTGGATGCTCACAGATGGGTGAGAAAGTGAAAAGATTGTTCAATTTTCACTGGAAAGAAAAAATTGGTGGCCTTTCCACTTCATCTAATTTAGAAAGATCAACCATTCACACAATGGGTTCTTGACTTCATTGGGATGATCAATGCTCCATCTAGCACTAGTCAAAAATGGGTTCTCATAGCGACAAATTATTTCACTAGATGGACTGAATCTATGCCATTAAAGGAAGCTACTGAATCATCCATCTTGGAATTTCTTGAAGAAATTGTTACAAGGTTTGGTGTACCCCAAACCATTATTTCTGATAATGCTAAATCTTTCTCAGGATGAAAAATCTCTCATTGGGCTCTTCAACTTGGGATTTACCTCAAGAATTCCTCCAACTATTACCCCCAAGGAAATGGATTGGTGGAATATATCAACAAAAATATTATCAAAATCATGAAGAGAACCATAGATGTTAATCAAAGGCAGTGGCATACAAAAGTGAAAAATACTCTTTGGGTAGATAGGATAACAACAAAGAAGGCAATTGGCATTTCTCCCTACAAACTGGTATATGGAAAAGAAGCTAGAATTCCTTTGTCACTTGAGTTTCCTTCACTTGAATCAACATAGCATCTAGAATTTGAAGATGTGGATCAAAGAGAAATTAGAATGGTGGAATTGGTACAACAAGAGGAAAATATAAATGCCACTATACTCATATTGGAACAACATCAAAATTCAACCAAGCACTGGTTTGATAGAAAATCTAGGCATCAAATATTCAAGTTTAGAGATCTAGTTTTGAAACGGGACATGGAGAGAGCTAAACCAGGAAGGCACTCCAATTTTGATGCTATTTAGAGTGGTTCATAAATCATCATTTCTTGCAAGGTGAATAATTATTTTGAGTTGTATTATCTTAATGGGAACACATTTCAAATCCCAGTGAATGGGATTCACCTAAAACCCTCTCATTAAGATATTGCATAGCATCTTGTATATAGTAACTTAGGATTTCAATTCTTCCAATTACTTTAGCACATTGATTTTTTGGTATTTTAGGTTTCTTTTCCATAATTTCTTTGTATGTTTTTGTTGCTCAGGGTCTTGTTGCACATATTCCATGTTTTCGTAGGATGTTGTTGTAAAATGAAGTCCAAAGTGTTAAGGATCAGTTTCCACCAAGTGAAGGAGTCAAATCCAGAAAAACTAAATCAATCAACTAACTCCATGCCCAATGGATTCCTAAGGCTACTAATCATCCTTCTAGCAGGAATATGACCCTTGTGAATCACCAAAAATGTTGCCCAATTTTTCATTACTTGCAAGAATTGAGCAACTTGCACAAGTGATAGACTTGGCAGATATTTAGAGGAAAATTCGGAGAAACTGTGGAGACTTTGAGCATGTCATGGATGAAGGAAAATTTTCACATATAGAGGGTAGAATCCCAAGATAAGGTAATTTAGATAATAGATTCAAGAAGTTCTGCAAAATGAAGAAAAAACCCCGTGGGTGGATATTCAAATCCACGCTACTATAAATAGTGTCGTAGGTTAAGACAACAATAAAATATGGGCCGCAGGTTATAAGGAAACAAGTCATATATTTGGGGCAAGTTGTGGAAGGTTTTCAAAATCCATATAGACCTAGGGTGTCATGATATAGAGGGATGATCCGCAGATGTCAAAAGATGCATAAGGCTGAATCAAGAAAGTTGTGTGCTGAAGGATAAAAATAGTTATCCATGGATTGCTAATGGACATAATCTAATTTGAACATTGAAAATCTGATATTATTTGAATGAATATTAGCCTTCTCCATGTGAAAGTGATCAGATTTCATGGATTAAATAATGGTAGGTGGGCGTAAGCAAAGGAAAATGTCTCCAACACGCGAAGAGGTTGTTTCAAGCAACACATCCACCATTATTAAATGTAGTATGGGTGCTCAGTTGAAGAAGGCATGTAAAAGTGGATAAACAAAGTAGTGCCCTATTCCCTAAGATAAATTAATGAAGGTGGTTGGGATTAGTTAAAGGAATTTGAAATTCCCTATAATTTCTTCTTTATCTTTCTTCCACGATTTTCTATATATTGTAGAGAAATTATCATTCTTGATGTTGGATAATTTGGAAATACAAAGGAATCATTTTATGTTGCACAAGTATTCTAAGGGTTGAATACCTTGGATTCGAGTTTTGTAAATGTTTTTCATCTTCTTCATGCCTTGTAATGGTTTGTGCATGATCTCTAGGAAAAATAATTTTAGTTTTTTGGCTCGTTCTGTCTTAGCTATCATTTTATTGTACTCTCTTACCTCTCATTATTTTGAAGGTGTGTTTTATATTCTATTTAAGAACTTTGTGTCTATTATGCATCACGAAAGTGGATCTTAGGAAGTGATTTTAATTTTTGGTCTTCATTTTGACCCTCTTAATCATCATTTACCTCCATTTTTTATTCTTGTTGAAGTGTTCATCCCCTTGTTTTCTAGTGTTATCACCTCTGTATATTAGGTTTTATACTTTATGCATCTCCTTCTCACCCTAGTCCCCTTGGAAGTTAGAGTAGAGCTAGATAGTTACATTTCAATTTATAGGAGTAGTTTTAGCAGTATAGGTAAGTAGAGGAAGTTTTCCTTCTTTAGAGGTCTGTCTCATTTTGAGTCCAACAACTTGGAGACAGACCCGTGTTGACTCAAATTTTAGGGTGTCTATGACCTAAATGTGGGTGCAATTTTGAGCTCCAATAGTATCTAGCTCCAAGGACTTTATGAATTGTACTCTTTATTGAGTAGTACCCTCCTCCAGGTTCATTATGGCATACTCTTAGTATGTCATACACTTCATCTTCTCAAACACATCTGCAAAGAATCATGTCAGGAAAAAATTTAAACAAATTTCCATTGCACCATTTATATGTAGCATTGTTTCTGACTAATATTTTACGTTATTTACAAGTAAAGTAAGCTAGAAAGTTCCCTGTAGTTAGATAATTTTAAAGATCGAAAAACCATGGAGGGCGTGCTGATATTACAAATAAGTACTCATCCGAGAAGTGATCTTGAACTGTCTCCTCTTCTCCTGAAACATTCAATCTCGAAAGGAAGTCAGCAACGACATTAGCCTTTCCAGGCTTATCAATAATGATCAAGTTAAACTCTTGCAAAATAAGTAACCACATAATAATTATGACCCCTGCTACTGGTTTGTTCATTAAATATCTTATGGTTGAATGGTCTGTATACACAAAGATTTTATATCCAGTAATGTAGTGTCTAAATTTTTTGAGAGAGTAAACAACAACTAGAAATTCCTTTTCTGTAGTGGTGTAGTTTCTCTCTATGGGGATCAGGTTTTTGCTGATAAAATAGATGGCATACATTTTTTCTTCCTCATCTTTCTATCCAAGAAAAAATCCCATTATTATGTTAGAAGCATCAATGTGAATATGAAAATGCTAACCCTAATTGGGTCCTCTCAAAATTGGGGTAATGGTCAATACCTCCTTTATAATTTCAAAATTTTGTTAACATTGAGGAGTCCTTTCAAAATCATAGTATTTTGCTAGCAGAGAGAAAATTGGTCCTGCAATCTTACTAAAAATCCTTTATAATTTTTTTTAATATCTTTCATGTCCAAGGAAACTTTTGATATTTGTATGGTTTGTTGGTGTGGGAAATTTAGTAATTACTTATATATTTATAGGACTAACTTGGATACCTTTACCAAATATATGATGACTCGAGACAACTCCCTGATCAACCATTATCAAATATTTTTCATGAATTAAGGAGAGTTGGTGTTGCTCACATATGGTTAACACTTTTTCAAGACTACTCAAATCTTTAAAGGTAGACCCATGGATAGTAAGATCGTCCATATAAACTTCCACACAGCCATTGGTGAGGTATATAAAAATAGCTAAAACTACTCTTTGAAAGGTGGAAGGTGCATTACAAAGTCCAAATGGTATAAATTAGTATACAAATGTACCCCAAGGACAAGTGAAGGTGGTCTTATCATGATCAGTAGGTGTTATACTAATTTTTTTATATCCACTAAACCCATCCAAGAAGGAAAAGTATTTATTACCTTCCAAATTGTCTAAAATTCGATTGATAAAGGGCATGGGAAAGTAATATTTATTAGTGGCATTATTAAGCTCCCTATAATCTATACAGATTCTCCACTTACCATTTTTATTTGGAACTATAACAAGTGGTGATACCCACTGTCTATTAGATATTGGATAGATAAATCCTACCCTAAATAGTTTCTCTATTACATTTTTGACAATGTCTCTTAGTGCTGGATTAATCCTTCATCGTGGCTGTTTGACTAGTTTGACATCCTCAATGTAAATATGATGAGTTTAGATGCTTGGATGAACCCCTTTCATATCAGTATAATCCCAAGCAAAATATTTTGAATGATTCCTCAAGATGTTTATGACCCTATTCTCTTGGTTGTCTCCTAATTTATTACTAATGGTCAGTTTGTTTCCTACTTCAATAGTTACTTTTTTAGTGTCTTTCAAAATAGCAAGTTCTATCTAAGTAATCAGATAGTTTAAGGGACAAGCATGAGGTTGTAACATGTGACAAATAGTCATGTTCTCAAGGGATACAATCTTGGCTAAAGGAAAATGAAAATTAGTGGATGTGTAGCCTTCATTATAATCATAGGTCTCTTCACAACCTTCTATAGAAATCTAACTTATCAAGGTGATGTTATCTTCTGAGTTAAAAATAGAAAATTCTATAGCCATAGTTTGGGTTTTTGTAGCCATAGTTCTAGTTTTTATAGCCACAGTATCATCTCCATCAAATATTAGGTATGTCTCAAAAATTTCTTCCATATGATTTTTCACTGCAATGGTGGTCAAATAAGAAGAACTCATGTTGTTAGTATCCAAAAAATCTACCCACACACATTCACAAACATCCCCATATGGCTAGGTAGGAGGATAAAGAGAAATATTCTTTATTTTTTCTCATTTGAAATATTTTGTTTTATTGACCTACAATCAATGTAGGCAGCAACAGTAGCTATCTAGGGCCTTCTCAAGATGACTGGATATCCCATCTGTCAAGCTTTAGGCTGTAATACCATAAAATATACCAGATACTCCTAGGATTCGACCACAACCATAATTTCCTCAATTACTCCATCTGGTACAACAATAGATTGATCTGCTAACTGGAGGACAATATTGGTTGGATGTAATCCTATCAAGGAAAACAAATTGAATGGATATGTTGTTATGGAATTGATGGTAACACCAAGATCCACTAAAACATTAGATATTGACTGACCATTTACAAAATAGTAATTACTGGAATCCTAGGGTCCCCATATTTCGATGAAATAAGTTTTTCCAGCCACAAGGTCAGCTAGATTTCCTTCTAATTTTATTATTTTTGGATATTTCTTATTTCTTCTTGGTGTCTTTATACAATTATTTCTAATGTTCTGGTTTATTTTGGGGATGTCCCTTATTTATATCAAAAGTGGGACCTCAATATTCATCTTTTTCAACTCCTGAACTAGTTTTTTTTCTTCCCCATTTTGTATTTATTTTAATATCTCTGGGAAAGGATGTACATGCACATTCTTGTCTTTCTCTTTATCATCTATAGTGTCTAGAGTTTGTGTAACATGTCTAGTTCACTCACTTTCCTCAGGTAGCCTCTCGCTTTCCTCAATTATTTCAATAATAACTATTGGAGAATTGTTCATTGTTTTTCCATATCTCAGTTGTAAGTTATTAATGGCACGAACCTGCATTGTCTCACCCTGTCCTACTCCATCAATTGAAGTTGTTTGTTGATTTTTTGGGTTTAAGACAGGTTGGGATAGAAGTTGAGTTTGTATTATTTTCCCTTGTTAGCAATTTTTTTTTGGTGGAGGCATTAAATCTTATTATTATTGTGTAAACCTCCTTGGCTGATTATAGTTATGTTGGGGTGACCATTGTTGGTTTGTCCATGGATGTGCATTGGTTGGTGGTGTCCAACCTTGTTGATTGTATGGATGCATCCATGGTTGTTGATTTGGGTAGGCCATCCATATCGTTGGTGTCCAATTAGGTGGTTCCCAAGTTGGTGGAGGAGTTTTATTGGGCCAAGGCATCATCTAAGGGTTCTAAGTAGGTTTAAAGACATAAGCAGACTGATTATTTGACCTTTGATCAAATTTTAATTCTCCAGTCATTTAATTCATAGAAGTTAATATTTATTTCAACTGAGGTAGGAGAGTACAATGGTTGGTGTCATGGTCAGGCACATCATAGATCAAAAACATTTTGGTGATATCCAAAGCACATTATTTCAAAGGATATATTTTCCTACATCTAGGATAGTATATGTCTAAAAGTTCTTTTGTAGCATTGTTCTTAGTTTTCAACCCATCCATGGTTGAAGTTAACTGTGTCAAAAATTTTGTTTTCATATTGGCCATTTATTCTAAAAGTTATGAGGTACCAAAGGCATGTTTTTATGTTTTCCTTCTTCTAAGGCATCCCCTTGTTCAAGAGTATCTCCTACATAACTCAATAATCTATGCCATGGAGATTTTGTGTACATCACCTCCTCCCATGAGATGGAGAGATTCTTTAATTTCCTCATCAATTCTTTTAAGAGATATTGTCTTGGTTGTTTCTACATTCAACACATAACCACTTTTCACATGAAAATAAATAAATTTGTCCAAGTAATCTTCCATATTTTCATCTTCTTTTTGTTTCATCTAAAAGAACTCTTCCCTCCTATATCTTCCCCTACAATAGTCTTGGTATTTTTCCAAAAATTAATTCTCCATCTATTCCCATGAATGAATGGAGTTGGAGGGTAATCCCATAAACCACCTCATGGAATATTGCTTGAGGGTAGAAGGAAAGAGCTTGAGTTTCTGGTTATCTATTTTGTAGTCTTATGTTTGGCATAAGACTTTGAATTTAAACAAGAATTGGTCTGGTTCTTTTATGAAAATTCCTTGAAATATGGATAGAATGGATGGGGATATGTTTTTCATAGGTTCTTCCTCATCTTCATTTAATACAGTGGGGTAGGTAAAGGTTCTACCCAAAGGTCTCTCATCATCATCATTTTCATTAAATCCCATTTTTAAAAGTTGTTCAAGTTATAAATAAGATGATGCAAAACTATTCAATATCACTGTTAGGAGTAGTGTTATTAGTTTTTACTACACGTGCTTTAGTTGTAGATATTCTTTGAATGTTGTGAGGTATAAATCTCTCTTGATTGTCCCATGTCCCGTGCATCAATATTTACTATGAAGGCAAGGCTTAGGGTCTCTACTAGTTGCATAACTCAACTTCACTAACACCCATAGTATAGAATATGAATAGAATGGCATGTTTTTCTTATGGTGTCCTCAGAAACGGTGCCAAAAATGATGGGTCATTATAACTTCCAATCATTTAATAAACCTATTCAAATGTTTATGTCATTAAAAACTAGGGATGTGTTCAAGGTTGTATGCAGAGAAGTGAATATGCAACTCAGTATTACGGTGGTTCTCTTTTTGGGGGTTTTGGTTTAATGTTGGTTCTCTTGTTCTACACTACTCAACTATTGAAATTAAATACAGCTCTAAGATCCTGAAATGGAAAACAAAATATAGAGATTTCTTCTAATGTACGGAAACAACATTGTTGGAATGAAATGATTTCAAAAGGACATGCTTGATCAATTGAAATACTTTATGAAAGGAAACAATAGTAAGGAAATCTACTAAAACAAGGAAATACAAGATTGCATTTAGTTAATCATTCAAACCAATATTTAGAAAATATAAATATCATGCATGAAATACCAATCCTCCAATCTCCTTAGTTGAGTGGGCCCCATTCTCTACTTTGGGATTGAGGATCTTAACATGAATAGATACTCAAAATAGCATAGATTAAATTGATTCGAATAATTTCATCACATACTCCAAAAAATAAAAATAACTATTAACTAATATAATATTGTATCAAAACATTATTTAAGTAAGAGTTCAAGGAGGTTTCTTATGAAAAAAATTGATTACAAAAAATGCCACAAATGTAGGAAATAGATTTAACCAATACCAACCTCATAAAGGTTCTATGACACTTGATAATTCTTCTAAAAACATGGGTCCTCTCTTGTAGATTGTTATGAGGAAATCCTCCAAATGGTGTAGTGGAAAAGAACTCTATCTCCTTGGCTGCAACTGATTAAAAGTGGTAGAAAATGCACCTTATCAACCTTCACATGTCATCAAATCACTCAACAAGGAAGTTAGTCGAAGTTCCATCGATCATTAGTTCACATGAGACAAAATAAGGAGAAATGCATCACTTTTACTCTGGATACAACTATTTAGAACATCCCCATACTTTAATTAATGTATTTAGGAGAAAATTCTATAGCTATATGGATGATATAACAAGTCAATTCATGGAAATATCAATCCATACTTGTTGGGGCATCTAAATTATTCACTAGGGAAAATCAATTAGGTCCACCATACTTCCCTCTTATGTGCTCATTTATCTACATGTGTATACTATCTTTAAAATGATATTACTTCGTAATAACACTTTAAAGAGGGGAAAATTTCGACACCTTAAACATACATACCTATTTCTAGTCATTCCTAATCATCTTCTCCATTTGCATAATGTGCCAAATCAAGTACTCATCCCATTAGAATTCACTCACATCTCACTATAAGTAATTTAATTAATTCTATCATGCAGTAATCATACACTTGCACACCTTATCTAATATAATTAGTTGATTAAATAGAATAAAATCTATTTATCCAATTAACTCCACTTCACTAGCTCACTCCACTTGAGTTCTAGAACCCTACAAAGGTGGAAGAAAACTTTCATGTAAAATTGAAGAAATCAAAATCCAACAAAATATTCATTGCCCCTTAAATGAATATATAGACCATCCAACTACACAGACCAAATAAACTTGCTAATTTAGGAAAACACATTCATTTCCCTACAAATCATTCAAACCTTGATCCAAAATCCATGGCCTCTCCTTCATCTATAAATATGAGGCTCAATCCTTCACAATTCATATTTAAAAGCCTTAAATATTTGTAGCAATACTCTACTAAATTGTCACTAGAATTTGTAAATAGAAAGGTTTTCCATTCAATCACCCATTTCTCTAGC
Organism: Taxus chinensis; assembly: GCA_019776745.2. Lineage (NCBI taxonomy): Eukaryota > Viridiplantae > Streptophyta > Pinopsida > Cupressales > Taxaceae > Taxus > Taxus chinensis. The sequence continues at coordinate 646,761,223 of CM034147.1, read as the reverse complement.
ATTCTTCTTCCATTTAGAGCTAATATTGTAGCATCCACAACCAAACCAACTAAAGAGATCCAACAAGTGTGGTACTCCATTTCACACTTCAACTATCTCATCTAAGGTTGCAAGAAGACTAAAAGGAAGGTTTTAATTTGATTTTAATTTCTTATTTCTTCATTACTTGCAGATTTCCTTATATACACCTTAATTTTATTTTTTTGAAATTATGTATTTTTTCATGCTCTACATTTCAGATTACTTTTTTGTAAATTTTAGTAGCCTGGTTTTTGAAAAAGTAGTTATTCCATATTGTTGTTGTCTTGTCCTAGTTTTTGGTACTTTTAATTGGTCATATATGTTGATCGATGTATCAGATCAAGAACTTGTGTGAAAGTGATTTTTTTTAAAAAATTACCCGTTTCAAACCAATTCTGACCTCTTTCCCTGCCTATTTTGCTTTAGTTTTACCCATATTTCTCCTTTATCATGATTGTCTCCCTTTTCTACCTTGGTGAGATCTGTAGTGATCTCCTCTCTTGGGTGAGTTGGCTCGTGCATTGGTCGAGTTGGATCCTTGCATTATTTGACTCAATTTGCACTTTTATGTGCATGGTCAAGATGTGTTACCCTATCAAGCTCTATTTTGTTTTGAGTCATGTTGCATTACTGGTTCTCCTTGTCAAGTTGCATTGGTTTCATTATTTACATTATTTAAATTGAGCTCAAGTTTCATTCACATTACATTTTTTTACATTACTTGTGCATCAATCTATTGTTCCCTTTTCATTCCTTGCATTATCGGGCACATATTTTCCTTACATTACTTTTAGCTCTTGTTGGGCATTGTGATTTTTCATTTCCCTACATATTGAGAGGACCTTTCTCCACATAGCCTTCAAGTCGGGGTCGCTTGATAGCTCAACCTTATGCATTAGCTTGGCCCTTGTGCTTGGCTCTCTACCCATCCAATTTTTTTGGCTCCCTTGTTGTGTTGACACCCCTGCTTGGTTTTATTGACGTTTTCCATGTTCTCAACTCCCCTACTATGTTTTCTGTTGCATGCTTCCGTCGACCTGTGCAAGTGTTCCCCATAGTATTGTGTTTTCTTAGGCATAATGTATCTACCTCAGCCTTATCATGTGCTCTGATTTCCCCATGTGTAAACTCAATCCCAGGGATCTCCACCCTGCCTCGTCCATGTGGGCTTCTCCCCACCAAGTTTTAGACCAATCCCTCCTACTCATTGACCCTCATTTCAAAACATTTACTCCCGTTTTGTTTGGTTTTTTAGTTTTTCTATATTTTGAAGCTCTCAAATTAAAAAGTGGGGTTTTAATTTATATAAGGGTCATGTTTTCATTATAAAGTGGGGTTTTTTAATATATGAGCGTCAATTTTAATAAGGTTAGGGTAAAGTTTAAATATGTAGGTTAGGTCTTAATTATATTATTAGGATCTAATTTAATTATTTAAGGGATTTAATTAATTAATTAATTAAGGGATTTAATAGTTAATTAAGAATTTAATTATAATTTATGCCTTTAATTTTAATTATATTAGTAGTTATTTATTGTCCAATTAAATTTTTTTAATCACTTTTTAGTCCTTTTAATCTTTAAAATTAGGTTAACTCGAAAAATTAAAAGTACAATTTTAAGCATTATTGAACGATTTTTTCTGCTAATCCTTTGTTAAAGTGTGTAGTGGAATTTCTAACATTTTTTTGCCTTTCAGGAGCCCTTTTTGCATCCTAGAGGTCTTCTGAGCTCATTTTGACCTCTCTTTTTCACTGTATCACCATTTTTATTACTTACAGACTAGTGAACATGTCTTCCATAGTCTTGTGGCAAGGGGTTTTCTATTGTGAAGTGAAATGTTATTTTTTCACACAGGACTGTGTTTACTCCCCTTCTCTTCCTTTTATTTCATTTTTTGATTTCTTATATTTTCAAACTATTGTAATCAATAAAAAAATTATTGTGTTCTACACTCTTGCATGTTATTACTTGGATTGCAAGGTGAGTGACTAATATTTTCACAACACACACTCATACCTGATTGTAATCAACACACTAAACTATAAAGTACCAAATCCATATGGTGATAATAGTGTTCTGGGGTGGTTGTGTTTCTTTCTCTTTCCTTATGCATTCCTTCTTTGACTCTCTTCGCAATGGATGCATCTTTCGTACCTTTTCTCACACAATTCAATTTCTTTGAATGGAGATATAAAATTGCTATGGTATTACATAGTAAATGGTTGTTCCATGTCACCATGGGAGTGCAGGAATGAACCTAAAGATGAACTTGAAAAATCTAGGTGGTTTGACCATTGCAATGAAGCCTTTGGTTTTCTTTGTATCTCTGTCTCTCTCAACTTGATCTTCCACATCAAAACTTCCTAAACACTTGATGGATCTTAGAAAGTTCTTAATGATATGTTTGGGCAGCAAGACGACATGATAACACATGATTTGGAGAGAAAAATACTAGGATTATATCCTGGTGACTTTGAAAACCTACATGTGTTCTTCTCAAAGTTTTTCCACACTAGATTGCTTCTAAAGGAACGTAAAGTGGAGAAGAAATATTCTCAGTTGATTTTTTTGATTCTTTCTAAATTAGGTTTTGAATACTCTGTCTTCATTTCGAATTTCCATGCCATGAAATCCATCTTGTATTACTTGGAAAATTCCCTTGACATTTTTTCCTCCCAACTCATTCAAGAATAGGACACACTTGTTCAAATGGGGACTCTAAAATCCAAGTCACATGCCCTTTTGGAAAGTAATAGTGAGGAAAATAAAAAAATAATAATAAAAAGAAAAAGGACCAACCCAAGAAGGAAACCAAGACCAACCAAGCCTAAGAGAAACTCTTCTACTTCTGAGACTAAAGAAAAGAAGGAAAAGTGTAAGTGTTCCTATTGCAAGAAGTGTGTGCATGTAGACTTTGCTTAATGCTAAATCAAATGAAGCAAGAACTACCACCTAAAATAGTTCTATAATTTAGCTAAAACAAATCATAAACACCATCAAGATAGAGAAATAAGAAAGATCTAAACTATCATTATAACTTTGAAAACATGAGATCAAAACTATGCATGCTATTTTAACATATGTACTCTCCTAGATTACCAACAAGAATGAATGTACCTATTTAGCTCCAATGGCAATCAATAATTGCTTTGTTTGATCCTTAAAGAATGCAAGAATATGAAGCTTTAGCTCTTAGCAATGGTGACCTCTCAAGAAAAAAAAAGGCAAGATCTTAGTCTCTTTGATATATGCTTTGCATTTGCTCTCTTAAGAAGTTTTAGGTGTAGGTATAAAGGTAGAAGGAGGGCTCCTTATATAGCCCAATGGATAAAGGAAACACTTCATCCCTTTGCATGTGAGATAAAGGTAAAACGTGATTAGGAATGGATAAGGTTGCTTTATTAAAGGTAACCTTACTTTAGAAGGGTTTAATTTATAATTAGTAAGTTATGGGAGTTGGGGGTGTTTTAATTATCAAAGATGATTAACTAATAGGTAGATGTAAGCTTATAGAAGCTAATTAGAGGAATATTAGTACAATTTAGGCTATTATAAGGGGATTAAATCAATTAAATATTGATTTATTGGTTAAATGGAAGGGAAAGCTAATTAATTAATAATAATTAATTAGTCTAGGTAGAAATGGGTGATTTATTAATGGAAGGCCGTTAATTAGGGTATTTGTTAGATAGAAAACTTAATTAATTAGCTTAGTGTAATTAATTAATTATGATACGAGGAAAAATGAGCACTTTTGACGATATGTCATCGATTTGCAAGAAAGATGATAATCAACGCAATTTAAGTATTTAAATTGCTTGGGTGTAATTATGGGTGTCTACATTTGCCCCTCTTTGGGGTGGCATAAGTGACACCACTTCAAAGATAGTAAATGGGTGGATTTATGAAGAGGTAGAATAAAAATTAGTAGAAGTGAGAGATGCCCCCTTGAGTGTCAATGGGGTGATGAAAGAAGATGATCGATGATCAAAAAAGGTGAGAGATAGATAGAAGAATGGGAAGAGGAAAGATGCCCCGGTAAGATGAAAGAATAGGGGTGAGAGGAAAGTGATGGAGAAGGAATATGGAGGAGGGGAGAGAATAGCTTAGCCTCTAGCCTTTGTGTATTGGAACAATTTCGGTGTCATCATATTGCCATAAGAGCTATGTCATCAGTCCTTATGAAAAATATAAGCATATGAAAAAGGTAGAACGACATGAAAAGCCATACTATGAACGATTGTCCATTGCTAAAAACACCAACTCCATGTAAAATACAAAATGTAATGCAATACGAGAAATTGAAAGATTTATAACTCCATGCAACATACAAAATGTAATGCAATACGAGAAAGTAAACAAGCTAAACTAACAGAGAAACATAATATAATGTTTTTATTATCGAGCTTCAGTTACGACCTGTAAAAATTAATGACAAGGGTTGATGATGGTGCCCAAAGAAAGGATACCTGTGAGGGGAATAACGGAGGACACTTGGGTCCGATGGAAAAGCAATGTGCACTACAAAATAGTACCAGGAAACTCGTTGTGCCCCAGAGTACGAATGAAGTAAGCAGCCTAGCTTTTGTTGATGGAGGTAGATCAAGATGATCCATAGGTTGCACACATGAACAAGTGAGAACCAAAGAGTGACATTTTGTAGGATGAGTTTCAATTTTTAGAAGTTTTCTTAAACATATTTTAATGTTTTTGATGATTTTTTTAACATATTTGAATGTTGTGGTTGATTTTGAAAGTTTTATGAAACTATGTATAGGAAGACAAGTAAGCGTGGATGCCCCTAGTGATAGATGGGATGTACAAGGGCATAAGGCCACGTGCATACCAGAAAGGTGAAGATGTAAAAATTCCCCAATGATTAGGTGGGAATATTCAAAGGCAAACTCTTCACGGGTGGAAGCAGGACCCAAGGCCATTATGGATAGGTTCAACATAATGGTGAACGTAAACCAATGAAGTGCTAGGAAGAAGCAAGGATGCCCCCAATGTAAGTTAGCCTAAAAGCACATGATAGAAAGGAAGGAGAAGATTGTTTTTTGTGGAAGGGGACAAAGGTTCCCAAAAACATGGAAAAAAATTAATCTTATACACATGGATGTTCTGAACGAAGTACAAGAATGATTTAAATGATATGAATGTAGCTTAGAAGCCTCACGATGAAGAATTGATTAGCCAAAGGCATAAATTGTGAGATGAGATATGGACTAGAGTAAGAATCTGAACAAGGTCCAAAAAAGACACTTGGTAACATATTAATCCTATTTACTCATAGAGATCTAGTGTGTGCACGTGGATTTTATTACCTCTTGAAGTGAAGATTTAATAGACAACAAGTCAAGAGACCCTAGCCAATGTGTAGGAATGATTTATTGTGAAAAGAAATTTTGTGAATAGATGGTGAAAGGATAGCCTACATTACTTCGCTGCCAGCTAGGCATCCATAGCCCTAACGGAGATGTATTTGATTATAATCGCAACATTTCTCTACTTCCAGTCAGGAATCCATAGCCCCGATAGAGATTATTGGAAATATCCCAAGAGAGATTAATATATCAATTTGCTTTTGCTTTTTATCTTTTAGCTTTTGATTTTTTATTGATTTTGATTCTTTTACTTTCTGAAAACTTATTTCAGCTCTCTTGTTTGCCAGGGGGTTAAGAACCACTAATGGCTTGATGGAAGGAGGTGGAAGTGCTTACAATGACGACATTGGATAGTGTCAACAAATATGTCCAAAATTTCTTCGCAACAATTTTATTAGATGTTGAATGTGATAGGATCTCTAAGAGGTCATTCATTCTTTAATTTACCAAGGTGATAAAAGACCAGGGACAAATAGATACCATACAGATAAATGTCACAAAATGCATGTGAATAAGCTAACCAAAATATCACCAAAGGGATGAAAATGGAAAGAAGACTTACAGAAGAATAGAAGGGAAGGGAAGAATTAAATATCCATGTGTACACAACACCTGATTGCAATGATTGATCTTTGTAACTTTGATTTTTCTTGTGTTTTCTCAATGTTTTTTTTGTATTTTTGTATTTTTTGATTTTTATAGTTTTAAGAGGTTGGGACTAACAAAGTCACTCTGTGGTGAGATCCAACAATAATGTTTGCGACTTCCTTGATAAGGAAGACTAGGTGCATTTGTTTATCGAGAGTGATGTTTTCCCCAATCTCGATGATCGTGGTGAGTTCACACTCAAAAAAGGACTGTGATTTATCCTGAAACATGGATTTTGTATGTGGGAGCTTGAGTTCCCTATCTAGAGGTTTATGCACTTTGTGCCATACTTGATGGTTACGTTGATGTGCGTTCTTGAATCATGCTTGATTTAGAATTTTGAGATTGTTTGATTTGTTGGGAGCTATAGAGCTCTTTACAATTTTGATCTAATCTTGATTAAGAAACTGTTTGGGTTTCTTATAAGCTAACGTGTGACTTGTCTAATCCCAAGAAGGAGAAGAAAGTGAACGTGGACGTTTAGAACTGATGTGAGAAATGGCCACCATCTTTGGTAGAAGAATAATGTGATTGATGAAAAGGATACCTTCCAAGGATTGAAGAAGATGGGCTACTGGTAGGTGAGCCATACGTAGAAGATAAAGGGCTACTAGGATGAGGCCCAAGAATAGAAGAAGAAGGGCTACTAGGACGTGACCCATAGATGTAATATGATGGACTACTAGGATATGGCCCAAGAATAGAAGATGATGGACTACCCTGGGGTGATCCATAATTAGAAGAAAAGGGGTTAGTTGGATGTGCCCCAAGAATAGAAGATAGTGGACTACTCGAAAATGTCCCATAAATAGTAGAGGGAGGGCTACTAGAAGGTGACCCACACCTAGATGAAGATGAAGGGCTACTTGGCATTGACCCCATAAGAGATTGTGATTGAGGAATTATGATAGACAAAGTGTTATTGGGTGATGAGAAGATAGGCCATGGATCAATGCAAGACCAAGGAGTTTCATCACATAATGAAGAATGTGAAGATGAAAGAATAACAGGAGGATCAAGTTGGGTGATTTGAGGCTCTTCCTCTATTTCTTGATAAAAGGAATTAACCTTTCCCTCACAATATGTAGACGCATTGAAGTCTAAAGAGAATCCTTGCTCGTAATCTGCTAAAGGAGTATCTTCATGTGCCCCTATAAATTCCATAATTGTTTCTTCATTCTGAAAGAGGTCAATAAATATGAGTTGTTGATCGACCACTATGGGTTGATTGGAAGAAAGAGGTTCACTTGGTGTGGAAGACTTAGAAGATGTTTGATGATGATTGATAGAAGATGTTGTGGGGGATGAAGAAGATGTGTAGCTAGATGTCTCAAGAGTAGAAGAAGGTGGTGTGGACCTACCTATATGATGGTATATCATCTGTAAACTAGTAGGATTAAGTCCAAAGTATGATTGTGACGCATGGGTCAAATCAGACATTTTACTCGAAGGACTTTGAGTCACACGAATCTTCAAAGAAGGAATATTTATTGGGGGTTATTGATGAAGAAGGTCCTATGAAGAAGGGGAGGACAGTGATTCAAGAATCACACTAGATGAATAATAACAAGGGTCCTGCAAAGAAAGAGAGGACTGTGATTCAAGAATTATATTAGATGTTTGATTGCAGGGATTTGGAGTCACACGTATCTTCAAAGGAATAAGACGTCATTGAGGTGACTAATAAAAGGGGTCCTGCGAAGAAAGGGAGGATCGTGACATAAGAGTCATATTAGATGACTTAGGAGTCAAATTAGATGAATCTGAATAGTAGTTTGGATCCAAATAGTATTTTGGATCTGAATCATCAGAAGAGTCAGAGGAAATATATGGATTGGAATCCTCAGAGGAAGAAGAAATGTTTGGATTATAATTAGAAGAAGAGTGGGGGGGAACTCGAATAATAATTTGGATCAAAAGTGTCCAAATCATACCACCAACTATGAGATGAAGGTGGGGAATGAGTTACCCGTATGGGCTCTCTAGCACAAAGAACCAAACGAGGTTTAGTTATAATGGGAATATTTTGATTTGAATTGCTAAACCTAGGTTTCATATTTTTGTAAGTATGGGGAACCGCGTGATAGTCAATCATTTTTGGCATTGTTTTAAGCACAAATGTCTAGATTTAGATAGTGTGATGGAACTCCTTCAAAGGGAAGGAAGTGACATGTCGATTTGGGTAGCATAAGGACAACCAGATAGACATTGTGTAAGTATGGGGATGCGTACATGATTTTTCAAAGAAGGTCTAAGGAAAATAGACATCATGATGACGCAATATCGATGAGATAAAAAGGGATTGTCCTAGAAAATAAGTTTTCTGAATGAATAATCACAAGGAACAATCATGCGAGTGTGAAACACAAATCTAATCAACAAGGAAATACACCCTATGTAAATGCATATGCAAAGTGCTAGTCCAATGTAAAAATGATCAACATAATGTCAATATTTACATCAAGATTGAAATGAACAAGGCATAAATATTAAAAAAGAGTAAATGCAACTCTTAATCAAAGGATACCATGAAAATTTCAACAACCAACAAGACCTAAATGTTAAAGGGTGAGGATTACAAATGTAAGCCACATAACCACACCAATTGGACACGTTAATCAAGCTTTATAAAGAAGCAAGATATTAGTGTCAAAGTGGTATCGAAATGATGCAAACAAAGCAAGCAACACTCTTCAAGATTTTGGAAAATGTTTGAAGCAAAACCAATTCAAGGTATAATGAGGATGTGTTAAAATGTGTGCAACGTAATGCCACAATTTGGATGCTTAGATCACATTTATGAAAAACACGACATAAGTATCTTAATTTTGTTGAGAGAATGCAAATGAGGTAACATGTCAAAAGAAGATAAAATGATGAATCATTCCTAACTATGATGACGATCCTGAAATGGGTATCAAGATCACAAAGGCTACCAATCATATAGATATTTTTTTCGTGCACTTTAGACGTTTAACTTACCTAGCTGCAAACATGGATGGATGTAAATGGACAAAAAAGTGGTAGAAACAATCAATTAGTAACACAAAGGTAGTCACTCTCCTTCTGATCAACAAAGTGTCAAAAGAATGTGAAGGAAGGAAATCAAAAATGGGATGAAAAAATGTTGGCTTCACTTCGGTAGAGTTTCACCTCACCCTAAGGCCAGTAAAAAATAAGCAAAAGTAACATGTCACACGTTTCACGATGAAAATATGGTTCACAACTCAACACTATTTTAGAATGGTCAAAGTGGGCTCCTGGCCAAAGTATATCTTCTTAGGTGGTTCTCTCATCCTAGGTGTTATAAAGATTATCCACGAGTGGGATGATTTACCCAAATATTCTTGACTATCTTGGGAGTATCTCGACTTTTTCCCCCTCAAGCACAGTGGGCATTAAATGCATCCATCGTGTACTTAAAAGGGTCGCATAGGGATAACTTGTAACTCTATCTCACAAAGAAATCACTAGTCAGATAGGTAGTGCAGAGAACTTCTTATTTCATCCACAAGGTTCCCTCTTATGTGGACTACTTTGGGGTTCCTGGAACCACCCCCATTGTTTTAGCTTAAGGCATTATGCCAAAGGGGTTATGTTCCAGTTGAGAAGAGAGGGACGTACCCTTTTTCAAAACCTGTAATACAGTGTTTTGAATATGTTGTTCTTTTTATATTTTTTAATTAGGTGTGGTTTACTTGAACACCTTTTGGCAACCTGTATAAAAACTATACTAGTAGTTTTGATTTCTTTTTTATTCCTCCTTTCTTTGACAAGCGTTTTTAGGTCTTGCACTCGAGCATTAGTAGTTCTCCAAGAAAATCACATTATTTAAAAGAGGATTATGAGTTGCTTTTGATTCTCAAGATCATCCAAGGATGTAAGAGAAGAGCATACACAATAAATAATGCAACTAAAAAGTAAAGAAAAACTTTTCAATCAATGAACCATACAAAATTCTTGATAAATGTTCATTCCCCTAAACCAAAAGTGAAAGATAAAGTTTCCAATTTACCAAATGTTATAAAATGAAGACTAAAGTTGCTTTTGATTCTCAAGATCACTCTAAGGTACAAGAGAAGAGCATACACAAACTTTATCCCAACTATATAGAAATAGAAAACTTCAAATCAAAGGACCATTGAAAAATACTTTGTAAATGGTTCGTTCCCTTAAGCAAAATGAATAATCAAATTTCCAAGTTTAATCCCGATGTTAAAAAGATAGAGATCAAAGTTATTTTTTATTCTCAAGATCACCAAAAGGTGCAAGAGAAGAGCATACACACACTTTGGTCTAAATCAAGTAAGCATGGAAATACAACATTCATCAAAACATTAGACATGTTAGAAAATGACCAATTTTAAACTAACAAAAAAACCTATAATTTTTGTAAGTATAAATTCTAAATTTATGTTTTCATTGCATATTTAACTTCAATACCTTTCCAACAAAAAACAAATGGATTCATTTTGAGATTGGGAGAAAATGTTATGGCCTTCAAAAGATGGGTTACGCATATGCTCTTATGCTCACGGGTATGCACTTGACATGCACTCAAAAATGTCAAAAAATGTCCCTTAATCTACAAAATGGTCAAATATTTCCAACCGAGATTCAATTTTGACAACAACCCATCACATTAATATATGAATAGAATACTCAACACTATCAAACATTAACATAGATGCTCAAGAATTTAAAATTTTCAAGAAATTGAAAAAACTAGCATATAGAATGATGAAAAAGTAAGCTCTAAAAATGACAACATGATGAAATCTTAAAATTTTCTCACCAAGATTAAATTTTGACAGCAACCCACCACCTTAATATGTAAATAAAAGACTCAGCACTATCAAACACTAACCTACATTCTCAAGAATTTAAAATTTTCAAGAAATTAACAAAACTAGCATGTAGAATGTTGAAAAAGTAAGCTCAAAAAATGAAAACATGGAGAAATCTTGAAATTTTCCCATCAATTCCAATTTTGACAGCACTTCACCTCCTTTATAGCTACAAAGAAGCCTCAACACATGCAAAATCAACAAAACAAGTTAAGAAAAATAAGTTAGATCAACATGTGTAAAAGATGGTTAGTAACCAAAAATAAAACTTAACTACAAAAAATTGAAATTAAGTGCAAAGGACAATGGAGTAAGTCCCACCGAGCGTGTCAAATGTGTGCATGTATACTTTTCTTAATGCTAAATCAAATGAAGCAAGAACTACCACCTAAAATAGTTCTACAATTTAGCTAAAACAAAGCATAAACACCATCAAGAGAGATAACTAAGCAAGATCTAAACTAACATTATAACTTTGAAAACATGAGATCAAAACTATGCATGCTATTTTAACATCTCTACTCTCCTAGATTACCAACAAGAATGAATGGACCTATTTAGCTCCAATGGCAATCAACAATTGCTTTGTTTGATCCTTAAAGAATGCAAGAATAGGAAGCTTTAGCTCTTAACAATGGTGACCTCTCAAGAAAACAAAAGGCCGGCTCTTAGTCTCTTTGATATATGCTTTGCATTTTATCTCTTAAGAAGTTTTAGGTGTAGGTATAAAGGTAGAAGGAGGTCTCCTTATATATCCCAATGGATAAAGGAAACACTTCATCCCTTTGCATGTGGGATAAAGGTAAAATATGATTAGGAAAGGTTGCTTTATTAAAGGTAACCTTACTTTAGAAGGGTTTAATTTATAATTAGCAAGTCATGGGAGTTGGGGGGTGTTTTAATTAATCAAACATGATTAACTAATAGGTAGATATAAGCTTATAGAAGCTAATTAGAGGAATATTAGTACAATTTAGGCTATTAGAAGGGGATTAAATCAATTAAATATTGATTTATTGGTTAAATGGAAGGGAAAGCTGAATTAATTAATAATAATTAATTAGTCTACATAGAAGGGGTGATTTATTAATGGAAGGTCGTTAATTAGGGTATTTGTTGGATAGGTAACTTAATTAATTAACTTAGTGTAATTAATTAATGATGATATGAGGGAAAATGAGGGCTTTTGACGATATGTCGTTGATTTGTGGGAAAGAGAATAATTAACGCAATTTAAGTATTTAAATTGCTTGGGTGTAATTATGGGTGTCTACAAGAAGTATGGTCATGAATAACATCAATGTATGAGAAAAAAATAGATCACTTAACTCATTTTCTTGAAAAAAATAAAACAAGTGTTCCTAAGTCTATCAAATAGAATGCTTAAAAGGATGAGTTTTCCAAAGAAAATGAGTCTAAATATGAGAATAAGAAAGGAAAGGCCCTTTTAGCTAGATCACCTACTTTATCAACATGGATTATCAATTCAAGTGCTTCGCACCATGTTACCTCTTTGCATTTTGAGTTATCCAACATTGAACCATGTGGCATGTCCAAAATCACATTAGGTGATGACATTACAGTGTCAGTTTATGGTAGTGGATTGGTAGAGATGGATGGTGGAACTATAACATTCCCATTTTAAGACTTTATAAACAAGGGAAAAATTTTTAATAATGTTCTCTATTCTAAATAATCATAATTTAGAACACACATTCCATGCCAATCAATCTCATAACAGATAGCCATATGTAGCTGTAATGACTCGGTGAGACACCGATCTCTCATCTCAGGACCCAGTATCAAATCGATATCTCCTATTAACTAAATGAATTATATACTAGGTATACTTGGTTCTCTTACCATCAGGGTTCATTGTAAAACACCTCTAGAAATTGGAGGTGGAAAATACCTGGCAAATATCCCCAAAACTGGTTTCAGTGAAAGGTGAATTTACCAATTTTTCATAACCACATTTTCACTAGGTTTTTCAAGCCAAAGAGACTACAAATTTGTAGACACGGATGCCTCGTTGACGCATGGAAATAAGATCCATTGACATGCATAAACATGCCTCGCTGACGTATTGTTGACGTGTGTCAACAACCCTTATTGATGCGTGTCAACAAGTGGTCGTTGATGCACGTCAACACTACTTCTTGACACGCGTCAACAACCACTTGTTGATGTGCATCAACATGCCTTATCGACACGTGTCAAGAAGGGTTCATTGACACATGCCAATAAGTGGTCATTGACACATGTCAACAAGTGGTCATTGACATGCATCAACAACCACTTGTTGACATGCATTGATAGACATCGTTGACCCTAGATTTGTCCTCTAAATACCCTCCTGGCAATCATTTTCATGTTTACACTTTCCGGCTCTCGAATTTTTTTGTATACAGGAATCCATCATTCTCAAGCACAACTACAATGGTGACTACAAGTGCATCCCAACTGTAATCTCAAGACAAAAATCAAGAGGAAAATCCAGTCCTATCCACGGGAAAGATACTCTACAGGAATCCTTTGTGTGTCCACATCTAGACTATTTTATAGATGACTTACGAATACAACGATCTGATCGAAGCAAGTGAGTTTAGTGAGATCTTTAAGATGCCCCATTTCGAAATAGACCAAGACATTTTGAACTACCTTCTCTCATCTTATAATACAGAGGATGGCCTATTTTATGATACTATGGATGACGGCTGATTTTTTCAATTCGGTATCGACCCAACTGTCATTCATCATTTTACAGGAATTCCATTCAGAAATTTACCCTTTGGTATAATGAAGGCAACACTCATCGAAGACGATAAGAAATATCTCGAATTGATGTTCGGTTTCCATGTTGATTGTAAGTATAATTCAGTTTCATTCGTCATTTTTATTCAGTTTTTTATTTTGATACTATTTAATGTTATATTAATTCCCATTGTTTTTTGGCATTTACAACTCATGTCAATAAATCTAGGTGTGGTGTGGATATGTAAGAAATTACACACCACTTTCTTGCTGTAATGATTTACTTCTTTCAATCCAGAATAGTTTTGCAGGCTTGGAAAACAGATATACCAAACTGGATGATTACATACATTGTTGTAACTATCGCAAAACAAAAATTTGATTGGTGCACATTTTTATTAAAAAAAAAACTGATATAACAAATGCAAAGCTTTCTGAAAAACCTATCATTTACTCCAAAAACTATCTCCATGACCTTTATTATGAGGCTCTTTTAAATTTGAAAGAAAAACCTATTCCCACTTACATGGATGAGGTATTGATAAAGTTGTCAATTCTATTTGAAGAACAACAGGTATAAACTATTAAGTTTATATTTCAACATTACATAGTGCACAGGTATTTACAATTTACTATTTGCAAAGAATATTTATGGAAGCCCTTCCTTAAAAAAAGGCGGCATCAAGAGGAAGAGGCAAACAACATGCTGAGGCTTCGGGAGATTCCCAATCTTAAATGGAATCTCACTCGTCTCCGAACCCCCAAAAGTTTGAATTTGTTAAACACTAGAGAAGTAATAAACTTTCATGTATTGTTTACAAATTCCAAACTCGTATTTTCATTTTCCCATTTAAAATTTACACAATTGAATTGACATACATTTTCATTTGTAAGGACTTTGGACCATACATATGTTTCAGAAAGTCAACCATCTTCCCCAACTCACTCAATACAGTCGCATGCATTTGTAACTTCTTAACAACCACCTCAGCAATCCCAACATCACACAACTCAAAAACCACCAAGTATTACTCCAACATGGCCACCTCAAGTACCACGACAAACTACCCCTTAACAACAAGGTACAAGTTTTGAATACTACTTCATTTAATTTCATATTTTTTGCATTGTGTTCTATTTTTTCATATGTTTTTCTTGAACTTTTCAGCACATTGCAGTCCTCCTTCTGTTCAAATAGTGTCACCGCCCCCCCCCCCTCAACCAATAATATTTAAAATGTCAACCAGAGGATCAGGAAAAAAGAACACTGGTAAATGCATGCCAATTGCTCCGGCCCCTAATGGGACACTAAACATTGCCTCCTCCTTTCGTATTCCAACCCTCTCACTTGGTGGCTTGCCCAACACAACGGGCATATCAGTTTTGAATAATATAAATTTAGATGAAGATTACTTGGGCATTAATAGTAATGACCCAACTAGATTTTTCAATACCCGTGGGATGATTAAAGGCCAGCAGGTATACTTTAATTTCAACATACTTTACCATATTGAATTACATTTCGCTTTAGATTTATTTCTCTAAATCTTCATTTATTTTATCACAAATAGGATCAAGCCACCCAAAGGAAGAAACAAGTAGCAGTTGATCAACTCGAAAGCCCCTATACCTCTCCAGCTAGATCATCTTCATCAGATACAGATGGTGAGCAGTTGCTACCTTTTCCTTTGGAGAAATTAATTGGTTATGCTTTTCAATCCCATATCAGTGAGTTTATTCTACCTCATATCAGTCAGCTCATAGAATGGGAGAGAATGGCTAAAGTACTTATCAATGAGATTATTAGTCATCATGAAAATTATTGGAAAAGGGATAGTTTATACGCTACAGTCCAGAATCAACCTGTGAAGATGGATTCCTTACTTACTCAAGTAAGAAGTGGGACTGTCACGTATAAAAAATATAAAGATGACATTTTAGATAAGACATTAAACAAATTGGAAAATATAAGTGCTTAGGCCAAGGTATATTTTAACAAATGGTATAAGGATAAGGATCTGGTAGCAGTTGCAAATGCTGAGAGAGATAGAGCGTTCTTAAGTATTATCACTTTCAAATAATAATTTTTTTTAATTTAAAGTTTTCTTATTTTAGTAATATGTTGAATTGACATCACTTTTTTTGTGCAGTTGAAATATGAAAATTTGAAGAGTCAAGTAAAGGTTTTCCAAGTTCACTTGGAAATAGTGAAGAACAGTTTATCCGCAGCAAAGAATTTGAAGGAAAATATTGTTTTGGTTAAAAAAACAAAACAATACACTGAAGCGGATAATTAAAGAGCACGGCTTTGACCTTGAAATATTATTCAAAGCTAAGGTAGCAGCTGATCTAAATTTGATGTCCCATGGAGATGCGACAAAGCAAGGAGAAATAAATTTAAAAAATCTAGATAGTGCTGCAGAAGATCCCATAAGTTCTGGGATTATTTCTGTCATTGGGGAAAGGGGTACAACCACAGGTGAAGAAACCATTGGGGAAAGGAGCACAATAGTGGAAATGGATAAAGAAAATGAGGGTTAAATATTTATATTATTGAGTGTGGAAACTTGAAATATTGAATCTATATTTGAAAATTTGAAACATTGAATGTTGTGGTCGTGGCATTTGAATTTAATTATCTGGATTTGAAATTTGAAGCTTGAATTAGATAGCATTTGAAAATTTGAAATACTGTATAATCTTTAATTTTATAACTTCCCATATATTATGTATAGAATTTCTAGATTGTATATGGCATTTATGTTTCTTGTTTACTTGGATTATCATGAATTGTATGTGGATGTAGATTTAGCTTCAAGCACGATAATTCTTCTTCTCTAGACATTTAAACTTATTTTAAGATAATTCTTCTTCTCTATACTTGTAATGATATGATCATGATGACATTAGAATGGATAATGATATGATGAATTTAATAATAATTTGAGTGTTAGGATTATGATATGAAAATGATATGATATATAGGGATGATGATGAATTTTATGTGGACATAGATTTAGCTTCTAGCATGATCGTGGATGACGAATTGTATAATGGATCATTGATTATGAATTGTATAATATGGAAAAATATTCCTCTGTAAAATTTGATTGTGTCATTTTATCCCACAAAGTATAAAAAATATATCAAAGCATTTTGAAAATATAAAAAATAAATTAAACATAATTGTAAGAAATCAAGAAAGATGATATGATAGGGTTTAACTTACCTCTAGTGTTTTAGATGGTTGTGAAATCATCACTCTTAACGTGCTAGATCTTTGTTTTAAGAAAACTCAACATGAGAAATGGATTAGTAGATAGATGGGTGATTTTCCTCACATTATCAGTCCTGAGAAGTACCAGCTTCCTCAGATGGATGTCAACCCATGTTTTCAAAAAAAATAAAAAATTTGTATATAGATAAATGTAAATATATATATACCTGTAACATCTTCAATGATAACTAGAGCTGAAAAAAAATGTTAAAAAGCCTCCTCATAGTCAATATTTTCATCTGCTAAATTACAATTGTGTTACGTCTAACTAGAAACTTTTATATTCGAATCTATTAATATGAAATTGAAGAAATAACAATAGTTAAAGTGTAAGGTGACAAACAATAAAAGTAAGGTCAAGGTGATACCTGTTTAAATTTGAAACAATCCATTTTCAATAGCTTCTTCATAGTTGATATTCACATGTGCATAGTTTGACGACGCACCAATTCCAGTCTCATCGCTGAGAACATTTATACTTGTAGCTGTATTATTTACACCACTTCTTTCGGCAAAGGGAATCCCAATGCGCAATTGCTCTGTCAAAATGAAAGGTTTCCAAGGAGTATCGAGAAACATAACACCTCATGCAAATTTTGATATTTTTATCCAACATGTTTCTTAGTTTGGATTTTATAAAAGACAAAGCACTGAAAACCCTTTTCGTCCTCCACAAATCCCAAAATCATTGTTTGGTACAACACATATAATCAGAAAATATTCACTGATGTCTTCCTTTAACACACTGAAATTTGGTATATTACTCGCCAGAACCTTGTAATAGCATCAATCTTAGAAGGTTTGTCTAAATAATTTATATTGGGTCCTCATTATCATTGTAAAAATTGTTGATTGAAGGCTTTCTTAAATCAATCATTCGGTATATACCTTTGATTTCGATACCTTTGACCTCTAAAGTCTTGGTGAAATGATCCATTATTATACCCATACATTTATGGAAGATGATTACTTATAAACTCTGCAAGAGCACCTTCAGTATTCCAAAAAATTGGATTCATCACACCCATTACTTCAAGAATTTTATGTTTGTTAAAAACATTCTCTTATTTCTGATGATAAGGATTCTCAACATTTTTTCTAAGTTTTATTATTGTTTCAACTGTAATATAATCAAACAAGATTACTTGTCATAATAACTTCTTCTCTTTCTCGATCTTGTAATATCTTAACATTTTTACAAAATATGTAATGGTATCTCTCTCCCATTAACATTGATGCAAAGGTGATCATGAATATCAAATATCAAATAATTACTAGGATTCTTAAGATCCAATAAAACTTTTTAGTTATCGAAAACATAGGTGTATCAAAACTATCTTGGGAAGTGTACAATACATCAAGACTTTGACATACCATTTTTCTCATCCGTATAAAATCAACAATATAGATTAATCTCTCTTGTGCATGCTTCATCAATGTATTGATCTCCTTAAACATTAGAATAATGCCAACCAATGTAAGCAATGTTTCCAAATTAGTTAAACGGAACAACGAGTCCCTCACCCTTATCAACATCATGACAATATTTGTGCATGAAACCAACCAATGATGGATACCCCCTCATGAATTTTACATGCAAGCTCATACAAAGAAATCCACCTTGTCTCAACATCCTTCAGAAGTTTTTTTCCGTCTGTAATTCTAATTGCAAATTTTTAGAAACTCAAGAAATCACTGTTGGGCTGCTTTCCATATAGACTTGTAGTTCTCTTGATAAAGTCTTATACTTTAGCAAAATTTTTGTAGTTGCTTAACCATTTTATACGTTAAATTCATTATGTGAGCCATATAATGAATTGATAGCATATAAGGGACCAGTATTATTTGCAATCAAACACATAGCCCAGTTCAGTGACCTTGTATGATTGATGCACCATCTGCTTCAACACATACTAACTTCATAGCAATTTTATAATCAATCATGCTATCAATATATTTCAAATGAGAAACAACTATTTTATGTAGGTTTTCGGCATTGTACAGTTTTCAAACCATTTTCATAACACCTAGTAGATGCGGTGTCCTTATATGATTTTCTAAAGTATAAATGTGGATACATACCCATGCAGTGCTGTTGACTGATGTCAACTTCGTCAATTGATAGAGAGATAAACTTTACATTTTTTTACACTCTCTTTCAAAGCTTCATTCTTTATCATTGCAAGACATTTAGCCATTTACCATGCACTTTTGTATCAGACCAATAAGACTGAGGAACGTTTTGCATTCCATTATATTGTTACAAAAAATTCAAATTGAGGAAATCTGAAATTGGTCTTCCTTTCTTAAGGATGTGGAATAAAGTAGAGAACTGTATGAGTTTTAGTATGCAAATTTGATTGATTCATCTTACTAATTTTCTGATGTGATCGTTCCGCATTTTTCCACAAGATGTCTGCATCTTTTCTGCTCTGCTTCATACTCTGATACATATTTAATATGCATGCATTCTTTTTTTAGTTTTCCACCTGTTTATTTTTTATTTTTTGGCTATCCTCCCCCGATTATAGTCAAATATTGTTTTCCACAGTTTTTTTCAATTGTGTCCAGCTTCAATTGCATTTTTTGTTGCTTTCCCCAATTTACTAGGTATATATTTTTACATGTACATTTAGATGGTATATTTTCTGAATTAGCTAGATTGTACAGGTTCGATAAATGGAATATTTAGCAGCCCACTTGAAACTTGTATGTCCTGCCTAGGTGTTCACATATTCTAGTTCGTTTTTAATGGTTTACTTTTACGAGAAGAATTTTGAGGTATATCAAAATCATCTGGTTTCCTCTTTCGTGAACTAGAATTTGCATTTGATTTCTATGTTCTATTTTGCTAAGAGTATTTGTATTTGAGATATCTTGATGCACTTCTAGTTGCATCTCGACAAGAATATCTTCAAGCTCTAGCATCTCAACATGAATATATTCAATATTTGGAATGGTATCATCATAGATGTCATTTGGTTGATACTGTGTAGAATGCATGTCCACTTCCATAATACCTTCCACATATTTAGTACTCTGATTGATTCCAGTGGCAGTTGTATGGGTGTTGGTGGTTGTGGATATCTAGTAGCATCAGAGTTTCCAAAATGCTTGAGCAGGGTATTTCTATGGATTTTTTAGTTACCTTTTAGGGTCTTCACATTCTTAGGAATAACAACTTCCATTGTTCTGAACGGCGAAGTTGAAAATTTTTTGTACGTCAGCTAAAAACTCTGTCACATGTCACCAAGTATTGTGTCAGTGCGTCAACATCCTCACCCTTTTCACGCTTTAACAGAATCACCTTGTCACACTTCATGGTAACAACCTTGTCGAGCATCTAGAAGGCGTCAACCTTATCTCAGTCGTCAGCAGGATCAACCTTTCCGCGCGTCAACTGGCTTAACCTTGTCACGCATCACCAGAATAACTCTCCATTAGCATGTCAACTGAAAACCTTGTTCGTGCGTCAGCAGAGAACCTTGTCATGTACGTCAACTCTAGAACATTTTACGTGAGTCAAAAAATAATACCCCCTTGTTGCGCTGTGAACAAATATCTATTGTCTCTCGTCAATAAATATCACTTGTTGCATCGTCAACAACTTTTTCTTAATAGGCTGACTACAAATCGCTAGTGCTGCACTGTGTACTGGTGCTTCGAGTTTGCAAAATTCACGGTACTTGATAATGCTGATACCTCAGCTAAGCTAGTAGTAAGTTACCGTAGTATACTACCCGACGAATTACCTAGGTTTATATAGGATATGTTTTCAAGGGTAGGCGAAGCTGACCCCTAAAAAAAATTATACTATAGATTTTAGGCGAATAAGACATTGAACCGCTTTGAAAAAATTGACCTTTTCAAATTTTCCTAAAATGGAATTTTTTCCATATTACGAATATTTGCCACTAAAAAAAATCCTTGTCACATTCCCTTAAAATTGTGAGATCTAAGAACATGAAAGGACATCCACTTTCTATTTTAGAGTAACCAAAATAATGTCATGATAAGAATAAGATAGTTGATTCCTGGAAATAATGTTCCAATGGATTCTAGACATCCATTGATTTGTTTGGAAGGATACCTGAGGAGCATCGTGCTTCACTACCTAGAGAACTACAAGATTCATCTTGGTCCAACAACTCCTCATTCTTCTGTATATACTATCAAACTATCATTTCAACATCAAAGCCCTTTTAAAGGTAATTTTGATTATGGATATTTTAATATTTAAAGGAAAAATCGGCACCACAATATTGGATCTAGTTTTGAAAATTAGATGCTTACTTAATGGTCTACCACTTAAGTGACTATTTTTAGGATTACCTTTACAATGTTGAAGATGTTCATTTCAATCTTACATTGGTTTGAAACCTCCAACACACAATGTGAGAAAGGTTACAAGCCCATTCATGAACTATATCCAATTTTTTAGTGCTATGAAATAGTAATACTACCCCCTAAAACACTATGAGGAATTAGTACATGACTAGTTTCAAAAATTGTGCTAGCGTAAGGAGCAATCGGCTTAAGATTATAATAATGTAAACCATGAATAGGTTGCACTTCTGCATGAGAACACAACATATCTGACATGAAGTGTTTTTAAGTACATAAAAAATCACATTTTGTGTGTGTGTGTGGGGGTGTGTGTGTGTGTGTATGTGCGCGCGCGCGCGCGCGTGTGTGTGTGTGTGTGTGTGTGTGTGTGTGTATGCATGTGTTATCTTGTGTGGGGTTATGAATCAGAGTCCTTTTATCTCCAATAGACTTCATTGTGATGCAAGTCATACAATAATACTATCAAGATAAGGGCAAGACCAAGATGTTGAATTTTCCATCTTATCTTTTGTTGCAGATTAAGATCAAGTCCATGCTCGAAGCACCAAGAAAACCTTCCTCTTTTGCGTGGAAGATAACATTAGGATGCAATTCACAAAGGAGACCAACAAAAGACTCATCTAACATTGCACCTTATAAGCCTTTCCTTTTACTTCAATATTAGAGTTAAGGTTCAAGAAGAACCTCAGAACATTTTACAAGTTTGTCATCATGATTTTATTTACCATTAACATCATTTTAGTAAAACCATAGTGATTTCATTAAATGATCTATCATGAATGCCAACTTAATAAGTTACATTAATAAAAGGATAATATATCTAGTACTTTTATCCTCTAGTGCTATTTTAAATCAACCCGAGAGGGTTTACTTCTTACATATGAAGTGCTTGGTAAATTGTCATGTTATGTCATATAACATTGGTAATAATAGAGATACGCTTATTATTTCCATTCAAAGAATATACTAATGCCTAGGTCTGACACATCAAAGTACAGATAAACCCACCATCCTTTCCATTCCATCAATAGTGGAATTCATACATTTGACAAGCTTCAAACACTTCAAACATATATTAGTGTTAAACAACATTAATAAGTCTCAATTAAAAATACAACTTTCCTTTTGGGAAAAATAAATTTCAATGTAATGATTCATATTTCATCATAAAACATATAGTCTCTTTGGTAAACAAAAGTAACATCATAAAATATCTTGTCTCCTTTTACCACTTACAAAGTCCATCTGCAAAAATTGCTAGCACGGGTTAATTCATTGAACTGAGCATGATAAGCACTAAGCATTAAAATGATGTGATTTTAACTAACTATTTCATAAAGAGTAACTTTTATTTTATGAAACAGTTAAAGTTATTACAGAAAGACATATCATAAAGAAATAACAATCATAAGAGAGAGAAATGAAAGTGATAATCCATATCATCATCAAGAAAAGATCATGATATAATAATATTCAACTTTCAACCAAACGATTTCATAGAAATAATTAAAACATTAATCCAGATAAATAATAATTCACAAAATCACAAATTTCTTTTCATTTATAGATTTCTGATGATCCACATCTTATTTAATTCCATCTAACCTGAGAAGATACTAACACTAATATCTCAAAGGAACAAGTCTACATTAGATGGAACAATAATAATTTTATCTCAGCATTAACTTAACTTCATCCTAAAATATAAAATTCCAAGCTCAATCAAACATTAGGATAAATTTAGGATGAACCAACAACACCTTTAGGAAAGAGTTTCTTATTTAAGAATCTATATCCTAAATTTAGAGTCAAAAACCAATCTAAGATTTAGGATCCACATCAAACAAATTTGACAAAGAATGAATTCAATTTGACATGCACTTGGAACTAATCACACATCACAAATGAGTACATCCATTACAAATGTAAAATGTCAAAGAGAAGAATGACAAGGGATTTTATCAAACAGCTACAGATCCATGTAATCTTATTTTTACTCCATAAGAGACTTACTCAGAAATTCCCAATCAAACATATCAAATCTCTAGAGTAACCTTCAGCAACATATTCTATCACAACAGGGCCTACTTCTTCAAGAAAGTCCTAGACGAGGCATAACGATACAACTGAACAATGTCATATCACTATTCCAAAATGATACTGATGTAAGATGAAAAGAAAAGAGAAAGAGATTGTTCATTCTAAATCCCAAGCAAGAACATAATAGAAAAGTTCAACCTTTATTGTTTTCCATTTTAAAGCCTAACTAGAGTTTAGATCAGTCTCGGGTTATATAGTTGTCCCGAAAACAGAGAGAACAAATATCAACATACATATACCTTTCACAATTCAAGGAGGACAGGTATTTACAAATACCTTAACTCATAACATAAAGAAAGGATAACATAATAGAATAATGGTAAGTTAAGATCTTAATATTAGGTTCCCTAATAGAGGTACTCTTAACAGAAAGATAAAAAATAACTGGTAAAGATGATTTCCCAATGCTCAAGAAAAATTAACTCCAAACAACCAATTGAATGTCCAAAATAACCATTCAAACTTAAATCCAATAACAGTAAACTATAACTCACAAGCTACAAACTGAAATTTAATTCCTCCTAAACTTACAATCGATAACAACAACTGATAGCAAAAAAACTACTAACTAAAAATGATATTCCTTCTAAACAATAATAGCACATCAGTTCAAGAAGTTATCCCAGTTTCCCAACAAAGCAGACATAGTAACATTTCAAGTAATTAACCTTTTTTGAGAGAAATGATTTCCTTTTCAAGGAGATAACACAATAAGCTTACCCATCAATTGATGGTGAATGAAAAGGGTGAGAGAAAGACTTACAGTCAAAACTTTCCATTCAAGCCAACTTAGAACCATACATCTTTATAATGTTCAATGAAATAGTCAACTAGTAATAGGAAGAATAAAACCCAACCATAGATTCAAAAATTGAGAGGAAGACATACAATAAATCAGCACGACTACAAGTTCCATGCATGAAGTCGAGATTTAGAAGAAGAAATAAACCCAAAATGCGCTATAGTCTATTTTCCTTCAAATTTTCATTCAGTTAGATAGATTCAAGTTACTCTACAGTTCAACTATAATTACCATGACCTCCTACTAAAACAACTGTATTTCATATTAAAATAAAAAGAACCAGTCATACAAAGCAAGTCAAACTAAGAAGAATAAACCTAGACCATTCTTTTCCTTATAACATAAGAGAATGACGTAATCGAATTCAACAAACCATTCCACTATATCACACAAATAGAATTTAAAATAACAACCATGCCAAAGGATAGGTTGTTCTCAAGGTGATCCCATTCAAGTTCAATAAATCAGACGAGTTATTATCCAATTTTTAGCACAACTCAAGCAGGTGTATAAAATATTCAACAACATCTCAAGTCCAAACAAAAGTTAAGCATGATTCAATCATTTTTCAAACAAAGGAAACAAAACCCAAAACATATTTACATCAAAATAGTGAATCCAAAGTAGAAGCATAAAGTGAAAATTTAAGCATCAAATAACAAGATCAAACATCATATAAAAACCCATTTGTTCCCCCAAGAGAAGATTTATTTTAATGAAGACATTTAGGAAAAAGCATAACAACTTAATGGGTAGAGCCTATCATGCCTGATAGAGCTTCTTCCTGATTTGTAGAAGATTTCCCAGCTAAGCCTCAACAGCCTCTTTTTCTCCACTGCAACGTCAACCACCTCAACTCTTCCACTTCTTCTTATAATTCCACAAAGTCCAAAATAGCTCAAGAATGCAAAAATAAAAACTATATGCAAAATAGAACTATTGGTTTGAAGAACCAAAAAACTCCATGTAGAGAAAAAAACTCAAAATGAACTGAAGATCAAAACAAAAATACCAAAACCTGTCATGCATTTTCCCTAGGTGGTTTCTTCACCAAAAATGAAATCAATTAATGTGAAGGACAACCAGTTCCCTCCTATTTCTCCATGCCACCGCCATCTATCTTTGGCAATGCCTAATTTTCAAATTTTGCATGAAATTTCCATTTAGTGGTGATGCCAACTAGGAATCCACTAAAATCCCAATGCCTCTACCAAAATTGGCTTCCGTAGCAATTAAAACCAAGATCAATTCCATTTAATGCCTTGAAAACTGATGCCACTGACCATGCCAATTGCCAAGTAGTCCATAGGTACCCCTTAGGCTAGCAATAGTTTAGGTTAGATTATTATTAGGTTAGAAATCAACCTTAGTTCCTAGGTAAATCTTATTTACCTTAGGTTTTTTTTAAACTAAATAAATATAAAACATACCAACTTAGGTTAGATCTAACCTTTAGGCTAGGGTGTCAACCTTAGTAGTTTTAGTTATAGGTCCAAGGTCCTTATACGCTATTCAACATTTTATTATTAACAAGAAGACCCAAGCCTATCACTTACATCATGTTGCAAAACAAGGATCCTGAAGAAGGGTCCTTCATAATTTTATAAACAAAAATAAGGCTTAGTCCAACTTCACCTTTCCATTTCCAAATGCCAAGTCAACAAGATGAACATGTAAGAAGAACTGAAAGCATACCTTGGATCAATGGAATTGATCCAAGGTTTTTCTGTCAACACAAGATAAGTATGACAACAACAATACAAGTTTCATAATATTTTTAAAAGTTGAATTCAAGTTATACATAGAGATGAATGGCCTCATTTTCAAGTAAGCAGAAATCACAACAAAATGAACCTTTTCTACAAATAATGAATTATCCATTGCAAACATGATTTCCAAAAGTCATAAGAGTACATCCTTCCTAAGACAAATCACATGTCAACATTTGCAATGTCAAGAGTGGAAGTCATCATAGTAACAACCATGTCAAAGATGTTACATACCTCCCTCTTAAAAAGAATCATTGTCCTGATGATCAACTTAGTCAAATAATTTAATTTTACTAAAAAATCAAATTATCATCCTTCTATTCATATGTTCATAACAAAACTAGACTTGAGGAATTCAAATTCCATAATCAACATTGAAATAGTTGTCCGATATTAAATAGTTTAGTATCTGTCCTAAGTACTTGGTAAATTTATTGACATAACATGAATACAATCTTAAAATGTTATCATTCAATAGAATTAAATCTTTGTTCAAATAAATATGGAAAAGAGGTTTTTATATCTTCAAGATTTTCCTAGATTGCACTTTCTTCATTAAAATTGATCCCACTGGACCTTGCATTGACTTATTTCATGATTTCTTCAGTGCAATTGACAATTTTCCATCACTTGAGTGGGTTTAGCCACTATTATTCCTCAGGTCTTGGACCTGAAAGGAATTCCAATTTAACACATGTGATAAATTTGAAACATATTTCTTAAGTAGATAAATATGGAAAAAATCATGCATTCGTGATAAATTAGGAGGTAAATCTAAACGATAAGCTACAGGGTTGATTGCTTCAACAATTTCAAACCGTCCCACATAATGAGGTAATAATTTGGTAGCCTTGCTAAAAAGTTATAGAACTATTTTTGGGTTTAACCCATAGAAAATAACCTTCTCACCAACTTCAAATTTCTTATCAAACCATCTTTAAGTCAGCATAAATCTATTACCTTATCTGATGCTTCTTTCAAGTATTCATGAATCATTTTAACTTGCTATTCCATTTCCGTAAGGATTTCAGGTCTAATTACCTCTCTATCCTCTATGTTATCCCAACTAATAGGAGTTTTGCATTTCTTTCGGTATAATCCTTCGAAAGGTGCCATTCATAGAGAGGCGTTATATGTGTTATTATAAACAAACTCGACCAATGGAAGGTAATCTTCCCATTTATACTGTTGATCCATACAATACATTCGTAACATACTCTCTAAAAATTGATTAAATATTTCAGTCTATCCATCCATTTCCAGATGGTATGCAAAACTGAAATTAAACTTAGTCCCTACAGGCTGCATTAATTGTTTTCCAAAATCTAGATGTCATTCTTGGGTCTCTATCAGATATGATCAATTCAGGTACTCCATGTAATCTGAAAATTTCATGCATGAATCTTTTTGCTAACATAGGTGAATCATCCTTAATATTAACAGCCAATAAAATGTGTTACCTTTGTTAGTTATATCAACAACAACTATAATAACATCATGTTTTCTTCTGTGACACAAGAAACCCTTATACAAAATCCATGCGTATTACTTTTCATTTATGTTGTGGTATGTTATAAGGATACAATAAACCATTTGGATGCATATGCTCAAGCCTTAACATGCTGACATTCTAAGTAGTGTGTTACAAACTCAGTCACATCCTTTTTCATCCCTTTCAAGAAACGTATCTGTTGTTTTACATCAGCAAGCATTTTAATAACACCTAGGGTGTCTAGAAAATAGGTGAATTATGAAATTCAACTAGCTATTTCTTTCTCAAATCATTTAACAAAGGTATATATACTTTATTTTAAAACCTCAAGATTCCATCACCATCAAAGTGAAATCCTTTATATCTCACTTCATTTGGATCTATATCAAGTGTTGTCTTTACTTGCTAAAAATAAGAGTAAGATTCCATGACACTTTTTACTTCATCTTAAAACTAAGTTTCTCAACATTATAAGATCATAAATGTGCTTCCTACAACTTAAAGCATATGTCAACTTTATTTTCTTTACCTTTAATATATCTTATGTCAAAATCCTACTAAGATAGAAATTCTAGCCATCTTCGCTATCTTGCATTAAGTTTTGGTTGAGTAAAAATATACTTCAACCTGAGATGATTTAGTTTTTAGTTCAAAAGGTATACCAAGAATATAATGCCTCCATACCTGAAGTGCATGAATAATGTTAACAAAATCTAGGTCATGTGGAGCATAATTCAATTCGTGTAACTTTAGTTTTCTACATCCATAAGTTATTACATGATAAATTTTACAACAAAATACCTCTAAGACCTTCCCCAGATGCATCCATTACAATAGTAAAGTCTCCATTAGGATCAGGTACAACCAAAATACGTGCTGATTTTAATTGATCCTTCAAAATCTTAAATGCAAGATTCACTTTTTGTCATTCCACAAAAATTTCTTATCTTTTTTTTGCAACAAATTTATTGGTGTAGCAACCTTAGGAAAGTATTTAACAAACTTCTTATAGTAACCAGAAAGACCCATGAAGATTCTAAATTCATGTACATTCTTAGGTGCAGGCCACTTAGTTATTGCAACAATTTTTTAGGGATCTAATGATATTCCATATTTTCTTATGACATGACCCAAATAATGTACTTCTGTAACATTGAAAGAACATTTGGACAACTTACCATACAACCTTCTCTTTCTCAATATTTCCAAAACTACTTGCAAATGCTCATGATGTTCTTCAATTCTTGTAGAGTATATGAGAATATTGTCCAAGAATACAAGAAAAAATTTGTCCAAGTATTCTTGAAAAATATTATTCATTAAATTCATCAAAGCTGCAAGTGCATTCGTTAATCCAAATGATAAAACTATGAATTCATAATGTTTGTACCTTGTTCTAAAATTTGTTTTATGAATATATTCATCCTTTATTCTTAACTGATGATATCCATATCGAAGATTTATTTTAGAATACATTGATGCACCACACATTTGATCAAATAGATCATAAATTCTAGGAAGTAGATATCTGTTTTTAATTTTTTCTTTATTTAACATCCTATAATCAATGCACAATTGTGTTCCATATTTCTTTTTCACAAAAATTACCGGTGCTCCCCAACGTGAGACACTCAGTCTTATCAAAACTTTAGACAAAAGTTCTTGCAATTGTGCCTTAATCTCTACCAATTCAATGGTAGTCAATCTATATGGTGCCTTGGAAATAGGTTCGATTCCTAGTTTGATGTCAATAGTGAAGTCAAAATCCCATTTGGGTGGAAGATTAGGTAATTCTTCTAGAAACACATCACTGAAATTTCGTAATAGCGGATATATTTCCATGAAGTCACTACTTTCTTTGGTTTCTTCAGAAATTTTTACTACATACAAAGTGCAGCCTTTGTTTTTGGCCTTTTTAAGTTGCATAGCCGATAATTTCCTAACTCAAATATCACATTTTATCACCTGAATGTTTGTTGTTTTCTACAGGTCATCCAAACAACTAATATGTTTTTTAAAATAATAAACCTTTTCCTTATGCTCAACTAGCCAGTTAACACCTATGATCACATCATAGGACCCCAAATTAGCAACATAAAGGTCAACTTTAGTGGAAAAACTAGGTAATTCAAGGACTTCTCCAAAAATACACATACTAATTGTGTGAACAACATTATTTCCATAATGTACAGCCCATGATTTATCTATTTTTCCAGCTTTTATTTTTAATTTCGATGTTAATTTAGTAGAACTAAAACACTCAGTAGATTCAGTATCAAAAACTATAGTTACAGGTATACCAAATTACTTACCTAAAACTTCTATGGGTGTGAATTGCTTTTTATCTTGTTTGTTAGCTATTACAACATGTATCTTATGTTATTGATTGCGGTCAACCTTCTTCAAAGGACATTGATTTGTGTAATGATCCTTACCACAATTGTAACAGCCTCATACATGTCCCTTCTTAGGCTCAATTTTATTTCCAACCTTAAAGTTATCATTCAGACTCCCATAGGACTTCTGTGTTTTTGACAAAGTTATTTCAAACATTAGTAGTATGTTTATTTGATGTTGTTTTCTTGTTGTTTTCAGTAATAAAAATTTTTTCATACCAAAATTTTTCCATGGTCCCTTTTTGGGTGCAAGAGACGAATAAGATTTTGGAACTTTCTTTCTAATTTTGTAACACCTTTGACAAACAGTTATATTTTCCTTTTGCATTACAAGAATTGGCATGTGATTTTCTTGAATGAGGTGTGTTCCTGGATTTTTGAAAATCATGCTTGTTATGAATAAATCATTTCTGCTCTTGGATGCATTGGACTAAGTGATATGGATTACAAGAATCCACTTTCACTTCTTGTAGGTGAGTTGTAATCTGGCTTTGAGAGTTGTCAACTGATCTCTTTTACTGACTCATCCTTGGATTAATTCCAATGATCCAAGGAATGTTTTAAATATTGTTACTAGACTGGATGGTAAAATTTACATTCATAGGTGGAGAGACATAGTGGACTAAACTTTGTTTGTTACAAATTATTTGGTCTTGTATGAACGTGACTTCATTCGGTTATATGTTTGTGCTTGGGTCTTTAGTATTGATCCCTTCAGGATATTAATGGCGTAAACAAAATGCAATCTACTTCATGAATAAGAAGGGAATCAGAATCCTAAAACTAAAGGATTATCCTAACAGTACCCTAAGCTAGGTAAAAGCACCTACTTCCTAGCTATGTCTACTTATTTGGGTTTCAATCTAACCTAAGCTCATGTGTTAAATGAATAAGGGAAATATTACTAAATTAATGCTAGGATATTATGAACCTAATGCCTAATACTATATGGTTGTGAATTGATCTAACCTAAGGTGGAAATGTCCTATGGAAATGTTTTAAGAACTAAGGTAAATATTGTTAGACTAACCTAAGTTTTGGGAAATCTATCCTAAACTATTAAACGGGAACCTAAGGGGTTGCATGACACTATGGTGATAGTTCCAATGGCATTTAATTGATTTAATTTTTAGTTAAATGAATGGAGGTACAGCCAATTTGGTAAATCTAGTAAACTTTAGTGGAGGCATATGTGGAGGTTTCACTAAAGTTGGAAATGCATGCAGAAGTGGAAATAGGTTTCACCAGTTTTAGGAGGTGGTGGTATGGAGAGATAAGTGGGAATTTTGTAATTAATGACATTAATGAACCTTATTATTTACATACAAACCATCTTGGAAACAAGGGAGACGGATTTGTGATGGGTTGTTTGGTCTTTCATGTCTCTCAATTTTTTCTTTGCATGGAGCTATCTGGTTCTTCGAACCAGCAATTTGACCTTTTACTTTATGGCTATTTTTGGTTTCTCTGACCTATTTTTGATTGAAGGAAAGTGTATGAGACATTTGAGGAAAATATTTTTGGTTGTTGATCTTTCATGGAGAAGAAAAAGAGTTGGAATCTCAGCTAGAAGTCTCCTTCGAATTGGCAGAAGCACTATCAGACATGATAGGCTCTAACCATTAAGATTTCTTGCTTTCTTCTAAATGGCTCATTAAAACAATTCTTATCTCATGAGATAAATGTTTTCATGATTTTTCTGGTTATTTACTTTCATGGATTTATGAATATTTGTGGGTTTTGGATGTAAATCCATTGTAAAATAATTTTATCTTTTGGAAACTCTCTCTATGCAAGCTCAGTGGTTGCATGCATGTGAAACTTATTTTCGAAGCTTTGTACTTCGTTCTGAACATGTGTTTGAGGTTGGTGTTATTCTGAACTGGAATTCATTTCTTTGTGTGGTTCTAAACTTTTATTGAGCCTTGTGTTTCATTTGAACTTGTATTGGAACTTTGTGTTTTGTTTTGAGCTTGTACTGAAGCTTTGTGTTATTCTGAACTTGTGTTAGAAGCTTTGTTTTTAGAACTAAACTCATATCCAGTACTTGTGTGTTCGGAACTTGTATTCAAGACATTTTGTTTGGTTCTATACTTGTATTTTGAGCTTGAGTATTTACTCGTATTCAAGGTTTTGATAACTTATAACTCGTTATGGGACTGTTTTCTTAAAGAAGCTTGGGGAAAGTAGTTTTGGTTTGATAGATTTGTTAACCTCTTTTGAGATCTTCTCCTTGTAATTGTTTTTGAGTTGGAATGGATGTGGTACTTCTATGTTTGAGACTCTACGGTGTTCTTGAAATGGTAAGGGCATGTAAGTATTGAGGTTATTCTTCCCTCCTCAGCCCTAAGAAATCTTGCATCTTGCTGAAGACTTGACTGTTTTGTTTAAAGGATTAATGACTGGAAATGTATCTTGTTGTGGGTTTGGTTTGATATAGAGTTCATTAAAATAGTCATTAATAGTTTTTTAGGTTTTATGGTAATGCAATATGCATTCTCCTTTTTGTGATTAACATTTGAAATGAACACCTTCTCTGTCGCAATCTTTATAGATGGAACTTGAGAGTCTTTGTTGTGATTTTGTTTCAAGCACGTAGGAGGTAAAGTGGAGACATTGTTTGAATTTTACGTTTATTAGGTTTTCTTACTCACTTCCTGATCCTCTTAAATTGAATTTTGGATTTTAAGGAAGGAAGGGTTGAATACTCTCTCATTCTGAATCTTGTTGATAGGATTTTATCAACCTTTGGTTTGGGGTTGTTTCACTTAATTTTTCTTCACGAGGACTATGAACTTTATGTCTCTGTTACTTAGAGCCATGCAAGACCCTAGAGGTTAGGAATGTAGTTTCTTTTAGGTTAGAAATTTTAATTGAAACTTGTTTATCTTATACTATTTTTGGTTTTCTATTATTTTTTAGATTCATTGATTGAATCTATGGGTCAATGAAAAGAGAAAGGAATATGCTCTCTTATTGACAATATACTATTTTTGGTACCTATACTATGTACTCCTTACTATGAATTGAATTCAAAATTTTGTTTAAGGAACTTAGAATAGATAAACCAGGTGGTAATGATTTGAAGGGAAACTTAAAGTGTGCTTTCTTCTAACTGTATGATCAATTTAGGTTTTCTCCTTGGGAACTTGTATAAGAACTTCTGAGTTGGAAATTAGAGATGGAATTCATTTGATATTAGAAATGAAATGAATTATTTATTCGGACCTTTTTCCTTTTGAGATCCTTTAACTTTTGAAAAGATAAGTTCATTTGATATAACTTCTCTAAATGTCGATTCTCTTCTTGGTTGTAGAATGATTGTTCTCTTAGGTCTGATTGACTTCTGGGTGTTCAGATTTTTGTCCTTATTTCTTGTAGGAAATGGTGAGGGAACCACTCTTCTGAGATGGGAATTTCCTTGTGCATTTTTTAGTCTACTTGTACTAATCATTTGTGGTAATGATATGGAAAGAGAATAGATAATTCCATATGTTGAAGAGAAATTAATAACATTCTAAGACCAATTGCTTGTTTGACTGAGTCACTCTTCTTTTGGATTTGATATTGGAAGGTTTTAAATTTTTGTACACTATCTTATTATGAACCCTTCTTGGATGGACACTAGAAGAGATTAACCTTGTGTGAGTCTAGATTTGATTGGTGGAATGTCTAGTTTCAGATCTTTGCATGATATCTTCTAACATGTAGAAGTTAGTAAGACTTGCAGTTAGACTATTTTGATTCTCTATTCCTTCGTGGATTGATATAGGATTATTTTTTAGATGTTGTCTCTTTAATAATGAATCCATATTGTTATCTTTGAACTGATGCAATTATGAGTGTTTGCACTTGTTTCTTTCTTTCAGATGATTAGTGTATGGGGAATAGAATGAATTGATTCTCTTTCTTTTACTTATATGGAAGGATGAATCATCCTAATATGAGTTATGATTGCTATGAATAAATTCCTTTGCTACGTAGTAGATATAAATATTGTGTTTCTATTTGGATAGAATTATGAAACAATTGGACGGCAAGACCTTTTATTTGTTTAAAAGTACTTGATATGATCAATTAAACTATATGTTATAATGCATATGTTGCAAATAATATTATGCTAATTTCTTAAAAGTGAATTCAGAATCTTTAATTTTACTTCTTTTTCTAGCTGATATTACTTATGCTTATTTTGTATGATATATTAATTGATTCATTAAAGAAGAGTTGTTTTAATGGAATAATTAGTGGAATGCACTTCATTTTAATGCTTAGTTCTTATCATGCTCAGTTCATTAAACTGACCCGTGCTAGCAATTTTTTTAGATGGACATCATAAGTGATGAAAGAAGGAAGAAAATTTTATGATGCATTGGCATATTTAATTTTGGATCTTATGTAAAGAGTTTCGATTCATTCTTGAGTTGTATTGGAAAAGAGAAACAATGTTCTGTTACGAACTTATTGATGATTGGCATGTAGTATGGTTGAAATGTATAGTCTTGTAAATGTATATTTATCACCTTGAAATGAAAGGTTTTGAGTTGGACTTTAATTTGTGGTGTGAATTCTTTTGTACTTGTATGGCGGAAATAGTAGTGATATCTTGGCGGTATTATTTATATCTATTTTATATATTATTGTTGTTATCATGTAATGAGTTAGATAAAGGGGATGGTACAATTCCCCCTTATTATAAGGAAACTTGTTAAATTACAAAATATGTCATTCTTTATCTACACAACTAAAGTTTAATCATGAAATATGCATCAGGAATATAATTAAACTATATGAGTAACAAATGATAAAAGGTTATGTTAATCCTAATATCTAATTGTGTATAGGAAGACTCTTCCTCTCTCAAAAGAATGAAAGATAAAAGGGAATGGTGGTTATGATCTTTAATCTTTGTACTTCATTGTGAAGTAAACACTAGTTGAATTCAGGTGGATGACACACTTGATTTAGACAGCTATGTTGCATTAGGAATTAAATGTTTGATGTTTGTTGTCATGTTTTTGGGATAACTACTTGCTATGCCATGTTAATGAACATTAATGCAAACATGAGATAATGAAGTTCTCAATAACAAATCAGATTAATTATGGATATATAACTTAATGAATGTTGGATTTAGGGTTAGGCATGGTTGTTGTAATTTGTATCTTAATCCAATTTAATTATGAATTAACGACCACTAAGGGAGTATGTACATCGTGATGAATCAGTTCTAACAGATGTTAGTACATGCAAACTGCAGGATTGTACCTTCAAGAAGACCAACGTCTTCTCGAGGATATAGTGTTGTAGTTGACATGTGGCAACACCCTTCCGTATTTGGTCATATAGATCTACACACATCTGTACTTGAACTTAGTTTCTCTCTGGGTCAAGTTAGTAGCATGATTAGGATAGGGATTAGATTTCTATGACTTAGGGTGCCTTGGCACATTCGGTTGACCGAGGTTGATCAAGTATGCCCATATACCCTAAGTCATCGGGAATGTCTTCCTACGTCAAATTTTGTTGCTAACGTGGACTAGGGTCAAACCTTGGGCAAGTGGACTAATGTTAGTCAGTAAAGACCATTCTAGATAATAGTAGAGTGAGGTTAAGGACATATTCCAAAATGATGAGTATGCCATCGAGGAATACTAACATGAATAGTATGTTGAAAATATTTGGCCAAAGTATCGCAAGATGTTGGTTGTGTTTTCCTATCACCTAGTTTAAAGAAATGTGATTTCAGATGAATATTGGTGACAAATATTCAGATAGGTTCTTTAAACGGATCACTCAATACCTGGAATAGGGTAGGAAAACCAAGTATACATAGTATACATAAATTATTCTTTAATTTAAATTTAACATGAGAGATTAGATGGTTACTGAGTCATGGAATGACAGATCGGTAAACATATTGATTCATTACAGTTACATATGGTTATCTGTTATGAGATTGATTGGCATGGAATGTGTGTTCTAAATGATGTTTTATTTATAACAGAGAACATTGTGTTTCAAAAAAAAAATTCCCTTGTTTCTGAAGTCTTAAAATGGGAATGTTACAAATTTCCTCCTTATGGGCAGAGATTTCTTTCAATTTATCTAATGGATTTTTCTACAATCCCTTCCATAGTGGTTGGGCTATGAACATCCACTTCTCCACCTATAATGGGATTTAATTCCATGATAAATTTTTGTATCCTGAACTTCTCATCAATTTGATACTGAGGTACATACTTAAGGATTTTAGTAAACCTCTCCTAGTACTCTGTTACAGTTAATTTTCCCTGAGCTAAGTTCTGAAATTTAGTCATTTTCTGATCATAGTAAAGTCGTGGCAGCCATCATTTCCTAAAATAATTTTTAAATTGATCCCAAGTAATATTTATTTCATCAATGTTTAACTCATCCTTATGGTTGTCCCACCATGAAGATGTTTTATGGGAAAGTTGATAAGCTCCCCATATTGCAAAGTACTTCTCCATTTTGTTAAGCCAATTCTCAGCTCCATCTCCTAATGTAGTGCCATCAAACTTGGGTGGACTTATTATTTTTATTTCATTAATGATTTCAGCTGCCAATATTTCCTTTTTATTCTCAAGATGATTAGGTGCATTAGCATTAGTATTAGCATTGGATCATTAGTGTTATCAACACCCAAATTTCCAACATTAGCATTGTCCACAGGAGGTGGCAGATTGTTATTACCAGCATATTCTTCCTCCTCCTCATTTTTCATTACATGTTGTTTAAGTACAACTAAATGATCTCTTGTGTTTAACAGGGTAACAAGTATTTCATCAAGTTTTTAGGCAGTGGTTGCTTCTCCACCGGGGGTGGGTTGTTTGTAGCATTTCCTCCTATTCTAAAAATTTGTCGTTACTAAGTAAATTTAATTTTTATTAGATTATGGACATAATAGGTCCAAGATCTATAACCTTTAGCTCTGATACCAAGATGTAACATTTTCATTTTAAGACTTTAGAAATAAGGGAATTTTGTTTTTTTGAATAATGTTCAGTGTTCTAAATAATCGTAATTTAGAACACACATTCCATGCCAATCAATCTCATAATAGATAGCCATATACAGCTATAAAGACTTGGTGAGACATCGATCTCTCATTTCATGACTCGGTATCATATTGATCTCTCATTTTAACTCAATGAATTATATACTAGGTATACTTGGTTCTCTTACCCTTTTGGGGGTATTAAGTGTTATGTTTAAGAGGCCTATCTGAATATTTGTTATCAATATTCATCTGAAATCTCACTTCTTAAACTAGGTGAAATAAGACAATGCAACCAGCAGCTTGCGATACTTTGGCCTAATATTTTCAAACTACTGTACATGTTAATATTCCCACATGACATACTCGTCAAATAGAATACATCCTTCACCCCATTTCATCTGTTATCTAGAATGGTCTTCGTTGACTCCTATCATTCCACTTATTCAAGGTTTAACCCTAACTAAGGTTAGCAACATAGTTTAGTATAGAAGACTACTCGTGGTGACTAAGGGTACCTCAACATACTCAATTAACCTAAGTCGATTAGGTGTGTCTAGTTATCCTAAGTCATCATGAGTTTCCCCCCAAAACTTGATCATGCTTCTAGCCTAACTGTTATCCAAATAACTCTCCTAGTTATCTGGACAAATTATATTTTCATCCTAGACTCTGGTGTTTCACATTTTAGATTGTGCACGCTCAAGATTGTTCTTTTAAGACACCTTGGCATAGTTGCAGTCCCTCTGCACACCCTTGTGTGCCTTCCTACTCCCCCTTCACATTGATCTATCTCCTTCCATTTTCCCTTGCATGCCTTCCTCCTAGCGTGCCCACTTTCTCTCCTATCCCATTGTGCACTCCTTACGTGCACCTCTACAAACTTACCTTCTAATCACGCTAAGTCCATGGAATTCCTCTTGCATGCTTACCTAGACTCAGTTCTTTCACACATCCTCTTTTCTTTCTCCCTCCGACACGCCTTCCTTTAGTTGAATGCCCATGTCTTGTTTTCATACTTTCCTTATGCAAGTATTCCTTCCTCTAGTGCATGTGCCCCTCTTTGCCTCTTTCTTCCACTTCTCCCTTGCACCCACATTCTGCGCGTTCACCTTCTTTCCATGTGGCAACCTGATGCTCCTTCAAAGGTAAAATCCTGAGCAGGTTTCTAAATGAGCGTGCAGAGCCTCCACGCAGTTTGGTTTCATAAAAGGACAAGGTCAGGGTTGAATAGTCAAAGCATTGAGACAGGCCAGTGGAGGATGCCAAGTGTCAGCATGGCAACTCAAATTCAAGAGAAAAATTGGGAAAGGGTTTCCAAACTAGCACCAGGCTGCCACATGTCTCCGGTCAGAAATATGGCCCTACCAAGAAAAAGACTTAGCCAAAACATGAAGAAACTAAACAAGCCATGGAAGCAACCATGTGTCAGCATGGTGTAACTTTGAAATTGCAAAATACAAAGGCTACCCTCAGACATGCGCTAGCCCTCCATGTGTCTAGTTTCAAAAGGAGGGGCTGTTTTGGTAGCTGGTTCCCACCTTTTTTTATATACCTAATTCAAATTTCAAATGACCATATCTTTTGACTCAATTGCTCTGAAATCCGACAAATATGGCACTGTTGGAAAGATCTTTACCTCGTCTATGCCATGAAGATTTGAAACTTTAATTTTGGAGAGGCTAGGTGGGGAAAAAATGAAGAAATGTCTTTGTGCCATTAATACCGGATGTATTTTCCCCCGAACAACTAGATCAAATTTGATCTGATCCGTCTGTTCCTTGTCCTTCGATGGCACCGAACAAGTAATTGATGCAGACAAGATATATTTGGGGTGGATTTTTAGAGGAGGCATTAATGATGGTGGTTGAGCTTTGAATTAGTTTTCCCGCTTCTCTCTCTCCTTCTTCCCTCTAGGCTGAATCTATAAAGGAGGGGTTGGGGCTCATTGTAAAGGGTTGGACTCTCTGGATCCTTACAGCATGTTGTTAAGGACTCCATATTTTCTATAAATTGAGTTGTAAACCTCCATACTTAGCTCTTGCATGTGGATATCAGCCTCCTTATCATTGTAATAGTTCTGTGCATTTTTGGAAGTAATAGAAGCATCATTTTGTGACTATTCTCTATCTTAACGTGTTTGTATTCCTTCTTCTTACCTCTTCTCTTGCATTGTGTATTGTTGTGCTATTCAAGTCCCCTACAGTTCCATACTTGGTTGTGCTCCATGAGAATGATCTGGTGAATGTGTATTTCACTGTGCTACTTGTGCCTAGCCTTATTTCATGAATTCCCTATCATTCTCACTCAGAACAGATAGTGTTCACCCCTCTTTTATGGTGATATCACCTTTTAGTGTAGTTTAATTCATGTTGATCCTTCTTTCCTTGGTCCCTTGACATTCTTAGCTTAGTTTCCCCTTTCAGCACTAGGAGTAGCAGTAGAAGTAGAAATAGATAGAGGAACCGACCTTCTTTAAAGATCCGTCCCAAGCTCGCAAGGTCCCGACAACTTGGGGACAGTTCCATTTTGGTCTCAAACACCTTGAACCTTTTGAGATCCAAGACACGATGTGCACATTTGAGAAACCAACAACTTCTAGCACACCTGGTGGGACCAGCCTTGAAATCTCAAATTTCATATCTCTGAGTTTTAGTATGTGACCTTAGTGTTTCATGCCTTTGAAGAGGACTCATTTTAAACACATCTGGTGACTCCCAATATTTAAGATCTCTATTTTGGAAGTCCTGATCGCCTTTCATGAGAAGAGTACACACAAGAAGAAGTGTAGCAACTGAATATTCTTTTGAATACCTCTAGCTATCCCCAAGAAGAGTTTTTCCCAAAAATCCTACACGCACATGTCTCTATCTCCCACTGCGTTACGCCCATTTAACTCCTCCTCAAAACACAGAACTTGCCCTGCCCTGCAATGGGGAATCAACAACCTCCTCCATTAAGAAGCTTTGCAAAATTTTATGGAGGGAGTCCCTTACTCTTGGCTGTGTAACGTGATATGCCAAATGGTGCACTCAAGATTATTCCTTACTTTACTAGTGAGAATCAAGTCACCCCTCAGGAGCATATCTAGGATGTAGCTAATGTGTGTTCACTCTATTTGATCACATATAATGATGTAGCAAGTTAGGCTGCTTGCATCCTCTTTCAAAGGTAAAGTAATTCAGTGGTATAGAGGCTCGAGACTTAGATCTATTAGCACCTAGGATGAGCTGGGAACAACTATATACAGTTATTTTGAAGACAAGTTAGATCACCTATCTTTGGTGGAGCAACTGACAAAAAAAAAGAGAGCACCCAATGAGTAGATGACTAATTTCAACATCAGATTTCAGAAGACTTGGGATAGAATCCCTCTTATGTTAAGACCTATAGCCCAACATGCTTTCCTTTATTATCTGAAGGCACTCAATAGTGAAATTTCAGTTATGATCTAATCTATGGGAGGTAGGACTTTACCAGCTACTTCATAACATTACAGTAAGGGTAGAAAATAGTCTCATTCAGGTGGGAAAGTTGGCTCCTAGACCAACCCATACCCTTGTTCCCAGACATGTCACAAACACCCCAGCCTTCTATGGCCCCTATTCCTACTCATGAGAAAAGCGTGCAACCAGTTGCCTCAACATCCTATTCTCCATCATAGAAAAAGGAATATAAAAAATTGAAGGCCTTGATCATAAATTTGTCAAACAAGGTCATATCATTAGAAAAAGCAGCAGGCACAAGCCTATAGAGGCAATTCCAGTTAGGTGCATAGCCAAGGTAATCAGACCTAGCAGAATCAATATGAAAATCAAAGATATGTTCCTAATCAGCATTGAATGATAGATGAAAGCCTAATGCACATCTTCCCTTACAAGTTGTTCCTCCCGTACCTTCTCTCCCAGCACCCAGTGTGAGTCTAGTGCACTTGTTCCAGTTCAAAATAACTTGGCACAAGAATCAGAATGGTGCTTCCCTTGCAACATGACATCATAGTCAATATCATTGTGCTAATGCTACGCATGCCTAAACCTTCATGATCCAGAATGCTTCATCAACCTGTGAACCCTCAACAAGCACCTATGAAGTAGATAATCCACAAGGATTCAAAAGTTCCTCCAGAGTCTAATTTGATGTTATTTGGTGCAGAGGACTTTTGTGCAGTTAACCAAGTTGTAGAAGATACAAATAGACCGCATGCGCCCAAGTATGCAGAAAACACGAGATACAAGAAAAGAATATTAGAATCAGGCATGCACAAGTTATACCCCTAGTAATGCAAGTAGATCTTCTAGAAGAAGAAATAATTATACAAGGCATCATGCAGTAAAAATGCTAAAATTCCTGTGTAGGAGGCCCCTCGTAAAGTTCTTACTAAAACAACACGTGCACTCCTCATTTGGTAGGCCAAGCCTTAGCCCTAGCTAAAATTTAGGCATCCACACCCAAACAATCAAGAAGGGATTTTGTTCTCCAAAATGCACAAGGTGGGGTGGGATTCCGTTCAACATTATTGACCAGATGAAGAAAACAAACATAAATGTCATAATGTGGGATGCCCTGACTATTCCATCTCAATGGGATCTATTGCATGAAGCTTTGGCGCATCTTCCACACGCTAACCCGGTTATTCAAAAGCCACATGCACTTCTATCAAAATATGCCAAGAAGAGGAGGAAACAAGTAAGTAAAGTTTCTAAAACCCCACCCTTATATATGTCCTATGATTATTGGCAAACACCTAGTGCATAACTACTTGATTGACTCAGGACACTATTACTTCTGTTATGCCTAAGAAGATAGTTGATGTCTTAGGTTTGAAATATAGCCCTTTGTCTAAAAAATTCCTACAAATTTATAGCTCAATTATAACCACCTTAGGAGTCATGAAGGATCTTGAGTTAACCCTCCATGCATATCCAAGCCTGACAATTACTCAAGAGGTGTCAATTATTAACCTGCCTCCTTTGCTTTCCCTATGTCTATCAAGAGAATTTATTTCTAAAGTGGGTGGTTACTTGTCTTATAATTGGTCTCATATGTTACTCAAGACAAGTTATGGTACCAAGTTTACCATACAAGATGAGCCTATATTTTTTTATCATGTAGAGCCATATGTCCCATCCCCTCTCCAAGCCAATTGTCTTATCTAGGAAGAACAAGTTTCAGTTCCTGAAGAGCAATCTCTTCCACCCTCTGTTCTAGACCTAGTGCTTGATGAATAGTGTGGAAAGGCATCACAAATTTTATCCCTATGTTGAAGAAATGGAAGCCTATGAAATTGGGCTTGGTACTTAGTGCATTCTAGAAGAAGACACTATGCTTCCACGCACGCTCATGAAAGAAAAAGTTCAAATTGGTCTATAGAAGTTATATTTTGATGAATCCAGACGTAGAAATGGTGTGGGAGCATAGGAGTGGTTCTCATTTCCCCCAAAGATGAGAAATTATTCTTCGCGTATAGGTTGCAATTTACATGCTTTAACAATGTGGCAGAATATGAAGCATTAGTGCATGGCATTGCTCATTACTAAGAAGAAGAAAAATTAAGGCACTGCAAATCATTTGGGGACACAAAATTGGTCATCCACTAGGTCACCAACAAATTCCAGACAAATAATAAGCTTCTTAAAGCTTATAAAACATAGATTTTGGGACCTACTTGAGAGATTTGATGCCCTTAATTTACAGGTAGTCCCATGGCGTAGAACGAACAAAGAGGCTGACCAAATGGTCTGCGCTTGGTTGAAAATTTTCTCTTGGCTAAGGAATTTTTCAAAGGAAACACTCAACACATTAAGATGCTGATCAGACCATCCATTCCAAACAATAACACCAGCTAGAAAGTGTTTGATAAGTGATGCGTAGATCATCCAGTTGATCCAGAATGAAGCTGAATTTTCATCAAGTATGCAAGCTGACCTCCATGCCAGCTATGGTGACCAAGTAATACAACTAAAGACAAATAAGTTTCCTAAAGGGCTGGTCACCTTAGATAAAATGTTCATCCCTGATGATGATTTCAAGGGTGAAGAAAGATACATGTGCGCCATGAAAATAAGATTGCTCCTCCATTACTATTGTGCGTGGAAAGAAGTTGCTACCCAACAGGACTTGTGCGTATGAAGAAAAACATGCCTTCATCTCTCTCTGTCAAAAATACAGTGAAATATTCTCATGGGAGTATGAATACCTCAAAGGTTTTGATCCAAGTGTTGCTTAACATTCTATTAACCTTGATCCTAGTATCAAGCCCGTATCAGACAAAAGCAATCGGCCAGTAAATCTAAAGATAGATCCCCTCATGAGAAAGGAACTATCAAAACTCATTGAGAAAAAAAGTATCTTTCCTATCAACTAATCTACCTGGGTTGCAAATATTGGTTCTAGTACACAAGAAGAATGGTGAAATCAGACTTTTTGTTGATTTTAGAGATTTGAATAAGGCATCTCTAAAGGATCATTATCCG
Source organism: Taxus chinensis (assembly GCA_019776745.2). Lineage (NCBI taxonomy): Eukaryota > Viridiplantae > Streptophyta > Pinopsida > Cupressales > Taxaceae > Taxus > Taxus chinensis. Next base: position 646,717,893 of record CM034147.1, on the reverse strand, counting down.
TTGCCTTCAATGGAGCAGATTTTGTAGACTATGACTGGCGCGCAAAGGTTATCCATGCTAGATGGGTATTCAGGTTTCAACCAGATCCTAGTCAAGGAAGAGGATCAATTCAAAATAACATTTACAATGAAGTGGGGAACATATGCATACCAAAAAATTCCCTTTGGTCTGTCAAATGTGGGTGCAACGTTTCAACGCGCCATGGATATTGCCTTCAAAGGTTACATCAATGAGTTCATCTTGGTTTACTTGGATGATATAACTATCTTCTCAAAGAAATGCGTACAGATCACATGGTGCACACCCGGAAAAGGTATTTGAGAGATGTAGGGAATTTTGGGATATCTCTTAACCCCAAGAAGTGCAATTTTGCGGTGGCTCAAGGAAAGCTCTTTGGCCATGTGGTTTCAAAATATGGTATCACGATTGATCCTAAGTTCACGTTTCAGCCATCCTATCCCTTTCCCTACTGGCTGCAACAAAAAGGCCTTATAGTCCTTCCTTGGAAAGATTAACTTTGTTAGGAATTTTATCCCTAACTTTGCATGGGACTGGTTTGGCCCATCACCCCCATGCTCAAAATGGACATAGCCTTCAGATGGACAATAAAAGGAAGAGAAAACTTCAATAATATTCAAGAAATATATTACTTGTGTACCGCCAACACTCATCAATCTAGATTACTCGAAGGATTTCATCCTTTATGCTTATGGTGCTGATGAAAACATTACTATTGTCCTAACACATGAAAATGAACAAGGGATCGAACAGCCATAGTGGCCTTATTCAGCTAGACGCTAAAGGATTATGAATTGAAATACATTCACATGGAGAAGCAAGTCTTCACCATCATGCGTGCACTCAAGAAATTCAAAATCATGCATCACCAAAAATCACATCAAGGTGTTAGTTTCCCACTCATCTATCAGAGACTTCATCATGGGCATGCAGAAATTAGTGAGAAGAGAGTGCGATGGGTGACAAAAATCATGGAATATGATGTGACTATTAAGGCCAAAAAGCTGGTAAGAGGTAGTGCACTCTACAAGTAGATTGCTGAGGATGCACAAAGTGAACCTGAGGCTTCATTATTTCTTGATGAAGACCTCCCACATGTAGAAAACATGAACAAAATATAGACCCCGACACGCATGACTAGATGAAGGACATGATCACATTCCTTTTCAGAGGGTGCATACCCTCCCTGATTTGAACAAAGCAAAGAGAAGGCATCTAAGGTTGCAATCTATGCCTTACGTTTTTATCGATGGAATTCTCTTCAAAAGAAATCTAAATGGTGTGTTGTTAAGATGTATAAATGGCATGCGTAAAATGAGCAAGTGTTAAGCAAAATTTCACGATGGATTATTTGGTGGACACTTCTCTACCAAAAACTACAGACAATGAAGATCATAATGGCAAGAATCTTTTGGCCTGCCCTATTTACAAATGCACATAGGTGGGTCAAAAAATGCAAGAAGTGCACTTTCTTTACAGGAAAGAAAAGATTAACAGTGCTTTCCCTCTCGACCAATCCAAGTGGATAAGCCTTTTGTGTAATGGGGTCTCGACTTCATAGGCATGATGAATTCACCTTCAAGCGATGGACATAAATGGGTGCTGCCAGCTACAGATTACTTCACTAGATGGACATAAGTTGTCACGATTGAAGGAATCAAGTGAGGTCAGTCATCCTTGAATTTCTCAAAGGTTTAGTCACAAGGTTTGGCATTCCTCAAACCATTATCTTTGATAATGCAAAGGCCTTCCCTGGTGCTAAAATCACTGATTCGGCTCTAAGTCTAGGCATTTACCTAAAAACCTCTTCCAACTATTACCCTCAGGGAAACGGTCTGGTAGAATCAACAAACAAGAACCTGATTAGAATCATGAAGTGCAAAATGAAGATCAGCCAAAGACAGTGGCATACGAAGGTATTGTGCATGCGCTTTTGGCAGATAAAATCACAGCTAAAAAAGGTAATAGGAACTTTGCCTTACAAGCTTGTCTATGGCAAGGAGGCTGTCATTCCTTTGACACTAGAATTAAATTCATTGGCGCTTACCTAGTAGTTGGAATTTGAGGGCGTGCAGATCAGAGACAAATCAGGATGACAGAGCTGGTTCACCTTGAAAATCTCAGAAACTCTACCATGATCAAGCTAGAACAACATCAAAAAGCAACAAAGAAATGGTTTGACAAAAATGCTAGGCAACAAGCTTTCAAAGTTTGGGGACCTGGTTCTAAAATGGGATGCTGACAGAGCTAAACCAAGGTTCTAATTAAAAGGTTTGATGCACTTTGGAGTGGTCCATACATCATCAAGTCCTGCAAAGAAGCTAAATATTTTGAGTTAACTCATACATATGGAAGCACACTACAAATCCTAGTAAACGGGATTTATCTCAAACCCTTCCATTAGGTTTACTTGCATCATGTTGTATATATTAAGTAGTTTCAATTCCTCCAAGTGTGCTATGCACGCACATTGTTTGTTTGTACATAGTTCTTTCCCCTTGCGTGCTTCCTGCGTCGCACTCTTTTGTTACTTCCCAGAATGTAGAGATTCTCTTAGCAGTTGTGAGGTTCAGTTTAGAGTTCAGAACAACTTCAAGTGACTCCAGGGTGTTATTCAAGTTACAGACTAGATCTTCAAAATTAAGTTCCAAACTCCATGCCCAATGGACTTCTAAGGCTACTGGTCTCTTCATTTAGCAGGAAGATGGCCCCCGAAAGTCACCAAAATTGTTATCCAAATAACTCCCCTAGTTATCTGGATAACTTATATTTTCATCCTAACTCTGGTGTTTCATATTTTAGATTACGCATGTGATCAAGATTGTTTATTGTAAGACACCTTGGCATAGTTGTAATCCCTCTGCGCACCCTTGTGTGCCTTCTTGACTCCCTTTCACATTCTTCAATCTCCTTCCATTTTCCCTTGCGCGCCTTCCTCCTGCGCACCCACTTTCTCTCCTATCCCATCATGCACTCCTTGTGTGTGCAACTCTATAAACTTACCTTTTAATCAGCTAATTCCTTGGCATTCCTCTTATGTGCATTACCCAGACTCATTTCTTTTACGTGCGTCCTCTTTTATTTCTCCCTCTGTGTGTGTTCCTTTAGTTGAATTCCCACATCTTGTTTTTCATACTTACCTTCTACAAGTATGCCTTCCTCTCACTTGCTGCCCCTCTTCAACCAATTTCTTGCACTTCTCCCTTGCGACCACATTATTCCATGTGTTCACCTTCTTTCCATGTGGCAACCCGATGCTCCTTCAAAGGAAAAATCCTAAGCGGGTTTCTGAATGAGTGCGGATCCTCCATGCATCCAATTTCATCAAAGGATAGGGTCAGGGTTGAATAGTCAAATAATTAAGACATGCCAGTGGAGGGATGCCAAGTGTTAGCATAGCGCTAATTCAAGAAAAAAAATGAGGAAGGGTTTCTAAACTAGCACCATGGTTCCACGTGTCCTCGATCAGATATATGATCCTGCCAAGAAAAAGACTTAGCCAAAACATGAAGAAACTGAGTGAGCCACACAAGTAGCCATGTGTCAACCTGACACAACTTTAAAAGTGAAATACAAAGGCTGCCCTCAAACATGCGCCAGCCCTCAGCATGTTTGGTTTCAAAAGGGGGCCTGTTTTGGTAGCTGGTTCCCACCTTTTTGTACGAACCCAATTTAAATTTCAAATGAGAATATCTTTGGACTCAATGCTCAAAATCTGATAAATCTGCCACCATTGGAAAGATCTCATCCTCTTCTATGCCATAGAGATCTAAAAATTTAATTTTGGAGAGGTTAGGTTGGGAAAAAATGAAGAAACATCTTCGTACCATTAATACAGGATCTATTTTCCCCCAACAACCAGATCGGATTTGATCCAATCCATCGTTCCTCCTCCTTCGAGGCACTGAACAAGTAATTAATGTAGACACAACAAATTTGGGGTAGATTTGTAGGAGGCATTAACGATGGTAGTTGAGCTTCAAATTATTTTTCCTGCTTCTCTCTCTCCTTCTTCCCTCTAGGTTGATTCTATAAAGGAGGGGTTGGGGCTCATTGTAAATGGTTGGACACTCTAGATCCTTATGCATGTTGCTAAGGACTCCATATTTTTTATATTTTGAGTTGCAGACCTCCATACTTAGCTCTTGCATGTGGATATCGGCCTCCTTATCATTGTAATAGTTCTGTTCATTTTTGGAATTATCATTTTGTGACTATTCTTTGTCCTAACGTGTTTGCATTCCTTCTTCTTTCCTCTTCTCTTGCATTATGTATTGTTGTGCTATTCAATTCCCCTATAATTCCATACTCGGTTGTGTTCGATGAGAATGATCTAGTGAATGTGTATTTCGTTGTGCTACTTGTACCTATCCTTCTTTCACACATTCCCTATCATTCTCACTCAAAATAGATAGTGTTCACCCCTCTTTTCTGGTACTGTCACCTTTTAGTGTAGTTTAGTTCTTTTATCCTTCTTTCCTTGGTCCCTTGGCATTCTTAGCGTAGTTTCCCCTTTCAGCACTAGGAGTAGGAGTAGTAGTAGAAATAGATAGAGGAATTGGCATTCTCCAGAGATCCATCCCAAGCTTGCAAGGTCCCGCAACTTTGGGATAGTTTCATTGTGGCCTCAAACAACTTGGCCCGTTCGAGATCCAAGACACGAGTGCACATTTGAGCAACCAATACTAACATAGGGTAAAATTAAGATCAATTACAATTTTATGTACATCTAGATGATTTAACTTTGAAGGTTGTTGCAATATGTCAACTGTAACACAATATCCTCATGAAGACCCAAGTCTTCATGAAGGTATTGTACTGTAGTTTGCGTGTGCTAACATCTGACTGAATCATCCCATCTAGATGCACATACCCAAGAAATAAGTTAATTACTTAATTATTTTCCTTAATTAAATTTTAATTACAGTAACCCTGCTAAATCCCTAGTTTTATTAACCATTAGGGTTGCCAAGCAATAAATGAATTTTAATTTCTATGCAAATCCATCTTCCTCTAACCCCTTTCCAAAGATTTGTTTTTCATTCATTAAATTCCTAATTTAAGATTCAATTTTACAACAGAATTAGCATACTAATAGTGATTTTAACTTATTTAACTTCTCCAATTCTTAGCTTGTTTAAGTTCTGAATCAGATTCTTTTATAATAGAATTCATTGAGATAAATTCTACTTATTCTATATATATTCTTTTCATTTTTTTTACTCAGATTAAGGAATTAATCATGAGGAATCTCACCTTCCTCTATCCAAAATAACATAAGGATTTAATTCTAAAAGGTCTTAAATAGAGTGCTTTTCAAAATATTTGCCTTTCCTTTTACTTATTAAGAGTTAGGGTTCATTTGGAACCTCATAAACTTTTACAAGTTTTCATCAAGAATCCAATTACCCATTAACATCATTTTAGTAAAACCATAGTGATTTAATCTAATGACCAATCATGTATGCCAACTTAATAAGTTACATTAATAAGAGGATATTACATCTAGTACCTTTATCCTCTAGTTCATTTTAAATAAACCCGAGAGGGTTTATTACATGTATATATATTTAAAGAATAGAGATAAGCTTATCATTTCCATTCATAGAATATACCAAAATGATGACACGTAAAATACAGATAAACCCACAATATTTTCCATTCTTCAAATTGGAATTCATACATTACAAGTTCAAACACTTCAAACATCTTTAGTGTCAAATAGTATCAATAAGCTCAATTAATAATACAACTTTCCTTTCCACAAATACTTTTCAAAAATGATTGATATTCATCATAAAAGATCCAGTATCTTTGGTAAACAAAAGTAACATCATAAAATATTTTGTCTCCTTTTACCACTTCTGAAGTCCATTTAAAAAAATTGCTAGCATGGGTCAGTTCATTGAACTGATCATGATAAGCACCAAGCATTAAAACAATGTTCTTTTAACTAACTGTTTCATAAAAAGAACTCTGATTTTATGAAACAGTTAAAGCATTACACAAAGACACATCATTAAGAAATAATAATCATAAGAGAGATAAACAAAGTGATAATCGATATCTTCATTAAGAAAATATCATGATATAATCATAATCAACTTTCAACAAATGATTTCATAGAAGGAAGGAATTAAAACATTAATCTAGATAAATATTAATTCACCAAATCACAAACTGATTTTCATTTACATATTTTTATGATCCACATCTTATTTAATTCCATTTAACCTGAAAAGATAATAACATTAATATCTCAAAGAAACAGTCTACATTACATGTAACAATAATACTTTTATCTAAGAATTAACTTAACTTCATCCTAAAATATAAGCTACCAAGCTCAATCAAACATTAGGATAGATTTAGGATGAGCCAACAACACCTTTAGGAAAGAGTTTCTTATTTAAGAATCTATATCCTAAATTCAGAGTCAAAAACTAATCTAATTTTTAGGTTCCTCATCAAACATAATTGACCAAGAATGAATTAAATTTGACTTGTACTTTGAACTAATCAAAAATCACAAACTCATACACCATTACATATGTAAAAGTGAAAGAGAAGAATACAGGGTTTTAGTAAACAGCTATAGATCCTGTAATTCTTATTTTTACTCCATAAGAGACTTACTCAAAAAATCCCAATCAAACATATCAAATATCTAGAGTAACCTTTTTCTTCAGCAACATATTATATCACAAAAGGGTCTACTTCATTAAGTCCGTCCTAGTGGAGGCATAATGATATAGTTAACCAGGTCATTTACCTCTTCTGAGGTGATACTAATGTAAGGTGAAAAGAAAATAGAAAGAGATTGTTCATTTTAAATCCAACCAACAACATAATAATCAATTTCATCCTCTACATTTTTTCCATTTTAAATCCCGACAGAAGTTAGATCAAGCTCGGGTTAGATAGTTGTCCCTAGAATAGTGAGAAGAAAGAACAACTTACATCTACCTTTCAGAATTCAAAGAGGTCGGTATTGTAAATACCTTAACTCAGAACAGAAGGAAAGGATAACATTGAATAACAGTAAGATAAGATCTTAATATTTATTCCTTAACAAAGATACTCTTACCAAGATCAAAAAATAACCGAGATAAATTTGATTTCCCAAATCCAAGAAAACACTTAACTCCTAACAACCATTGAATTCAAAAGAACCATTCAACCTTCAATCAATAAAAAAACTTTAACTCACAAGCTACAAACCGAAACTGGTTCCTTCTAAACTTTACAAATGATAACACCAACTAAATCACAAAAAATTCAAACTGAACATGATATTCCCTCTAAATAATAATAGCATCAGTTTGAGAAGTTATCTTAGTTTTCCAAAAAAGTAGACAGAGTAACATTTCAAGTATCTTACCCCTTTTTTGGACACGATTTCCTTTTTAAAATATATAACACAATAAGCTTACCCATTTATTGATGGTGAATGAAAATATGAGAGCAAGGCTTACAGTCAAACTTCCATTTAAGAAAACTCAAAACCATGTAATTTAACAATGATCAAAGAAATAGACAAATGGAACAGAAGAATAGAGCCCAACTAGATTCCTAACTCAAGAGGGAGAAAAACAATATGTTGTCATGACTACAAGTTCCATGTACGAAGTCAAGCTCAGAAGGCATACTAACCAAAAAGGCCATAGTATATTTCCCTTTTAGTATTCTTTTAAGTTTAGACAAGAGTCAAGTTACTCTACAGCTCCACCATTTTTACCTACAAGCTTCTACAGTAACAACTATATTTTTGAATAAAGTAAAAAGAACTAATCATACCTAGCAAGTTGAATTGAGAAGAACAACCTAGACCATTATTTTCCTTTTACTAGAGAATTTGTAATCAAATCCAATAAACCATTCCACAGATCACACAAGTAGAATTAAACTAACAACCATTACAAAGGACATATTTCTCTTGAGGTGATTTTTTCAAGTTCAACATCAGACAAGTTACTATCCATTTTTTTTAGCTCATCTCAAATAGACATATAAAATATTCAATAACATCTCAAGTCTAAACAGAAGTTTAAGAAAGTTTCAAGCATTCTTCCAACAAAGGAAACAAAAACCCAAATCGTATTTACATCCAATACAGTGAATCCAAGTAGAAGCATACAATGAAAATTCAAGAATCCAATAGTAAGATCAAACATCAATATAAAAAACCCATTTTTCCCCAAGAGTAGAGTTCTTTTAATGAATACATTTAGGAAAAAGTGGAACAACTTAATGGGTAGAGCCTATCATGCCTAATAGAGCTTATTCTTGATTTACAGAAGATTTCCCAGTCAAGCCTTGAAAGCTTCCCTTTTCTCCATGCAAACGTCGACCTCCTCAACTCTTCCACTTCTTCTTATACTTCCACAGAGTCCAAAATAGCTCAAGAATGTGAAAATAACAACTTGATGCAAAATAGAACTGTTGGTTCGAAGAACCAAAAAACTTCATGCAGAGAAAAAAAATTAAATGAACTAAAGATCAAAACAAAAATACCAAAACCTACCATGCATTTTCCCTAGACGGTTTCCTCACCAAAACTGAAATCAGTTAATGTGGAGGACAACCAATTTCCTTCCTATTTCTACACACCACCACCATATATCTTTGGCGATGCTTTATTTCAAATTTTGCATGAAATTTCCATTTGGTGGTGATGCCAACTAGGCATCCACATAACCCCCAATGCCTTTTCCAAAATTGGAAGTCCACAACAATTAAGATCAAGATCAATTCCAATTAATGACTTGAAAACCGATGCCACTGACCATGCCAATTACCAAGTAGTCCATAGGTACCCCTTAGGTTAGCAATAGTTTAGGTTAGATCATTATTAGGTTAGAAATCAACCTTAGTTCCTAGGTTAATATTATTTACCTTAGGTTCTTTTAAAACTCAATAAATATAAAACATACCAACTTAGGTTAGATCTAACCTTTAGGCTAGGGTGTCAACCTTAGTAGTTTTAGTTATATGTCCAAGGTACTTATATGTTATTTAGCATTTTATTACTAACAAGAAGACCCATGCCTATCACTTACAACTTGTTTCACAACAAGGATACCTGGAGAAGGGTCCTTCACAATTTTATAAACAAAACCAGACTTAGTCTAGCTTCACGTTTCCATTTTTGAATGCTAAGAAAACAAGAAGAACATGTAAGAAGAATTGAAGCATACCTTAGATCAATGGAATTGATCTAAGGTTTTGCTGTCAACACAAGATAAGTATGATAACAATGATACAAGTTTAGAATATATTTTTAAAGTGAATTTAATTTGTTGATCGAGATGAATGAATTTATTTTCAAGTAATCATAAATCACAACAAAATGAACCTTTTCAACAAATAATGAATTATCCATTGCAAATATGATTTCCAAAAGTCATAAGAGTAATCATTCCTAAGACAAATCCCAAATCACTCACCTTGGTCAAGGAATGCAAGTTGAATTTATTCCTAACTCGGTGATTATTCATGAGCTTCACTGTGACTCCATAGTGGCTAAGGGAAAGGTGGATCACCATTCATGGTTATATACCTTCTCCCACTTTATTTTTGATTCAAAGCACATTTCCTTGCTCACTCATGTAGATGAGGTTAAAAATTTATGGCATGAGTGTTTTATCCATCTTAACTATCGTTACCTTGAACAATTGAGCTAAAATGAAATGGTCAATGGCTTAGCTAGTGTCAAATTTTCTAAGGATCTTTATGACTCCCTCAAGAAGCACCTCGAAGAAATTTTTGGAAAGGAAAATCTTGGAGAGTTACTCATCCTTTGTATATTTTTCATAGTTAATTTTTGGTTCCTTCGCATCCCCTTCATTTACTAGAGATCTATATATACTAACCTTCATTTATGACTTTTCACATTACACTTGGGTGTATTTTCTTAAGCTAAAGTCTAAATTTTTCGATCATTTTCAAGACTTTAAGGCTCTTGCTGAGAAACAAAGTGAGAGGTATATCAAGTTTCTTTGAACCCAAAATATAGGTGAGTATATGAGTAAAAGGTTTGAATATTTTTGTACCCCTGAAAGGATTTCTTTACAGCATACATTTTCTTACAACCCTTCACAAAATGGATTTGCAGAAATAAATAATCAAATGATTAAAGAGATGGCCACTTATATATTTCACTCGAAATCCTTTCCTCCGTAGTATTGGGCAAAAGCATTGAACTGTGCTTGCTACATTTAGAATTGTGTTCCACACAAGGCCATAATAGGGATGACACCCTTTGAATCTTGTTTTAGATACAATCCTGATGTAGAGTACTTTCACATCTTTAGATCCAATGATATGGCTCAAATTCCCAAAATCAAACAAAAGGATTTGGAACCATAGTCCAAACCTTGTATTTTTGTAAGGTATATCGATAGTGTAAAGGGGTATAGATTGTTGAACCCTACTACTCATGAGCTTTATATTTATATAAGTGTGAAGTTTGATGAGTCATCTTTGACTTCTACTTCTCCACCCTCTGAGGTTATTCTGCTCCTTGATTCAAATTCTGACTCATTAGATGATGATTTTTTTTAGCGTGTTTCTCCTTTTGATCCTCCTACTCCACATGAACCTCATTCATTGGAGTCTTCTGATTTTGGCAGTAGTGATGATAGGGAATTTTTCCCTTCTCAATTAAATGAAAAATCTTCTGAATTTGATTCTGATCCTCTTGGTCCTCTTTGGGCTAGACAGACTTGTAGAGTGTTGGAGAGTGGATTAGATATCCTTTGGATGAGATATGTACTCACTCATATTTCGTTGGACCCCACTCCTTCACCTCTGCATCCAACACTCAGTATTTCTGGGAGGTTTCTAGGATTCCTAAGTGTTATTTTTCCATGGATTAGGATTATTCCTCACTCATGAAGAACGATAATTGGGATCACACCCCTCTTCTGAAAGGAAGAAAAATCATTCAGTGTAAGTGGGTGTACCAGATAAAGTAAGTTATTGATGGAGAATTCAAGAAGTATAACATGTGACTTGTAGTTAAGGGTTTCTCTTAGGTAGCCAAGGTGTATTACTCAAAAACCTTTACTCCATTGCGAAGATTAATTCCATATGATTGACCATCATCATCGTTACTGCGAAAAAACTTGAAGTCCACTAGATGGATGTTAATATTTCATTTCTTTATGGGTACCTAGAGGAATATATCTACATGGAACAACCTCTAATTTATGTCCATGATCCCTCCCTCTTTTACAAGTTAAAGTAGTCTCTTCAAGAGTGGTATGCCAAAATGGACTCTTTTTACTTATATCAGGGTTCACTCGATGTCACTCTTACCCAAATGTTTATATTATGTGGTAGGATGACTCCATGATCATCCTTGTTCTGTATGTTGATGACTTGTTGATCATGGGAATTTCTTCCTCTATCATTTATTTTGTTAAGATCACCTTGGCCAACAAGTTCTCCATGTCCGAATTGGAATTTCTTCATTACTTTCTTGGGATGCAGATTTCATAATCTGAATTGTGGATTGTAATTTTGTGGCCTAAGTACTCCCTTGATTTACTAGCTTATTTTCACATATCTGATTTCAAGCCTTCTCCTACTCCTTTCTTTTCTGGGTTAAGTTGAATTATGATTTCTCTACCCCCTTGGTTGACCGTACCCTTTATCGACAGTTGGTGGGGAGCTTGATTTACCTAACTCACACTCATCTAGATATATCATATTTTTTGGTATCATGTCTATATTTATTCATAACCCTCATGAGTTACATTATAAATAAGTGAAGCATATCCTTCACTATGTTTGTGGCACTCATACAGACAACATTCACTACTTAGGAGGGATGTAGATTGACTTGGTTGGATATATAGACTTTGATTGGGCTAGTGATCTAGATCATCAAAAATATACCTTAGGCTACAATTTATCTCTTAGTTTAGGTCCTTTCAATTGGTCTAGCAAGAAGAAAATTTTGATTTCCATATCATCTACCGAGGCAGAATACAAAGGATCAATTAGTGTTGTCATGAGAGTTGTTTGGTTACAAGGCATCTTGACAGAGTTTGGTATTCACTTTCAGTGGGCTACCATTATCTATTATGATAACATGAGAACCATTTCAATTCTTTGAAATTTAATTCAGTATCAGCAGATGAAGCACATTTAGATCCACATACACTTCATTGGGGAGATGATACATGAAGACATCATCGAATTATAGTAATGTCAGACATTTGATTAGGTTATATACATATTCACAAATCCCTTCACTAAGGTGAATTTTCTTTACTTGTGGTCTCTTCTTGGGGTGAGGTTTGATGCATATGCCCATCTTATTTGGGATTTCTATTCCTTCTTCTCATCTTATTCTTTTCCAGAGAGATGTTCTTTGTACATGGGTACCTTATCAAGCCTTTAGTTTCCAGGCCCCATTGACACATATTTTTAGTTATCCAAGGGAGTTCTCTTTCTATTCTGACTTTCCATGACATCTACCTTATCTTTAATGAATGGGGGTGTTGGTGTGTGTGACTTTCCTTGTTATCACTCAGGATATTTTCCAAATCATGTGGAAAGTCATCTTTCTTAGTGATATCATAGGTCTTAGGAGTTATATAACACAAGGCGGATTCCATCATATAATCTATCATTTTCATATGCGTCAGTGGCATCATAGGCATTACATTCCCTATTTGGAATTGTAAAACCTCTCTCCCTCATGATGGGAATTATTTTTTAGGCATGGGATTTACACAATACTCCCATATGTACCCTCTTTTTGATCTATGAGAATGTTATATGTGTTTTTTCCTTATGCATGATTTTCCATTGTTGATCAATTCTTGATAATTACAAGGAGAATCAGTGTCAATTTTGGAGTGCATCTTCTTCGATGTGCATGAGGTTTGTATTGATCCTCATAGAAAAATATCACACTAATTTCTTCTCTTCTATTGAAAACTTTCTATACAAATTCAAATCCATACTCTCATAATTGAAAGATTGTGGAAAAATAAAAACAAATGATGAGTGTGTATTTCTTATTTTTTCTAAGTTAAAATGTCCCTTTTAAGTATTTTCCTCTACATTTTATATCTCCATGGATGTCTTCGGTACTTTTTTCAAAATGCCTTCTCTTGAAGATTTTTGTGAACGTCTCACTAAAGAACAATCCAAGATTTTCCAACTTGAATTCATCCATATCTCTAAGGTGCTTTATTTATCTCAACTAAATGAAAAGGTAAGCCAAATACCAGTTAAAAACACCTCCAAAGTGATTTAACAAATTAAATATTAATCAAACAATTGGAGTAAATTAGATATATTAGAAACATGCATTATACCAACATACAATGATGAGAAAGTATAGCTAATGAGAGGATAAGAGTGACTTAGTTGATTTCTAGCTATATGGATTGTATCTGGGCTAGAGTGATGGTGGAATAGGATTAGTCTAAGATGTATAAGATTCATCTAGAAAATAGTGATCTAAAAATTATTATAACCAATACCGCCAAAAGGGAGCAGTATCACCTAGGTGCTAGTTTTTGAATTAAGTGATAGTGTCATGGTGATGAGTATAAATATAGTTATTTCAATGTCTGATAATGTCACCTTCACTTTGTTGTGCCACATCCATTTTTTTAGGGGTATCTTATTATATTTTCTCCTACAAAACAAACCCTAGCTACCTTTATTAAAATCAAGAATACATTAGAATAAATAAAAGATGCATATGTTTGATTCAAATTTACCTTGACAGTCACCTCAATATGATTGTCATTGAGTGTTTCATTACATCTTAAACTCTATCTAGTTCTAGTGTATGTGTGTGATATAAATCATGTCCCTTATAACTAGGTTTCCCTTTTGCAAGTTGTACCAAGATAGCACGTTATAACTACTTTCCCCCCAAGATAATGTATTTCATGAAATTCATAATTTTCCCTTCCTATATAGTTAGTAATGCATCCCAAATGCAATCTTCAAGTTTATCCTTTTTCCCAAGTAATAGATAGAAATAGTAACCCAGTACCCCTTAGAATAGTTAGTAGGTTGTTTATATATATGATTTTTTTGTTTGAATTTCAACATTAAAAACCCTAAAAGTTGACCCAAACTGATCAATATAAGTTTAGAAAAAATAAATAAGTGGCGTGTAATTTTAAAATGTAACAACACAAGTGAAGGGACAGAAGTGCCCATAGGGGGAAATAGCGTATGTCGTTATTTTCCCTTAATGAGGGATTATGTCCAAAAATATCCAAAGATAAATTAAGAAATGTTTAGCTAAGTAACACATTGTTTTGAATTCCAAAAGTGACAAGATAATTCCAGAAAAGTAGAGAACAAAAGCATGGAAAGGTAAAACAATGTTAATGTAAATAAAAATAGGTGTTATCAATATCTAATTTTCTTGTGTGGGAATCATGCATATAACAACATACTAGAGGTATAATGTAATAGTAATAAGTGCATAATTTTTTGTCTACATTTTCTCCCACTTTATGCTGGTGAATGAATATTCAATAGCATAAAGTAGATAGAAAGAGCGTACCTTATAGAGAGTCGAAAAAGATTGTTATCGACAACATACCAAATCAAAATTATATGATGTGTATAGTGGATTCTAAGAGGGGATAATAACCCTAGGGGTGATTTTATCGCATAATGAAAAATATACCTACATTTGTATCTAAATATTTCCTTTACCTGAGAATTTTGTGCTTGATATTTCTCCTTGTTCCAGTTGTGTTACCTTTTTTTGAGATAATGATGAACTTGTAAGAGAATAAAAGTGTATTTAATGTTCACAGTATATGAAATTTAATTTTAACTTAGGTAAACTATAATTATATGAATATAAATGTTTAAAATGAAAAAGTGAATCACGGATATAGTACACCTAAATATTGACAGAGAAAGAATATAATGTACATATATATTGTTACCTTGGAGAAATTTTCCTTATAGATGGTTGGTGGGGTCAGAAGTGATCAATTCCTGAACTGATGTGAATAATCTTATAATTTATGCATCCTACCTCTAGAGGAATATTTTTGGGAGAGCAATCATTTTTTCCCTTTATCCATGACACTTCCCTAAAAACCCTCGGATAAGTTCCATTGTAGATGATCACCAACCTAATAGTAATTTGTATCAAATGAAACTTCATTCCATATATATCATTGTCCCTACATATGCCCTAGGTGTCACTCCTTATTAGATATTGGTATGAAATTAGGTAAAATGCAAACCAAGAAAGAAAATTGGTTAGTGCCCTTACCAAAGTATGAAACATGCTATTGATTTTATTTCTTTGTTATGTATAGTAAACTAAAATCGATTGCATGTTGTTGGACCCTGCATAAATTTTTCACTGATAAATTGTACCATCTGTCAAACTAGATATTTTTACCCCCAAGAAAAAATGTCTAGGTGGGACAATAGTTCCCACTATTATTATATGTTTTGGGTGCTTTTTTCCCTTTGTTTTTTTGGCCCATGTCTGATTTTGAAGAATTTTTTTAGTCTTTGTTCTTCCCAATTTTTATGTGTCATTTTGTCTCTAATTTTTGCAATATTAAGCAGGTGAAGTAATCACCTGATGGTCCCCACCCATTTATAGTGCGTGACATGGATTAATGCAATCATAGCTCAAATAACATGAACTAAATATGATGTGTACATCTAAAGAAGGATTCATGCAAGGGAAATATGGTATGTGCATGGTAACAACCATGGAACATGAAAAAAAATGGAAATAAATATAGAAATAAGTGTAAGTGATAAACAATAATGGCCAAATGTAATAGAAACTAGTCAAACATGCAATAACACATCAATATGACAACATAATAGCTAGTAGAAAACATGGGACACCACTTAGGATGCCATCATACATTCAAGGCCTTCAAGACCATACAAGAAAATAATAAATCATAGGTCATAGCCCGCAAATAATGATAAACATGTCACAGTCACATAAGACAAGACACAAGCAAATAGGAGAAGCACATAATAATGATTGGAAGTAATCCTGCAAGATAAATTCTACACATGAAGCACTTGTTAGCATGTTATAATAGTGAATAATATGTCATAATATCTCATAATATATATTTGGATGAAATATAAATGAAAGTAGTAGATATTGTAATGATAGTACCTTAATGTGGAAAGCATAGGGAAGGTAGATGCCCCCAAGAGCCTTAGTGGGACTGGTAGAGAATATTTTCAAACATCATACATCATGTGATAACCTATATATAACATGTATTCACCTCAAATTACCATGTGAACATGCATGTGTACATGTAAAAGGATACAACATACTATGAATCAAGCTAACATGGTAGGAAAAAGGTGACATGGAATAGCATAAGCAAGCAAAGATACATCCAACCAATATACAAGCTATTGTTTTTTATTTTTACAAATATATAAACATTTTTTCTGATTAGAATGTTAGATATTATGACTGGGGAAGGGAAGAAAGGTTTCCCCCCAATGTGTATTTGTGAAAATTGAGGTTCATTTATTTAATTTCACCCTCAACAGTCATGTTTGAACCTAGAACATGAGTGTGTCATCAGGTAGCAAGAGGGAATAAGATTCAACCCACATGTGATGGTCATAGTGATCTATCAAATAAGGAATTAGGGAGAGGGACCATTATCTGCGAATGTGAAAGAGCAACACATGTGAACATAATCCAAGTACCTAGTGTCAAGTAAAAGTTCATGTGTCGTGACATGCAGATTAGGATTGTGTTGTGCATGTGGAGTAATATGTACCACAACATTGTTAACAACATGAAGACCAACATAAGCTTCAATGTGAAATATATGTGATGAAAAAGAAACATGAAAATATTAATTAATGAAATTAATAACAGATGGGGGAATATAATTAGTACTAACAAGAAACCTAAGAGGATTATAAGAAGATGGAGGTTGAACCGCATGATTAGAAGAAGACCCAGGAATCACTTTGTTATGTTTGGGTAATGGATAATTGAAAATATTAAGCTTACCACTGTCATTTGTAGATTTATAAATAGTAGGTTTATGAAGTTCAAGTTCATTAGTATCATTATGTAGACACCACAATTTGGTATCACCACCCCCCACCCTGCGTTCATTTTATTTTTTTCATGTCCATCCATTCGAATTTTATATTTCCTCTAAATTCAATTTATCCCAATAATCACCTATTTCCCACCTTTAACCATTTTATTATTCCATTTATGTTAATTATCCTTAGTTATCTTTAATCATCATCTCATTATTTTATCCTCCCTAAATCATTTTCTTAATTAGCATTAATCATCATTATTTAATCATAATCCTCACTTAATTTGTCTCTCATTCCTAATTTGCTATCTCTAGGCTTCCATTTAATGATTTTACCCATCTATGGCCTTTATTTACTCATCTAAACCACCCACCTACCTATTAACATTCCAGATGCAACTCTAGTTCATTCTTATCACCTAAAACCCTAGTCTCGCTTCATTTAGGCCTCTTTGCCTCAAGTTGGACATCAGTTCACAGCATAAATAGATGTCTCTCCACATTCATCGGTGACTTATCTTTGTTGTTGTTGACCCTATAAATATACCATTACCCCTCCTTGTTCAAGGATACAACATTGAGATTTGTGAGCTATCTTGCGATCTTATCTTCTTCACTGAGTGCTTTTGCAACTATCATACCCATCTTGGAGTCTTTTTGGAGATTTTGTACATCAACCTTGGTGATTTAGGGATATTTATTTCACATTGGCATATTGTATGTTTTCATTGTTATATTGTTGCATATATTTGTCCACTAACATCTTGTGCAGGTTTATCTACCATTAGGTGTTCTGCGTCAACCACTTTCACCCATCTATTTTTCTTGTGGTTCTTCATTTCAATCTATCCCATTTAATTGAAACCATAACTAGTCCAGGTCATCATCGACCCAATCTAATCAGTGTCAACCCATCTTGCATTCAGTTTATTTTTGTTGTCTAGGTCCTCAACCTCATCTATTCCTACCTCCATTCCTTTTTTCATCCATACTCTATCATTTTCTTCAGTCTGACTTACCAAATCTACCTTGCCCACCTCCAGTCATAATTGATTTTCCATGGTCATCATCGACTAGATCTAGTTTCAAACCATTTACATTTCCATTTGCTAATTTTATTACATCCTTTCACTCATCTCAAATCTAGCTGCAAAAGATCTTGTAGGTCTTTTTTGGTGCAAGTCTTCTCCATCCAGCCCCAATCACTGTCGACCACCCCTCTGTAGCCCTGGGTCACCATTGAACCCTATCAGGTTTGGTTTATTTTGTCATATTTAGATGAGATCTACTTTCATCATCTTATATTCAATTTCTATTTTTTGTTTTTCTTTAGATCTTGCATATTTTTATTAGATCCATTATCATATGTTCCATTTTTTCTTATCTATAAAAGGTTTTATATCCATCCAAGGAAGCTCGTACTTTAGTTGGGAAACCCTCCATCCTATCTACTAATTCACCCTCTTTCTAGTGTTATTTTTTATGTCCAATGCCAACCCTGTAACAAGGAGGTATTCATCATTTACACCCATCCATATCATTATCATCTACACATACCATAAACCCTCCATATTTCAATTTAATCATTTCTTTTATTACTAGTTCAGTAACTTGGATTTGAAAAAAGAAACTTGGTCAACATTTTGACACGCCCGATGGGACCCACCCTTTCAAGGTGAGCCTTGTTATTTGTTTTCTCTTTTACTTTCTTTCTTTAATTTCCACTAAGCTTACAAGGAAGGAGCGTGCATTGGACCATGCTTTTTTGTTTGTTTACGTCACATTGTTGATTTCTTGGGATTGCATTCCCTTTCAAACCTACTATAATATATTGATCTAGGCTTAAGGAGTATAAAACGTATTCGATGTATTAATATTTTTATTAGCTCAGATTAGATGGGTTGGTAACTTTCCTTTCTTTCTTAGGATTCCTCATCGTATATACCATATTTGTAATAAATATCTGGATCATAAAAAGAACTCCTCCATTTCTGATGTTCCTCTCCCCTAAGACTATAGATGATTTAGGGGGTTCCATAACCATGTTATAAGGACACCATCTAGCACATGGGTTCGAAATGGTCTCTTAGAAACACAACCTCTATTACATTTCTAGAAATATTTCTAGATCTTGCACCATCCCCTAGTTAGAGACCCTTCTTGGGACCCTATCATGCACCCAATTTGATCAATCCTCCATAAGGAATTCTTGTGATGCATTACTACACTCTATACAGATCTGGGTCTCATCTACCTCCCAGGTGGATATCTATAGGAATTGGTAGCCATTTCACCTGATTCCATCAAATAGCTTATCATCTTCCTGAAATACCCATAAAGTACATCCTTTTTCAGTTTCTTTTCAAATCTTAAAATGATTCCTTGAGAAGTGATGACATCATGTTGTGTGACTAGCTTACCTCCTTGAGTCAAGTTCTTAGTTATGGTTCTAGTTACATATTGTCTCTCATGATAGTTATGGTGGGATCTCAATCTTTCAATATGATATGGAACAAATTCATCTCATTCCTATAATTGGCATGTTTGTTTGGCTAGCTTGGACCACTATTCCATCTTGTAAAGGGAAATTCCATCCAATGATGGGGATTCATCCTTTCCTAGCAGCTACATCCTTTGCTGAAAATCCTACTACAAGGTACTTTTCAACATATTAATTACCATGCCCACCTCTTCCATCCAGAGGTTTAATGGGATCATTCTCATGCTCAGGTCGAGACCAACCCTTTGAGGTATGTCTGAACATTTTATGGGTCATCTAGATCCAGCCACGCCTACTTTGGCCACCTCTATCCAATGCTTTCGGACCTCCTCCTTATCCCTCATGAATCTGTGTACGTCTCCCCCTTTCCTTGAAGCAAATAATTACTTTCCCTCCATGCTCTACAGGGTATTTGGAAGGACCACTAACCTTCCCATTGAAGGACCTCCCTTACAACAATTAAGTATATCAAAACATTCTAGAGGGTTTTAGATTCATTACCACTAGTTTGCTAAGAGAATATCAACTAACTCGATTTCTTGACCTAGAGCCATAAGAAGAAGATTTCTATGGCATGAAGGAACTAATTAGATATTAACCAATCATCTTCTTCCATGACTCATTATCATAAAACCTCCAAATTTCCCTTTGCTAAATCCTCCACTAGATGGAATACCCCGTCGTCATAGACTGGTTAAAGCTAAATAACTGTCGATGAGGTTATTTAAAGGACAACTCGAGGCCTTCATGTTCATGGAGGCTCCCTTAGAGATATCCTCATTATCAAAATATCATGCTCCATAGTGATTGGGATCACTTGCATACACATTCACTTGGCTCTAATCAAGATTCACTTGGCACATTCCCTTGGTCGCAGTTTCCTCTGTGAGCACCTTTTCCTTTTCCTTTTCCTCTTTGTTCCACTATCCCCTTATGTGCCCACCTTCTGCACATTCACCTTCTTCCTAATCATCTTCTTCATCTTCCCATGTGCACCTCACACTTTCTTCAATCATCGAATTCACTTTGCCATCTCACATGCTACACCACAAATTACCTTGTAATGGTTGTGCCTTAACCATGCGTTCTCTGCACACTAGTTTTCTTCATTTTCCTTTGCACAAGTCACCCCTGTGCATTCCTTAATTTTTTCTTCTTCCCTCGCACCTCATCCTTCCATATGCATACCTTTGCTGTGATAGGTCTATGCCATACTGTGACATGCCATTCTCTGACACACTGTGAGTGTGCTACACACCACCTATCAAAGCACACCAACAAAGTAGCTGAATCCTTGCATAGTAAATCAACAAGTTACACATGGTAGAAATGATAAAATACTTTTACACAGTTGGCCATCATTTCTAGCCACTCCAGTGCGCATGCCACATGTTTTACATATGCACTGAAGACTCTGATAATATTCTGATGGTCATATCTTTTTCTATAGAGCTCTAGATCGGTGAGTGTCTAGACTCAGTCAGAAATCTACTAACATCAGGATACAATGCTAGAAATTCAAATTAAAATTCTTGGCAGATATAGTAGGTAAGAAATGAGAAAACATCTCTTTGAGCATTAATGAGAAAATCTGATTTCTCCAACCACCCGATTTGATATGATCCTACCCTCCTTTCCTTCTTTAACATGCTAGACAAACTTAGGGGAAATGCATATTTGACATAGATGTCCAGGTAGATTTGCAGGAATTGAATGCTTCTTGTTGGTTGGTTGTGTTTCAAATTCAAGTTTTCCTTCTTTCTTCCCTTATTCCTCCATATATTCATCTATAAATGTAAGAGATAGGACTTATTTGTTAATGTTGGACACTTTGGATCCTTGCGTATTTTTCTAAGGACCCCATACTTTCTGTATTTTGAGTTCACAAGACCTCTATATTTGGATCTTGCATGTGGATATCTAGCACTTCTTCATCATTCTAATAGTTATGTGCACTTCTAGAAGTAATAGAAGCATACTTTTGTGACTATTATTTGTCCTAAGTGTGTTTGTCATTTCCTTCTTCTTGCCTCTTCTTTTACATTGTGTGCACGATGGTTGTGTCTATTCTCAAGTCCCTTACAGTTCCATTATTTAGTTGTGTTCCATGAGAACTGATCTAGTGAATATGTGTTGTAGCTGTGCTACATCATTCGAATCCTCCTTTCATGCCTAGTTCCTTTCATTTCTCACTCAAAATAGATAGTGTTCACCCCTCTTTTTCTGGTGTTATCACCTTCCTTATGTATAGTTTACCTTTCATGTTTTCCTTCTATACATGGTCCTTTGGCATCATTATCTTATTTTTCCCTTTCAGCACTAGGAGTAGTAGTCGCAGTAGAAATAGATAGAGGAGTTGGCCTTCTCCAGAGATCTGTCCCAAGTGTGCAAGGTCCCATAACTTGGGGATAGTTCCATTGTTGATCTCAAACACCTCAGACCCTTCCGAGATCTGAGACACAGGTGCACAGTTTGAGAAACCAACAGTTTCTGGTATGCTCGGTGGGACCAACATTGAAATCTTCAAATTTCATATCTCTAAGTTTTGGTGTGTGCAACTTAGTGTTTCCAGCATTTAGAGGCTCATTTCAACACATTTGGATGACTCTGAACATTTTAATGGATCTCCTATTTCAATAATCCTGAGCACCTTTCATGAGAAGAGTGACACACAAGACAGAAGTGTAGTAGCTGAAGGATTATTTTGAGTGCCTCCATATTATCCCCAAGAATCACATTCATTTTAGAAATCCCACTGCACGTGCATCTCCATCTCCATTGTGTTACACAAACTCAAATATTCCTCAAAATAGACATCCTGCAGCACCCTACAATGGCACATCAGCCATGTCCTCCACTTAGGAACTTTGTAAAATTTCACTGGAGGAAGTCCTGTTCAATACTGGATGTGTACGACATGATATGCCAAATGGCCATGCTTAAGAGTACTACATACTTCACATGAGAGAATCAATTTACCCCTATTAAACACGTTCAAGATGTAGCTAATGTATGCTCTTTCTATTTGATTACACATGATGATGTTGTTGTTAGGTTGTTTTCAACCTCTTTCAAGGGTAAAGAACTCTAATGCTACCATGTCCTAAGACCTGCATCTATTTCTACCTGGGATGAGCTTGGAATGGATCTATGAAATTACTTTGAAGATAAATCATAACATCTATCACTAGTGGATCAGATGACTACAAAAAATTACATGCCCAATGAGTAGACCATTGATTTCAACATTAGAATCCAAAAGACTTGGGATATAATTCATCTAGTGGTAAGGCCTATAGCCCAACATAATTTCTAGTACTATCTAAGGGATTTGAATAGAGACATTTTAGTCATGATTTAATCCATGGGTGGTAGAACCTTACTTGTTACATATAACATTACAATAAGGGCAGAAAATAGTCTCATTCAAGTTGGTAGGTTGGAGCCTGGGCCTCTTATGCTTGTGTTCCCAGATATGTCTCTAGTACCCCAACATTCTATTTCTCCAATTCTAGTCTAGAGCACATAACTAGTTGCATCTACATCCTACTCTCTTGCACAACAAAAAGAAGATGATGAATAGAAGGCCCTGATTAGAAACTTTTCCAATAAGGTCATATCATTGGAGAAGTAGCAGCACAAGCCTATATAGGTTGTTTCGATCAGGCATAAATCTAGAGAAATAAACCTTGGTGAAATCAATATACAAATCAGAGGTATGTGTAGAACCAGAAAAATGATAAATGGAATTATAATGAACATCTTCCCTTGTAAGTTGTTCCTCCCATGCCTCCTCTTCCAGCACCCAGTACAAGTCAAACACTTATCCCAATCTAGAAAAACATGGCGTAGGAGTTTGAATAGTGTTTTCCTTGCACCATGCCTTATATTCAATATCATTGCACCAATTTTTTACATGTGGAAGATTATATGATCCAGAACACTTCTAGCTATGAGCCTTCAACAAGAGCACCTGAAGTAGATATCCAAAAAAGGCTAGAAGATCCTTCAGAGACAAATCTGATGTTATTTGACACTGAGGACTTTTGTGAAAGCAACCAAGTTACAAATGATGCAATTAGATCATGCACCCAAATTACAGACAACACAAGATACAAGAAGAGAATGCTCAAGCTTGGCATATAAGTCATAATTCTAGAAACACAAGTTGACCCTTAGAAGCATAAGGATGCAGCTAAGGCATCCAATAGTAAAAGTGCTCAAGTTCATACATGCAAGGCTCCACTCAAAGCTCCTCCGGAAGTGTCACGTACCCCTCCTTTGGTAGGTCAAGCCTCTACACCATCTAAGGTTCCTACCTTTGTACCTGAGAAACAAAGCAAGGATGTTGTTGTTCCCCAAATGTGCAAGTCAGTGGGTTTTCCATTTAAAATTGTGGAATAGATGAAGAAGACAAACATAAATGTTACAATGTGGGATGCCCTAACTATTCCATCCTAGCATGAATTATTGCATGAAGCTCTAGCGTAACTCCCACTCACTGATCCAACTATGCAAAATTTGCATGCTTATGTCAATATCTTCCAAGAATAAGAGAAGCAAGTAAGTAAAATTATTAAAACCTAACCCTTATATATGTTTTTTCATAGGAAAACATCTTGTCCATAATTGTATGATTGACTTAACTACTAGTACGTCTATCATGCCTAAGAATATTGTTGATGTCGTAGGTTTTAAGTATAGCCCCCTGACAAAAGGAGTCTATAACTTGATGGTTCAACTATCACTACCCTTGGAATCATCATGGATCTTGAATTAACCCTCCATGTATGTCCAAGAATAACAATAACGCAAGATGTTTCAATAATTGATCTGCCCCCTTTGTTTTCTTTATGTTTATCAAGATATTTTACCATTAAAGTGGGTGGTTACTTGTCTTCTGATTGGACCAATATGTTACTCAAGATGAGGTATTGTATCTAGTTTACCATACAAGTTGAGCCAATATGTTTCTATCATGTAGAGTCATATGTCCCATCCCCTCTCCAAGCCAACTATTTAATCCAAGAAAAACAAGCTTCATTTTCTGAAGAGAAACCTCTTCCACCTTTTATTCCTGATCTAGTACTTAATGAGTGGGCGAAGAGGAGCCATAAATTTGACCCATATGCTGAAGAGATGGAAGCTTATGAAACTGGGCTTGGTACTTACTACATTCTTGAAGAAGTTGTACGGCCACGTGTGCTCAAGAAAAGTGAATAGAACCTTGGTCTATGGAAGTTATACTTTAATGGATCAAGAATTAGAAATGGTGCGGGAGCATGAGTCATTCTCATTTCCCCTAAGGATGAGAAATTTTTCTTTACACACAGGTTGTAGTTTACATGTTGTAGCAATGTGGTAGAGTATGAGGTGTTGGTATATGGTCTGTTTATTGCTGAAAAAAAGATGATTAAGGCACTGCAGATATTTAGGGACATAAAATTGGTTATCTACCAAGTCACCAACAAGTGTGCTATGAAAAATAAGCTTCTCAAAGCATATAGATAGATTTTTGGACCTCCTTGAGATATTTTATGCTCTAAATCTACAGGTGGTGCCACACAAAATGAATAAGGAAGCTAACCAAATGGCCAAGCTTGGTTTTCAGTTCTCTCCTGCTGAGAACTTTGTTAAAGGAAACACTCATCACATTAATATGGTGATTAGACCATCCATACCAAATAACAACACCAACTAAAAAGTGTTTGACATTGACACATAGATCATCTAGTTCATTCAGAATGAATCTGAGTTATCGTCAAGCATGTAAGTTAACTTGCATGAAAGCTATGGTGACCAAGTATTATAGCTAAAGAAAAACAAGTTACCTAAAGGGCTAGCCACCTTGGAAAAAATGTTTTTCCCTGATGATGATTTCAAGGGTGAAGAAAGGTATGTGCGTGCAGCACGAGAAGAATGATCCCCAGTCACTATTGCGTGTAGAAATGAGTTATTTCTCAGTAAAGATTGTGCACACGATGAAATGTAGGCCTTCATCTCTCTCTGTCAAAAATACAATGATATATTCTCATGGGAGTATGAAGACCTCAAAGGTTTTGATCCATGTGTTGCTCAACACTCCATTAACCTTGATCCCAATATCAAGCCCATCAGACAAAAGTAAAGACTACTTAATCAAAGGATAGATCCCCTCATAAGGAAAGAATTATCTAAACTCATTGAGGCAAAGATCACTTTTCCTATCAAATACTCTACTTAGGTTGTAAATCTAGTTCCAGTACATAAGAATAATGGTGAAATCAGACTTTATGTTGATTTGAATAAGGAATCTCTAAAGGATCATTATCTTTTGCCCTCACTGGAGAAAATTCTATAGACTATGGCTAACACATAAATATTCTCAATGTTGGATGGGTATTCATGTTCCAATCAAATCTTGGTCTAAGAAGAAGATCAATTTAAAATAGTGTTTACAACCAAGTGGGGAACATATGCGTATCAAAATATGCCCTTTGGTCTTTCAAATGTGGGCACAACATTTTAGTGTGCCATGGACATTTCTTTTAGGTTACATCAATAATTTCATCTTGGTTTACCTTGATGACATTACAGTCTTCTCAAAGAAGAGCACAGATCACATAGCAATCCTGGAGAAAGTTTTTGAAAGATGCAGAAGCTATGGGTTATCTCTTAACCCCAAGAAGTGTAATTTTTTAGTGGTGCAGGGAAATATTTTGGGCCATGTGGTTTCGAATTATGGCATTGCAATGATCCTGAGTGCATTTCAGCCTTCCTAGCTCTTTCCCTGCCAGCGCATAAGAAATCCTTATAGTCTTTCCTTGGAAAAATCAACTTTGTTAGGTGCTTTATTCCTAACTTTGTAGGACTGGTAAGACCGATCACCCTGATTCTCAAGAAGGACATAGATTTCAGATGGATAGCAGAAGGAAATGAATGCTTCAAAAAAATCAAGCAAGAGATTTCTTGCACGCCAACACTTATCAACCCGAATTACTCAAAGGATTTTATCCTTTATGCTTATGCCACTAATGCAAGTGTTGATGGTGTCCTAACACAAGAAAATTGAAAATTTAATATCATAATTATATAAAGTAAATTCGAAATCTTACACTTAATTCTTGTTATTACATAGGAAGTATTACACCCATATATAGGAGAGGTAGTTCCTATATTTAAGGAGAGATAATCTCCATAAATATCTCCACACATAACTCCTAAAAAAACTCCATGTTATTTTACGTGAGATTTTGTTTTCTCACAAAACAAATATTGTTAATGATTTGTTTACTCAACAACTCATAACAATATTTACTCACCCACTCATAATTACATTTACAATAATGTAATTAATTATTACAACACATTATATTATCCTAGATAATATAATCACTCACATAATATTCTATGTTCACACTACAACATAGATATTCCTAACATTTTCCCCCTTAGTGTGAACATGGGGCAAGAGCACCTAAAAACATGAGTATGAGAGAGTTCCATAGTTTCTACTAGATCTTGCTGCACATGGTCACTTCTTTGGCTCACCAGCTGATCATGATCACCTCTCCACGTGAATCTATTCACTGGTCGATCATCTTCCAATGATGTACAGAAGTCAAAGGACCGTATGATAGTCAGAGGATCGTACATAGAAGCTTCCCTCCTATAAAAAAATGTTCTCAACATCTAAAATGCACATCCTCCTCTTTTTAATCTTTGACAAGGAACATGTTTTATTTCTGCACATGTCACTCAAAGCAAACAACTGAAAATATTATTAAAATGTGCCACCAGTGCTATATGCAACCCCATCATTGGTGACTGATGAGAGGCCCTAAAATTCCTCCTTCCTCCTATCCCTCCCTCCTCCAAAAAGTGAACTATTTTCCATAAGAAGTCTTCATCACTAGGACAAGAAAGTTCTTCATTATTATAGTACCAAATAATTTGTAAAGAGACTCCCAAATTTATTTTGCAGATTTTTTGAAATCCACATGATGCATATATGATTTTAATAAGCTCAGACCAATAGTACCCAAAGCTATCTGATCTTTTGCATTCCATTTAGCTAGATCATTTGTAGTTGTTCGTGGAATTTCATTGGCTTTAACTACATCCCATTAGTCCTTTTCTATTAAATGTAATTGCATCTATAGTTTCCATGTATGGAAATCTCATCCTTCAAACTTTTCAATCAGATTTAATTTCTCCATTATTTTGTACAATATTGATAAAATAAATACAAAATTGAATCAGGTACTTTAAAAAATTATATAGAATACCTTTGAACCTCCAAGCAAGCCAAGACTTTGTATTAACAATTCAGCATTATTGGAAATTGGAAAAAACTTTCAATAGAAGAATTGATATGTTGAATTTGATAGTTGCATAGTCAAATCTGTATTTCTTCAAAAATACAAACTGGGTTCTGTTGAAATTTCTTCTGTCATTTCCTGACCAACACGTGGTTTAGAGTACAAACTTATAGAAACCCAAATCTTGAAACGAAAAATAGAAGCTGTTCTTTGAGATGAATTTGATCAAGAAAACACTGAAATTTCCCCATCATATCTGCTCTGGTACCAAATGAAAATTTAATATCATAATTGTATAAAGTATATTCGAAATATTATACTTAATTCTTGTTATTACATAGAAATTATTACACCCATATATAGGAGAGGTAGTTCCTATATTTAAGGAGATATAATCTCCATAAATATCTCCACACACAACTCCTACAACAACTCCATGTTATTTTACGTGAGATTTTGTTTTCTCGCAAAACTAATATTGTTAATGAGTTGTTTACTCAACAACTCATAACAATATTTACTCACCCATTCATAATTACATTTACAATAGTGTAATTAATTATTACAACACATATTATATTATCCTAGATAGTATAATCACTCACATAATATTCTATGTTCACACTACAACATAGATATTCCTAACAAAAATAAACAAGGGTTGGAACAAAGAGTGGCTTTCTTCAACCAGACACTGAAGGATTATGCATTAAAATAAAGTCACATGGATAAGAAGGTCTTCACCATCATGCACACACTCAATAATTTCAAAAGTATACTTGCCACAAATCATATCAAGGTGTTACTCTCCCACCCTTTTATTAGAGACTTCATCATGGGAGAAGAAATTAGTGAAAAGAGAGCATAATGGGTGACCAAAATCATGGAGTATGGTGTTACTATAGAAGCCAAAATGTTGGTAAGAGGTAGTGTGCTTTACAAGTAGCTTACTGAGGAAGCACATAATGAATTTGAGACTTCAATTTTTCTTGATGAAGCTCTCCCATCCATAGAACTCGAGTAGAATATAGATCATGGCGTACATGATTGGATGAAGGAAATGATCACATTCCTTTCCGATGGTGCATACCCTCCTAGCTTAAACAAGGAAAATAGAGGACATATGAGGTTACAATCTATCCCTTATTGTTTTATTGATGGAATTATCTTCAAAAATAATCTTGATGCCATGTTGTTAAGTTGTATTAATGGCACATAGACTAAAAAAGTGTTAGCAGAATTTCACAATGGATTCTCTGGTAGATAATTCTTTGCCAAGACTACAACAATGAAGATCATAATAGCAGGTATCTTTTGGCCTACTATGTTTGT
The DNA here is from genome assembly GCA_019776745.2 of Taxus chinensis. NCBI lineage: Eukaryota > Viridiplantae > Streptophyta > Pinopsida > Cupressales > Taxaceae > Taxus > Taxus chinensis. The sequence goes on along the minus strand of CM034147.1, from coordinate 646,688,677 downwards.
AGATGCACACAAGTGTGTCAAAAAATTCAAGGAATGCACTTTCTTTGTAGGAAAGAAGAAATTGGTAGTGCTTCCCCTCCGACCAATCCATGTGGATCAGCCTTTTGCACAGTGGGGTCTTGGTGTCCCCAAATTTCACCGTGAAATCTAAGACTACCCCATGTAAAAAAAATTGTATTTTTAAAATAATGGGTCATTTTATTTTTTTATTGCCAAAAAGTATCTGTATTGTGTCATTATATTCCCAGAAAATCACATTAGCCAATTTCACCAAATACCCAGATGCCCAAAATCGTTATATTCTGTAACTAGGGTTTGCCTGCGGGAAATTTGTATTTAATTATTCTGAGCCCCGTTTGAGGCAAATTGTACTCCAGTTTAACACTGTTGTGGTCTTACATGTCAATATTCCCATATACCAGGAGGGTTTTAACTAGGAATCAATCATGGGCTTTATTTGTGACTTCTGGCAACGTTTTCCGTTTATGGTGTTTTCCCGTTTTGTTTTCTGTGAAATTTCTCTGGGTCGATTCCTTTGCCGGTTTAATCTGATTTCTTTTCTGGAGTATCTGGAGATCACCTATGGATGTTATGCCAGAAGGAATTTGTCATGGGAGGTCCGGCTCTATTTGAAAAGACAAACTTGTGAATGAAAAAGCTTCTTTTGGGCAGGTCACATTTTTGGGAAAAGAAGATTTTAAGTTACAATGGGATTTTTGGTAGCAGCGGGCAGGTGGGAATTTTATACCTGCTCAGTAGGGTGATTTTTTCCATGGAAGCAATGCCGGTGAAGTCAAAATGGGAAAATTGGAGGCAACAAGCAAGCAGGAATTTCTTACCTACCTTACAAGGTGAAAATTCCCATTGTGAAATAAAAGAAAATCACTTAAGACATTGATGGGATTTTCTTACCTGTCTTACAGGGTAAATAATCCCATTATGAAATTCAAACAACTTAAGTGGATCATGGGATTTTTGGATCTGCGGTGTAGGGTAAATAATCCCATTAAAAAATAGCTTTTAAAAATAGAAATGGGCTAAGCCAAAAAGTGCGACCCCTTTTGGAATAGAAGGGCATCTTTAATGATATTAATTAATTAAATTCTTTTCCAAATTTGGTGCCCAAACATAGAGAAAATTCAAAAAAGAAGAAGAAGGTAAGGGAATTTAGAAATAGAATTCTAAAATTAAATAAATATAATTTATTTAATGCAACCCTCTTCATGTCAAAAAGTGCAACCCATATTGAAGAGGAATAATATTTTTTAAGTATTAATTGATATAATTAATTCCTATGTTTAGTGGATGAGGTCAAATCACACTGTGAAGCTTAAGTGAACTGGAAGTAAAGAGTTAAAATTAAATTAATTTAATTTATTTAATGGCAGCCATGAGCATGAACAAAATAGGCACCCAAATTGAAGAGAAAAGCATGTTAATTAATTAATTAATTGGCTGGAATAGGAGAGGCAATTATTAATTATAGAATGGTGAATGTTATATAAGAAAGGGCTTCCATAAGGATGAAATAATTAATTTTTTAGCAAGGAAGTGTAACCCAGGCAAATTTATCGCCCAATTAAGGAGGAATTTTGCACAGAAGAATGTGTTTTTACTGCTGGAAGTCTTCAAAGTTTGGCACCTAGGTTTGAACGATCTTTATTTATGTCCAATTAATTGTCTACATAGTGGTACAGGTGCTCAGGTGAAATTAGTAAAATTCATGCTTGCTTTGCATGCAAATAAAACATCAAATTTTGGGGTAGCAGGCTTTATATATGCAAAAATTTATAATTGAAATCAAGTGTTCATGTTCCGGTTGCCATCTTTTTCTAAATTAATTGCAGGAATTCATTACAGGTGCTTTTATAAGAGAAAGGGAGATTAAATAAATGTCTAATACATTGAACATATCCTTCGAATCTAAATAAATCTCCAGATCTGCACCAGTTGTAAAGAATTCTGGTCGAATAAAGAGAAAAAGAATTGCTTAGACAAAGACAGATTTGGCCATGGAAAAGCGGGATGAAAAATAAAGCACAACAGAGTCAAGCATCACTTCTAAGTTTTCTAACATTGAAGATACATATCTAGGTCCAGAACCTCTTTCTGAATTGATTGACAGATTTAGATATGGAAATACTTCCCTCATGTGTACAGTCAAAAGTAGTGGAATCATTCAAGCTGCAGCATTTCCATTCATAGCCTAGTTCCCAGAATTCGTCATGGAGTTTGCTAGGTCTTAACATCCATTATCCATATCAGTCTGAGATGTTGCGGGGAAGACAATAATTCAGCTGGATGCATAGTTCATCAATTATTATCTAAAGATTCCAGTACGACAGGTGGTGACTACTATTAGCATACAGGATGCTGGCAACAAGTGGGAACAATATAAAGTTGACTGTGTGGTCATAATGAGTAGAAGATACATGAAGAAGCCCAGATATCCTTCCAAGTTCCTAAGAAATATTCCACGATCCAATCTAGTAGAAGAGGTGGATGATATTTCCAAATAGTTATGAAAGATAGATGGTGAAGCTAATGCTCATAACTTCCGCGCATGGATGTATGCTTTCATTAGGACCATTGAAATAAACAAAGCAGATTCAATAATAAATTGGTCAAAAATCATTAATGACAATATTGGTGAGCAGCTCTGGAATGTGCGGCGTACTTACAACTTCAAAATGACTTCATATTTGGTTTATGCAGCAACTTCACAGGGTGTCTTCTCCAAGCTAGATAGATGTGTTCTTTCTAAGGACTCTATTTTCAGGTGCTACTCATAGCTTACTATACCCGCATGCAATAAAGATTACAAGGTGGTCAATGATGGATTCTTCTATGAATTCATTTTCTGGTTGGATAGGGATTTAAAGGCCAACAGGGTGAGCAAGGAAGTGTGGGAAGCTGTGTCTAGGATTGGGAGTATCTTCATCCAATTTGTGGATTTTACATACCTCAGGGTCACCGGCTTTTTGGGAGAACCAGTTAAGTTTCCCAAATACCCAAGTGATAGATTGGTCATCATGGAGTTGAGCAGAAAAATCGTGGAGATGCATGACCTACAGTCAAAACAACACAAGTTTATAGGCTTCTTCCCGATCACTATGGGCCATTATAGCTGCCAGAGTATTCATAAAGCCCAAGGAATTGAAGTGGAAATGTTCTTTGAGTATGAGAAAGAGTTCTTCCCATCAAAACTAAACTCCGATCCATTTGGAGTGAAAAGGAAGACAATCTCCCAGGAAAACATGTATGTGCCTTCATTGGAAGATTTCTGGATGAAGTGCAGAAATGAGTACGAGGTTAGAAATAAATATTTCAACAGGTTATCAGCACACAAAGTGTTTGAATTTGGATTATTATGGATACCTACAGATCTTAAAGATGATGGGCATGTGTTACTTGACACATACCATCAGATGGGAGGAGATAGAGCTATACTTCAGGAGAGCGTAGGTGGCTGTCATACGATCGAGGAAAGGTCTACTGCCATTTTGGTCAATACTTTAAATTAGTTGTTGACGAAGGGATATTACCTTGATGAAGCATAGATGAATCAAATCACAGGAAAATTTGGCATAGGATATTCCCTCAAGAGGAAGCATGAAGGAGAAAGCAGCAAAAGGCCTGAAAAGATTAAAGTACACAGAAGGTCTCATTCGAAAGAGAAGATCACTTCTACTATTATGGTGCTAGTTCCGACTTCTCCAGCATCAAGTACTTCATTTATTGTCGCACCTTAGCAAGATACTACCATTCTTCCATTGAATCTAGAAACATTTATCTTTTCTCCTGAGCCACTCCATTTAGCACCTCTTCCTGAAAAAGCATTGAAGTTGTAGATGGAAAAATTTGAAAGAGCTTTGTCTTTTGATAATTCAAAGGATGGAAGCCACAACACTGTAGCAGTATCAGATGGAGAGGAATCAGAGCATGAGATAGTGATACACTCGGCAACTTCTCATTCTCCAAGAAGAAATTTCTTAGAATGGTTGGCTTCATAGTTGGTTCCAGAGGCTAGAGAGGAAATCAACTTGGAGGAACATGACTTGTAGTTGCTCTTGAATCTAGGCAGAAAAGACAGAAAACCTAAAGTTGCTAAGGTAACTTCAAGGTTAATCATTGAAGATTTAGGGCAGAAGTTTTCTGAGGTGTCAGTTCTAGCAGAAGGAAATAAGAAGGATGAGCTCATGGCAGAAGATATAACAGTAACCAGAGTACCCATAGGTCAAGACACCATAGAAGGATTGAAGCAGGACACGCAAACATTGATAGATGCTCTATTCCTTAGGCTTGACAAAGAAAATACAGAGAAATTTGAGCTTCAGAAGCAGGTATCTCAGTTGTACGAGATCATTTCCAAGGTTGCTAAATCTTCCACTCATCCAATTTCAGCACAAAAGTAGGCAAGTGATCATCTGATGCAGGAAGTGGAAGATGTAAGTAACTAGGTTAAAGCTATCGATGAATGAAAAATTTTGATCATTTGTTAAGCTTCTGTACAACTCAGAGAGGTGTCATCCCACCTAAAGGTTATGAAATATGCATTAGATCAGCTAAAGCAAGTGGTAACAAGAATGATAGATATGAACATAGTTGCTAAGAGTAACCTGAGTACTTTGGCTGAAATAAATATGTTGTCGAGAGAGGTGTTGGTTGCATAATGGATTGTGCCCAATAGATCAATTGATAAGGGGAAGCAGCTTGAGTTTGCAGTATCTTTCCATTTAGAGATCTGAAGAATTATGCTAAAAAAGATGCAGACACTTGAGAGTATGACATCATCTTTATCAGATAATGTCATTGCTTTCACTAATGAGGAAGTTGTCAGGAACGTTACTTCATACACAAGGACCATTCCTAGAAAAGTGCCTAATACCCTGGAAGGATCTCTTCTGATGGTGCAAGGGAGAATTGATGGAGCTGTTAGGCCTTTCACGATGAATTCCATCAGTAAATTAGTGGCACTGCAGTCAGATATTGAGAAGTTCGGGCCTATCTTGGAGGATGTGGAAGCATGTATCAGGGTATTGAACGAAGGCTTACTGCAATTCAGGATAGAAAAGGAATCTGTTGCTAAGATAGATGGGAAGATGTTGAATTACATGTTCAACAAGTATATTCAGTATCAAAACAAAAATAAGATGTAGATGTTACAACTAGCATGTCATTCTTCTTCTATTTTCCACGTTCCTGGATGTAATTGTAAAATTTAAAGTTATTGGTTTTGAAACCATTACTTTAAGTTGTGTGGAATGATTCTATTAATTAAGTGGCAGATGTATGTAAATTCTAATATGGACCCATATGCATGTCACTTGAAGAGGAATTAGAGGGGGGTGATTTCCAGATGTTATCTTTACTTTTTGTTAATGTTCCAGTTCAGTTGAGTTTCCCATTTGTATTTTTCCCTTATACATTCTATAAGTAGAGGAAGAACCTTCGGGTTAAGGAGGAGAATTTGTAAGCAGCATTCTTGTATTCCATACTTTATGCTAAAATCCCTGATAGCTATTTGAAGCAAAGGAATAGAAAAGAGCATATTTTTACAGAACTTTGTGTCACAGTGCATTTTGTTTCTAACTTTTTATCTTAGATCTACTTATAAAATTTGGGTTATTTTAGATCTAGATCTGAAGTTGCCTTTGCTTATAATTTTGTGTGTTAATATCTATTGGTTCTGTTGATGTGCATGTAATCAACTCTGTAATCTATTAATTAGGTTGAACATATTCCCTATTTCTTCCCTGTGTTTTATATTATTTTCTTCTTCTTTAGATATTTCCTTTCTTTAACAGCTGCTTACTTACTGCAAAACTATATAGCTATGGTTCATGAGCTGCATGGTTAAAGTAAAATCCCTATATAGATAATAGCATATTTCATTGACAAACATTACATGGGAGCCTCGCCAATAAATAAGGAGATTTATCTCATGACTGCCTAGGTTTTTAGCTATGCAAAACATCTAGCCAATAGTTTTTGGAGACTCTGCTGGGGAACAACTATCTTTGCAGATCAAATCTTATCTCCTTAATATTAGAGTGTTTTCTATTCAATTTTCAACTTGGCTAAATGTTGATTCACCCGATTTGTGAAGGAAAAAGGAAGGACTGATCATTTCTTTAGACTATAGGAGCAATTCAATTTCAATCATCCTCCTTAAGTTAGAAGCCACAAATCTAGTCTCTCACTAGGAAGAAGAGTACACGCTCATCCAGATCTAGATCATCTTCAGCATAATCCGGCGGCTGGAATTATTCAACAAGTCTACACAAGGAGAAGACGTGCCCCATTCATCATGTAAAATCAGAATCAAAATCAGAACCAAATAGTTCATGTCCCATGGGGAGCATCTTTTGGGCCACTAAACTTGATTCCACCTATGCACAATCTACCTAAAGGATCCAGAAAGAATTTTCTGAAATTCTTTGGAGATTGAAAGTAAAATCCAGATGATCGTTTGGAAAAATTCTTCATATCTTGTGGTGTTCTTATAGTAGAGCATGAATATGTATCGATCAGACTCTTCATTGAGACTCTATATGAATTGGTTGGTGAATGGTTCTATTGGCTATCTCTTGGAATCATAACCAACTCTAGGCCACTATGTGTGAACAATTTCTGAAAATATTCAAACCTATAGAAGATGCTAGCATGTTGATTACTCAAATATGCAATTAAAGAAGAAGCCAAGTGAGAACATGTGGGACTTCATTGCAAGGTTTCAAAGGATTTTATATAAAATTCCCACTTCTACTGTATTGAGTGATGAAAATCAAAAGATGTTTTTTTATAAACACTCTGTTGCCCGAAGTTGGGTTCAGCTGAGAAGGGAAATACTTGTGAATCTAATTGAAGCCAAAAATTTTGTCATGGAGGTTGAAGGTGACTTGATCATGGCTGGAAAACTCAAACAATCATCCCACAAAGGTGATGAAGCTTCTTCAAGTACTTCAGATCCTTTTCTACAAAGATTGGTTAACGACATGCTGCAAATCAAGAAGCGGATATCTCAAGCAGGAAATGCAACCTCTTCCAGAATAGATCCTACTTAGACCTTTAATAGTCAAAATCAAAATCAAAATAGACTTCTTGGTACACCATAGCCGTTGGCAATTGAATTTTCTCCAAGGAATAACTTGGAAACTAATGAAGAAGATCTAGGCATTGACAAATCATTTGATGATGAAGACTTTTTAGATCCCACTGGTGACTCCAATATTGGTTACCTGGACTAAAAATTTGACGAGGGATATTATGAATCTTTTTAAGATTTTGATGGTCACACATTTGTGGTGTTCACAAGGCCCCAGACATGCCAAAATGCTGAAGCATCCACAAGCGGCCAAAGAAGAGAAAGAGAAGATCCTAGACTAGATGTTAGTATCCTAAAAAGAGGTAGTACACTACTTGCTTCATTAGCTCCCAAAGATAAATATGCAAATTCTTTCAATTTGTAGCAGAGTGCCAATGTGCATCTAGCTTAAGCAAGTCAAGATTTCAACATTATTGATCACATTAAGAAGACCAAAGTCCAAATGTCAGAATCTAAGTATTTGAGGGCATTTGCTGATCAGCTAAATAGATTGGTAAAGTATGTGCAAAGTAATGGTCCCAACCCTCCAATAAATAATACTTCATGAGGTATCTTGTCAAGTCAAAATATCAATCCTTCAAATAATGCAGCTACAAGTTCTTCTCCCTCTACTTCTTCTCCTACTACATCAGAATGGATCGAGCCATTCTATGTGTCATTGCTTATTAATGGATACAAATTGAGCAGCTACATTCTGGAATTTGGAGCTTCTGACAACATCATGCCTGCCAAATTTGCTGATGCCTTGGGTCTCACATTAACAAAAATCATCAGAAGATGTTATTTAATGGAAAGGAAAGTGCCTCTGGTTGGGAAAATCAATGATGCATAGGCAGTACATGCTTCTTTCCCAGACAAGAGATTAAAAATGACTATCCTCGTAGCAGACATCCTAGTTTCTTATGGCACACTATTGAGTAGAAATTTCTATAAAGAGTTGGGTAGAGAAGTCAAGATGGATTGGTCTTGTGCGCATATACCAATTAAAGGAGTTAATTAGAAGTTACAACATGAGAAGAAATCCAAGTACACAGTATCAAATTCTGATCATGGAGTCTATTATCTAGAAATGGATAAAGAGGAAATCCAACCCATGATTCAAGAACCACATTGACTTGATAATAAGGTTTGGTCTCTAGAATTTGATGGCAGATCTTGTTCATTTGGGTTTGGTGTAGGCATTGTTCTTATCTCTCCTGAGGGAAAGGTGCATGCACATTACTTCAAACTAATGTCCAAAAATACTAACAACATGGCAGAGTATGAAGCACTGTTGTTAGGTATGGAGTAGGCAAGGATAATGGGAATCAAGCTCTTACATGCAAAGGGAGATGTTGAGCTGATTTTTAAGCAAATAAGAGGTCTCTATCAAGTAAAAAAGGACAAACTTTGGCATTATAGAGATCGAATCTACTCTTCCACCCTAGATTTTTTAGCTTTCTCAATATATTACATTATGAGAGAACAAAATTCAACAGCTGATTCACTTGCAATAACTGCAGCTTTGTTAAATCCATATCAGCCTCCCACATTTTTTAGATATGGGGATTACAAAGTTGAGATGGTCTTCCACCCGAATGTTCTTGACAATGTCTAGTAATGGTAGGTTTTTAATGATGACAAGCAGATTGCTGCATTTCTCCAATAAAAGGAAAACTTCGAAGAGATCTACTATGAGGGAAGCAACTCACCTCTGAGACAAACTATTGTGGGAGAAATGGATGCAGATGTCTCAGGAAGTCAAGAGATTATCCAGCTAAAGGGAAATAAAATTCCTAAAGGCTTGGTATCTCTTGAGGAAATGTTCGACAAGCATGATCAGATGCTTAAAAATAATGAAGAAAGTGGGGAAGGTTCTTCCTCTGATACACAATTACCAAATTTGGGAGCAAGCAATGACCTCAAATTAGTAAATCTAAGAAAGTGTTATTTAGAGACAGAAAGAGAAGCTTTTACAGAGCTTATTAAGAAATACATGGATGTATTTTCTTGGTCTTACCAGGATCTAAAAACATATCAACCTGCAGAAGTTCAACATTACATCCCATTAAAACTAGAACAAAAGCCTTTCAAACAGAAGCTGCGGTGGCATAACCCTATTATTTTTAAGACCATCTTTGTAGAGATCCATAAGCTGTTAGATGAAAAGATAATTTATCCCATAAATTACTCTGAATGGTTAGCCAATATAGATCTTGTGAGAAAGAAGAGTGGTGAGATTAGGTTGTGCGTAGATTTTCAAAACCTCAATCAAGCCTCATTGAAATATATCTACCCCATACCCATTATGGATCACACTCTGTAAGTGGTCACTGGATCTGAAATGATTTCCATGCTTGATGGTTTCTCAGGGTATAATCAGATCAAGGTGTCTGAAGAAGATCAATACAAAACGGCGTTCATTACACCTTGGGGAACTTTTGCTTATCAGAAAATTTTGTTCGGTTTTAAACAATGTTGGAGCTACGTTTCAAATAGCTATGTATTTAGCTTTTTCTCATCTCAAGGACGTAAGCATAGTGGTGTACCTTGATGATCTGATAGTATTTTCCAAGAATAAAAGTGCACACATTTCAAATCTGGAGGAGGTTTTCATATAATGTCATAAACATGGTATTTCTCTTAACCCTAGGAAATCTATCTTTGTTGTAACAAAAAGAAATCTACTAGGACACATTCTCTCCAAGGAAGGAACCAAGATAGATCCAGAACGTGTCAAATCTATTTAGAATTTTCCATTGCCAACATCCAAAGAAGGGGTTCACTCTTTCTTTGCTAAAGTTAATTTTCTTAAGAGATTCATCCCTGACTTTGCTGAGTTGATTCATCATATCTCAAATATGATGAAGAAGACACAAGATTTCAAATGGAGTAGCGAAGGGGAGGAATATTTTATGAAGATTAAGGAGGCACTATCAAAAGCACCATTCTTTGTTTCACCTGACTTTAGTAAAGAATTTATTCTTTAGTGTTATTCCTCTGAACACACCATGTCAGCAATCTTGATGCAAAAGAATCAGGAGGATGTAGAAGCTCCAATTGCTTTCATGAGCATGCCTCTCAAAAATTATGAGTTGAAATATAATCCAATGGAAAAACATGTGTATGTAGTGGTAAAGGCATGTAAAGCATTCAGGTACTATATTCTTTCCTCACATACTATGGTCCTGGTTCCTGATACTACATTGAAATCTATCCTCACCTAACAAGAGTTAGGCTTGTTAAGAGGCACATGGGTAACAAAATTTCAAGAATGCGACCTAGATATCAAACCTACAAAGCTGGTTTGAGGAAGAGGTCTATATCAATTAATGACAAAGATGAAATTAAAAACACCAGAGGGAGATCAAGATCTTCTTATGGTCATTTCTATAGATCTGGTAAAAGAGTGGTATAGTAACATTGCCTATTTTCTGACTTATGGAGGATTCCTGGATCAACTTTATCGAAAAGAGAAACGTACTATTAAACTAAAATCCAAAGACTTTGTTCTTTGGGATAATGGTTTATACAAAAGAGGGATTGATGGCATATTTCTCTGATGCGTAGATAAAGCTCAAAAATATCAGATCTTAAAATAATTTCATAACATGGCTTGCAGTGGTCATTTCTCAACCCGATTCACTACTCACAAGATCCTACGAGCAAGGTATTACTAGCCCACACTTTTTCAGGATACTACAGAGTGGATATCTAAGTGTCAAGCGTGCCAACACTTTGTTGGGCGTGTAAAATTACCCACATTACCTTTAAAACCAATTGTAATTGAAGAACCCTTCTAGCAGTGGGGAATGGATTTTATTGGTATGTTCAACCAGGCCTCCAGTTCTGAAAATCGCTATATTCTAACAACTACTGATTATTTCAGTAAGTGGGTAGAAGCCATTCCTATTAAGGATGCCACTTCCACGGAGGTGTGTAATTTTATAAAGGAAAACATTGTTGTTAGATTTTTATGTGCCCAATAAAATAGTAGTAGACAATGATCCAAATATTTATTCTGATGAGCTGGTTGATTTCTACTAAAAGCATGGGATCCAACTGGTACATTCCTCCAACTACTACCCACAAGGAAATGGCCAGGCTGAATCTAGTAACAAAAATGTGGTGACTATCGTGCGAAAGCTAGTAACTAAGAATCAAAGAACTTGGCATAAGAAGTTATTTGATGCATTATGGGTAGATAGGATTACACCAAAGAGGGGCTTTAGGCATGTCCCCTTTTCAGCTATTATATGGAAGAGACACAGAGTTGACTCTTACCTTGGAACTTCCTACCCTACAACTTTCTAGAGCCATGGAGGATTCTACATTTAATGATACTATTGAAAAAAGGATAATGTATCTGACTCAATTGCGGGAAGTACAGACTCAAGTTGCAGATAGATTATCATAACATCAAAATAAGGTGAAAGTTATCTTTGAAAAAAAGGCTAGCGAAAGAAAGTTTGAAATCAATGATTGGGTCCTTTTATGGGACAAAAGAAAAGAAACAAAAGGCATGCACGGGAAATTTGATTCACTATGGAAAGGGCCTTTTGTGATTAAAAAGATCGCTGGAGCAGATAGCTTCATTCTTGCTCATCATGATGGAGTTGAATTGTCGTTGCCTTTCAATGGGAAACACTTGAAGTTGTTCCAGACATGAAAAGTAGCGTAAAACTTGTATGTATATAAAAAAAATTGTTTTTTTTTTCCATGTTTTGTTTTTGTGTTGTGTTGTTTTTGTTTTCCTGAACCCCATGCCCAAAAGACAAGATACGAAACCATATATGTTGGGATCTCATCTTTTCCCTTGTCATTTTGATAGAGGAAAAGATGTCCACAGATGGAGCCGACTGGTGTCCCCAAATTTCACCCTGAAATTTGAGACTACCCCATGTAAAAAATTTCATACTTTTAAAATAATGGGTCATTTTGTGTTTTTATTGCTAGAAAGTGTCTGTATTGTGTCAAGATATTCCCAGAGAGTCATATTAGCTAATTTTGTTAAATACCCAGATGCCCAAAATCGTTATAATTTTTTTACTGGGGTTTGCCTATGGGAAATTTGTATTTAATTATTCTGATCCCCGTTTGAGGAAAATTATGCTCTGGTTTAACCCTGTTGTGGTCTTACATGTCAATATTCCCATATACCAGTAGGGTTTTAACCAGGAATGAATCTTGGGCTTTATCTGTGACTTCTGGCAACATTTTACATTTTTGGTGTTTTCCCGTTTTGTTTTCTGTGAAATTTCTCTCTGTCAATTCCTTTTTCGGTTTAATCTTATTTCTTTCCTGGAGTATCTAGAGATCACCTATGGATGTTATGTTAGAAGGAATTTGTCATGGGAGGTCTAGTTCTATCTGAAAATATGAAGTCATGCATGAAAAAGCTTCTTCTGGGAAGGTCACATTTTTGGGAAAAGAAGATTTTAAGTTACAATGGGATTTTTGATAGCAGCATGCAGGTGGAAATTTTGTACCTATCTAGTAGGGTACTTTATCCCATGGAAGTAATGCCACTTAAGTCACAATGGGAAAATTAGAGGCAGCAGGTAGGCCGGAATTTCCTACCTACCTTACAGGGTGAAAATTTTCATTGTGAAATAAAAAAAATCACTTAAGGAATTGATGGGATTTTCTTACCTATCTTGCAGGGTAAATAATCCCATTATGAAATTCAAACAGCCTAAGTGGATCATGGGATTTTTGGAGCTGCGGTGTAGGGTAAATAATCCCATTGAAAATTAGCTTTTAAAAATAGAAATGGGCTAAGCCAAAAAGTGCGACCCCTTTTGGAATAGAAGGGCAGCTTTAATGATATTAATTAATTAAAAAAAAATCCAAATTTGATGCCCAAACATGGAGAAAAGTCAAAAAAGAAGAAGAAGGTAAGGGAATTTAGAAATAGAATTCTAAAATTAAATAAATATAATTTATTTAATGCAGCCCCCTTCATGTCAAAAAGTGCGACCCATATTGAAGAGGAATAATATTTTTTTAAGTATTAATTGATGTAATTAATTCCTATGTTTAGTGGATGATGTGAAAGCGTACTATGAAGCTTAAGTGAACTGGGGTAGAAAGATAAAATTAAATAAATTTTATTTATTTAATGGCAGCCATGAGCATGCACAAAATAGGCACCCAAATTGAAGAGAAAAGCATGTTAATTAATTAATTACTTGCTAGGAATAGGAGAGGCAATTATTAATTATAGAATGGTGAATGTTATATAAGAAAGGGCTGCCATAAGGATGAATTAATTAATTATTTAGCAAGTGCAGCCCAGGAAAAATTGGCACCCAATTAAGGAGGAATTTTACACATAAGAAGGTGTTTTTACTGCTGGAAGTCTTCAAAGTTTGGCACCTAAGTTTGAACGAGCTTGATTTGTGTCTGATTAATTATCTGCATAGTGGTACAGGTGCTCAGGTGAAGTTGGTAAAATTCATGCTTGCTTTGCATGCAGACAAAACATCAAATTTTGGGGTAGCAGGCTTGATATATACATATTTTTATAATTAAAATCAAGTGTTCATGTTCCAATTGCCATCTTTGTCTGAATTAATTGCAGGAATTCATTACAGGTGCTTTTATAAGAGAAAGGGAGCTTAAAACAATGTCCAATACATTGAACATATCCTCTAAATCTAAATAAATCTCCATATCTGCACTAGTTGTAAACAATTCCGGCCGAATAAAGAGAAAAAGAATTGCTCAGAAAAAGACAGATTCGGCCATGGCAAAGTAGGATGAAAAAGAAAGCACAGCAAAGTCATGCATAAATTCTAAGTTTTTTGACATTGGATATACAGATCTAGGTCCAGAACCTCTCTCTGAATTGATTGAGAGATCCAGAGCTAGAAAGACTTCCCTCATGCATGCAATCAAAAGTAGTGGAATCATTCGAGTTGCAGCATTTCCATTCATAGCCTAGTTGTCAGAATTCATCATGGAGTGTTTTAGGTCTTACCATCCATTATCCATATCAGTCAAAGATACTACGGGGAAGACAATAATTTGGCTGGATGCACAGTTCATCAAATATTGTTTGAAGATTCCAGTACGACAGGTGGTGACTACTATTAGAATACAGGATGTCGGCAACAGGTGGGAAAAGTATAAAGTTAACTATGTGGGCATAATGAACAAAAGATACATGAAGAAGCCTAGATCTCCTTCCAAGTTCCCGAGAACTCTTCCACGATCCAATCCGGTATAAGAGGTGGATGATATTGCCAAATTGTTATGCAAGAAAAATGGCAAAGCTAATGCTCACAAATTCCGTGCATGGATGTATTCTTTCATCAGGACCATTGAAATCAACAAAGTAGATTCAACAATCAATTGGTCAGAAATCATTAGTGACAACATTGGTGAGCATATTTGGAATGTGATGCATACTTACATCTTCAAAATGGCTTCGTATTTGGTTTATGTAGCAGCTTCACAGGGTGTCTTCTCCAAGCTAGATAGATGTGGTGTTCTTTCCAAGGACCCTATTTTTGAGTGCTACCCATAGCTTACTGTACCCACATGTAATAAATATTACAAGGTGATCAAGGATGGATTCTTCTACAGATTCATTTGTAGGTTGGACGATGATCTAAAGGCCAATAGGGTGAGCAAGGAAGCATGGGAAGCTATGTGTAGGATTTGCAATATCTTCATCTAGTTTGTGGATTTTACATACCTCATGGTCATGGGATTTTCGGGAGAACCAGTTAAGTTTCCCAGATACCCGAGTGATATATCGATCATCATGGATTTAAGTAGACAACTCATGGAGATGCATGACCTATAGTCAAAACAGCACAAGTCTACAAGATTCTTCCCGATCACTGTGGGCCATTACAGCTACCAGAGTATTCATAAAGCCTAAGGAATTGAAGTGGAAATTTTCTCTGAGTACGAGCAAGTGTTATTCCCAGCATATATGAACTTCTATCCATTTGGAGTGGTAAGGAAGATAATCTTCTAGGAATACATGAATGTGCCTTCATTGGAATATTTTTGGATGAAGTGCAGAAATGAGTACGAGGTTAGAAAGAAATATTTCAGCAGGTTATTAGTGCGGAAAGTTTTTGAATTTGGATTAGCATGGATACCTATGGATCTTAAATATGATGGGCTTGTGTTACTTGACACATACCATCAGATGGGAGGAGATAGAGCTGTACTTCAGGAGAGCGTAGGTGGCTGTCATACGATCGAGGAAAGGTCTACTGCTGCTCTAGTCAAAACTTCAAACTGGTTGCTAACAAAGAGATATTACCTTGATGAAGCATTAACGAATCAAATCATGGGAAAATTTGACACAGGATATTTCCTCAAGATGAGGCATGAAGGAAAACGCAGCAGAAGGCCTGAAAATATTAAAGTGCATAGAAGGTCTCATTCGAAAGAGAATATCACTACTACTGCTATGGTGCTAGTTCCAACTTCTCCAACATCAAGTACTTCATTAACTATTGTACCTCAGTAGGATACTTCCATTCCTCTATTGAATATAGTAACATTCATCTTTTCTCCTCAGCCACTTCATTCAATACCTCTTCCTAAAGAAACGTTGAAGCTGCAGATGGCAGAATTTGAAAGAGCTTTGTCTTTGGAAAATTCATAGGATGGCAGCCACAACACTGTAGCAGTATCAGATGGAGAGGAATCAAAGTGCAAGATAGTGATACACTCGGTAACTTCTCATTATCTGAGAATAAATTTCTTAGAATGGTTGGCTTTGTAGTTTGTTCTAAAGGCTAGAGAGGAAATCAACTTGGAGGAACACAACATACAGCTACTCCTGAATCTAGGTGAAAAAGACAGAAAACCTAAACTTGGTAAGGTAACTTCAAGGTTGATCATTGAAGAGTCGGGGCAGAAGTTTTCTGAGGTGTCAGTTATAGCAAAAGGAAAGAAGAAGGATGAGCTCACATCATAAGATATAATAGTAACCAGAGTACCCATAGCTCAAGCCACCACATGAGGATTGAAGCAGGACACGTAAACATTGATAGATGCTCTATTCCTTAGGCTTGAAAAAGAAAATGTAGAGAAAGTTAAGCTTCATAAGCAGGTATCTCTATTGTGTGAGATCATTGCAAAGGTTGTTAAATCTTCCACTCAGCCAATTTCAGCACAAAAGTAGGTGAGTGATCATTTGATGTAGTAAGTGGAAGATGCAAGTAACTAGGTTAAATCTATCGACAAATGAAAAATTTTGATCATTCGTCAAGCTTCTATACAACTTGGAGAGGTGTCATCCCACCTAAAGATTATGAAAGATGCATCAGATCAGATGAAGCAGCTAGTAACAAGCACGATAGATTTGAACATAGTTGCTAAGAGTAACCTGAGTACTTTGGCCGAATTAAATAAGCTACCAAGAGAGGTGTTGGTTGCGGAATGGATTGTGCCCAACGGATCAGTTAAGAAGGGGAAGCAGCTTGAGTTTGTAGTATCTTTCCATTTGGAAATCTATAGAATTATCCCGAAAAGGATGCAGGCACTTGAGAGAATGGCATCATCTTTACCAGACAATGTCATTGCTTTCACTAATGAGGAAGTGGTCAGGATGGTTACTTCATACACAAGGACCATTCCTAGAAAAGTTCCTAATTCCTTGGAAGGATCTCTTTTGATGGTGCAAGGGAGAATTTATGGAGCTATTAGGCCTTTCACGATGAATTCCATCAGTAAACTGGTGGCACTATAGTCAGATATTGAGAAGTTTAGGCCTAGCTTGGAGGATGTGGAAGCATGTATCAGGGTATTGAATGAAGGCTTGCTGCAATTCAAGATAGAAAAGGAAGTTGTGGCTAAGACATATGGTAATATGTTGAATTACATGTTTGACAAGTATATTTAGTATCAAAACAAAAATAAGATGTAGATGTTAAAGCTAGCATGTCTTTCATGTTCTACTCTTTCTTCTTCTATTTTCCACGTTCCCGAATGTAATTGTAAACCTTTAAAGTTATTGGTTTTGAAACCATTACTTTAAGTTATGTGGAATGATTCTATTAGTTAAGTGACAGATGTATATAAGTTTGAATATGGACCCAGATGCATGTCACTTGAAGAGGAATTAGAGGGGGGTGATTGCCATATTTTATCTTTACTTTTTTTTATGTTCCAATTCAGTTGAGTTACCATTTGTATTTTTCCCTTCTACGTTCTATAAGTAGAGGAAAAACCTTTGGGTTAAGGAGGAGAATTTGTAAGCAGCATTCTTGTATGCCAGAATTTGTGCTAAAATCCTTGATAGCTATTTGAAGCAAAGGAATAGAAAGGAGCATATTTTTGAAGAAATTTGTGTCACTATGCATTTTGTTTCTAACTTTTTATCTCATATCTACTTATTAACTTTGGGTTAATTTAGATCTAGATCTGAAGTTTCCTTTGCTTATAATTTTGTGTGTTAATATCTATTGGTTATGTCTATGTACATGTAATCAACTCTGTAATCTATTGATTGGGTTACACATCTTCCCTATTTCTTCCATGTGTTTTATATTATTTCCTTCTTCTTTAAATATTTCCTTTCTTTAACAGTTGCTTACTTATTGCAAAACTATACAGTTATGGTTCATGAGCTACATGGTTAAAGTAAAACTGTTATATAGATAATAGCATATTTTATTGACAAATCTTACACATGAGCCTCACCGGTAAATTAGGGAGATTTATCTCATGACTGCCTAGGTTTTCATCTATGCAAAAAATCTAGCCAACAGGTCTCGACTTCATAGGCATGATCAATCCGCCTTCAAGTGTTGGACATAGATGGGTGCTGATAGCTATGGACTACCTTACTAGATGGACAAAAGCTATTGAGCTCATGAAATTAACTAAGTCAGTCATCTTTGAATTTCTCCAAGGTATAGTCACAAGGTTTGGAATTCCTCAAACCATTATCTATGATAATGCAAAATCCTTCCTTGGCACTAAAATCACTTATTGGGCTCTAAATTTGGGCATCTATTTAAAGAATTCTTCCAACTATTACCCTCAAGGTAATGGTCTAGCAGATTCAACAAATAAGAACCTGATTAGGATCATGAAGCTCGCAATAAACATCAGCCAAATATCGTGGCATACAAAGGTTTCGCACATGCTCTGGGTAAAAAGAATCACAATTTAAAAAGCAATAGGTACTTCTCCTTACAAGCTTCTCTATGGCAAGGAGGCTAAACTTCCTTTAACACTTGATTTGAACTCTTTGGCACTTGCCTAGCAGATCGATCTCGAAGGCATAGACCAAAGATAAATTAGAATGACAAAGCTAGTTAATCTTGAAGAATCAAGGAACTCTACCATGATCAAGCTATAACAACATGAGCAAGCAAGAAAGAAATTGTTTTGGAGAAAGGCTAGGTCTTAAGCTTTCAAATTTGGGGACTTGGTCTTAAAATGGGATGCTAACAGAGTTAAACCAAGGATCCATTCAAAGCTTGATGCACTTTAGAGTGGCCCATACATCATCAGTTCGTGCAAGGAGGCTAACTCTTTCAATTTAACTCATCCTGATGGAGGCGTGCTGTAAATCCTAATAAATGAGATCTATCTCAAACCCTTCCATTAAATTTTCTACATCATTTTGTATATATTAGAGTATTTTCAATTCCTCCAAGTGTGATGTGTGCACACTATTTGTTTTTACATAAGTTCTTTCTTTTCACATGTTTCCTGTGTGCACTTTTCTTTTGCTTCCAGGGTTTCAGACTTCTTTTATTAGTTTGTAGGATTCAGAATAGAGTCAAGAAATGATCCTTCAAGTGAATTCAGAAGTAGTTCGTCAAATTTGAATATTATAATTTCATTATTACACAGCAAACTACATGCCCAATGGATGTTACAGGCAACTCATCTCCTTCATCTAGCTGGAATATGACCCCAAAATTCTCCAGAAGTATTATCCAAATAACTATCCTAGTTATTTGGACAACTTACATACATATCTTGGCTCAGAGATCTTCATTATAAGTGGAGTGCACCTCAGTTTTCTCCTTGGCACATTCATTTGGTCACTTTTTTCTCATGTGCCCTTGTATGCTTTCCCATCTCCCCTTTCCATTTTCCTTTTCCTCTTACTTCCACTCGTACCTTACATGCATCTTCTACGTATTCACCTTCTTCCTAGTAGTTATTCATCCTACACATGTGCCTTGCACTTTCTTTAATCAGCTAAGTTCATGGCCCTATTGTGTGCCCCTAATATTACCTTGTAATATTTATACCTTGATCATACGTTCTCCACTCACCATTTTTCCCCTTTTCATCTGCGCACATTGTGATTTATTGTGTCTTCCTTTTTCCTTCTTCCCACACCTCATTCTTCTATGCTCATACCTTTATGACATGTCATTCTCTGATATGCTTGAGTGTGCCACATGCAACCTATCAAATCACACTAATAGGGCACCGAATCCTTGCAGAAAACTAGTGAGTGACACGTGGCAAAAATGAAAAAACAATTTTGCACAGTTGACCATCTTTTCAATCAATCAACGCCCGCCACATGTCTTGCATATGGAGGCAGCCCTTACAATCTTGTGACAACCACATATTTTTCTAGAGAGCTCTGATCGGCATGTGCCTAGTCTCAATAAATACTTTTTGATGTAGACTATAGTGCTAGATATTCAAATTCAAATTCTTGGCAGATCTAGTAGGTTTGAAATGAGAAAATGTCTTTCTGGGCATTAATGAGTAGATATGATTACTCAAACCACCTGATTTTATTTTATCTTCCCTCTTTCCTTCCCTAACATGCCAAATGGACTTGCAGAAATGTATTTAATATATTTCCAGGTGGATTTGTAGGCATTGAATGCTTCTTGTTGCTGGTTGTATTTCAAAATAAGGTTTTCCCTCCTTCTCTTCTTCTTCCATACATTCATCTATAAATGTAAGATTCAGGCTCATTGTTAATGTTGGACACTTTGGATCCTTACGCACTTGGCTTAGGAATTCATATTTAGTATTCTGATTCGCAGACCTCTATATTTGGCTCGTGCATATGTATACCATCCTCTTTTTCGATTGTAACAGTTTTGTACATTTCTGGAAATAATGGAAGCATTGTTTTGTG
The DNA here is from genome assembly GCA_019776745.2 of Taxus chinensis. Taxonomy (NCBI): domain Eukaryota; kingdom Viridiplantae; phylum Streptophyta; class Pinopsida; order Cupressales; family Taxaceae; genus Taxus; species Taxus chinensis. The sequence goes on along the minus strand of CM034147.1, from coordinate 646,668,491 downwards.
ACTATTCTTTATCTTACATGTGTTTGTATTCTTTCTTATTGCCTTTCTTTTATATTGTGCATGTGTTGTGTCATTTTACACCCCTTGCAGCTACATTTTTAGTTGTGTTCCATGAAACTGATCTGGAAAATACATTTTAGTTTTGTTACACGTGCCTAGCCTCCCTTAATGCCTTTCCCTTGATTTTCACTCAGAACAAATAGTGTTCATCCTTCTTTTTCTGGTGCTATTTCCTTCCTTAGATTAGTTTTCCTTTCTTTTATCCTTCTATCCTTGGTCCCTTGCCATTGTTAGCTTAGTTTTCCCTTTCAACATTAGGACTAGTAGTAGTAGTATAAATAGATAGAGGAACCAGAATTCTTTAGAGATCCATCTTAAGCATGTAAGGTCCCACAACTTGAAGATGGTTCCATTTTCAAACACCTTAGTTCTTCCAGATCTAAGACATGGGTGCAATTTTGACCACCACCAACTACTAGTCCTTATTCTATTCCCATCACCTCATCATCTACCACAATAACGTGTCTTCCTTTCCAATCTTCTCAATAATCACACTTTCTTCCTCCCATATCCGCATAACATCATACAACCTTACCCCTCATCTCAACATCACATGTCCATACCAACATAATCATCTCTCAAACAACCATCTGAATCAATGAAAACTTACCAACCTCCTCAACAAGGTGTTTATCAATACATAGTCCCCACTCAACCAATCCAAATATCTCAGCCACCTATCAATTACATCCTAACCAACCCCATATCCAATCAATCAAACATTCCCATCTCACAAAAAATGACTCAATAAAAGCAATCTTACCATATCCCCATATCTCAACATCAAGCTTTGTCTCAACCAATCCAATCACAACCCCTTTATTATTTTCCTCCTCATCAACCACTTCTACCTAAACCAACACATCCCCAAACTTACCAAATATATCAACACCAAAACCCCTTCACATCATATACATCACAATCTCATCCCTCGACATCTCACTCATCTAATGACCCTTTATAAACATATTTAAGTCACATGGCTAGCCTTAAAGCCACAAATTTTTGTTCTAAGACCATATTTTCATACGAGCAAATCTACAATAAACCCATCAACCCATCCATCCCCATGAAACCATATTCTCCTCATTATTAACTTTTGAATTTCTCCAAGTTCAATAGTAAAGATGATCCACAAGAACATCTATGAGCCTTTAGATGCATGTTATCTTATCTCCAAGACCAATATCTCATGCTTCACACATTCCAATGTCATTGGTTGATCTCATATTAGATTGGTACAATATTATTCCACAAGACTCACTATTCAAGTTCATTCAACTAGTGCAATTATTCCTTAAACATTTCTTTATTAACATTGCACACAATATTACCATCACTAACCTTTATGCCTTTTAACAATATGATGATGAATCTATCACAATTTTTTTCACATAATGGCGTAATATTAATCAATTATCATTTCCCCTTCCACATACTAAAGTTATTACATTATTCTCTTGGTCTTTTATGAAGCACATCTCTTCAACTCTTCAAATCCAATATTTTCAAACCTTTGAAGAGGATTTCACTATGGCTCGTAAACTTGAAATTCATGCCCTTAAGCAAGGCCACCTTAAGCTTAGATCAAACAAACTCAAAACTTAGTTCACCAAATCTTCTACACATAATGATAAATCCAAAAGTACTACTAATACCATCATGGTCAAATCCTCATCCACTTCACATGTAGAGCCTTCATAAAGAGCTCTTAGACTGATCCCCAATTGCAACCCTCTCGAGGAATATTACAGTTGATTCTTTGACAAGTTGATGACAACCAACCTTATTAGACTTCCCCCAATCCAACCATATGATGAATCATGTCCCAAACCAGCATGGTACCATAAAGAACATTACTTAAAATTTCACCAAATCCATGGTCTTGACATTAAGAGGTGTTGTACATTCAAGGATCTTGTCCAAAAGCTTATAAACTCTAGTGATCTTCAAATAAACAATCCTCATGTACCACCTAATCAACCTTTAGAAATTTTTAAACAACCATTCCCTAATCATTCACCCAACAATCAGAATCAACCTTCCACATCACAAGCACCTAATTCCCATATCATCAACACTATAGATCAAAATCCCACATCACCACCTATGACCAACATCTTGAAATCCATTTAAGATTCTCTCCCTACAATCACAACTTCAACTATGACTACAACCATAACACCCCCATTAGACTTAACCATACCTATTTCACTATCTTATATCATCCACACCCTCATCTGTTGTATCTTACCTTCACCTATAACTACTTCAACACCCATTTCAACATCTATACCTACTCCCATTATTAACACAAATACACCCACATCCACATCTGAAATTACACCTATATCTACACCACCCCTTGAAACTTCCATTATTCAAACTCCCATAATCAATGTACCTACAAATGATACTTCCACATCATCTACAACTCCAACCACATCAACATCAACAAACCCTAAACCATCTCCCAAACCTTTATACCTTGTTAAATACATCATGAAAAAACCACTCCAACCTTCAATATTATAAAACTTATTATCAAGTCCCTTCATCATGGATTCTCTAGCTAAATATTTCACTACTTATACAAGGGCTACACCCTCACAAACAAAAATTTTAAAACTTGGTATGCCCATCTAAAATTCTCTAACACACCCACATAAATGGCTAGATATTCCTTCTCCTAATACCAATCCTCCTAAGCAATTTAGTGTCACATCACCATCTTTAGGATAATTTCCTTCTATCTTAGAGCCACCCCTTCTTCTAAGAACCCCATTATCAAAAATTCAACACAACCTAAACCATACCCTAAACCAAGCACTCCTTTCAAATGATCCACATATTCCTCTATCAAATCAAAATCCAAACCCTTCAAATCACCATCAATCAAAAATGAAGCTAAGACACAAAAAACTATCCTCATCTTCTTATAATCCCAAGACAATATCAAAGGCCCTTAGAAAACCACTTCAAACAAAACCATCCTTATCTTCATCCACTATTCATGAGAAAAATTCATCCTCCATCTTCCCCATAGGGTATTACACATCAATGTTTCATCAATTACTTTAAGCTTTCACAAGAACTCTCCTATATATCAAACCATTTGATCTAAATCCACCAAGACCTTCATGGTTTTATTCCAATTTTTTTTTTTTTCATATCACCATGCACCAGGACATGACACAAAACATTATAAGGCTCTTTAAACAATCCAATCATTCATAACCTTATCAATGATGATGACCTTCTTGAGGAGGAGGAACCAACTCTGTAACCAACCACATCAACCCTTTCATCTCAACCTTCATCCACTAAGACATACAAATCTTCTCATTCATCTATGACTTATGTCGTCATTCAACCTCCAACTTCAACGTCTCCCAAAGAACTTCCTCCACTCTATATTGATGTTATTCACGTCACAACTCATTCCCACCTCCATGAATTTCAGCCATCCACCTAATCAAAATATAAAGTCACCATTTTTGCTCCTTCTAGCGAGCCTACTCCACCACCTTCCTCATTACAACCTAAGGTATCTATCCTAGCTGCCCCTTAACCTGGTTCTATCAAATGGACTATTCTGAAACAACTTCACAAGTCCGTAATCAGGATATCACTTTACAAACTCATTCAAAATTCCCCAAACCATAAACAATGCCTCGTTGAATATCTTACATGCATCCTCACTCCTAATGATGAGGCACAATCCTTTGCATCTCTTATTAGGTCCTTAGTATTTTTTGCATCCATATCCTTTGATGACACTAAAATTCTAGATATTACACCAGTGGATCATGACCTTCCCCTCTTCATCATGGATTACATCAAAGATACCTTCATTCATCGATCTATTATTGAAAATAAAGCTAGCATAAACATCATTTCATCTCACACTTTTGATCAATTGAAACTTCCTAAATCCATTATCACCCAATCACCCACGATCCTTTATGCATTTAATGATGTTGTTTCCTGTGCCTTGGGCATAGTCATTCTTCTCATCCATGTTGGTGAGAAGTTCCTCCATGAACTTTTCTACATTATAAAAGGGGATTTCAAATATAATGTCCTTTGAGGATGACCTTGGATCCGTGCCATGCATCATGTCCCTTCTACCCTCCATCGATGCATCAAATACGAACATGAGGAAAATATTATAAATCTCCCCTTAGACACTACTTCACTCAAATAATGTAACATGACCTATCGACCCAATGATGTCCTCATTACTAAGCATGACTCTTCTTAAGCATCCACCAGCTCATCCATCTCTATGTCCAATCTTCTTAATGAGAACTCCTTAGACATAGTGATGGATATCCTTTCACTAGGGGAGCATTGTCTTATCACACTTAATGTCCATCCCACACCTCAAATATTTAGTAGACCCAATAAAGCTCCCCATATATCGACCAAATCTCAGGGACATCATTAATTTTGGTCAACCTCATCTTTGCACCAACCTCATCTATGGTGGCATCGATCACCCTTCATCACACATCAACACTCAACCACACATGAAACTCTACACCAATGGATTTTATTATCTTTATAATAATTCCTTCATCAATAACTATATTTACTATTGTGCCTAGAAAGGATTTGGAATGGGGCATTACAAATAAGGTATGCATGACCCTGTCATTGATAAATCTCACAAACCCCATGAAAAAATTCATACTGGGATTCAAAGAACAATCCGCAGACCCTATTCCACCATCTATGATGCTCATGGACATTTATCCCCCACATTCTCCATCCCACATAGCTTTGGATATGGATTATGCCATGTCCATCACTTCTGAATTTTTTTTTTAGTCTCCACCATCACCTTGGGACTAGTCACTTATCAATATGACAAAAAATCTAGGTCCCTCCCTCTTCTACATTTAGAAATGATAGAGGAAGAATCCCCTACCATTGACATTATCTATTGCACTAACAATGATATCATGCCTTCCCACATAGGGGCCAAATATTCTTATCTTCATAACTCCTTACCACAAGGACACATCCACCCTTCTCAAAGAATCTACCATTGACATCAACATAGGGACTCCTTAGGATCCTCACATCCTCAAAGTGATTAAATCTCTAGATCCACATGAACTTGAATCCTTCATCACCTTTCTTTCTTGCCATAGCAAATCATTTTCATGGTCATACTCCGCTTTATTTATCCATAGTTTTCCATAACATTCTCACCTTTCCCAACACTAAGCTAGTTAAGCAAAAGATTCGTCACATATACCCTCAAATTTCCCTCCATGTTAAACAAGAGCTGCAACACCTTATTTTCGCTAACTACATCATCCCTATTCACTATCCATAATGGGTTTCCAACATTCTCCCCGTTGATAAGACATCTATAAAGCTTCACATTTGCAATGACTTTTGAGATCTAGACCTCATTTTCCATAAAGATGACTTTACTCTTCCCAACATCAATCAACTTGTATACCTTACTACAGGCCATGAGATGTTGTCTCTTATAGATGGTTTTATCTAGGTATAATCAAATCCTTATTGCACAAGAGGAACAACATAATACCTCTTTCATCAACCCTTAGGGAAACTTTTTCTATCACATTATGTCCTTTGGTTTGAAAAATTTCAGAGCCATGACCTATATATTTCACGATATCATCCATAACATTGTCGAGGACTATGTTGATGACATCTTGGGTAAATCTAAGCATCAAATCCATCACATTAATGTTCTTGATGTCCTTTTTGAGTGTCTTATCCACTTCTTCCTCCATCTTAATCCAGCCAAGTGCATGTTTGTATTGCTTACGCGTAAACTCCTTGCTTTATCGTTTCTATTAGGGGTATTGAAGTTGACCCGACCAAAATCAAGCCTATCCTCAAGATGCCCCCTCCTTTTAACTTAAATCATATTCACAATCTTCAAATTTGTCTTCAATATATTCATCATTTCATCTCGTAGCTCTCTAACCATTTCCAACCCTTTCATCATCTTCTTCGTAAAGACATCAACTTTAGATAGGATGATGAATGCCAAAAATCCTTTGATGACCTCAATTAGATATTTTATCTTCACATGCGTTTATACCTCCATGAGAGGGGGGAGTCCTTCTATCTCTATGTCCTCTACCTCTAACCATGCTCTAGGCACCATGCTGGCACATCACAATGAGAAAGGTAGGGAGCACGCAGTTTATTACATTAGTCGCACCCTTCACGAGTATGAGAATCACTACATTAACTTTGAAAACCAATGTTGCACTCTTTTATGTTAGTCACTATCTTCTCAATCTTAAAACGTATGTCGTCAATAGCTTCCATCTTCTTAAGACCATGTATTCCAAGCCTTATCATAGTGATCACATCACTTGATGTCTCATGCTCATGAAATATTTTTACCTAGATTTCATCTCACAAAAATTAATCAAGTGCCATGCTATCGCGGATCAACTAGCTATCACCCCTCTTTCTGATAACCGCCTTCCTCATGAGAAATTTCTAGATGAATCGATCAACAATTTTCAACATGAATATTATCCCCTCAAGAAGACTCTCTTATTTTACAGCTATAAGTGTCAGCAAGGGTTAGGCATTGGCATCATTATCATTCCTCCTTGGGACACTCCTATTCCTATAGCCAATAATATTAACTTCAATTACACTAACAATATGGATGAGTATGAAGTTCTTATCTTAGGCATTGAAACTACCATCTTGATTGGTTTTTATGTCCTTAATACCTACAGGGATTCTCAACTTATCATCAATCAAGTGAAAGGTGTTTATCAATGTAAAAATGACATCCTTTAAAATTACAAGAGCATCTTTAACTTCTTCCTCGAGGCATTTGATTTCTACACCATTCAGATTGTTCTTCGCTCATCAAATCATTTCACAGATAATATGGCATCTCTTACAACTCTCATCCCTTGGACAACTAAAGAATCTAAACTTTTTTTTGTTCAGCATCACAATCAACCATCTCACATTCATCAAATCCTTGATATTAACCATGTTTATACTAACCCTTGTAATCTTTAGTATTCTCAAATCTTTGACTATCTATCCCAATCCATCATTCCCTCCAGCTTATATAAAAATAGTAGGAGGTCATTTATTTAACATGTTAACCATTATGTCATCCTTCGTACCATCCATTATAAGTTCAGCTTCAACATAATTGTTCTTTTTTGTCTTAAATCCCATGAATCCATTCGAGTTATCCAAGAATTCCACAATGGTATATATGGTGGCCATTTTGGTGGATTGGTTGTCGTCAAGAACATTTTTCACATGGGTTATAAATGGACCTCTATTAATCAAGATTGTTGTGGTTACGTTAAGAAATGTGTCTAATTTCAGCAACATTCCAATCTCATTTGCATTCCTAGTCAGGCCTTAAAACTGGCTTAGGACCTTTGGCATTTCTCATAATGGGGACTCAACCTTATTAGTCTCATAAATCCACATTATTCTCAATGCCATCATTCCATAATAATTGTTACCAATTACTTCACCAAATGGGTGGAATAAATTCCACTCACATTAACCAAAAAAATCAAAATGTTAATTTTGTCTATCAACATATCATTTTCCACTTTGGTGTTTCTTATAAAATCATCATGAAAAATGGAAAAGTCCTTAAAAAATACCTCAAGAATATTTGTGACTTGTTTAACATCAAGATTATCTTCTCTTCTCCATACTATCCTCAAGCTAACGGTCAAGTCAAATCCACTAACAAGACTCTTTGCAAGATCCTTGCCAAGACTATTGATAAAGTTGGGCATGATTAACATCTTCACATTCCCTTCACTCTTTGGCATTATCATACTAGTATCTGTACCTCTACAAGATATAATCCCTTCTATCTCATCTATAACACCAAGGTTGTTCTTCCTCTTAAAGTCCAAATCCCATATTTTTGCATATCTCTTCGTGACTTCATCCCTAATGAAGACTATCGCCAAGAGTGTCTAACACAGCTTGAGTTTTTAGATGAACGTTGCCTTCTTTCTCTTAAGCATCACCATGTCTATCAAGAGTGCATTAAATGTGCTTGTAATAAACATCTCAAGGAACACAACTTCAACATTGGTGGCCTTTTCCTTAAAGAAAATTAAAACTTTACTACTCTAGAAAAGAGTCGAAGTGGAAATTTTTCTCCCAACTGGATTGGACCTTATATTATCATGCATAAGTACATGTCTATGGCCTATCATTTGGCTTCCCTTTATGGTAAATAGGAAACAAAACCTCTTAACGCATTACACTTATATCCATTCTAGTGTTAGCATACCTACCATCATGCACATAGTCATCCTAGCAGTCATCCCTCCATCATTAGTCATTACATCTTTCATTATAATGATCTATAATTATGTGGTCTATCATCACTTTCATGTATATTACCTTGAATATGGGCACCATGGCTCTACTCACAGAATACTCCTTATGGATAGGTTATTCCTTCTTGAAGAGAGCATATCAGAATAGTTGCAGGTACTAGTCAAAATAATAATAACAAATGATATTCCGTTAATCTTCTTCAAGATTGATTACACATATATAGGAAATATATTCCCTAAATAATAGGAAGTAGTTTATAACAACTCACTAACTTACGTGAGTTTGTTTCTAACACACTAACCAAATATGATTGTTATTGTTGTTTTATATAACAACTAATAACAATTTACTAACACATACTTACAACATAATTACTTCACGTAATTATTGTTTACTAATGGAGCACTAATTTAAATATTTCCTAACATTCCCCCCCTTAGTGCAAACATGGGAAAAACCTACCTTTGTACTGCAACGTGCCGCTACGTAGCATGCTCATGATCTGGATGGTTTCAAAGGACAATACCAACAACCTCTAGATGGTTTTCCAAGTGGTTAACCAACAACCACACAACAGATGGTTTTTGAGGACAGTACCAACAACCTCTGGATAGTTTTTCTAGATAACTAACAACCATGATATCATGATGATGCAGTAGTATCAACAACTCTCATCACTATCTCACTGCAGGGAATAACATAGGAAATTCTACTGAAATCTGTTGCTCATACATACATAGAAAAAGCTGACATACTAGAAATGGAACATTGGATCATGTTCCCCCCTCAATGTGAAATTTCCACTTATTGAAAATAGGATCACTGCAAACTGAGGCACACCACACTGGAAGCACTAAAATCAAACTGCACACACACCTGTCACCAAAGCTGATATGCGGCCCCGTCGTTGGAAACTGACGATAGGTTGCTGAATGACCTCCAACCTCTGATGCCTCCTGCCTCTGGTTTCATGCTCAGAACAAGAAGTCTTCAGAGCCACTGTCTTCATTTACTTGTTCTTCCTCATAATCAGATTCATCGTCTATGCCCATATTTGCTTCTTCCATTTTGATTGTTCCATTTAGAAGATCACGAGCTCGATTTTTACAAAATGGAGTTTTATGCCCCTTTCTCTTGCAATAAAAACATTCAATTTCCTCCTTATTTTTGGAGAAATTCTTGTAATTCTTTTTTAAGTACAATGCAGTTTCTTCTTCTACACCTTCTTTAGTCCTTTTTTCCTCAACTAGAAGAGCTGATATCATATCTTCCAATGAGTTGGAAGGCATCTGACCAAGTGTGAAGACAATATTACTGTATTTGGGAGGTAAACTATTTAACAGAATAGCTTTTGCATCTTCATCGTCTACAAGAGCTTTTACTTTTGCTAGCTGTCGGAGAAGAGACCGTAAATCATTAATATGACTGGAAATTGTAGTTCCTTCACCCATTTTTAACTTGAACAACTGCAATTTGAGAGAAAATTTTGCGTTCACTGCTTTAGCACCAAAGGTTTTGTTCAAGTTTTCCCACATTTCATGAGACGATTTCTCAAGATCAACATAGTGTAGCTCAGTATCTGAGAGAGCAAGACCAATAATGGCTTTGGCTTTATCATCTCTCGTTTCCCATTCTGCCAATTTGGTCAGATTTGTAGGTTTTGGTTCTTTTCCATCGACTATCTGCCAGAGATTTTTATTCATCAATTGCATCTGGATCTTCACTTTCCAAGTATGAAAATTGAGCCCATTGAATTTTTCTAGAGGGACTTCCATTGTGAGATGGGGAAAAAAAAAATTCTAACGACACTTTTGATGTTTGACAAGACAATAATAACTTGAAAAATGATGACAACTTCGATTCTTTTGATTACTTTCGATAAAAAAAAAATCCTAAAATCACCTAAACATATTTTGACGATACAATGATGAAAAATATATTAATAAACCTGTAACAACATGCTCTATTTGACATATTAATTTTGACTTGACATTAATACTTTAATTTTATAGACAAATGAGACACATAAAGACTAGACTTTAGACAATGAGACACTTCACAATATATTTGACAAGAGGACAATTTTCTCAAACTTATAAAAGGACAAACCGTTCAACACCAAGAACTAAACATAAACTATAGCTTATTAGATAGACTCACATTACGGTTGTATGACCTGTCTCAGTTTCCTTTGGAAAATGGCGTGGAATGGAGTATAATTTGCATTCGTTGAAGGAAAGACAACGTACAACTGGATAATAGCATATGCAGATCTGAGTGATAAACGACAAAGAATCTACGGATATAGACAAATCTGGTAGAGACCTGTACGTGGCAAGGACTGCGAGTTTTCATGCTCCATCCACAACATCCAATGAATTCGATGCCAAGAGATTAGATTCAGATGCCAATATGATTATAACTTTGGCACTTTCTCATAAACTGTCCTCAAAGTGGTAAGAACAGATCAAAATAGTTGTAGAGGTCGAATTGATAAGTGTCTATCCTCGAAGACCACAAATTCCATTCATTTGCATGCCCAATGAAAATAAAACTAAATCACAAATACTACAGGTCAGATTGAATCCATGACAGCAAAATGATCATCGTGATAGTGTCGAGGTTACAAAGACAATCCACTGCATAATATTCATTGGCCGACCAAAGGAAATTCAGGAGTCACCACAACGAGATTGATCAAGATTTCTTTGCAAGAGGATATATGTGAATGATATCAAACGACCTGACAATCAATTTAAGCTTGTTTGAATTCAAAGGCAGACATGACAATTCAAGCCATAGACAATCTCCACTAAACGGCATATACACAGATCCTAGTCATTATCACAGTCACTTCATCATAGAGCCGTAGCCTGCTCTAGTACCAATTGAAGAGAGCATATCAGAATAGTTGCAGGTAATAATCAAAATAATAATAACAAATGATATTCCATTAATCTTCTTCAAGATTGATTACACATATATAGGAAATATATTCCCTAAATAATAGGAAGTAGTTTATAACAACTCACTAACTTACGTGAGTTGTTTCTAACACACTAACCAAATATAATTGTTATTTTTGTTTTATATAACAACTAATAACAATTTACTAACACATACTTACAACATAATAATTACTTCACGTAATTATTGTTTACTAATGGAGCACTAATTAAATATTTCCTAACACTTCTTGGTGAGAACTTCATGATCATTACATTCACTACCCTCTTATCCACCTATTAGAACCATGCGAAGGGTCCATGAGTGTCACTTGTACATTCATTATCTCTTCCTAAGTTGTCTACTAGCTATCTCCATCTCTTCCCCATGAAATTCAAAGCAAACAGACTGATCCCTTGAAGGAAATTTGTTCATAAAAGTATCAAAAGTCAAAAATTATAGACTACTCCCTCAAAGGATAGTTATCATGCATTTCATCATCCCTTCCATCTATAACAAAAAACAAAAAACAAAAAGAATATGTAACATCCACTTTGTTACTTCTTATCTAGAATTATATATATATATATATATATATATATATATATATATATATATAGCTTTATGCAACTTATTTAAATAACCATATTTAAATCTACATAAACCTTAGTGCAATCCATTTCTGATAACTGTCATGAACCATTTGCAGCTACATGAGAGAATAGTGAACTTACTTGTTCTCCCTCGATGCTCTATACGATCCCATACATAAAATGTATCCTTTAGTTATCCTTTAACAGGACATGATATATATAAGTGAAAACCCTTAAGTGTGTACTTGGGTTCCACCTATGAAATCAACATGTATATCACATCTTAGATAATGGTGAAACCTCGACAATGTAATCAGCAGTGTACACCACTTTGCACAAACTTTTCGAGTCATGTATGCCATGCTCAATCCCATGACAACACGCTCATTATTAGGAAATTTTCATTTCATATTCATCACTTATTCATTTACATGGATTCATAATCTTAAATGTTGTAAACAGCTACCATCCTTGTACAAGGTACACTACTGGATTAACCTACAAGAATACATACCCTCATGTCATCCTATGATGTCTATGGGAAGGTAAGTATCTTTGTACTGAATCACTTCCCACCCCATATCCATCATAAATTCATATCAAAGAGTGTATTCGTGAGGTCCAATCTGAATTTTTAACTCTAACATGGTTATTACTTATTGTGATACCTTGCCACAATCTAGACTCTTGATGGGTCAACTCTGCACAACTACTATGCAGCAGTATCCGAATGAAGACAACCATCTTAATAGGGATACGACTGCGTAGTGGGTGTACTGAGTTAGATCACTAAGGGTTTTGTATTGGAGTGGGATATCTTTATTTATTTTATAAGGTAATTTAAAATCATGACAAGATAGCCTAAGCTTCGTGATAATTCCTCCTCAAATTATTCACCTCTAAGGTCTTGTCTCTATTAGATTTAAGAATATTTAATTTCTCCAATTGAACTTAATTTCCTCATTTGATTTTAAGTTAGTGATAACCGTATTTGGAAACCAAAGAAATATTCACTTTAAGTTCAGTATTACAGATTTATTACTATCTTAGCTTAACCAAGAAGCCTATGTTTCTTACCAAAATATTTTCATTATATGCCACTGATATAACTATATCACCATAGGGCATCATGGTTACCATATATCTATATTCATTATAAATAATGGTGATGCAATCTCATATTGCCGAAAGGTTTGAGTATGTATAGTTATTTTATCATATTTCTCGTTCTCATGATGATATCTAACCTTTCCTCTTAAGTATAACCTTTTTTCTTATTTTATGCTTAATTGTGAACATTCAATTGAGCATACTTATAATAGGTCGTTTATTGATACTTACAATAATATCATAGTATGTAATTATTTCCTTAGGTTTCAACACCTACAGACTTACCCATTCTTAATTGGTACTTCCCTTTATTTTTAATTTAGATCATGTAACTTTTATCAAAAAGATCATAATGGTTCCTTTTAATCTTTTTCCTTAAGAATAACCTCATTTAATCTAATCCTTGAATAGTATTCACTCTTGATTAGGTAACCTTGCATTCCTAAGTTATCCATGAATGATGATTCAAAATTCAAATGCCCAATAAAATGGAGGCTTACAAAGAAATATGATACTTAAGATTTTTGGTACATAATAGTGTCCTTATAGAGGGATTTGAGAAGGATAATTGTATACAACATTGACATCCTCATAATCATATTGGAAATATTTTTCCTTTGATCATTAAACTATAGTACTACCAATAGTTAATCGGTAACCATACTAATGAAGTAAACTTCATTACACATAGCACTCTAGCTAATGAATGCTTTATCAAATCATGACATATATTAGACCTTTAATGTGATATAATATCTATCTCATCAATCTACATATTTCTCATTACAATATATAATATTACATTTGTCAATTTCACATAAGAAAATTTACTACTTATCTTGGCAATACAAATCTTGTAGTACAAATATCCTCAAGTCATGTTCATTGTTATTGAATCCTTCTATTTTATAGATGGATGTATATTCATGATGTAGTCCAATTAGTACTACCACCGTGACTTACTAATTCATTCATTGAACCCTCAACTTGGTGTTAGTGATATAAAGTCTAGTAAACAAACATTCCTCTAAATTCCTTCATTAATTGCTAACCTTTTTATTTCATTCATTTACATAGCTTAAACAGCAAGACTTTGTAGGGATCAAAACATTCATCTTTCATTTATTCTCATCAATACAAATACAATAGACTGTATACATTATACCTATTGTAATAACATGAAGAATCGGTGATAAATCAATGATTTACACTTCAAGAAGCAGTAAAATAAATCATAATGATAACTTTTCAATTTTGGTCTTCTTTCCACCTTACGGAGCTTCATCTTCAAAACATGTTAGCACCTGTCAATTCATAGGAACTGAGCATGAAAAATCTTTATCCCATGCCTAATGGTTTATGTCATTGATCATTTAAGTAAATGAAAATTTGCATTTCAATAATTCATATAATCCACACAAGAGGACAAGTTAGTAATAACAACATAACCAATTATTTATTCCTTCATCAAAAAACTAATAACTCGTATAGGTATAAGAGGATAAAACACATAATCCATTCAGCTTACTTTTTTTCATACCTTATTATCTAAGGTCTTTGAAATAACTATGTTTACCTTTTTATACTATTTGAGTAAATCATACAGTTATGTTCAGATTCACTTATTTAACTTACTCTACATCCAAGTGAGCTATAAAAATACAGATATACTTATTTCATATATTGCTAGCCATAATGGTTTTTGTTGCCACCTTACAACCCATTAACCATTAACAAACAATCACAAATTACTTATCAATTTCAGGAAGTTATTGTGAACTAAGCAAGATATTTTCAGGAAAAGTGGTTATACACTTAATCAGCTGAAATTAGTTCTCTACTTATAGTCTCGAAACTCAATACAACTGGTTCGAAAACTACTAATAATATTTTTAAGAATATGGTAAGTATATTTCAGAATTATATAAAGATTGATATTGTATCAGGGACTAGTTTCCCCATGGTGATAATACACATTCATATAGCTCAGAATGTTACTTCAGTCGAGCAGGGGTTGATTTAGTTTATTATTAACCCATAGAAGTTCATGATCTTTATCTATCAAGACACCATAACCGTTATTCCCTACTTATGCCCCCTTTTTTTAAAAAAATTCAAAGTGGAGTTACGAGAGCATATTTCTAAAACACAGTTCCAGTCCATCCGGACAGTTAGCAAGAACTTAAAGATACTATCCAATTTTCCACCTACAAAGAGAATTATCTCTTTGATCCACTATCTACATAAAGATCTCAAAATTTTCAATACAAATCTTGGGACGACAAGCTCCTAATCAATCAATAATTGAATCATGGTTTCGGTTTCTTAAAATATTATCTTCACCTTTTGAAACACTTCAGACCACAGTACGACCATAGCTGTGATCTATATGGTAAATCATCGTGGGATTTTAGTTTCCCTCCAGACACTTATCAAACAATTTTTGATAAAACCCAGGATCAGGCATTTAGCATATTCCCTTACCAAGGAATACTTTTAACCATAAAAAACATATGTTACTTACATATCCCTCTACTGGTTATAAAGTTATTTACAGCAATGGGAAACAAATCAGTAACTCCCATAACCAGGGTGTATTCGTTGGAGGGAAAACAATATAACTACAACTCACTCATTAATGTCTTGTAACTCTATTTCATAACTCTAACACTAAAATCTCAGTAAATCAAAATCCGAGGTTCCAAAGATGTTTCTTTTTAGATGTTCAATTCTTCACCTATCATTTATCAAACTATTAATGGTATAACACAGGTTCAGGCATTCAACAAGTTCCCTAGCAAGGGTTCTATTTCCATTAATACGTATATTCCCTAAACACACATTTACTGCACAATGAAATAAGCACTAAAACAGAAGAATCTAGAGCTCTTATTACCGCAGAAACATTTACAGGAGTAAATCTACATAGTTACGGCTAGCGAAAACATATCAAGAATTCACATATCCAATGGTGTGTTCGCAAGGAAAGTTCTATATAGCTTACAACACATTTTTATCTAGAAAATCTATTTCATACCCCGACAAGACTAATTGAATGAAATTAACCCAAAACCCCAATTTATTTTAACATCACAAAATATCTTGCCAAAAATTTCATTTACATGAATGTGTAATGGAATAAACAACAAGAAAAGGGAAAAAGGTTTATCATGCCTGGAAAATGTTATCAATCAATTCTCTAAAATGTTCTAGGCATAAGCAACACTTCCTGTGAATCATCTCCCAATTTCTTCCCAAAATGGTGATTGAAATCTACTCACAGACCCCAAAAAAATCCCAAAATATGTATTTAACACAAGTCAAAGATCTCATAACAAATTTATAGTTGCATGAAAAATACTAGAGTTGGAGCTTGAGTTCTTTATTAAAAATTCACTGAGTTTGAATGTAGTTTTACTAATCTTCTTCTTAACTTCTCCAAACAAAAACCAAAATGACAAAATGGAATGCATACGGTTAGCTTCACCAAGAAGCTTCATCACTCCTAAGGAACTAAATGCACTTTAAATACATTTAATAATACAGTGCATAGTTGGTAGTTTTGAAACTACCCCACCGCCGCCAATGTTATCCCTTAAAATTAGCGGGATTTTTATTATGAAATACTTCCTCCATTTTCATGTGAAATCTAATAATACCCAATGCATATTCAACGTTTAGCATGAAGCAAGAGATTCTAAGTCAATTATACTTGCATGATGACTATGTCTCTACTTAACACTTTCCACTAATTATGGCGTGTATGAAGTCTCCGTTGGGTTGAGACTTATTTAAAATATGATTCATTCTAGTGTATGGTGCATGGGTCTTATGATGACCAATTTTCACCATTTACATTAATCGATACAACTTATCCAAAATTGCATGCCTTATACCTCAAATATTGAAATAATCCAAGAATAGGAATTCACTTAGCGGTCTTAGTTGACCAATAATTTAAATAAGAATAAAATGTTTCCATTATAGATTTAGCAATCTTAAGGATAACACTATCGATTACCCACCCAAATTTTACTCAATAGTTAAATATTGTACTATTCGTTTACAAGTTCATCTTTTCTCAACTTAACGATAGTTGAATGGGTTGCAACTATCATTTGAACTACTAGAAAATAATGGTGATCAAAGAACATCCGAACCATACATAATATTTTTAAACTTGATGAACCAGAACAATCATGTAGTAATTACATACAAGGTTTACAGCTTTCATCCCGAGAGCAGTCATCCATTTTACATTACCCTTTTTTCATGTTGAAATAACACCTTGTAGTAACGAGTAATTTCAGTCTTCCTTTACAAGTCACTACTCAATACAAAGTTGAAGTTATCACTTTAATCATTACATATAACAATCAAGAAAGATTTCAATTTACATCAAATTGTCTTTTTCGGTAAGGCAAGTGGCCAATAGCAAATGATGTGAAACAATGTTTACATAAATCAATTAAGTTTAGCAAAGAGATACCAACAACACATTGCCAACTTCATAAGTTTATCAATGTAAGTATTATTTACGTTCCTACCATAAAAAAAGGTAAGATGATATTTTCAAGTTAATTAAGGGTGCTATTATTAGGCAATAAGTGATGTCAAGTGGTTGTGTGTGTGATTGCATTTATGTGTGTATACCCCTCTTAGGAAATGCATACATGCATGCAAATATACACATAGCTACGCAACGAGACTTATTGTCTCACCCTCGACATTTATTCAATATTATGACACAATTTCCAAATATGACAAATAGAAATCAAGGGGTATTACATACCTACCCCCTTAATGAATCGTCGTCCCGATGATTTCTCCTTAATAGTCAAAATCAAAACAGTCATATACAGGTTATATCAATAATCCTTTGAAGAACCAATCCTCATTTTCCTTTAGAGTTATAATTTTTTTAGATTTTAAATTCATATTTATTGTCTTTTAAAAGCCTAATAATGGAAAATAATTCATTCAGTTAGAATTTCATTCACAATCTTTATCCTTTACAGCCAGTCATATCATTCAACAACTGAAAATTACTAACTTGTTTTTCCATTTTTTGAATCTATCGAATACAATTTTATTGGCTGCATCCGTCATCCAAAGCCAAAAACTGTCACACAGTCTTCATACATACATACATACATACATACAGAGAGAGGAGAGCGAGAGAGATGAGAGAGATATATATATATGTATGTATATGTGTGTGTGTATATCTTATATATATATAATATATATATATATAGTATTATATGTAATATATATATATATAATATATATATATGTATATGTATATGTATATGTATATGTATATGATATGTATATATGTATATGTATAGTATATGTAGATGTATATATGTATATGTATATATATATATGTATATAATATATATGGATATATGTATATGTTATGATATGTATAGTATATAGGTAATGTATATCATATATAGGATATAGATATGTATATATATATGTATATATATATGTATATATGGGATATGTAGATGTATATATATATATAGTAGGTAATATATATATCTATAGTATATATATATATATTTATAATATATATATAGATATCTATATAGTATATAAGATATATAATATATATTCAGCCATCCAACATGCAATATTGTTAATAATGTAACACTAGTCACATCAGTTATATCATTAATCCTTGAGAACCAATCCTCTTTTTCCTTTAGAGTTATAATTTTTTTAGAGATTTTAAAATTCATATTTATTGTCTTTTAAAGCCTAAAATGGAAATAATCTTCAGTTAGAATTTTCATTCACAATCTTTATCCTTTACAGCCAGTCATCTCATGCAACAACTTAAATTCCTACTTGTTTTTTTCCATTTTGTGAATCTTCGAATACAAAACAATTTTATTGGTCGCGCATCCGTCATCCAAAGCCAAAACTTTCACAAACGTCTTCATATCGCGTACATACATAGGCTACATACAATTATGTCTGTCTGATGTATATATATATAATATAGTCTCGTATACTCGTGCGGGTATATATATACTGTATGTATATGTGTTTTTTGGTGTATCTCTTCCTCTATCGCTCTCTCCTCTATATCTCTCTCTCTCCTCTCCTCCCTCAAATCTTCTATCCTCTCTGCTCAACTTTCTCTGTCCTCTGTCTCTGTCTCTGTCGCTGTCTCTCGTCTCCCTGTTCTCAGTGTATCTGTATCTTCTCTTCTGTATCTGTCGCTCTCTCGTGGGGTGTCTCTCTCCTCGGGTCTCTCTGTCTCCTGTCTCTGTCTCGTCTCTGTTCTCTCTGTCTCTCGTCTCTCTCTCTCTCTGTCTCTCTGTTCTCTGCCTCCTCTCCTTCTCTCTCTCTGTCTCTCTGTCCCTCTGTTCCTTGTATCTCTCTCTCTCCGCTCTTTCTATCTCTCTCTCTCTTGTCTCCTTCTCTCTCTCTCTCTCTATCTCTCTCTCTATCTCTCTCTCCTCTCTCTATCTCTCGCTCTTCCCGCCCATTGCCCCCCTGCCCTCTTGTTTACTCTATGTCGCCACCTTCTTCCCCCTCCCGTTCTCTCCTCACTCCTTTCCGCCCCCCTTCCTTCCTTTTTCCTTTCGCGTTCTCCTTTTTTTCATCTTTTACCCTTCCTACCCATTCATTGTCTTCTCCCCGCCTCCTCCGGGCCTCTCCTTCCTATTCGCCTTTCCTTCCCCCTCTTTCTCCTTTCCCGCCCTTTCCTACCTTCCCCCCCTGCCCTTCCCTACCATTGTATTATTACCATTTTTTGGCTCTATCGCTACATTTTTATTGGCTGCATCCGTCCTCCAAACCAAAAAACTGTCCACACCGTCTTCATACATACATACTACATACATACATACATATATGTATGTATATATACCTATATATTATACAATATCTCTATCTCGTATATATCTATGTATATATATGTTCCTGTGTACCTATCTATATATCTGTGGTGTGGTGTGTGTGTGTGTGTATCTATCTATATATGTATCATGTGTGTCTGATCTCTATCTGTATCTGTATATTATATCTCTCTGCTGGCTGCTCTATGTCTGCTCTGCAAAAAAATACACATAGTATGTCTCTCATCTGGTGCGTTCTGTCTCCTCTTCTCTCTCTCCTTTCTCCTGTCTCTCTCTCTCTCTCATATTAACAGCCCCTCACCATCCCACAATGACAATATTGTTTAATATATGCAACACATAGTCACATCAAGTTGTAAAAGGAAAACTTATTCTATGAAGCATTGTCCTTTTCCGATGTTCCTTTTCCTTGTGTAATTTGTTTATTTGCTTGAGTTGCTTCTAGCAATGACTCATAAATCTGGTTTTGTCCTTTTTTTTAATATCAGTCAAGAGTCCACTCTATTCAAAAATAAGAGTCTTTGCTCATCATATCCAGTTAAGAGGGTGTAATAAAATCATTATCAGTAATTTTATAATGTATTCGTTGGACTATAAAATAGGGGATAGCCATTAGTCCATTCAATCACAACTAACTATAATCAATTCAAGAAGAGTCAAAACTGTACAACAATATTATAGCCTTGTAAGCCTTTACATATATATTACTATATCATTATATCTAGTCTGTAGAAGTTCATAAACATGAATTCTCCCATCAAATTATTTCTGGTTAGCCCATTAATACCCAAACAAGGTATATTCATTTACATCAAATACCTTCAAGTTATAAACTGTAATAACTTATATGAACTAAGACAAATTATACTTCATAGCTCAGGATGAAATATTGTATAATATTTAATACAACCTATCATTTGAGTTACTTCTTATTACAATCAGTCGTAATAAGATCCAAATTCAAGTAAGGCCACAACCGATACTTGATCATACTTATAGATATATATAAGTCCAGACTTTCTTAGCCTTCCATTGTATCTGGCATAAACTAAGCATCCATTATGATATCATTCATACTCAATTATATCTTCAAAGAGAAAGGATACCTACTTAATCCAACAATTACCTCATAAGGAAGTTATGAGTCCTTAATCCTATTCAGACATCAGAAGCACAAAGGACTAAGTGTCTACTTCTCAGTCACGTACTTGGATTTGATCACCCAATACTTAAACATTATATTAAAATGTGCCTTCCCAACTACATACTTCCTACTAAGAGGTCAATAATTTGCATTCTTTAATCTGTAAGTAAGATACAGTCAACCATTCGTTGAATTATAACTTAGATATTTCATATATAAGCTATCTACAACCTCGACATAACTTTCTCATTCTACTGCAAAGATCTTATTTGATCAAAACATTGTTAACTTGGTTACCCTAGCATAATGAGCCATCAACAACGTTTATTAAGGAACTCTTAACAAGCATTGACTCACAAACAAGTATTAATAGATTATTTATCTATCCTCAAGAAAGAGGTCTGGAGGATTGTAGAAGACCGATACAACTTTCTTAGTATAAACCTTACGAAGTGTCAAGAATAGAGTTTCTCTATATTCTATACACCTTACCAACAACAATGTTTACAGCAGGCTACAAATAATTTGTTTAAAGACCATTTTAGTGGATGCATTCCACATTTGAGAATAGAAATACTAAGTTACAGATTAAATAATTCTTAAGCCTATCTGTGTCTGAGATTATGCATGAACCTCAAATAATGAATGTCATTCATTTAAACCACAACTTTACTTCCAAATAGACACTTAAAGGGACAGTAAATATGTCACTATTACCTATTCTATCATCATAATCTAATATTCATGATAAAGAATCAAGATGAAGAACTCATAACAGGTTCTTATATACATATTAGTCACCATGATTACTCAAAAAAGGTGAGACTACAATTCCTACAAGTCTCAGACAAAAGGCAAATGAATTCACTCTCTTTTTTTTAACAACATAATACATTATGGCATTATTTTAAGTATAGATACTGAGACAATACAACATGTCTTATGGGTTTTTCCAAGGCCCAATCTCACTATAAATATAACTGATGCAACCGTTGTATCAAGAAGGAGAATTAGTAACCTGAAATAACTCAAGAAATCCCCAATGAGCTGAAAGATCAAACTTTCATCCATCCCAAATACCATGGAGTTGACACAAAATGGTCTAACCAGATAATGCCTTACAAAGGAAAGAAATCAACCTCACAAATCCTTGTCAATTATTTGACCCCGAAGTTACAATATTGTAATAACAAAACTAATTTGACTGGGTGATACCCACCAAATAACATATACTCTCAGGAGTATCAACGTGTATATACTTTTGTATATAAATAGAAGAACATGACCACTAACTCACAAAGAAGTTACATTCATATCTGAATTACTATAATCAATCTGCTTACATGGCATGTAATGATCAGCCATACTCATTACTTAACCGATAGCTAAGTAACATTATTCAAACAAGAGGGTCTCAATCATGTAAATAACTTAGATGCCCAGATTTCAATGGGTGATCACAGAAACGAAAATGCGTATCCCCATTTTCATTCATATTAAGAACAGTTCTACAAGGATGCCAACATAATAATGACAATGATTTTGTTTTCACATATACAAAATGTAAATAAGTAGTAAGGAGGAAACGAGAAAATCCATGCATACTTCTTAGTTCATATGATTTCCAACCTGTAAATCATGATTATCAAGAATTGGGATGATAAAACTTAAACATACTTGCAGTATGTCAAGTATTCACATGAAATGGTCTCAACTCCACCTTTTAACCTAAGAATACAAATCTTATGCTCGATATCCATTTCTTCTTTTCTTATCTCCCATAAGGTACACAAAGTGCATGAAAAGGCTATAATAATTTGATTATATTTTCCCCATCCATAGTAGATAATGTCCTTGAGTTGGTATTCATAAATTTTAATGACCTAAAGCATTCACTATTCCTTGACCAAGTAGGTTACCCAAAATGTTTTCTCCTAGAAAAATATTTAAGGCTCCAAAATCCTTTTAATGATCATCATCAATTTTCTTCAACTTATTAGAATATTAGTGCAAAATTTCCAGATTTCTCATACCTCAATGATCCAGAATTCCATATATTACCGAATCATTCCAACAATTATTTTGTTTAAGTGTAGGTTTCCTTTAAGAAGGTTTTCCCCTTTCCTTTTGTTTACCGCTAATACAGTAGATAAATTTTTTTATCTACTTCATCCACCCTAAGCGGGTTTATAAGTCATTTTAGACTTAAGTTTTGAATCTTTCATTGAGACAGTTCATTCCATCAAGAGGATACTCTGATGGTTGTTATCATTCAGCTTAATTTTTTTGTCTTAGCTGATCCAATCCAAACTTATCAGCTACTCCACGCATCTATCTAATTTAGTGTGTCATGAAGGATTGTTAGTTTTTTTTAAATAACTAACCTACCATCGAACCTGAAACATTATTTGGTCTGGTTTGTTAATCCATGGTAAATCCTTTTATCCTTCATTTTATTTTACTAATAAATATCAAAATTTAGTAAGCATAAAGACCTAATAGGTTCAAGAGTTGCAACCTTCAGCTCTGATACCAAAATGTAACATCCACTTTGTTACTTCTCATCCAGAATTTATATATATATATATATATATATAAATTTATGCAACTGATTTAAATACCCATATATTTAAATATACATAAACCTTAGTGCAAT
The DNA here is from genome assembly GCA_019776745.2 of Taxus chinensis. Taxonomy (NCBI): domain Eukaryota; kingdom Viridiplantae; phylum Streptophyta; class Pinopsida; order Cupressales; family Taxaceae; genus Taxus; species Taxus chinensis. Next base: position 646,644,752 of record CM034147.1, on the reverse strand, counting down.
CCATTTCTGATAACTGTTATGAACCATATGTAGTTGTATGAGAGAATACTAAACTTACTCGTTCTCCCTCGATGCTCTGTATGAGCCCATACATAAAATGTATCCTTTAGTTCTCCTTTAACAGGACATGATATATATAAGTGAAAATCCCTATGTGTGTACCTAGGTTACACCTATGAAATCCACATGTATCTCACATCTTAGATAATGGTGAAACCTCGACATAGTGTAATCAGTAGCTTACACCACTTTGTGCAAAGTTTCTGAGTCATGTATGCCATGCTCAATCCCATGATGGCACACTCGTCATTAGGAAATTTTCGTTTCATATTAATCACTTATTCAGTTACATGGATTCACAATCTTAAATGTTGTAAATAGATACCATCCTTGTACAAGGTACACTATCGGATTAACCTGCAAGAAGACGTACCCTCGTGTCATCCTATGATGTCTATGGGAAGGTAAGTATCTTTGTACTGAATCACTTCCCACCCCGTATCCATCATAAATTGATATCGGAGAGCGTAGTCATGAGGTCCAATCTGAATTTGTAACTCTAACAGATATACTAATATAATTATTTCCTAACATTCCCCCAATCTAGACTGCGAACATGGGAAAACTCTGCTTTGTACTGCAACGTGCCTCTACGTAGCATGCTCAATGATCTGGATGGTTTCATAGGACAATACCAACAACCTAGGATGGTTTTCCAAGTGAGTTAACCAATAACCACACAACATATGGTTTTTGAGGACAGTACCAACAACCTCTGGATAGTTTTTTTGGTAATTACTAAATCATGACCACGATATCATGATGATGCCTAGTAGTATCAATTCAACTCTCATCACTTATCTCACCTATAGGGAATTGTCTTTAGAAAATTCTACTGAATATTTGTTGCTCGTACATTGAACTAGAAAAAGCTGACATACTGGAAATGGAACATTGGATCACCGTATCCCCCCCCTCAATGTGAAATTTCCACTTTAAGTTCAAATTGTAGGATTTACTGCAAACTGAGGCTTACACCACACTAGAAGCACTAAAATTATAACCAACTATTATCATTATACCTGTCACTGATATAGCTGATATGCGGCCCCATCGTTGGCAACTGACGAGAGGTCGCTGAATGACCTCCATACCTCCGATTACAAGTATACCTCCGGTATTCAATGCTACTTACTTAGCGGATATGTATAAAATGATATCTCATTTATTGGAAACTACTAGGTGTCGGTTTCCACCGAAAATGCACCCCCCCTTCTTGGACGTCCCGTACAAGCTTATTTTATGCGTCCAATTGTTGAAATGTGAATTGAAAAAATTTTATTTTTACAGTATTTATTGATACTTAAATATCTCAATTAAAGTATGTGGATTTTTATGACTTAGGTTTCAACACTTCTAAATACTCACCCATTTAACGACGAACTTCTCTTGATTTTAATATGAAGACTCAAAGTTTGACTAACACTCTTGATTGACAATTGATAATGGAACAACATGACAATCGATTCTTACAAAAGTAATTAAATATTACTTTTAATGACAATACAAGTATTCACTATTGATTCAAAAAAAATTGAGGACTCGACACAAGTGACTCATGCATATGATTCAAATTTTAACCAAGGTAATACTCTAATAAACCAATATGGGCGACTCAAAATGAACATTTTATGCCTATTTAAATGTTTAGTACATGACATGTAGGCATGTAACTAAAATGACAAATTACTAAACATAACATATTAAAACATTGACATCCTAAAAGATCAGATAATTGTAAATGCCCGACACTTTACATTAATGAGTAATATGCAATATGGACAGACTAAGTATTAAACATACTAATGAAGTAAACATCATTACTCATATGGATTTCTCTATGTTAATGTTATTATCAGATCATGAATCTTTTAGCCAGAAACCCGCAGCGATCAAGATTGGATATATAAGAAAATGAGGATCAGCTTGACGCCTTTGCAGAGATATATATTTGAATAGATTTTTATGACTTCCCATAGCACCAGCTAATTTGGCAGATAAAAATCAAACAACTATCGCAGAGGGTCATGTCCAGGGTTATAATCCATTTTATAGAATCCGTTCAGTCTTAAATAGTCGAATCTAGTACGTACCACCATGGGTAAAATAATTCATTCATCTGACCCATGATAAAATGGATGGTATGGGACATGAAAGAGGAAATTAACACTCAGCTCTATTGACAGCAAGATATATACAATGGAATTCACTTTTTATCTCGATTCATAATGAATACGGTGAGGCGTGTTGGATAACTCAGAGCGAGAGAAACTTTAGTAGGGATCACACCAGCATCCATAAGACAAGGCTTCTTCATATGCAAAATATAAATGACATTCAAATCTACCCGTTAAATTCTATTGTAGAATGGGCACCGCAAATTGAACAAATGACGTGGGAGTCGAAGGAGGTGATTTGGCCACTGAAATGTGCGTATTGATTGTGTGTTTCTTGTAGATTTGCTAACTGCTGGAGACGTGTCTCTATTAACATCTACAGACATTCAAATGACAAACAGTTTACATTCCTTTTAGTCTGGTTGAACTGTAATATTAACGAACGAATGCCTCAAAATTCCTCAATCTTCATGCCATTCCAAGAAAGAGATACGTTCCATAAGTAGAATGAAACCACTTGCTCTCAAAAGACTCTCATATAATCCAGTCACAATATGACAAGTGAGTAATAACAACATGGCTCTGATACCAATTATCCTTGATCAAACAACTACCAGATTTATCACAGGATAATTAACACAAAATCCATTCATTTTACTTCTTGATATTCCGTTACTCTTCATTAGCTTACATACAGATAATTATATAGGAATTATATTTCCTATAATATTCAGAAACCACTCACCTAAATTATACAAGTTGTTTTAACAACTCGTAACAACTCTAAAACTAATACAATACAAATAACATTGCTCACACATTAATATAATGGAGCACTAATATAATTATTTCCTAACACATATATCGCTAGCCACAATGGTGTTTATTGCCACCTTACAACCCATTAACCATTAGCAAACAATCACAAATTACTTATAAATTTTAGGAAGTTATTTAATGAACTAAGTGAGATAGTTTCAGAAAAAGTGGTTATACACTTAATTAGCTGAAAGTAGTTCTCTACTTATAGTCTTGAAACTCAATACAACTAGTTCGACAACTACTAATAATAGTTTTAAGAATATGGTAAGTATATTTCAGAATTATATAAAGATGGATATTGTATCATGGACTAGTTTCCCCATGGCGATAATACACATTCATATAGCTCATAATGTTACTTTTAGTCGAGAAGGGGTTGATTTAGTTTCTTATTAACCCATATAAGTTCATGATCTTTCTCTACCAAGACACCATAACCGATATTCCCTACTTATGCCCCTTTTTAAAAAAAAAAACAAAATAGATTTAGGAGAGCATATTTATAAAACATGGTTTTAGTCCATCCGGATGGTTAGCAAGAACTTAAAGCTACTGTAGAATTTTCCACCTACTGAGAGAATTATCTCTATGATCCATTATCTACATAAAGATCTCAAAATTTGCAATACAAAGCTCGGAATACAAAAAGATCCTAATCAATCGATAACCTAATCGTGGTTTCAGTTTCTTAAAATCTTATCTTCATCTTTTTAAACACTTCAAATCACAATACGACCATAGTCGTGATCCATATGGTAAATCATTTCGGGATTTTATTTTCCCTCCAGACACTTATCAAACAATCTTTGATAAAACCTAAATATCAGGCATTCAGCATATTCCCTTACCAAGGGATTCTTTTAACCATAAAAATGTATATTACTTACATATCCCTCTATTGGTTATAAATTTATTTACACAATGGGAAACAAATCAGTAACTTCTATAACCAGGGTATATTCGTAGGAGGGAAAACTATATAGCTACAGCTCACCAATGATTAATGTCTTGTAACTGCTAACCTAAAATCTTGGTAAATCAAAATATGAAGCTCCAAAGATGTTTCTTTTTAGATGTTCAAATCCTCACCTATCATTTATCCCAACTATTAATGGTATAACACAGGTTAAGGAATTCAGAAAGTTCCCTAACAAGGGTTCTATTGCCACTAATACGTATATTCAAGGTACACACACATTTACTGTGCAATTAATTAAGTACTAAAAGAGAACAATCCATAGCTCTTATTACTTTGTATAACATTCGTAGGAGCATAATCAACATATTACAGCTAACGAAAATAATCAAGAATTCACATATCCAATGGTGTGTTCGCAAGGAAAGTTCTCACATAGCTACAACATGTTCACCATTTTTATTTGGAAAATCTATTTCATACCTCGACATGACTAATTGAATGAAATTAACCCAAAACCCCAATTTATTTTAACATCACAAAATATATTTAACAGGAATTTCATTTGTCATAAATGTGCAATGGAATAAACTGCTTAAGAAAAGGGAAAGAGGTTTATCATGCCTAGAAAACATTATCAATCAATTCTCCAAATTGTTATGGGAACAAGAAAAACTTCCTGCGAATCATCTCCTGTAAGTTCTTCCCAAAAATGGTGACTGAAATCTACTCACAGCACCCCAAAACAATCTACAAAATACGTATTTAACAAAAGTCAAAGATCTCATAACAGATTTAAACTTGCATGCAAAAGACTAGAGGCTTGAAGCTTGGTTCTTTCTTAAAAATTCACAGAGTTTGACTGTAGTTTTACTCATCTTCTTCTTAACTTCTCCAACCAAAAACTAGAATGACCAAATGGAATGCATGCGGTTAGCTTCACCAAGAAGCTTCATCATTCCCAAGGAACTAAATGCATTTGCATTTAATAATATAGTGCATGGTTGGTAGTTTTGAAACTACTCCACCGCCGCCAATGTTATCCCTTAAAATTAGTGGGATTTTTATTATGAAATAATTCCTCCATTTGCATGTGAAATCTAATCATACCCAATGTATAGTCAACATTCAGCATGAAGCAAGAGATTCTAAGTCAAGTATACTTGCATGATGACTATGTCTCTACTTAACACTTTCCACCAATTATGGCATGTATGAAGTTTCCGTTGGGTCAAGACTTATTTAAAACATGATTCATCCTAGTGTGCATGGTGCATGGGTCTTATAATGACCAATTTTCACCATTTACATTAATCGATGCAACTTATCCAAAACTGCAAGCCTTATACCTCAAAGATTGAAATAATCCAAGAATAGGAATTCACTTAGCGGTCTTGGTTGACCGATAATTTAAATAAGAATAAAATGTTTCCATTATAGGTTTAGCAATCTTAAGGCTAACACTATCGATTACCCACCCAAATTTTACTCAATAGTTAAATACCGAAGTATTCATTTACAAGTTCATCTTTTCTCAACTTAATGATAGTTGAATGGGTTGCAACTATCATTCGAACTACTATAAAATAATGGTGATCAAAGAACAACCGAACCATACATAATATTTTTAAACATGATGAACCAGAAACAATCATGTAGTATTTACATACAAGGTTTACAACTTTCATCCCGAGAGCGAGTCATCCATTTTGCATTACCCTTGTTTCATGCTAAAATAACACCTTGTAGTAACGAGTAATTTTAGTCTTCCTTTACAAGTCACTACTCAATACAGAATTAAAGTTATCACATTCAATCATCACATATAACAATCAAGAAATATATCAATTTACATCAAATTGTCTTTTACGGCAAGGCAGGTGGCCAATAGAAAATGATGTGAAACAATGTTTACATAAATCAATTAAGTTCAGCAAAGAAATACCAAAAACACACTGCCAACTTCATATTTTTATGAACGTAAGTATTCTTTATGTTTCTACTAGAAACAAAGGTAAGATGAGAATGTCAAGTTAATTAAGGGTACTACTATTAGGCAATAAGCGATGTCAAGTGGTTGCGTGTGTAATTACATGTATGTGTGTATACCCTTCTCAAGACATACATCCATACATGCAACTATACACTTGAATTTTGAGGGTTTCTACGCAACGAGGATAATTGTCTCTACCCCTGACATTCATTAAAAATATTTCATGACACAATTTCCAAATTTGACATTTTCTTAAATAACTGGGTATTATCGATTTGAGCTCAGTTTCTTGCAGGATGGTTCACAAACTTTATGAGGCTCATGGCAATGGATTGTTTCAATGCATTTGATTATCTCTTCTGCCATTCTTAGAAGTTTTGAAGCATCGCTACTTGAGTGTCATTGTTTTAAGAAAGCTTCATCTCAAATTGGTCAAATTTCTCATTGTCACAGAAATAGGTCCCAGCTTGTAACTGAGTTTGTATCCCTTAACCAGAGATTGGCTCTATACCTAGGAACACGCACTTAAGGAGAACACTTGTATTTTTTCACGTATAAGTCTCATGCATAAACCCCTTATTTGATGCTCGTGAAAGTTTTTGTGTTTATAATTCTTTTGTCAATCTTGACTCGACTATTTTGATTCTTTGAATAATTTCAATCTAAAACTGGTAAGTTTTGAGCTTATCTCCCTACTTTTCAAATGACAAGTGCATTGGGGATTCATCTCTATGTTGTTATCTATTAATTCTGGGTTTTGATAAAATACGAGAATGCTCTGAACACCTACCTTATGGTGCTTATAATTTTTTTTGGTTTCATTTTGGTCACTTTTAACGTGACGTAATTTAACCATTTTGTCAATTTCATAAGCATGCACATTTGATCATGTTACAGATCATTGGGGTTTCATCTTCACAAATATAGTTCATCACAACCAAAACCCCAAATCGTCCAATCTATCTCACCTTAATTCCACTTTAGATGGGTCGTATGTGTGTTACTTTCTGGGGAACCATATCTTGAAAAATGAGCCATTGTTGAGTTTGTCCTACCCAAGATTTGTTCTCCATTTCATCTTTGATTGGGCTTGACCATTTTTCCTTTGTGGCCATCCTTGTGATCCCTCTTGAAAGTACCACCATGTTGTGCACCACCTTACTTGTTCCATATCGACACATTACTTTAGATATGGACCCCTAATGAATCTTGTCATGTATTTTGTGTTTGACTGCATTGTTCAGGATGTAGTTGTAAATACTGTACTTCTTGAAGACAACTTGACCCATTGATCTCCTAGCATGTGTATCCAATCTGAGTGGACTCCCATCGGTTTCCCTACATTTTACAGTAAGCTCATTTGGATTCGTAAGCCCGTAGGACATTTATTGACATATCCATAGAAGACCTCCCTATGTTCCCTAGAAGAGTGATTCTAACTTCACCACCACATTTTGTAATGTTGGAAAATTTACTTTTTGATTCAGTCCTCATATAGGATATCTTATCCCCTGGCCTTATTCTCCAAACCTTAATCCACCCTGATCTTGATCTGATCTCTTTGAACATCTTAGTATTCTACTTACTGATTCATGTAGTCGACACCTAGTTTTAGAGGGATGCACCCAGTCAATTTTATTTCTTAGATCCTGTGCTTTTACATGCTGGGCTATACTATGTTTCTTTCTTAACTCAAAACTGAACTACATGAAGATGAGTGAAAAATATTTTCACTATTTTGAGTTTTGTATCTATAACCCTACCTTCCTTCTGAATTCATGTCTGTACTTCTTCCATGAATGCTTGAAAATTGAAAAATTATTCTGTGAAGTCCTCCAAAATTTAATTTATCCCATTAATCACCTTTTTCCCACCTTTAACCATTTTATTATTCCATTTTTGTTAATTATCCTTAGTTATCTATAATCCTCATCTCATTATTTTATCATCCTTAAATGAGTGATGATTCTTCCTTGTCATAAATGTTCATTGATTGAGAGCCTATTTATTCCTTATTTAATTTATCTGGTCATCTTTGAAGATATATAGTCTCTAGGCTTTGCATTGTGACTACATGAGTTTACTTTTGAGCTATGAATAGTTGTATTTACTTATCTGCAACCACCCACCTACCCATTCAACATTTCCTATTTTTAGACATTAAAGTGCTACTAATGGATCCTTATCACCCAAAACTCATGATCATCTAATGCTTGATGATTCTGTAACTTGCATTTGCTTTTATTTCTTGACATCATGTCCATCTTTTTAAATTGACCAAGGTCTCCACTTTCATTGGTAGACTTGGAAATAGGTCATCTTTGACCCTATAGAGCTACCTGTTATCTCTTGAAAGTGCACCCTAGTTGAGAGATGACAACAGGGGTTCTAAGATTTCTCTGATCTCTCGACTTTAGTAGATACAATGGAAACACCTCAGGTCTTTGGGTATACCTATTGTTGAGGTGAGTCTCTAGTATCAATGTTGGTTCCTTTTTGATGTATCCTAAACTAATTTTTAGGGGTTTTGAGGGTAAAAAGATGACTGTAAATGGCAATTGAAAATAGGGTGATACACCAAACATATGTCGAGGGATTTGACTGAGTACATGAAACAATTAATTTGAGAATGAATTTTGGATGCACAAACCAATAGTCTTCAGCAGAATATTAAGGCAAAAACACTTTGTGTATTGAGGAAATGAATCACAACAACACAATAAGATAAACATGCACAACTAATATTATGCAGAAATTACTAAATTTGCAGCAAGGTAAGATGATTAATCAAGGAATTTAACATTCACAAGAATTAATGGAGATATACAAACAACTAAAAATAATTGGAAAGACAAAAAGTGGTTCTCATTCAATGGGAAAAACTGGTAGAAAATTGCTTTAGCAATCCTATGTCCAAAAAGTCCTCCCCTTGTGCCTTGTATCATTGCACACAATTTATAGTAAGATTTTTCACCCAACCCATCCTAAAAATAGACTAAAATTTGTACTCGCCCATACATGCTAATTTTACCCCTTTATCATGAATAAATAAAGGAATAAAAATAGACATGTTGATTACAATGAGGCATTAATAGCATTAGTTACAAGAATTAACTCAAGTCAAAGTGCAGTTGACTAATCTATTTTTAATAAAACTTGGGTGAATAATTTAGCTAATAATAGCTCTTGCTTGATGTTCAAGTCTTCTCCAATGTACATGCAACTTATTCTTTGTCTTGCAATTGATGATTAAATAATTGTATTTAAACCTCTGATGTGACACTTGCATATTCACCCACTTGCAATGGTACTTTGGCTTTATCTCTGATTTTTCTTGTAGTGAATTCATGCAAAAAATACATTATGTGCAAAAATAATGGCTTTAATCCTCAATACTTAGCAATAACTATTCAACTCCAATTCACCCACTGTGGAGACCACCTGTGCATGTGTATATTCTCAACTTTTTTCTTTGTAGTTTTGTGGGGCCATTTGTGCACATGTAGTAATAGAATCTTCTCCCTTTGAATGGGGTTACCTTAGCAAATTTTAAGGTATAGTTTTGAAATTTTAAGGTATATGCTTCCAAATTTGGAATTTGCATCTATCTTGACCATATATTACTTGGCCACCTTGACATTACATAGTGTATATTGATTTGACCCACTTTACATGTTATAAGGTCACATGACCTTAAACATTAGTTGGCTTTTCTTAGTTTAATAATGGCATATAACTTTGGTCAGCATATACTTTTGATTTAAATAATCATTGGCATTATTTTAATGTGGTCAACCCTTTGAATTGTCACCACCCTCCTCTGTTGACTCGGACTGATTCATGTGGCATGGTCTAGATTGATGACTAAACAATGATGACTTAGCTCAACTCAGCATCTTTGATTATACTATTGACCAATCATGTAATATATTTTTTAGACCTTAATCAAAGGTCAATGTAAATGATGATTTGAATTATTGGGGTTGGTTCCCTCCCCACGATGCTCGACCCTTAGAATATTTGTCGATGGATATGATGTAACTCCAAGTTTACCCTAGTTTACATAGTAGTTAGCACTCTAATTATTAGTCGGAAATCATGTACTTCACTTAATCTTTACCATTGATATGTTGGCTCCATGGTTGGGGTTTAGGCTCTGTAGTAAATGAGGTTGGTGCTCTATAAACTATTGATCTATGTACCTTCGAATTTGGATCGTTGATCTGTATGGTTGATAAGTATGAGTTTGTATTGAAGTTGGTAATTTGATCATAGCCATTGATCTATGTACCATATTGATCTCTAACTATTGATTATTTTAACCTTTATTTCTTGTGATGAGTTAGGTTCACCTAAGCCCTAGGTTAAGGTAACAAAACAGAAATTTGACATATCATTTGGTTATTTTGATCCTAGACCATAGGATGGTAAAGCCCTGGTCAATTTTTTTAGGCTGTCATTGATAATCTTCAATCTCGATTTTGATCGTCCTTGTATTTCTGAGGCTTTGTATTTGCATTCCTTGGTGTTTTTTGAAGTTTTTTCTTGAGTTTGGAGTTCTATGAACTGTCACGGCTGTCATTTTGTTCTTTCAAACTTGAGCTTGGATACTTTGATCTTTGTGTCACTATTTATGGAAAAAGGTAAGGTCATAATTTTTGAATATTGTAACTTCTTCTTCCTATCATTTCAAAAACACTGATACATTGTTTCTTTGATTTCCTTTGTGTTTTTTATCACTTCCGAGTTCTGATTTCGAAAAATAGTTTTGAGCATTCATCTTTATCACTGTGTATAGAGATATTTTGTGGGTTTTTGAAAGCTCAAATGTAATGGTGAGTTTTGTCTTGATATCTTCTATATCTTTTGTTAAATTCAAACAACACAGATCTGGGTAATTGCATTGATTCTGAGTTTTACATTTCAAAAAGGGAAGTCACTGTTGAATTGTTCTAGCTTTGTATTAGCACTGTATTTTCTGTGGATGCCATCTCTACCCCGGAACTTTGTATTCTCATATTATTCAAATTTTGATTTTTTTCTATTTAAAATTTTTGAGCTCATCTTACTATATAGTTGTCTGACGTTAAAGCCCTTCTCTTTCTTTAGTTATTTTGTTATGTGTCATTGTTATGAGCGTCAAAACAGTTCTGGGTACTCACTCTTGGATTGGAACTTGACATTTTATTGATCTATTTTTCCCATGATGTGGGTATTCTAAAAAATATTTAAATGTGCACTTGGTATTTATTACTTTTCTCTACAATTCTAGGTCTTCTATTTTGTTGAGAATCGAGAGAGAAATGATATATATTTTTCTTGTAAATCTCTTATTACCATGTATCCCACCCAAACCTAGAATCTTCTTAAGTTTTTTTATTCTTGATAACTTTACTGTAATTTATGCAAAATGGGTTCTTGCCATTTTTGGTATCATATATTTGATTTATCTGTTTGCTTTTAGACAACTCCATTTATCCTCCTAGCTCATGTCCTTGAGCTTATATTGTTTTGTATCATTCTGGGTTTGATCTATATTGATGGAAGGCATAGAAACTTATTTCCAAAACCGCCATTCTTGTTAGGTTATTTCTGCATTCTGAGCTATATTATGATTTATTAAAACCCCTTTCTGTATGTGCACAAGGGTTCCAATCCATGGGTCTTTTGGGTGTTTTATTCTACCCAGATTTCCATTATCAATGTTTGATCTATTGTTTGATCTATCAATAAATGTTAAATTTAATGATCTATTAATTGGTACAGCTTAGTGTAAAATGAATCACCATGCATTAAGATTTTCACTATTAGTTTTACTACATACCTCTGTGACTCTGATTTTGGTGCACTGTGTGATCATCAATGATTCCGGTGAGAAATGTTTGTCTCAAATTTGGGACTTCTGTTCCCCGCATCAACTTCATTATTTCAAAAAGATGAGTTGACTGAAATATATTTTGATACAAGAATTCACATTGTTTCATGTCTTTGATATTGGTGTTGTAAATCTATTCATGGTTTAATTCAGTATTTTATTGGCTATGAAGCTTTTTTCATTACATGAGTTATCCAACTAGATGAAACTTGATACACGGTCTTTGATTGCATTTTAATTTATCAAAAGTGACTATTTTTATAATTCAATCATTGCAGCTTCCTTTCCCTTTGAAAACTTGCTTTTGGACAACTTATTTTCTAATGGATTATAATCCATTTTTTAAAGACAAGAAACTGCATTCTTGATTCAGTTTCTGAACTTGTACTTATAGCTATTATAACCTATATCATTACTTAAGTTTGTACTAATCTTCTCTTTGTGTTACTATATGTTCCTTCACCTTTTCTAAAAAAATAACTTCATGTGTATGATTATCCCAGGTACTTGGGTTGTAGCGTCACTTCTTTGAATGGTTTCATCTCTAAAGGATCATGTCCTTTTCCAAAGCCTCATGAAAACTCTTGTTTCTGGATACTTTTTTCACCTCCCTTTTTGTTTTTTTTTTTCCCCCTTTTCCCCCCCCCCCATCATCATCCACTTTTTTTTTTTTTTCCCTATTTTTTTTTTTGGTTTTTTTTTTTTTTGTTTTTTTTTTTTTTTTTTTCTTTTTTTTTTTTTTTTGACGATGAAATTCTCAAGATTTTGTTGTTTTTAGGATTTTTTGTGGTGTCCCGCCCCCCCGTGTATTCCCCCGCCTACCCTCACCTCCGCTGTTCCCCCCGTCGCCCGTCCTCCGAACTGTTGTCCCCTCTCGGGGGGGTTGTGGAGTGTTTTGGTGGTCCCCCCGCCCCTCTTAAAAGTGTTTAATTAGGTGTGGTCCTTCTTGTTTGTTGTTTATAGGGGGTCAGCAATGTGTCCCTTCCCCTTATCCATGATTGGTTTTTTTTTATATTGTGGTTTTTTTTGATGTAGGGTGATCCCCCCGCAACCGCCCCCTCCCAGTTTTTCCTATAATGTGGAATTTTCCCCCCCCAGGTCCCCACCGTTTCCAAGGTGGTTACTGGGTTGGTCCAGGTTAGTCAACCTGGGTTTTTATTTATTTTTTGTTTTTTTTTTTCTTTTTTTTATTGGGGTGTGGACGGGAGAGAGGAAGGAGTCCGCATGCGGTGGGGGTAGGGTAGTCTTGAATCTTTCCTATATCTTTTGTAAATTCAAACAACACAGATCTGGGTAATTGCATTGATTCTGAGTTTTACATTTCAAAAAGGGAAGTCACTGTTGAATTGTTCTAGCTTTTGTATTAGCACTGTATTTTTCTGTGGATGCCATCTCGAACCCCGGAACTTTGTTATCTCATATTATTCAAATGTTATTTTTTTCTATTTAAAATTTTGAGGGCCATCTTACTATATAGTTGGCTGACGTTTAAAGCCCTTCTCTTTTCTTTAGTTACATTTTGTTATGTGTCATTGTTATGAGCGTCAAAACAGTTCTGGGTACTCACTCTTGGATTGGAACTTGACATTTATTGATCTATTTTTCCCATGATGTGGGTATTCTAAACAATATTTAAATGTGCACTTGGTATTTATACTTTTCTCTACAATTCTAGGTCTTCTATTTTGTTGAGAATCGAGAGAGAAATGATATATATTTTTCTTGTAAATTCTTATTACCATGTATCCACCCAACACCTAGAATCTTCTTAAGTTTTTTTATTCTTGTAACTTTACTGTACTGATTTATGCAAAATGGGTTCTTGCCATTTTTGGTATCATATATTTGATTTATCTGTTGCTTTTAGACAACCTCCATTTATCCTCCTAGCTCATGTCCTTGAGCTTATATGTTTTGTATCATTCTGGGTTTGATCTATATTGATGGAAGGCATAGAAACTTATTTCCAAAACCGCCATTCTTGTTAGGTTATTTCTGCATTCTGAGCTATATTATGATTTATTAAAACCCCTTTCTGTATGTGCACAAGGGTTCCAATCCATGGGTCTTTTGGGTGTTTTATTCTACCCAGATTTCCATTATCAATGTTTGATCTATTGTTTGATCTATCAATAAATGTTAAATTTAATGATCTATTAATTGGTACAGCTTAGTGTAAAATGAATCACCATGCATTAAGATTTTCACTATTAGTTTTACTACATACCTCTGTGACTCTGATTTTGGTGCACTGTGTGATCATCAATGATTCCGGTGAGAAATGTTTGTCTCAAATTTGGGACTTCTGTTCCCGCATCAACTTCATTATTTCAAAAAGATGAGTTGACTGAAATATATTTTGATACAAGAATTCACATTGTTTCATGTCTTTGATATTGGTGTTGTAAATCTATTCATGGTTTAATTCAGTATTTTATTGGCTATGAAGCTTTTTTCATTACATGAGTTATCCAACTAGATGAAACTTGATACACGGTCTTTGATTGCATTTTAATTTATCAAAAGTGACTATTTTTATAATTCAATCATTGCAGCTTCCTTTCCCTTTGAAAACTTGCTTTTGGACAACTTATTTTCTGATGGATTATAATCCATTTTTTAAAGACAAGAAACTGCATTCTTGATTCAGTTTCTGAACTTGTACTTATAGCTATTATAACCTATATCATTACTTAAGTTTGTACTAATCTTCTCTTTGTGTTACTATATGTTCCTTCACCTTTTCTAAAAAAATAACTTCATGTGTATGATTATCCCAGGTACTTGGGTTGTAGCGTCACTTCTTTGAATGGTTTCATCTCTAAAGGATCATGTCCTTTTCCAAAGCCTCATGAAAACTCTTGTTTCTTGGATACTTTTCATTTCATAATTGAAATAATTTACTAGGACTTGATCAAAACATGCTCAAATGAGAGCATATGAAATCTGAAAATACTATACTTTGAAAGTATTCTTAAATTTTCATTCTGGAACTCTATATTTTCTTCATAGTTGTAGCTTTTCATTTCCAGCAGCTCATTATGACCTTATCTGTATGCAAATGATCTATTGGACCTTTGAGAAAAATAGAAAATCTAATGTAAATATTTTGTAGCTTGATGAAGTACCATTATTTATACTCCTTCCAACAGTTATACTATATCATGTTGATATACATATGGATGTCATATAATAGAAATTTGAGCTCATTGGAAACTTATTAAGTCCATCTGCTTCAAAGTTTATTTGAAATCAAATTTCTGAAGTTGTAAACATGTTTTGTGATCATGATGCAATGTGATGCTTTGATACTTGTTATGTGTATCTATTTGTTTGGATCTGTAATCTAAACCTCGAATAAAATGCTCCTAACTTATCCACTGCTCTATAATATGGATATGATTTTCTTAGTCTATAATTTATTATTGCAATCTTTATCGTGATACTGAAATATA
The DNA here is from genome assembly GCA_019776745.2 of Taxus chinensis. Classification (NCBI taxonomy): domain Eukaryota; kingdom Viridiplantae; phylum Streptophyta; class Pinopsida; order Cupressales; family Taxaceae; genus Taxus; species Taxus chinensis. The sequence continues at coordinate 646,629,514 of CM034147.1, read as the reverse complement.
TTCTTTCATGTAAAAAGATATTATTGAGATCTGAAAGACTATTTTAGTTTACCATGCTTGACTCTTGAAAACTTTGAACTTTCCACCATTTAGAATGAGATGTTTCTTTCTTTCACTATGAATGTATGAGCAACTCTTTTTCAGCTGAGTCTTCACTCTTGATCCCCTGTAGCATGTATCTTGATCATGTGATTACTGTCATAGCACTAAGAACTAAAAAAAAAAATTATACTCATGTTGATTTGAAATATGTATTGTATTTCCTTTCTTTAATGAAGTACTTCATTTGGACCATGATGGTCTATAACTTCATGCACCTATGTTGATTTTTAGAAAAATGTATTAAGTTCACTTTGAAGCTTTCTATCTTTTGAATAGGTTATCTTCTCTCCTTGAACATTTTAATGTGTGAGTGAGTCCTCTTCTACTAGTCATTGAATTATGTTTTTTCATTGAGTACAATTTATACTTGATAATATAGAAATTTTAAACATGCATTGATTCATTTTTCTATGATTGTACCTGCACATTTTAAGGAAATAGTTAGAAAATAATTAGGATTTTTGGCCTCTCTTATGTTCCATAGTTTTTTCTTTCTCTTTCATTTTCTATTGTTCAAGTATTCTAGGAATTCCATGAACTTTTGTAAGATATTGTTTTCTCAATTATGCATCTGTTATATGATGTACCTTATACCTCTGATATTAGGAAATCTATTTGCATTAACTTAGACAGTACATGAGTATAGATTAAACCCCAAGCTCTTGACTGATGTTTTTTCATTTTATTTTCAGGTACACTGTAGTTTTTGGACAACATGAATGAAAGATGGAGCTAGAATTGGAAACAAAGCTGACTAGGAGAAAACCCAAGGCAATGATGGTTTTCTTCTATACTCTTTTACTTTTAGCTTTATGCAATTTTACTTCCTAATTCAGTAGTATTGAGTTACATCCCACAACTTCTGTGGGAAACATTGCATTTCTTCATGAATAAATGACATTAATTTTTGTAACTGAGTTGTATACTTCTTTTTGCATTCATCCTTTATGATGGATATTGATTGTATAATGAAATAAACAACTCAATCACATAATTAAATGTATTCAAACATGTATAAATAATGAGATTTAAAGTACATGTAACTTAATAATGAACTCTTCTCCATTCCATGTAACTATAACCTTGTTTGTTGCTCCCGAATTCAACATTTCAGCTAAACTATGATTCCTGCCTTCATCAAGGCAATGTATTGGTCCTTCGGGGGATTCTATGTTTCCTTGATGAAGATAAACATGGAATGGAATTATAAGTGAGGTGTTATATTTTGTAATAGCACACATAGCTATAGATTATATGTAGTTAATCAATTGTTGCAATTGAAAACACAATGACAATTGTATGACTTTCCCCTAGTTAGGTCCATTTCATCAATGCCTTCCATCATAAACAAAGTTTTGATTTGCCCATTTTTGCACAAGTGTAAAAATTGTCAACATTTCTGGCAATCTTGCAGGGAAATCTACCTACTAGCTTGTAGATCAGTGCCTTGCTCTTGTCCATTAGGCATGGAGTTGAAGCATATAAACCAAAATCTACCTTTTCTGAAAAAATGACCTTTTTGAAAACAAAAAACTAAAGCTAGGAAAGGATCTTGTAAACCAAATCATGTGCACAAGTGCACTTATTGAATTGAAAAAAAATACAATGTGCATGAACTGCACTTATTGATAGGGAAATCCTACTCTAACCAAACACTGTAGGATTTTCAATAACAGTGTTTAAGAAACATACCATTCATAGGAATGGGAAGTTCTTCTCCATTCAACATTGAAAGCTGAAATGCATTGTGTTCTTTATAAGCTACAGTCATGTAAGGACCACTCTAGATTATATCAAACTTTGTGTGTTTCCTGGCTTTACATGATCAGCATCCCATTTTAACACAATGTCTCGTTCATTGAAAATTTATAACTTAGCCTTTTTATCAAATATTTTCTTGATTTGTCTTTGATTCTTTTCCATGTTCAGATGAGCTTCATTTCTTACCTCTTGTAGTTCCATTAATTATGCATAATGATCCTTTATTGGTTCATTCTCAAGTATTTTCATCTAATGTAGTAAATCCAATGTGGGAAACTCAACTGAGATGGGCATTCTTTCCTCTCATCCATAAACAAGCTTGTAGAGTGAATTTCCAAATGATATTTTAGGAGTCACTCTTTCAGCCCAAAGTGTTGAATTTAACATTAGATACCAAGCTCTTTGGTTATCCTTGAGTGTTCTTTTGATGATCCTCAAAATAATTTTTTTAGTTCTTTCAGCTAACCCATTACCTTGTGGGTGATAATTAGATGAAGTACTTAAATAAATTCCATGTTTGATAGCCCAATTTGTTACCTTTGCACCAAGAAATGCTAATGCATTATCTGAAATGATATTTGTTGGAACACCAAATCTATAAATTATACCTTCGTAAAATGATAAGATTGAAGTCTTATTAGCTTCTTTCAAAACTACTACTTTCAGTCCAATGGTGTAAGATCATCCGTAGCAGTCAAGATCCACTTATGTCCTTGTGACGAAGGCTGATTTATCATGCCAATGAAGTCAACACCCTACTACATGAATGGATAATCCACTGAAATAGGTTGTAAGGGGTAGCAAAGCTAAATGTTCATTTCCTATAAATAAAAAACACACTTCTTACACTTCCTAATCCATTCAAAGCAGTCCTTGAATATTTTGGGCCAATAGTAACTAGCTTTCAGAATTTTTAGGTGTAGAATGTGAGCTGAGAAGTGGCCTCCTATAGGTCCCTTCATGAAACTCAACTAATAGTTGTTGAATTTATCATAATCAATTAAAATCGCGGTAAATTCAATGCCTACCTTTGACTGCTTGCTACGATTATTTTTGTATTGGTCCTTCGGGATTCTATGTTCCTTGATGAGATAAACATGAATGGAATTATAAGTGAGGTGTTATATTTTGTAATAGCCACATAGCTAAGATTAAATTAGTTAATCAATTGTTGCATTGAAAACAAAATGACACTTGTATGACTTTTCCCTAGTTTTAGGTCCATTTCATCAATGCCTTCCCATAAACAAAGTTTTGATTTGCCCATTTTTGCACAAGTGTAAAATTTCAACATTTTCTGGGCAATCTTGCAGGGAAATCTACCTACTGCTTGTAGATCAGTGCCTTGCTCTTGTCCATTAGGCATGGAGTTTGAAGCATATAACCAAAATCTACCTTTTCTGAAAAAATGACCTTTGTGAAAACAAAAAAACCTAAAGTAGGAAAGGATCTTGTAAACCAAATCATGTGCACCAGGCACTTATGAATGAAAAAAATACAATGTGCATGAACTGCACTTATTGATAGGGGAACCTACTCTAACCAAACACTGTAGGATTTTCAATAACAGTGTTTTTAAGAAACATACCATCATAGGAATGGGAAGCTTCTTCTCCATTCAACATTGAAAGTGAAATGCATTGTGTTCTTTATAAGCTACAGTATGTAAGGAACCACTCTAGATTATATCAAACTTTGTGTGTTTCCTGGCTTTACATGATCAGCATCCCATTTTTAACACAATGTCTCGTTCATTTGAAAATTTATAATTAGCCTTTTTATCAAATATTTTCTTGATTTGTTCTTGATTCTTTCCATGTTCAGATGAGCTTCATTTCTTACCTCTTGTAGTTCCATTAATTACTGCATAATGATCCTTTATTGGTTCATTCTCAAGTATTTTCATCTAATGTAGTAAATCCAATGTGGGAAAACTCAACTGAGAGGGCATCTTCCCTCTCATCCATAAACAAGCTTGTAGAGTGACTTTCAAATGATATTTTAGGCGTCACTCTTTCAGCCCAAAGTGTGAATTTAACATTAGATACCAAGCTCTTTGGTTATCCTTGAGTGTTCTTTTGATGATACCTCAAATAATTTTTTTAGTTCTTTCAGCTAACCCATTACCTTGTGGGGTGATAATTAGATGAAGTACTTAAATAAATTCCATGTTTGATAGCCCAATTGTTACCTTTGCACCAAGAAATGCTAATGCATTATCTGAAATGATATTTGTTGGAACACCAAATCTATAAATTATACCTTCGTTAAAATGATAGATTGAAGTCTTATTAGCTTCTTTCAAAACTACTACTTCAGTCCAATGTGTAAGATCATCCGTAGCAGTCAAGATCCACTTATGTCCTTGTGACGAAGGCGGATTTATCATGCCAATGAAGTCAACACCCTACTACATGAATGGATAATCCACTGAAATAGGTTGTAAGGGTAGCAAAGCTAAATGTTCATTTCCTATAAATAAAACACACTTCTTACACTTCCTAATCCATTCAAAGCAGTCCTTGAATATTTTGGGCCAATAGTAACTAGCTTTCAGAATTTTTAAGGTTGTAGAATGTGCTGAGAAGTGGCCTCCTATAGGTCCTTCATGAAACTCAAATAATAGTTGTTGAATTCTATCATAATTAATACATCGCGGTAAATTCAATGCCTACCTTTGACTGCTACAGATTATTTTTGTATTGAATTTTTTGCGATGTATTTATTATGATAGAATCTAGCAACTATTATCTAAGTTTCATGAAGGACCTGCAGGAGGCCACTTTTCAGCACATACTATAACTTTAAAAATTATAAAATCTAGTTATTATTGGCCCAACATATTTAAGGATTGCTTTGAATTGATTAGGAAGTGTAATAAGTGTGCTTTCTTTGTCAGAAAATAACATTTAGCTTCACTTCCCTTGTAGCCTATTTCAGTGGATCGGCCATTCATGTAGTGGGGTCTCAAATTCATTTTCATGATAAATTCACCTTCGTCACAAGGACACAAGTGGATCTTGACTACTACGGATTATTTTACACATTTCACTAAAGTGGTAGTTTTGAAAGAAGCTAATGAGACTTCAATCTTATCATTTTATGAAGGTATAATTTATAGATTTGGTGTTCTAGCAACTATCATTTTAGATAATGCCTTATCATTTCTTGGTACAAAGGTAACAGATTGAGTTGTCAAATATGAAATTTATTTAAGTACTTTATCTAATTATTACCCACAAGGTAATGGGTTAGCTGAAAGCACTAACAAAATTTTTTTGAGGATCATCAGAAGAACACTCAAGGACAACCAAAGAGCTTGGTATTTGATTTTAAATTTAGCACTTTGGGTTGACATAGTGACTCCTAAAAGATCACTTGGAAATTCACCGTACAATCTTGTTTACTAACGACAAGAAATAATTCCCATCTTAGTTGAGTTGCCCACATTGGATTTACTGCATCATATGGAACTACTTAAGAATGAACCAATGCAGGTTCATTATGCAGAATTAATGGAACAACAAGAGCTAAGACATCAAGCTCATCTAAATGTGGAAAAGAATCAAATACAGATCAAGAAAACATTTGATAAAAAGGCTAAGTTCAAAATTTTTAATGAAGAAGACATTGTGTTAAAATGGGATGTTGATCATGCAAATCTAGGAAGCCACATGAAGTTTGATACAATCTAGAGTGGTCCTTACATGGTTACATCTTTCAAATAACACAATACATTTCAGCTTTCAAGATTGAATGGAGAAGAACTTCCCATTTCTATGAATGGTATGTTTCTTAAACATTGTTATTGAAAATCCTACAGTGTTTAGTTAGAGTAGGATTTCCCTTTCCATAAGTGCAGTTCATGCAAATTCTAGTGTTTTTCAATTCAATAAGTGCACTTGTGCACGTGATCTGGTTTATCAAATCCTTTCCTAGCTTTAGTTTGTTTTTCAAAAACGTTGGTTTTTCATAAAAGGAAGATTTTAGTTATATGCTTCAACTCCATGCCTAATGGAGAAGAGAAAGGAACTGGTTTACAAGCTAGCAGGAAGCTTTCCCTGTAGGATCGCTAGAAATGTTGACAATTTTTGCACTTGTGCAAAAATAGGCAACTCGAAACTTTGTTTACGATGGAAGGAAATGATGAAATGGACCTAATTAGGGGGAATAATATATTTTTATTGTGTTTTTCAGTTGCAACAATTAATTAACTACATGCAATCTGCAACTATGTGTGTTGTTATATAATGTAACACCTCACATAGACTGTCATTCCATGTTCATCTTCAGCAAAGAAACACAAAAGCCCTGAAGGACCAATACATTTCCTTGATGGAGTGAATCATAGTTTAGGTGAAATGTTATATTTAGGAGCATCAAAAGAGTTGTAGTTAAATGGAATTGAGAAGAGTTAATTATTAAGTTACGGGTACATTAAATATCATCATTTTTGCATGTTTAAATACTATTAATCATGTAATTGATTTGTTTATTTCATTATACAATCAATATCTATCATAAAAGTTGAATGCAGAATGAAGTATATAACTCAATTATAGAAATTAAAGTCATATATTCATGAATAAATTTAATGTTTCCCACACAAGCCGTGGGATGTAACTCATAACTACTAAAGTAGTAAGTACATGTGTATAAAGCTAAAAGTAAAAGAGTATAGAAGAAACCCATCATTTGCTTGGATTTTCTCCTAGTCTTCTTTATTTCCAATTCCAAATCATTCTTTCATCTATGTTGTCCAGTAGCTACAATGTACCTGAAAATGAAAGAAAAAGACATCAGTCAAGAGCTTGGGGTTTAATCTATACTTATGTACTGTCTAACTTAATGTAAATGGATTTCTTAATATCATAAGCATAAGGTACATCATGTAACAGATGCATAATTGAGAATGCAGTATATTATAAAAGCCCATGGAATTCCCAGAAGACTTGAACAACAAAAAAGGAAAGAGAAAGAAAAAACTATAGAATATAAGAGAGGCCAAAAAGCCTAATTATTTTATAAATATTTCCTTAAATTTTTATGTGCAGGTTGCAGCAGAAGGAATCAACGCATGTTTAAAAAATTTGTACTATCAAGTATAGATTGTAGTCAACGACAAAATAGAATTCAATGACTAGAAGAAGAGGACTCACTCATGCATTCAAATGTTCAAGGAGAGAAGATAAGCTATTCAAAATATAGAAAGCTTCACAGTGGCCTTAATACACTTTTCTAAAAATCAGCATAGGTGCATGAAGTTACAGACCATCATGGTCCAAATGAAGTACTTCCTTAAAGAAAGGAAATACAATATAGATTTCAAATCAACATGAGTAAGAAACAAATTTGAGTCCTTGGTGTCATGAAAGTAATCAAATAATCAAGTTACATACTACATGGGATCAAGAGCGAAGACACATCTGAAAGAGAGTTTCTCATACATTCATAGTGAAAGAAAGAAACATCTCATTCTAAATGCTGGAAAATTCAAATTTTTCAAAAGTCGAGCATGGTAAATTAAAATAGTCTTTCAGATCCCAATAATCATTTTTTGCATGAAAGGATATGTTTTAGTATCACGATAAATATTGCAGCAATAAATTACAGACTAAGAAAATCATATCCATATTCCAGAGCAGTGGATAAGTGTAGACACTAACATTAGGTCACACTCCCCTTTGGTCCCTCGACAAATAAGCACCTTTCATCACATTCACCTAGCCATGGCCCCTTTCACCTCACTAATATTAATTTAATTAATTTAATTAAATTAATTCATTATCCTCAATATATTTATTATTTAAATATATTAGTTTAAATAATATCCACACACACACTTCACCTAGACACCTCACCAAGCCAACTCACCCTAAGACCTATTCTTAGAAAGTTGCCATAACTAACTAAGACTTACCTAAACCCTAAAAATCAATGCCTACATTCTCTCTAACCACATTCCCGCATGCTTATAATAAGCTCCCAGTATAATCCGTGGGTTAACGACATGAGATCTAAGAAAATAAAGATGATCTCCCTAGTTTGGTAAACCTGGGAAATCCCACCTTAACCGACGCCGGTTAACCCTAACCATCGCTGGTTAAGCCAGAACCACCATTGGTCGCCCTTTTAACCCCAAAACAACCTTATTCTCAAGGTTGGTATAAGGTTGGAAAAGATGAGAAAATGTGGAAAACATTAGCACATTCCAGAGAGATATCACGTCTTCTGAGAGTGAATTCCAGCAAGAACATGCATGCAAGGAAGGAGATCAAGCATCTTTTCCTACACAGCCATCCCAGCAATGATCTAATCTAACCAAGAAAAGAGGAATGTACATGCAGCCCATACAGAAGCTTTCCTTCAGTTGGTGATCACCTGCAGCCTTCAAAACCTCTCATTAGCACCTCCATCCCTCACTCATGGGCATCCAAGACTAGAATCCAAGTAGTTTCTCTAAGCCAAAAGGAATCTCTCGCAATCAGTTGTGGATTCAGAAGTCATACATTTGTAACAACCCATTAACTAGCATTTGAATAGGTATTCCTCCTACGCCTATTACCCTATTTGTTTCATCAATACTTCAAAGAAACGATCTAGAATCAGGTGAAACATTTTGGCACACCCAGTGGGACCCATCGGGGGTTCCTTGCATTTCATTCATTCCTAGGAAAAATTGTGTGTTTGTTTCCCTTCTGAAAAGCATACACATTAATTTTCTTCCTTGGTAACCCATATTTTCTTTCTATTTTCTCTAAAGGAAACTTTTCTTTTGTTATAATTAAAAAGAACCATTTCTTCATGTTTTTTGCATTGTAGTGAAAGAGAATCCCTCTTCCTCTTCATCTTATTGTGTCATCCAACTTCACACTTTGATTTGGGCTTTAAAATAAGTGCATTATGTTCTGATTTATCGCATTAGATCACATTAATTAGGGGCAACCTATACGCTAGAATTCATGACCAGCTGATGGTTGACAAATGAATCATAGAAAACACACCTCTCTCTCTCTCTTTGAGTCTTATCAAATTGCACAAATTCAAAATAAACACATTCTTAAACAACATCTTTCCTGGGAATGCTTATCAACAATCACACTGATCTGAGGATTGGCATGTACTCCCCAGCTTGTTGCTCTATCGAGTCATACTTCAGAGTGAAGCCCACCCCCACCATAACATACTTGAAACCTCACCTTTTAGATCTCCTTCTTTGTAGGAAGCCACCCTCACCAAAAACTATATTTCACACTTCATTTTTCAGTCCTTAAATAGCATAAGCTAAACAAACATAATAGAAAAGGCACTCCTAGTATCACAATTTTCTTAGTGTTTTTTCTTGGCATGCGTTTTAAGGTGAGAGATCACATTCTTCATTTTTCTTGTTCATCCTTGCACACTCCTCATCACAGCTGGTGTATTCCAGCTTCACCTGAGTGTTCCTGGGCCATATCATCATCATTCTCAGAATTTTAGGTCTGATTCTAATTCATATTTTAATTCACAACCACTTTTCTTTCATCACTGTTTCAATTTCACAATAACCGTCGTCAATTACCTCTGATCGTTGTCGATTATACCCAACCGATGTTGGTTCAAGGTCCTTTTGTTAACCTACCCAAAAGAAATTTTTATTCATTTTCTTCCACTTTTCACAATCCCTATCACTGCCATCATTCCCATTGACATTGTAAAACACCATCAGATTTGGCATACCTATCAGATTTGACCTTCTACCTGGTTTTTCACTCACTGACCATTTTCTATAGTGACCGGAAGAGGTTACCCCTAACCGGCATCAGTTTTCGTTAACCGGTATCAGTTAGCCTGTTTCACTTTCCAACCACCATTTGGTACCTAATCCACTTTTTGCCACCAAATTCACCTGTTTCTATTGTTTTCTGTGTCATTTATAGAGAAGTAGCCCTACCTGATCAATACTAGTTCACATGGTGTTGACCCAAAGACAAGCAAGTGCACTTGTGTTTCACACCAGTTGCAACCACTCCCACCTAGTCCCTCACCACCTTTCATTTTATCACCAGCCACTGATCCCATCTAACCTATCACTATCACTACCAGAGATGAGGAGTTCACACGACTCCTTGACCAAAACCCTACCGCCTTGCAGTTTTACCTTTCCCACTCATCCACTCGAGATACTTCGGGTCAGTTGATATACGACATGCTCGTATCTATCCCCCTGACTCTTGCTCCTACTCCTACATCAGCTCCATCTGGCTCTGTGCTACATGCATCTACCTTACCCCCAGTTGTTTTGTAGCTAGGTCCTATACCCGCTATGACTGCCACTTCGTCTACCTCCGTAGCACCTGCCACATCCACCATACCCTCGATAAATACCCAAAATGCAACCTCATCCACCCCTAATGTCTCACACATACCTGTAGCTACATTACCACCTCCGGTTTTGGTGACCCCAACCCCTTTTTAGAATGTGGTCCTTTCCATTCCACAATCATTAGTCCTCATTATCACTAGGGTCACCATGACCCTTCCACCTCCATATACATACTATGAGTAGCCTTCCATTTCCTCCATTATTCACTCAGGGTGCATACCCCCTGTTTCACTGCCTTCTTCCCAATCAACATACATGGAAGCACCATACATTGGAGTACCACCCCCATTATATACCAAAAACCAACCCTCTCACACTACAAGAGGCACCCAATCATCGCAACCTACCAACAACCTAATCAAATTGATGTTGGAAAAGATGCAAACATTAGAGGCATAAATTTCTAGCTCCCGTAATACTCTCACCTTCGACGATATTTGCAATGATCCCATCCACCCATCCATTCATATCCACCCATACCCCGTGCATTGGGAAATGCCTAAATTCAATCGTTTCAATAGCAAAGAAGACCCACAATAGCATTTTCAGTCGTTCAAACACAGGTGTTATCTGATCACTCATAATAATGCCTTGCTCTTTAGAACCTTTCTCATGTCTTTGACTGGACCTGCATTAGATTGGTATAGTGGGTTACCTAGACACTCCATATTCTCATTCAATCAGGTAGCCCAAGCCTTCTTGGATCATTTCTCTATCAATATCGTCAAGATGGTTACCATGACTAACCTATACTCCACACATCAGTATGAGGACGAATCTATTGCAAATTTTTCCGCTCACTAGCATAGATTGATCAACCAACTCACCTTCCAACTGCCACAAACAGAAATCATTGAGCTCTTCACACAGGCTTGTGCTATACATATCTCACTGACCTTGCAGGTCCAAACCTTCCGAACATTTGATGAAGCATTCACTATGGCACGAAAGTTAGATATTTGGGCTATCAAAGATAAGAAAATCCAATTACGCAATAAGAATTAGACATTCAAGTCAAATGATACCTCTTTTTCTTCCAAACCACAAACAAATTATTCAAAATCTAAGGGCACTACTAATGCAGTGGTACTCAAGGTTGGCCTAACTCATCCATCAAATCAGGATACCCCCTTATCTAATCTCTCACCCGTCCAGACTTTTCAATTCAAATGAGAGAAACGGAAATACACCCCAATTGGGGAACCTTACTCTTTTATCTTAGAAAATATTATAGAATCCAGAGCCATCACTCTTCCACCCATAAAACCACACACTATTTTTGACCCTGCTCACCCCATGCCCGCATGGTATAATGAACATGAATTCTGTAACTATCATCGAGTAAAGGGTCATAGTGATGGCAACTGCATCACTTTCAAAAATATTGTCCAAGAAATGCTCAAGAAAGGCAAGTTAACCATGGATAATCCTAATGCACCTACCATCCAAAACCTACACATCTTTAAGAAACCATTTCACAACCATTCCCCTTCATCTAATCAAACCAGTGAGACCTCAACTCATGATACCCATACCCGCAAGGTTCATGCTATCTTTGATGATGTACTTGTCACCTCCCAATTACCTCACATTCCTTCCATAGAGGAAATCCTATCCCGAAATCCTCCTTCTACATCAAAACCAACCTCCCCTATTACTTCACCCATATAGGAACATCTTTCATCTCCTTCATCACCAACGGAGTAGTTTCCCGCTAACATCGAGACCATCTCACCCCTGGCTTCTCCACTTAGAGAACCTTTACCCACAGTACCTCCTCCACCCACAAAGGAGCACCCATTACCTCCACACCCACATAGGAGCTCCTATCCATTCCTCCACTTGCAGAGGAGCTTCCATCACTTTCTACACCTACCATAGACCCAGTTAAGATACCTTTGCCTCTTGGTGAACATTCTCCATCTGCTACCCAAAATCCTGCAAACCTACTTTCGGCTCTCTTACCCATGGAAGCTGAAGCTAGCCAATTTCCCGTCTCTAAGACACATTTTATAGGAATTTCCATTAGGTCCTCATCAACTCCACCTACAGATGTGTCATTCTCACGTTTGGCTAATCACATAGATTATGTGGATAGATCCCTACTATGGGGATGGCTTCTGCTTCTGGTCTCAATACAGATGCAGAGGTCACTTGTTGATACCTCCACTATCTACCCAAAAATATTTCGACTAATCAAACCAAACACACCTCTATCACAACTCCTTCCATGACACCTGCCATAGCTCAAACCACACCCTTACCCATAGCCCACTCTATATCTAAACCCAAACCCACACCTATGACATCATCCTCGACTAAACCTATTACCACTTTAGGGGTCACCCCGACTACCAACCTTACTCATCCACCTATCAAACTAGATTTAGATACATCCTCCAAAGACAACATCACACCTACTCTGACACCCAAACAGAAGCACCAAATCCATATAACCTATACCCCAGTTGTGCCAATCACACCTGTACCTGTCCCGTCCGTCTTAGGATTTCAGCTTGCCAACATGGTCAAGAAACCTCCACCCATCAATAAACCAAAAACATAACAACCCATTCCTTCCTCACAAACCTTTAACCTACCCAGATTCCTAACACAAATTACACCCACACCTATAGCATCTTTACCACCCATACCTCCAATACCCTCAATTATTTCTTCAATACCCACTACACTTCAGTCGCTGTCTCCCACACCCCAAGTATGACTCACGTAATCTACCTTCACAGCAACCCTGTTATCCTCATGGGTAACTCACCCTCTTCCCCATCTACTTTTCCTTCTAGACCTCATACACCCATATCACCTTTACCCAAGAATATGTGACCCACAAACAAAACTCCACTACCCCACAATAAGGTAGTCAAAACAACCACACACCCTCCTACCCATTCACCTCATATACCCCTACCTAAGGTAACACGATCGACACCCAAAATGCTAGCACCTAAAATCATAGCTTGATTCACTCCTCCTCTTCCAAAGACTATTCCTCGACAATCAACTACACCTATACCCAAACCCACATTCACTTCCCATTGCGATCCACTAGCAGGGTCCTATGCCAAAATTTTAACTAACCTCCTTGAGACTTCTATCATCACATTACCACCACTCACACCTTATGACCCCCTCAAACCCAAGCCAAAATGGTTTGATGATACTTAAATTTCCACCTACCATCGGTGTCAGGGCACAATGTGAAAAACTACAAGGCCTTGAAAACCATCCTTATCTAATTGTGTCCCCCAGAAGCCAACTTTGACGATGACGACCTTCTCGACGAGGATCCTGCTTCACCGACACCCATTCCCACACTACCCACTCAACAACCAAAAACTCCACCCTCACAGATCCTAGAGCCACCCAAAAGATTCAAAATTAACATGGTTTGCATCAAAGAACTTTAAACACCACCACCCAAATGTTGTTGCGCCCAACTCACCTCACAGGGCTTTTCTCCTCCGGTGGGTTTTTTCCCATCATGTCGTTATACCACTCACCCTACACCTCTATTTACCAACTCCTCTTAGATCAAAATGATACACATCACTACACGTGCTCAAAAGGATAGGGGTAAAGAAAAGGCAACTGACCCACCAACCAATTCTATACCCAACATACCATCTACACCCATACCTAAAATCACTATCTGTGGCCCCACATACCCCATTTCTAATGGCATCACACATCGTACCATGCTCAAACAATTACACCAGTCTCCCCTCAAAATTTCCTTATATGACCTCATCCAAACCTTGGAATCCCATCGTCAAGCTCTCACAGAGGTTCTTTAATCTATTGAGGTTTTACCTAATGACCCTACACCGGCGGCCTCCATTATCACACCCCATCATGTAGCCTCTCTCACCAAATTACCACCTTCATCTTCACCCCACCCTATTCACCAACTGGCCTCCCTTAGCTTCTCATAGAAAGAGATCACACCACACCAAAATGATGACCTGGACCTAGCCCTCTTCATCTCTGTCCACATCGATAACATATGGGTATGTCGTGTGATGTTTGATGGGGGCACTAGCATTAACATCATTTCATCCTATGCATTCTCTCAAATTCGCATACCTGAAAATTACATACATAAACATCTGGTCATGTTGCATTCATTCAATGATGCTATCACCTCTACACTAGGCACCATCATCCTCCACATTCATGTAGGCCCCCACACTATTCCAGAATTTTTTTATGTTTCGGAAGGGGAATTCCAATATAACATGTTACTTGTCAAACCATGGATTCGTGTCATGGGTTGTGTTCCTTCCAATTTGTATCGTTGTGTAAAGTTTGAACATGAAGGACACACCTATACCATTCTAGCTGATCCATCACATTTCAAAACATGCAACATGCTTTACTGACCCAATGATGTACTCATACGTATTAAAGTGTCTACCTCTATGACCACCACTGCTTCACCTACACCTCTACTTACCAGTACAGCCGCAAATTATACCGCACATACCTCCTCCATTCCTACCACTTCCATAACCTCCATGGCTGTCCCATTAGCTTCCCAATCTATTAACTCCACCTCTGCATTGACCTCCAACACATTATCCATTCCAGCTACCTACATACCAACCACTGATCCCTTGGAAGGTATTTTTCAATGCCTCACTCTGGGGGAGTACCGCCTATATAGTGTCAACACATTCCTTACTCCACAAGGGTATGTAAGTCTTCACCAACACCCTCGCTATGATCACTGCATTGGATAATGCGTCCTCTATGGTCCTCCTCACCTTCTTACTAGTCTCACCTATGGGGGACTTGATACTACCACTTACACACCCAAACCACCATCACAAACTCGCCCCTTTTCCGCTGACTTCTAATCACTTACCAATCATCGTTTCACCCACACCTTCCTGCATCAATGTGTGTGGAAGGGTTTTGGTTTTTTATTTTATAAGCAAGGCCGCCATATCATTATTCCATGTACCACCCACAAATATAACGACCGTAGTGGTATCGATTTTCTTGAACAACCTACCAAACAAGCCCTCGTTGAACTCATAAAGGACACTAGCTCTTCTCCACCTTCTTCACCCGCTCCACCTTCATCACCACCCTCACCGACGGAGTCAATGGATCCTAAATATATCCCTCCTAATTTTTTTTTTTGTAAACACCATTTCCTTGGGGCCTCTGACTTATCAACGTGAGGGTGAGGTCCCTTCCACTCTTCCCTTCCTGTATCCCGAAATGATCGATGATGATACACCTATAATTAACGTTGTTCAATGTCAGGATGATGAATCTATAATCACCTACCTTAGTGCAGAAGACTCATATATTCATCATTTGTTACCTTCTGAGATATAAACCATGTTGAATGAATCGACTATCGAGATCAACATTCATACTCAGGATGACCTGCACAACCTAAAGATCAGACAATCTTTAGATGCTACTAAACAAGGAGCCATCACTTCTTTTCTAAGATATCATAACCATGCTTTCACTTGGTCTTACACAAACATGCCTGGTATTGACCCCACAATAGTGGTCCATAATATCGTAACTATTCCCAATGCCAAACCCATCAAACAAAAGCTGAGGAAAATGCACCCTCGCATTGCTCTTCTTGTCAAAGAAGAACTTCAGCACCTTCTTTTCGTTTCCTTTATCTTACCCATTGATTATCCTCGTTGGATTTCTAATATTGTCTTTGTCACTAAAGTGACAAGGGGACTCCGCATTTACATAGACTTCTATGACCTCAACCTAGCATGCCTGAAAGACGACTTTCCCTTACCCAGTATTGACCAGTTGGTTGACCTTACTGCTGGTCATGAGATGTTGTCACTCATGGATGGCTTCTCAGGTTATAACATAATTTTTCTTTCCCTAGAAGATCAACACAAGACCTCATTCATCACCCCTTTGGGGACCTTCTGCAATCGAGTCATGCCTTTTGGCCTTAAAAATGTTGGTGCCACATATCAGTGGGCTATGACTTACATCTTCCATGACATCATGCATTGTATATTGGAAGATTATGTGGATGATGTCCTGGCCAAATCTAAACACCACTCCGAGTGCCTAACCATCCTCAAAACCATCTTTGATCGTCTCATTAAATATTGTGTCCGACTTCAGCCTAAAAAGTGTGTCTTTGCGGTTCTCTCAAGAAAGCTCCTAGGATTTATCGCTTCCCTACGTGGTATAGAATTTGACCCTGCTAAAGTCAAGGCCATTCTCAAAATTCCTCCTCCTACTAACCTTTTACAACTCCGTAGCCTACAAGGCAATTTGTAGTCTATTCGCCGTTTTATTTCACAATTATCGGATCGGTGCCAACCATTTCATCATCTGCTCAAGAAGGATGTCTCCTTTAAATGGGATGATGAATGCCACAAGGATTTTGAGGCCCTAAAAAAATACCTTCTCCAACCACCCGTACTCATCCCACCTAAATACAATCAACCTTTCTACCTATACATATCAGCTACCGATCATTCCTTGGGAGCTTGCTTGCTCATTGCAATGAACAACACAGGGAGCATGTGGTTTATTACATAATATTTACTCTTATGGAGTATAAAACCTGATACAACCATCTCAAAAAAAATTTCTTAGCCTTAGTTTTTGTTTCCACCAAACTCCATCATTAACTACTCAACCACAAAACCTATGTTGTGACCAACACCGACCCCTTACACTTCATGTACGCCAAACCTTATCAAAATCAGCGTACCGCATGATGGCTTATGCTTTTAGCTGATCTTGACCTTGAATTAATTCATCAAAATTCCATCAAGGGACAAGATATCACCAACCAATTTTCTGACGCACCTATTTCTGGGGATCAACCCTCTAATTTTGAATTTCCAGATGAGTTAATTGCTACCCTCTCCCTGGTTGAACCTCCTTACAAAATGACACTCTTCTTTGATTGTTCCAAGTGTCAATGTGGGGGTGGGACAGGTATTATCCTCATTCCTCTTAATGGTGAACCCATGTCTTTGTCATTCAAATTAAATTTTGAATGTACCAACAATATTGCTAAATACGAAGCGCTCATACTAGGTCTCCAAGCTACCTATGCCCTAGATGTCAAATCAATCAACATCTTTGGTGATTCTCAATTGGTCGTAAACCAAGTAAATGGTATGTACCAATGTCTTAATGAGATTCTTCAAAAGTATAAACATCATGTAGACATACTTTTGACCACCTTTGACTATTACACCCTTCAAACCATCCCACGTTCAACCAATAAATTTGTAGATACCATGGCCTGGTTAGCTTCCCAAATACCCGCTTTGCCTATCGATTCTAAAATATTTGTAACCATACAATGCCCCCAATCACCTTCTTATCTACCTCATGATGTTTACTCTGTCAGAACCACTACCCCTGACCTGAGTGACCTTTGGTATAAACAATACTCTGACTACCTTTCTCTCTCCATCTTACCACCTGATCTCACCCATAACGGACAGCGTGCCTTCCTTAAAAAGGTCTCTTGTTACGTCATTCTGGGGGGCCTCCTCTATAAGCATGTCTTTGATAGTATTCTCTCACGATGCCTCACAAGTTTTGAAATTCCTTATACCATTAAGGAAGTTCATGATGGCATACGTGGAGGTCACTTCAGTGGCCTTGTTGTTGCTAAGTGTATTCTTCACCTGGGCTATTACTGGCTAACCCTTAATCATGATTGTTGAGACTACGTCAAATGTTGTGTAAAATTCCAACAACATTACAATCTTCATCATACACCCAGTCATGCCTTACAAGTCACTCGCGACCTTTGGCCCTTCTCTCATTGGGGTTTGGATCTTATCGGAGAAATCAATCCTCGTTCTTCCCAGTGCCATCAGTGGATCATCACTGCTACCGAATACTATACAAAATTGGTGGAAGCCATCCCACTCATCTCCACGAAAGATGAGAAATCATGTGATTTCATTAACCACCACATCATTTTTCGCTTTGGTGTTCCACATCGCCTCATCCCTGACAATGGAAAACAATTAAAAAAAAACATTGCAAAAAATTTGTGATGCCTTCGGCATTCAGCTGAGTTTATCATCACCTTACTATCCACAAACCAACAGCCAAGCCAAATCCACTCACAAAACCCTCAACAAAATTCTTATGAAAGTGGTTGACGATACTGGGAAGGATTGGCATGCACACATTCATTTTTCCTTGTGGGCATACCATACTAGTATTCACACTTCCACTACAGCCACACCATTTTCTCTTGTCTATGGTATAGAGGTATTCCTTCCTCTTAAAGTCTAGATTCCCCCACTCCACATTTCTCTTTATGACATGCTCAATGATGATGACTTTCGTTGGGACCATTTATCACAGCTAGAGTTATTAGATGAATGTCGTCTTAACACTCTAGATCACCTTAAATTTTACCAAAAACGTATCAAACATGCCTACGACAAACATGTTCATGAATAAACGTGTTCATGTCCTAAAATAATATGTGATCTAGAGTAAATCTCATGATATTTGTTCATGTCCTAAAATAATGTGTTCATGATCTAAAATAATATGTAAAGCTCTTCAAAAAAAATGAGAGCAACCGAAGATTCCCGCATCAATCAGCTTCATGAATACCTCAAGGAGTTCAATTTTTCCCATATAGACTTCCCACATCGATCATTCTATCTCAACTATAAGTCAAAACACTCAACCTTTTTGTCATGGAATTTCCCATTGCTATCTAGGTTCTCTTGCTCAAAACGCATGCTACCTATACCATAAGCAAATTACCCACTTTTCACCCTTCAAACCATGCCCACTCCAATTTCCAACTACATCAAGGGACTTCTTGGAACTTAGACATTTCGTGATCATGCGACTACTTTTCACCGTAGAAAATTCTATCATGCAATGTATTTAGGGTCTTACTTTCATTACCTCCACCAAGGTATGATCTACTTAGTATGATCCTACCCAATCAGGTGGCTTTATTGCCCCATCTTATCTTTTAACAATATTTGTTTACATTTTGGATTACCTTATACTGGACATGGTCCTTGACACTTACTTTTGGGGTAATCTCCTTTTTTCACCACAATCGCCCTCACCTACATCATTTTACCTATAATCTACCCACACCTAACAAACCTAAACCCACAACATGCCCAAAAACCTACCAACTCATTTTCATACCCCCCTCACATTCTTCCCTAGCTCATGGGAGAACTACATCAATCTGAGGTCCCTTTTCGCTGAGACTATATAGGCAGCACTCTGAGGGCATGGGGCCCTTGGAGGTTAGCTCAGCCAATCCTTTACCCTACACAATTAATCTTCCATGTTCCTCACATTACGATCAGCTTCACGAAGACCTCAAGGAGTTCAATTAGACTTCCTGAATCAATCATTCTATCTCAAATAAAAGTCAAAACACTTAGCCTTTTTGTCATGGACTTTCCCATTTTGATCTAGGTTCTCTTGCTTGAAACGCATGAATCACCACTTCACCTACTCTCGATTCAACCTATTTCCTCAAGGGACCTGACTCAATCCATGGACTTAGACCAACCTAACTTGATCCATGCCTGAACCAACCTAACTCTTTCCATGCCTATAACCTGACTTGATCCATGCCTATAACCCTACTCAATCCATGACTATAACCTGACTAAACCATGCCTATAACCAACTTTACTTGATCCATGCCTAAATTAACCTGACTCAATCCATGCCTAAACCAACTTGACTCCATCATTCCTAACTCACCTAATTTCCATCCATATTAAAATAAAAAATCCACAAATCCCATGTATCTCATCACCTCATCAACAAATCAAATCATAGCCATGTATCTCATCATATAAATAAATAAATGTGCATCTCAAATATACATGGCTATCTCATCATGTCCATCATCTCAAAATCATCGGCACGCAGGCCGATATATAATACAAAATGTCATCAGCACATGTAGGCCGGTCTCATATATACATTAAAATAATGAATCAATACAAAATATCTTCGGCACACAGGTTGGTATATGCTCGAAATATAGACAATCACTCATACATCCTCACTATCTTTGGCATGCAGGCTGATACATGATTAACTATCTCTCAGCACGTAGGCTAGTATATAATCACAAAATAACTAGTCGTACATAAAAAATCAGGTGACCGCATAAATCAGGCATCTCAGTGGATGTCCTCCATCTCTGTATCACCTGTACCCTCGGTCCTCCTGGGTCCTTGTTGGCATGCCTCAACTGGAGCTGGTCTCCACGCGTTGGTAGCCTCTGTCTGATCGTGCCGTGGAGCTCGCTGACCCCCTGTGCTCTCCACACTGTGAGTGCATGGATCTCGTCCTCTCACTAGACGCCTGCTATGTGCATTGTACTCAACATAGGATATGAAGTCTATCCCGGCCACCATCATCTAGTGTTGATAGTATCTAGCCTCACCTAGGGCATCCTGTAACCTAGATACTGGCATGGTCTGTGGTGGTCCCATAGGTCTTAGCCCCTATACCTACCCTGTGGGACCCTACCCCCGTGCTCTTCCTATGAACTGGGGACCTACTCCCGGTGCTTGTGGTGGTGCCCCCTACCCCTATGCCTGTATTTGGGCCTGTAATGACCCCAATCTATGCCTGGGATGTGGTCAACTGGCCCCTGTAAACCTACCACCTGAGCCTGTAAGGCTACCACCTAACCATCCCCCTCCTCTCCACCTCCATCTCCTCCACCAGCCATCTGGGCCTGCAGACTGGCCACCTGTACGTGTAGCTCTGCTACCTCTACCTCTAAGCCCTCCAACTATGTCTGTAGTATACCCAACTGGGGTAATCAGCGTAGCTACCTACCCTTGTAGGGCATCTCTCTAAACCATAATGGTAGATAGATCTGGCTGCCTTAGTCTGGGTGGTATGGATCGTAACTGAGCTACCCACCACTGCTTATACATGTCTATGCATCTCGCCCATCATCTATCTGCTGGTCCAATAGTTTGATCTTCCTACCCTTTGGTCACTGTAGGCTGTGGTCAGAGGTAAGGGCCTCTCCACGTCATCTCTCCGATACTGTGGGAAGGGTGGAGGAATGTCTTGTACTATAGCCCAAACTGTCATCAGAATCTGTCTACCAGGGATCATCTCATACTCCCTAGCACGGTAACCTTGTATCCATCTCTCTAGTTAGAGCTCAGCTAGCTCCTCATGTATATGCCTATATGAGGGGAATCCCACATATGGCCTCCATATAATGTCCACTCCAGACAACCCCCTCCAGTAACTGCCGGAAATGGACCACATCATGTGTGGGCCTCTCAGATAGTCTGCTCTCCTATCACCAACACCCATCTCTTGTACCCCACCCGCACAAATCGTGCTACGAATGCATCTACTCAGGGCATCCCTATAGGACTCACACAAACTATGTGTGCACACACCCAGCAGTGTAGTAAAAATGTACAGCACAGGCTCAACCTGTGCAGGCACTCATATGCCCAAAACTCCATGTATAGCTGCACCAAGAATGTTGGTGCCCAGGCAAAGCGGGTCTCATCCACCATCATTGTCATGGAGTACCCCCATTAGTGATCAGGGAAATCATCCACCCTCTACATTTGGTAGTGCATAGCATCACACTACCTCCATCAACATAACCACTAGCCTCATCTCCTCCAGACGGGCTAGGTACATCTCTCCATAGCTCAAACTAGCATTATGGAATCTTAGATCGGCCATCCCCTCTCCAAAAATAGACACAATCAGCTCCTCTAAGGCCTCGGAGGAGATAGAATAAACATGGGCATTCGAATATGGGTAACCAAAGAATCTGGAACATGTCCTCCAGGGAGATAGTCATCTCACCCATCAGCAGGTGGAACATGTTGGTCGTGGAGTCCCATCTATCGATGAGCACAACCATCAAACTGGGTTTTCAAACTACATGTCTATAGTAATAAACCCCACTCAAGCCCACTACCTCCACATGTTGTACAGCTCCTCCAGGGTCACTACACTACACACTATCACCAATAGAGGTGGAACCCTATCCTGTATATGTAGTTACACTCTCCCCTACATCCAATATAAGCAGGACATTAATTTACTTATAAGCATGACATTAATTTACATATATCAATCCATATTCAACCATTATCATTTCCCTATACCTTATTTTCCCCTACCCATCTCAACTACCTAGCCCACACCACTTTTGGACCTTTGTGCCCACTAATCCAACCGGGTACCGATTCATCCTAACCGACCCTGGTCACCCTTTAACCGACATCGGTCACTTGTTTGGTGACTAATATCGATTCACCCTTACCGACCCCAGTTACCCCTTACCCAGCATCGGTCACTTGTTTGGTGACTATACCTGTTCAACCTAACCAACGTCGGCCAACCTTAACCAGCGCCGGTCACTATCGTGGAAAAACCCATGATTTCCCAAAACCCCCTTTCTAAAAAACCTCCCCCTGCCCCTTTTAACCACCTACAATGACCTAAACTACCCTTGGACCTCCACCCACCCCCCTATCCTATTTATTACCCTCCTCATTCCTCTTTTTACTCATTATTCCCCCTATTCCAAATTCCATTTTTAATAACCCACAAAAATGAAAAATCAACAAAACCTACAAACAATAATAAAAAACCCCTCTAATCTATCAAATCAAATACACGTAGAGTAGAGAGCTTACCTCGTTGTGTTGCCACCATCTCAGGGGCACGTCTGGCCACTATACTGGTGGCCCACCTAATCCCTCTCTGACCTCCACCATCACCGAATAGCTACCCATAACCTCTGCCCAATCGAGTCCCTCGCAATGATCTTGTGGACCCACTGTTCACCAACCAATCACTCGTCGATCACACCACCAGCTCACTATTCCATTCCGTCTTGACACTTTTCTCAATTTTCTCTCTTTTTTGTCATTTTCTCACTTCAAACAATAACAAATGAATAACAAAAATGTGGATTTTTTTTTATAACAAACCTGAGCTAATCGACATCGATTACCCTTGACTGGCATCGGTCGCATGCCCTACCTAACCATCATCAGTTTATTTATACGGATGTCAGTCCTCCTTGACCGGCATCGGTCACCCTCACTTGCACATTGCCCTATGTTTTACCCCTTTACCCTACCTCTACCTCCTTTTTTTCCCCACCCAACCTTCACCCTGATCATTTCCCCACCCCACCTTTACCTTACCCATTTACCTCACCTTTACTAACCTCATCATTTACTCCCTCCCTTTATCCTCCTTTGGGGACTTGTTATTTTACCCCTACCTTGGCTTTACCCATGTCCATGACCTAGATATTTGGACGTGGACCATCACTAGTGACCTTTGACCTCATGTGTTTGTTATACCTTGCCACACTGTTACCTATGTTGTTGGCCTAATGACCTTACCTAGCCTATTTCCATGACCGTTTATCCTGACCTTACCTTTGGTGTATCGAACCATACCTAAACATTCCTGTGCTTAACCTACATTGTGTTTCATGTCCATATCCTATACATTGGATACTGGAATCACTTCAACCTTGTTTGGATAAACCTCTCACCTTAGATGATGTAGAGTTTTCCTACTCTTCAACCTGATAGTGTGCTACAGTTTATACGTGTGCATGCATTTGACTGTTGCTACCTTTGATTCAGACCCATTACCTAGCTTACCCGAGTAGACCTTTCTCCTTTTTTCCCCTTTTATCCACCTTTCTTTTCCTCACATTAAATTTTTTATCAAACCACTCACCAATTCTGCCTTCGGCCTTGTCAGTTCTCGGTTTGATGGGGATCACCTTCACCCACACATGGGGCAACCACATCATATTTTTGTTAGTGTCATTTACCAATACAAGCTACGCAACAAAAAGGGGCAAAATGTAGACACTAAATTTAGGTCACACTCCCCTTTGGTCCCTCGACAAATAAGCACCTTTCATCACATTCACCTAGCCATGGCCTCTTTCACCTCACTAATATTAATTTAATTAATTGAATTAAATTAATTCATTATCCTCAATATATTTATTATTTAAATATCTTAATTTAAATAATATCCACACATACACTTCACCTAGACACCACCCCTAAGACCTATTCTTAGTAAGTTACCATAACTAACTAAGACTTACCTAAACCCTAAAAATCAATACCTACATTCTCTCTAACCACATTCATGCATGCTTACAAAAAGCTCTCACTCTAATCCGTGGTTAACAGCATGAGATCCAAGAAAATCAAGAGGATCTCCCTAGTTTGGTAAACCTAGGAAATCCCACCTTGACCGACGCTGGTTACCCCTAACCGTCACCGGTTAAGCCAGAACCGCCGTCAATCACCCTTTTAACCCCAAAATAACCTTATTCTCAAGGTTGGTAGAAGGTTGGAAAATATTGGAAAATTCGATGAACATTAGCACATTCTAGAGAGATATCACATCTTTTGAGAGAAAATTCCAGTGAGAACACGCATGTAAGGAAGGAGATCAAACATCTTTTCCTGCACAGCCATCCCAACAATGATCTGATCTAACCAAGCAAAGAGGAATGTACATGTAGCCCATGCAAAAGATTTCCTTCAGTTGGTGATCACCTGCAGCATTCAAAACCTCTCATTAGCACCTCCATCCCTCACTCACAGGCATCCAGGACCAGAATCTAAGTAGTTCGTCCTAGCCAAAAGGAAGATCTCACAATCAATTGTGGATTCAGAAGTCATACGTGTGCAATAACCCATTAACCAGCATTTGAACATGTATTCCTCCTACACCTATTACCCTATTTGTTTCGTCAATACTTCAAAGAAGTTATCTATAATCAGGTGAAAACAATAAGTTAGGAGCATTTTATTCAAGGTTTAGATGTACAGATTTAAATAGAGAGATACAAGTAACAAGTATCAAAGCATAACATTGCATCTTGATCACAAAACATGTTTAAAAGTTCAAAATTTTTATTTCAAATCAACTTTGAAGTAGATGGATTTAATAAGTTTTCCAATGAGCTCAACTTTTATCTTATATGCCATTCATATGTATATCAACATGATATAGTAAAACTATTGAAAGGAGTAGAAATAATGGTACTTCATCAAGTTACAAAATATTTACATTAGATTTTCTATTTTGCTCAGAGGTCCAAAAGATCATTTGCTTATAGATAAGGTCATAATAAGCTATTGGAAATGAATATGCTACAACTATGAAGAAAATATAGAGTTCCATAAGGACAATTTAAGAAGACTTTCGAAGGATAGCATTTTCATATTTCATATGCTCTCATTCAAGAAGGTTTTGATCAAGTCCTAGTGAATTATTTCAATTATCAAATGAAAAGTATCCAAGAAACAAGAGCTTTCATGAGGTTTTGGGAAAGAACGTGATGCTTTAGATATGAAATCATTCAAATAAGTGGAGCTACAACCCAAGTACCTGAGGCTAATCATATGCACCAATTATTTTTCAGAAAAGGTGAAGGAAACTAAAGTAACACAAAGTGCAAGATTAGTAAAAACTTTAGTGTTGATACACGTTACAATTGTTTTAAGTAAAAATTGAGAAACTGAATCAAGAATTTAGTTTCTTGTTTTTAAACAACGGATTATAATCCATCGGAAAATGGAAGTTGTCCAAAAGCAAGTTTTCAAAGGAAAAGGAAGCTATAATGATTCAATTATAAAAATTGTCACTTTTGACAAATTAAAATGCAATCAAAGATCATGTCATCAAGTTTCATCTTGTCAGATAAGTCATGCAATGAACAAAGCTTCACAGCTAATAAAATCTCAGAATTAGACCACAAACAAATATATAACACAAAGCTCAAAGAAAGGAAACATTCGAAATTCTTGTGTCAAAAATATATTTAAGTCAAACTCATCTTTTTGACATAATGAAGTCGATACTAGAACAAAAGTTCCAAATTTAAGAAAAACATTTCTCACCATTGAATCATTGATGATCACATAGTACACCAAAATCAGAGTACGAAAGTATTTTAGGTCATAAAAGCTAAGGATTTCATAACTTGATATATGATGAATCATATTACAAGTTACAACCATACAGATATGACACACTCAAGAAAAGTTCATCCAGTTAGTTGATCAGATATCAAATAAGATATCAGGTTTCCTTCAATAGTTACATATAAATCATAGTTTTAATCAGATTACCCAAAATCCCCAGACTTAGTGACACCACAAAAGTAGTACACATATAACTTGTTTTCATATCAGCTCATAAATAACGTGTTGAATACATCTACCATAAGAGATGCACTTTTGCAAATAAGAACTCGGAAGCCTTACATCAAATGGAAAACCTTATTTTCAGATCTAGATACTTATGCATATAAGCTCAAGGCCATGAGCTAGGAGGAGAAATGGAGTTGTCTAAAAGAAAATAGAGAAATCAATATCTACGTTTTCAAAAATCGCGAGAACCCAATTTGCAATGTAAATTACATCCAAGTTATAATATCGAAATGGAAGGATATCATTAACCATACAAACCCATTTTAGGTTTGGGTGGCTAAGCATTGTCATAAGAGATTTTACACAGTAATAAATATATATCAGGAACACTCAATCTATTCAGAGTCTAGAGTATGTGCATGGCCAGAATCAGGAAACTCGAAGAAAATGTGACAGTCATACTGCAAAGTTCCTCAGAGGATTGAATCAGTTATCAAACTATTGAAAACCACATCATGGGAAAATATCTCCATCATGCAGTAAAACGTCAAGTTCTGAGCCAAGTGTGAAAACCCAGAAGCGAAAATATCAATCTTATATACTCAGTGGAACGAAGCATTATTCAAAAGCGAAGAAAGAGAACAGTTTAATGTCAAACAACTTTATCGTAAGATGAGCTCAAAAATTGAAAATAGAAAAAACACAAAATATGAATAATATGAGAATACAAAGTTACAGGGTAGAGATGGCATCCACAGAAAATATAGTGCTAATATAGAGCTAGAACGATTCAATGGAACCTACTCTTTTTGAAATGTCGAAACTCAAAATCAGATGCAAACGTACTCAGATCTAGAGTTGTTCAAAATTTGCAAAATGATACAGAAGATGTCAAGACAGAACTTCACCATTACATTCGAGCTTTTAAAATCCCACAAACATATCTCCATACACAATGAGAAATATGAATGCTCAGAATGAGTTTTCGAACTTAGAACCTTGGAAGTGATCAAAATTCACAAAAGATATGAAAGAAACAATGTATCAATGTTTTTGAAATGACAGGAAGAAGAAGTTATAATATTTAAAAATTATGACCTTACCTTCTTCCATAAATACTGACACAAAGATCAAAGTATACAAGCTAAGAAAATGACATCCGTAACAATTCATAGAACTCCAACCTCAAGCAGATCCTTTAAAAAACACCAAGGAATGCAGATACAGAGCTTAAAAAATATAAGGAAGATCAAAATCAAGCTCAAAGATCATCAATTGTGGCCTAGAAAAATCAGTCAGGGTTATGCCAGCCCAGGGGATAGGATTAAAATAAACAAATGATATGTCAAAGTTCTATTTTGCTACTTTAACCCAAGGGTTAGGTGAACCTAACTCATTGTAGGACATCAAGGTTAAAATATCGACAATAGCAGAGATCAAGATGGTAGATAGATCAATGTCTATGATCAAATCGCCAACTTCAATACAAACTCATACTTATCATCCATACAGATCAATGATCCACATTTGAAGGTACACAGATCAATGGTCTACAGAGCACTAACCTCATTTAATGCAGATCAATGGTAAATATTAAGTAAAGTACATGATTGACGACTAATAATTAAATTCCCAACTTCTATACAAACTAGGGTAAACTTGTAGTTACATCATATCCACCAACAAATCTTCCAAGGGTCAAGCATCATGGGGAGGGGGCCAGCCCCAATAATTCAAATCATCATTTGCATTGACCTTTGATTAAGGTCTAAAAACTATATTACATGACAGGTCAATAGTATAATCAAAGATGTCGAGTCGAGCCAAGTCATCATTGCCTAGTCATCAATCTAGATAATGCCACGTGAATCATTCCAAGTCAAAGGAGGAGGTGGTGACAAGTTAAAGGGTCGACCACATTACAATAATGTTGATGATTATTTAAATCAAAATTATGTGTCAACCAAAGTTATATGCCATTATTAAACTTAGAAAATCCGACCAATTTTTAAGTTCTCTTGACCTTATAACATGTAAAGTGGGTCAAATCATATATGCTATGTAATGTCAAGGTGGCCAAGTAATATATGGTCAAGATAGATGCAAATTCCAAATTTGGAAGTATATACCGTAAACTTTTCAAAATATAACTTAAATTTTTCTAAGGTAACCCCATTTAAAGGGAGAAGATTTTATTACTGCATGTGCACAAATGGCCCTACAAAACTACAAAGACAAAAGTTTAGCATATACACATACACTGGTGGTCCCCACAGTGGGTGAATTGTATTGAAAAATTCTTACTAAGTATTGAAGATTAAAGGCATTATTTTTGCACATAATGTATTGTTTTGAATGCCTTCACTACAGGACAAATCAAAGATAAAGCCAAAGTACCCTTACAAGTGGGTAAATATGCAAGTGTCGCATCAAAGGTTTAAATACAATTATTTAATCATCAGCTGCAGGACAAAGAAGAAGTTGAATGCACATTGGAGAAGACTTGAATAGCAAGCAAGAGCTATTATTAGCTAAATTATTCATCCAAGTTTTATTAAAAATAGATCAGTCAAATGCACTTTGACTTGAGTTTATTTTTGTAACTAAGGTTATTAATGCCTCATTGTAATCAGCATATCTATTTTTATTCCTTTATTTATTCATGATAAAGGGGTAAAATTAGCATTCATGGGTGAGTATAAATTTCAGCATATTTTTAGGATGGGTTGGGTGAATAATTTTGTTATATATTCTTGACACTAGCAAAGCACAAGGGGATGACTTTTGGACATATGAGTGCTAAAGCTATTTCTTCTAGGTTTGTCTTGAATGAGAACTATTTTTTTCCTTTCTAATTATTTTTTGTGGTGTGTATCTTTCCATTAATTCTTATGAATGTTAATTCCCTTATTAATCATCTTACCTTGTTGTAAATTTGGTTCTTTCTATATAGTCTTAGTGTGCACGTTTATCTTGTTGTGTTGTTGTAATTTATCCCTCAATACATAAGTGTTTTTGCCTTAATATTGTGTTGAAGACCATTGGTTTGTGCATCTAAAATTTATTCTCAACTTTATTGTGTGTATACTCAATCAAATCCCTCAAAAAATTTTGGTTTATTGCCCTTTTCAATTTCAGTTACACTCATCTTTTTACCCTCAAAATCTCAAAAAATCAGTTTAGGATACATCATTAAGGAACTGGCCTTGATACTGAAGAATCACCTCAACAATAGATATACCCACAGACATGAGGTATTTCCATTGTATCTATAAAAGTTAGAGATCAAAGAAAGCTTTAAAACCCTATTGTCATCTCTCAACCAGGGTGCACTTTTGAGAGATAACACTACCCTCACCCCTCCTTATTCAAGGATGTAACATTGATATTTTTGAGCTATCTTGCAATCATTTTTTCATCACTGAGTGATTTTGTAGCTTTCATACCCATCTTGGAGTCTTCTTGGAGATTTATGGAGATTTATTTCACATTGGAATATTAAGTGTTTTCATTGTTATATTGTTACATATATTTTCTACTAACATCTTGTGTAGGTTCAACTATCATCAGGTGTTTTGCGTCAACCTATTTTAGCCATATTTTTTACCTACGGGTCTTCATTTTACTCTATCCAATTTCATTCAAACCCTAACTAGTACAGGTTACCATCGACCCAGACTAATCATCATTGACCCAGCCTATATTCCATTTGTTTCTGATGTCCAAGTCCTCAACCTCATTTTTTCCTGCCTCTAGTGCTTCTTCCATCCATACTATGTTTTTTTCTTCAATATGACTTACCAAATATTCCTTTCCCACCATCAGTCTCTGCCGATTTTCCCTAGTTGCCATCGACCAGATCCATTTTCACACCATTTACATTTCCATTTCCTAATTTTATTACTTCCTTTCGCTCATCCCCAAATCGATTTTACTCTATAGGTGTATGTCTCTTGTTTGGATTTGTTTGCAGGTTTAGTTCTTCTAGGATCTAGCTATAGATAATCTTGCAAGTTTATTTTGTGTATGTATTCTCCATCCATCCCCTGTCATCTTTGACCACCTACCTACAACCCCAAGTCACCATCAACCCCTATCAATTTTGGTTTATTTTTTCATATTTTGATCAAATACGCTTTCATCATCTTAGATCTAGTTTCTATTTTCTATTTTCCTTCCGATCCTACATGTTTTTATCAGATCCATTATCATGGATTCTATTTTTTCTTATCTACAAGAGGGTTTACATCCTTCCAAGGAATTTCACCCTTCTTAGAACTGGCTTATTTAGGAAACCCTAAATTCTATCTATTAATTAACTCTCTTTCTATTGTTCTTTGTTGTGTAGATCACCAAACTTGCAGCAAGGAGGTATTCATCATTTTCACCCGTCCATATCATTATCATCTAGAGGTACCACAAATCCTCCATATTTTGAGTTACTCATTTCTTTTATTACTAGTTCATTAACTTGGATAGCAACAAAGAAATTTGTTCGACACATTCAAGTCCTAAATCGAATGTCTAAGCTTAAAGAATCTATCAATAGAATTTCTATTATATTTATGATAATCAAAGTGTGTTTTTCATAAAAATTCTTACCACGAGGGCTATTAGGATCTAACTAAGAGGGGATGGAAGAGAAATAAAATTGATTTCAATGATCTTAGGCAACAAAATGTGAGGTAGATATGTAAATCTAGTAAATGTGTGCCGTGTAAGTTGTATTTGGAGATTTCTTGTTTAATATAAAACATTTACAGTAGGATTAGGCTCATTATATTTTCTCTTATTAGATTTTCTTTGGATTTTTTTACCAGATTAATTAGAAGTATTATCACCATACTTAAGCTTTCCTATAGAAAGTAACTATTTTTTACATTCTTTAATAGGATGACATAAATGATCAAAAGAATGAAAATAAAAAAAGAGAACACATTATTATAGTGGAGGGTAAGATACTTTGGATAAATAGATCTTGCAATTCATATTCAGCCAATACATTGTTCATTTTAGTGAGATTACTCTTATAATTCAAAACAAAGTCACTAAGATACTCATTAGATCCTTGTTTCATTTTAGCCATGTGTGCATATGATATTTTAGTTCTAATGTTCATAGAAAAATGTGTCAATAATATATTTTATAGAGGAGTGATAGATCTAATAGGGTATAAAGGTAAATCATAAAACCATTGCAAATCATACTCATGTAAGCTCCTAGGAAATGACTTTTTCAATAAGGTATCATCACAAACATAATCCAAGCATGCAACATGAAATGATCAAAGCTGCTCTTGTGGATCTCTGTGACCGTAAAAAAGAGGAAACTTAGGTGAAACAAAATTAGGGGGAAGTGGGTAAGAATAAAATTTAGGTGCAAGATGAATATGTAGGAGAAATTAAGGATCAAGAGAGGGAGAGGAAGAAGAATATGTGTGTTGTAATTGAAGAATTTTAGCCTATAAATCATGGTATATATACTCTAAGGCATAGGTGTCTGAAGAGGTACTAGATTGGATATGAGAGATGATAAGGGAATAAAATTTAGTATTATGTATGGGAAAAGGAATATGGATGGTGGATGCCTCAATATTAGTGGGGTAGAAGAGATTGAAATAAAAGGGGTGGTAACAGTAGTGAGAACTAAGTTACAAATCATACTAACATGAGAAAAATTTTCATGAGAATGCTTCAAATCCATTAAATCATATAGAACATGTGGTACATTAGTGTTATTTTCATGTTATTCATGATCGACATTAGTGTCTTCATCATAAGAATGTTCACTATCAAAATATGTCATCTTGTTAAGGGGTATATGACTATAATTAAGGTGAGGATCATCATGTGTAGATTCATCCATAACGTTAGAACAAATATGAGTATGAGGGAGGAGCTCAGTATGTTGTGGAGGATCAAATAAACCACTATGGGTAATGGGCATAAAAGAGAAATAATGAAGAACCTATAGTCACCAAGCTTTGGAAAATAACAAATCTGATAAAGAGCATGTAAGCATTATGTTCATCAAATTATTCAATAAAATTAAATCTTAATCAGAGGTGTGGAGTAAATCAAATATATTAGAAACATGTAATATACCAACATACAATGATGAGAAAGTACAACTAATGAGAGGATAAGAGTGACTTCGCTGATGTCTAGCTATCTGTATTAGATCTATATGTTGACCAAATTTTCTCACTCTTGTTTCAAATTAGTGAAATGGTAACAAATAAAATATAAAACTCTAATAATGAGAGGGTTTAAGGCTACCTCTAGATACGATGGTGATGGATATGGGCGCAAAATATCCTCCTTGTAGCGAACTTGATTACCTACACAATAAAGAGAAATTCAAGAAAGAAAATGATTAGTAGATAGGAGGGTGGGCTACTTGAAAAAGTTGGTCTCGAGAAGTGAAGACTTCCTTGGATGGATTTTAACCCCATTTGATAGAAAATAAGGATAAAACGATAATGGATAAATGATATGATGTAGCAGATAACCGAATTGCAATAGAGATATGAGATGTGCTAGATAAGATGAGATGTAAATATGATAAAAAAAAATGATGAAAAAATGAACCAAACTTGGTTGGGTCAATGGCAACCTGGGACTGCAGGGAAGAGTCAATAGTGACTGGGGTAGTATAGGCCAAAAAGAAATGTTAGAAAGGAAGATCTGAAGGAATTTTTCTGGAACTGAATGTGATGTACAGATAAAGTAGTAATCCTGGATCTGATTGAAATAGAAAGGTTGCAAGAAAATTGATAAATTTGATAACTACAGATAGGGTCGATGGTGACTGGTCTAGTTCAATGATGATTGGGTCTATGTCGATAGCAACTGGGTCTAGGTTGATGAAAACTAGACTGGTTTGAAGGTGACTGGATTGGTTCGATGACAACTATGGTAAGAGATGAGAAATAAACAAAACAAATCCACAAGAAGACCTAAGCTCTAAAAAATTGTGTCCTTAAGAGAGGATAGGTATGGGTGTATTTATAGGGTTAATGGTGACCCAAATGGGTCACTGATGAAGACAGAGGTTTGATAATTCCCAACTCGATACAAGGTGGCCTAAAGAGGCAGATTAGGGCTTTAAGGTGTTTAGGAAGGTTGTGGTTGCATAGGGAGGATAAAAGTGGTTGGGGATAGGAAAGCATTAAATGATGGTAGGTGGGAACCTAGGGATGGATAAAAGGTGGTTGGATGGTGGAAAATAATAAAATGTAGGTCTAGGGATAATAAATGGGATGTTATTAGGATAATAAATATGGTTAGGGATTAATTAAATAGGATTAAGGTTAAATTCGGGGAAATAAAATAAATGATGGGATAAGATAGGAAAGTGGGAAATTATAATAAATGGGATTTAGGAGAGAAAGGGGAATTCAAATAGGAAGAGATGTGTGTGTGTGTGTGTGTGTGTGTGTGTGTGTGTGTGTGTGTGTGTGTGTGTGTGTGTGTAATGATGATGAAGTTGAGAAAATGTAGGATGGGGGACAAGCGTACCAAAAATTGGTGTCTACATTTTCCCCTTTTTGTCGAGTGGTTTGTGTTGGGTAAACCACGAGACAAAAATGAGAAGTGGTAGAAAATGAAAATGATTGAGGTGTTCCCCCTCAAACTAGGTATCAATGACACGAACAAGAATCAATCACAATTTTGATAGAGATATACGAAGGGATAAATATTATAAAGGATGAGAAAAAGAGAGAAGATGAAAGAAGATGGCCCAGGTGAAGAGGGATAAAGACAAAAACAAAAACAAAAATATGGCAGTGATTTTGGAATCACTTCGGTAGGGAAAAAATTATGGCCTCAATGGAGATGATAGAAATGTCCTATAGACTTTTGAGTCAAAAAAAATCATGAAAATATGGAGGGAGTCCAATGGGAAACCACTCAGATGGATTTACAAGCCGCAGGACCAATGGGTTAAAGGAAGAGATCAAAAATATGTGCAAATAAATGCGATGCTGGTCAAGACAAAGGTCATGACAAAAATTTAATGTGATATCCCTCATACATCGGGAATTGAAAAGATGCATCCAAGTGGGAAAAAGGTAAAAGGTGGATATGACTGCCACAATGGTGGGCTTAGGATGAAAGATGGTGCCCTAAGAGGGAACATGAAGAGGTCCAGGAAGTGGGTTTCTAGATGAGATATGGTTCCCCAAAAGGGTCATAGAGATTTCCATAAAGTGGGCTTGAGATGTGATCAATAATACACTACTAGATAAGATTATAGGCAAGGATAATAAGATGAGCCACGTAAGTCAAATATCAGTGTGTTTTGGGTGACACACAAGCCTAAAGTGGAAGAGATAAAAGCATTAGATGAAGAGAATTGAATGAGATGAGATAAGAGATTGATGAGATGAATTAGATGAGAGGTTGAAGAGATAACTGATTGCGTGAGATAAGATAAAATATTGATGAGATGATAAAAGTGATTGTACAAGATGAGATAATAGATTTAGCGAGATGAGAAAAAGATATTGGCTAGGATAGATTAGATGATATGAGATAAGATCGTGTCATTGGATTGGATCGGATGTTATAGATAAAACATGACCTTTGATTAGATGAAATAAATATATGAAGGATCGCACATAGTAAAGATGGTTTTAGAATGTATTAGAGGTAAAATGTGAGAGGGAACAACACATAACAATGCACTTACAACCAATGAAAGGTGTTAACACATAACTAACAATAGTCAGTCACATCTAAGATTGGGAGGGAAATATGGAAGGCATGATTATACACCTACTATAGACATGAAAAAGGGTTTAGATGGAGCTTATATGGGGAAAATAGGTTCTCCTTAGGTAGTAGTCCCAGGTCTATGCCCTAGCTCCAAGCAATATGGCACAAACTAATCAATGCAGGAATTTCACAAGGAATGGGAAATCTGGTTAATATGGGAAGCTTTCCAAGGATGTTTATTTTTAACATTTTGCTTTTTCTTTTGAGATTTTAAAGGTTGGTCAATGTTAGAATCCTTTACTGTCATGACATATGATAGTATCCATCCTTCAAAGGAGTGGTCTATGTTAATATTTTTGATTTTGGATTTTTGATTTTGAATTTTTTCTTTGGATGGTAGGATGAAATACATGATAGTTTTCCTTCGAGGAATCAATCCATAATTTTGACAATTTACTTTATATGAACAATTTTCCTTTGAGGGATAAATCTATTTTTGGATATGCTAGCTTTTTGTTATGAGCATTCGAAATTTTGACTTTAGAATAGATATGGGAATATCCAAGAAGACTACTTGGGGAGGAAAAGATAATATGTACAAATGACACATATGGACCCTTTAGCATGGTTCCAATACATACATAACAGGGTGATGGATGTAATGATTGTGGGGTTCCCACCTAGCATGATGAATTGGTCCATAAGGAATATGTTATGAGAAGAGCCATGGTGCACATATTTAAGGGCATAGATAAGAAAATGAAAGTAGACCACATAATTCCAAATCATTACAATGAGAGATGGTGATGTTGATGGTGGAGATAAGATCATTGATATAATGAAGATCACATTAGTAAGTATGTTAATAGTAGAAAGGTCTAAAATTCAAGGCGTTGAGAGGTTTTGCTTCTGGTTTACCATCAAGGGAGGTTAAATCATAAGGTTCAGACCCATACTTTTGCATGATAATATATGGTTCAAACCATTTTGGAGAAAACTTTCCATGTTAGCTCCTTTCTAGATTAGTGACATTTTTATTAAAATAAGTTATGAGGAAGGGACACACTGTAAACCATGTCCATAGGGTTGTTGGATGAAGAATAATATGTATCTATGTACATGGGATATGTAGACGCAGTATGTGTGAGAGAATTAAGAGTGAGGAGTTGATACTCCCCTAGTGAGATATGTTACATCATGGTGGCGAGAGACTTATCATTAGGTAATTTGGATGTGGATATAGATGTCGAGGGATATGGAGTTAGATCATTAGAAGGAAAACAAATGATGACTCTAGGTTTTGATTAGATATATGGTTGAGGACCATGAGGACGAGAATGATTGGTTATATGAAAATCATTGATAAAAAGAGGAAGAGCCTCTTAAGAATAGGTAGTGTTAGATGGAGGGATTGCAATGAATGATTTGTGTGAAGAACTAGATTCAGATATCCTAGAAGGTGTGGATTTTATTGGAGGATTTTTTTTCGATTTGGATGAACTTGTATATGGGAGAGGGTGATCTTCTTTGAATATTATTTCATCCTCTTCTATGATTTTTTCGATGAGGCTTTGGAGGGCCCTACAATGTTCAGTGTCATGTCTAGGGGTATGATGATAAGTACAAATGGAATTAGAATTGAACCACTTGGGTTTCGGCCCATGCAAATCAAAGGATTTGATAGGAGGAAGATTAATTGTAAATGCTTGGACCAAACATTGAAGTATTTTAGTATAATATCCAATGGGGGTTTTTGAGGAAGGGGTTGCATCGATTGTTGATTGATTGAGTTTGGGAGAGGAGGATGAAGGTAAGAAAAGTGCCTTACTTTTGTGAAGTTTAATAGGGGCCTTGGATTCTGATGTGGACTAAGAAAGGGCAGATGATTTGAATTTGGAAGGAGGCATAGGTGACTTGGATGATTTTTATTAAAACTTGGGAGGAGGAAGAGATGGTTTGGATTTAGCTTTGTTGATGGGGGATTTAGATGAAGGGCCTAGTCCCAAAATAAATGGGTAAGGTCCTAAGATAAATGATGAGGTGCTGGATTTTTTAGATGGTTTGGATTGTTGATGCTTTAAAGGAGGAAGCTCTAATTTCTTATATGGATGTGTAACATATTTTTGAGTAGGAATGTCAAGGTTTTTAGATTTTTCTGCAAAAAATTACCCTTGGCGGGAATTACAATGATTTTGACTAGGAAATCCATAGAGTTAGAATCAGATGACGTAAAAAAAATTTAGATGTGAAGATTGAAGATGGAAATGGTTTTTACATAATACATTTGATGAGATTGAAAGGAGTTGCAGATTGTGTGGATATTAGTGGTGTTGGTATAGAAGTGATGCTAGTTGTTGGAGATGAAGATGGGATTGGTACATACTTTGTAATGGGATAAAAGGAGGATTTCTACTTGGTAGGTATTTTGAGGGATGATATGGATCTAGAAAAATATTTGGATATTGATGTGGGTATGGTCATAGTTGTTAAAGGTGTGGATGAGGTGAGAGAGCCACTCGTGATTATGTGAAGAGGGGATGTTTTCTTAGTGGATTAAAAAGTTGATGTAGGAATAGATACAATTGTGGATGTGGTTGAGGGTAAAGGTATAGAAGTGGATATAGATGTAGGGATGTGTGATGAGGATGTTAAGATAGATGTTAAAGTATAAGTTGGTAGAGAACTAGGTATGATAGGTGTGAATATAGTAGGTGTAGATATGGATAGAGAAGTAGGTTTGATAGGTGCAAGCACTATAGTCATGGGTATAATGGATGTAGATATAATTGATGTAGAGATAAATGTAGGTTTAGATGAAACTTTTGATGAAGGGGTAGAGACCTAAGTAGACATGGTCCTAGTGGATGATGGGGTGATGGGTGTAGGTGGTGATGTCCATTCATGGCTTATAGTGTTGATGATATAGATGTTGGGCACCATACATGTAGGCAAGTAGTTTTATTATTTGATTCATGGTTAGGAAAAGGTTGTTTGAAAACATCTAGAGGTTTATTGGGAGGTTTGCTAGATTATCCACTTGAAGATCTCCATGATCGATAAGCCTTTGTGTAAGGTCCTTATAGGAATGGAAATTTTCAATATCATGACCATAGACTAGATGGTGTTTACAATAGTGGTCTTCATGATACCATGTAGGTTTGGATCATGAGTCTTTAACGGGCCAGATAGGGGGAATTTGGATGAGATGCACAGCCATCAATTTTTCAAAGATAAAGCTTTATAATTCTCCAAGGGGAGTGTAATTAGGAATTGGTCTAGGAGACCTTTGTGGAGGCTCCATGTGGGGTGTAGATGTGGATGAGGACTCAACTACGATGGCATTGGCCTTATTCTTTGATTTTTCAATATAGGTGGAAGACTTGGTGAAATCAGTGTTGGGGTTATAATGTCAAGTGGGTTATCTACCACTGTAGTATGCCCCAATATTATTTTAATAGTTTGTCTATCAAAATTTATTTTGAATATCTTCCATAAAAATCTTCCACATTTAAGAGTGAAGCAGCTTGACTGATTCACCCACCCTATTGATTAGGGTAATCCCTCTCAGGATTGGCTATAAGCAACAAATAGATTAGTAATAAATTGATATCTAGATAGTCATGTGAGACTAGGAATGATAAGCGATGAGTATTGTATTGAATGAGTGCAAGACATAGCTCTGCAATCATTTTGTAAAATACTAAGGAGTGAAGTGGAAGTGTTGGGTCAAATTCTTGTGAATTAATAAATACAGATAGTGTTTTATTCAGTGGGGTTTTTTCCTTCAAGTTTCCACACTTAAATCTAGCGTTATCTATCTCGTTTACTTTCTTGTCATTTAATTTCAGCTCTTACTCATTAAGCTCTATAATTCGCTATTTAATTAAGTTAATTATGTGTCTTATTTAACTACACATCATAATCAATAGTCTTCAACTTTTTAATGGTGAAACTGTACTTTGTCAATTATATTTCCCTTAGTAAATCTAATATGGTATCATATTTGGTGATTATGTGTGTTTAGTATCAATCTGGATACTTTTAATCTACTAGAGCAAATAAACTTGAATTTTATTTATGGATCTACGAAACCCTAAAATTCCACAGTTGTCTTAGAGCTAACCAGGTTTAAATTTCCAATTCCCACCTAAATATTGTTTGAAATATTGATCAAATATTGGCTAAAAGGTTGTTTAGATCATTTTTGAGATATTATATAATTAGATATTTTCTTTTACATCTTGTTTCTGTCATTTACAGATTAAATCCATTGTCTACGTGTTTATTTTAATTTTTCACATTTTTTATAGCCGTTAGAACAATTTTTTGTTTGTGGATCCAAAAGATCTCTTTAGATATAGTTAGTTCAAAGCATTTAAATCTTCCCCAAATTTATAAATCTTTAATTTTCACTAGATTTGTTTTTACAAATCCCAATCTAATCGTTTTATGCCATTTGGATTTAATCTGTCATTTTTTATTTAGATCCTATCAGTTTGCAAAGCTTAGACCAAAACAATTTCTCTAAGTAGCTTCTCTGTTGTCAGTTTCGTGTTTGTGAAGCATGATCCAATCATTTATTGCCAAGTGGCTTGGCTCTGTCAAGTCTTTGTTGAATTTTTTTGTTTTCTACATGGTTCTATTTTATTTCAAAGATTGAGCCAATCATTTTACTCCAGCTAGCTTCACATTGTTAGTTTTTTTATCCTTTTGTCAGTCACGAAGTACTAACCAATAATTTTGTTCCACGCACTTCAAAAATTTAGTTTTATTTCTTATCTATTTTTAGTTGCAAAATGCAATCCAATAATGGATTTACACATGTTTTCATGTTGTCAAACTTGGCTTTTCTTTCCTCTATCATTTGAGAAATCTGATCTAATCAGGAAGCTCCAAGTCACTTTATATTTTGCATTGTCAGATCTTTTGTTGCTTGTTTTTATCTTTGCAAAATACAAACCAATATAATTACACTGTATGTTTTCAAATTTCACATTTGTCAGTCGCTTTTAATCATGTTAGTGGATATCCAATAGAAATTCACCACCTTTTCACATTTTTCAGATGTGTAAAGAGTGAGCCACTTAAAAGGCTTCACATATATTTAGTTTTATCTTAGTCATTTTTGTAAGCACTGTGAAGTATGAACCAATTACTTTTTTACGTGTATTTGTAATCTTCTATTGTGTTAGTCTTCAAAAGTATCAGGGTATCAATCTATGATTTATCTTAGCCACTATGATTGTGACACCTATCTTTAGATTTCAGACTTGAACTTTATTTTATTTTTTGGCTTAATCCAAGGACTTTAAGTCTGCCCGAGGAAAT
Source organism: Taxus chinensis (assembly GCA_019776745.2). Taxonomy (NCBI): domain Eukaryota; kingdom Viridiplantae; phylum Streptophyta; class Pinopsida; order Cupressales; family Taxaceae; genus Taxus; species Taxus chinensis. The sequence continues at coordinate 646,589,027 of CM034147.1, read as the reverse complement.
CTATTTAAATTTTTGCAAAAAACCGCCAAGTGTTTACTCTTTATTCGTTAGATTTTGGACGAGTGGTTTGAATAATACTTTTCTTTCTCATATTGTTTACTTTGTGTCAGAGTACAAAGACACAATCCAATAAATTAATGACATGTATATACATTTCGGTGGTCTATTTTTTTAATTAATTACATTGTCTTAGTTATTGCAATGTGAAGTGCGAGCTAATTAAAAAGTGACACATGTTTATTGACGTATGATTTAAAGTATATTTTCATCATACTTTTTAACTTTGTTGCATACCCAAAAGATATTTAACTTCATTTTTTAAGGATTTGCGTCTACCCGAAGATCTATTTTAAAGTCGACACATGCCTCCCTTAGTATTGTTGATCTATGTCATGTGTCACCCCCTGCTTTGACTATTTTTTTTTACTTTTATTTATTTCTTAAGTGGCTCATTCAAGCTTGATTAGCTCTCTTATGATCTCAACCCCACCGAGTTGCAAAATGGATCATCGAGCTAATTTTTCATGACCCCCACTCGAGATCTGTAAGTTTATTAACTTTGTTTTATTCCAGGTGTTTCAAGTCTGTCAGGTAAATAGAATTAGGAGAACACTAGAATTGGGACGTGTCTCTCTCTTAAGTCGTTGGATTTGTGCTACGTCGCTGCAAGTTGTTTTTTAAATCTGCCAAGTTGAGCATCATGTGTGCCATTTTTTAAGCTCTTAATTAATTAGCTAATTAACTCTGTCAAATAGTGTGTATCTTAATTTTTGTTAAATTTGATCAAATAAAGTAATTTTTTGATCAATTCTTTACTATTTTCATTCATTTAACTATTAAAAAGATTTGTAGTTAGTTTTTTTCTTTTATTTAGCTTCCTTGACTCATTTTTTAGCTAAATTTGTCTCCATTTTCATCTGAGCATTAAAATGGGCAATTCTACTAGTTTTTCTTTAGATAAGTCTCAGTTATTGAATGGAACAAATTGTAGCATCTGGAGATTGCATTTAAAATCATTTTTTATGGCTAGAAATCTCTAGGATCTTATAACTGGTGTAGAAAAACATCCCACGGGGAGACAATCTACCCCTGAAAACCTTAGCTCCTTTTCTCAGAGATCTCAAGAAGCTCTATCCATCCTTTTGTAAATCATTAAAGATTAATTTCTAATGCATATAGGTCATATGGACATAGCTGCAGATACTTGGAAGCAATTAGAAGATATGCGTAAATTCAGTAGGTTTTCTAAGATAATTAAGCTAGTTTTAGAGTTGTTTACACCTCTTATGAAAGGGGATGAGAAAATAGTCAATTATTTAGCTAAAATTAAGAATATTAAATCTTAATTACATGGATGTAACTGTGAATTGTTTCAATATAAGATTTAATAATTCATAATTCAGATAAACATTCATGAAAAACTCAGAAATTATATCTCTATTGTTAACGCTAAATATCAAAATGAGAATGATTTGCCTGATTTAGACACTTTGTCTTCTCTGCTAATTCAAAAAGAGCATGTAAGGGAGAATTATGATTCAAAATAAAGTGATTCTCAAGAATTTTTCTCTCATAATCATAAATCTACTCATAATAGGAATAATAAAAATCATAATAAGAAGTCTAACCTCAAATCAAGATTTAAATCAAATCCTAAGTCTAATTCTGCTAAAAACGGTCATAATTTTATATTCAAATTTAATGGAACTTGTAACAAGTGTGGAAAATTTGGGTATAAAGAGGTTGATTGTAGAGTGAAAAATAACTAATCAGTCAAAAAAGTTAAGAACAAACCTAATAATCATAAGAAAAATCAAAAGTGAAATCAAGTGAATGTGGCTGAGCAGTCTATTTCCCTGTATACTACCCTTTTAGCTTCAAATGATAATGAATGGATTCTTGATAGTGGTGCATTTACAAACATGACTTATACTCTTGGTATCCTCTCAGATGTTATCAACTGTGAGGAAAACATCTATATAGGAGACAACTCCATTGTTAGATCTGAATTTTGTGAGAATGTTAAATTGTCAAATGGGGTGATTACAAATGTTTTGTATGTTCCTCAATTGAAAAAGAATTTTTTTTCTTACTCTCAGCTAACTAAATAAAAATGTCAATTTTTTTTGCAGCAAGATAAGTGGCATGTCAAAGATAAGTTCAAGAATTTTATTTCTTCTAGTATTCAGAAAAATGGCTTCTACATCTTTAATGGTTTTTTTTTTTTTTAATTGTATTTTTCTTCCTCTTCTAGAAATGATATTCAGCTTTGGCATGAAAGACTTGGTCATGTAAATTTCAAAAGCTTGTATAAAATGTCTACACTAAATATGATTTTTGGTCTTCCAAAAATAAATTCAGATCATGAAACTTGTGAAATTTTCCTACGTGGTAAGCAACATGCTCAACCATTTCACAAGCATCATTAACAAAATTATTATCAGTTATTAGAATTGATTCACAGTGATGTGAGAGGTCCACTTTAAGTTCCTTGTATCAGTGGAGATTTATATGCTATTTTATTTATTTATGACTTCTTTAGAATGACTTTGTCTTATTTTACTAAGAAGAAGTCTGATGTCTTGTCTAAGTTTTAGGAATTTAAAGATTTAGTTGAAAATGCTTCTAATATGAAAATTAAGAGAATTAGGACTGACAATGGAAGTGAATATGTCAGCAAAGAGTTTAATAATTTGTTTTTTTCATGTGTAGTTCAAAGATATTTGACTATTACCTACTCCCCTCAGCAAAATGGCATTGTAGAAAGGAAGAATAGGACTATCTTAGAAATGGATAGAACTATGATTCATGCTTCTAATGTGCCTGAGTTCTTATGTACTGAAGTTATGAATATTTTTGTCTATATTTTTAATAGAGTGCCTACTAAATATCTTCATCAAGCTACTCCTTATGAAGCATGGAAAAAGAAAAAACTAGATATTTCTCACTTAAGAATATTTGGTAGTCCTGCTTCTATCTTCATCCAAAAGACAAAAGGAAGAAGCTTGATCCAACCTCATTTTCTTATATTTTTGTTGGCTATGGTTATAGAACTAAAGGTTTGAGATTATATGGTCCTTTCAAGCATGACATAATAGAAAATAAGAATTTTCTTGTATTGGAAAAGACATTTTGTGATGTTTCTCATGAACTAGAGTTTGATAATCCTTCTCTGGATATTATGGAAATAGAAGTTCAAGAGAATGATTATCCTAATCTAGACATGATGGAAATTGAGGGGGAGTAATCTCAAGATGTCTTGCATCACAAAGTTCCTAAATCATCTCAAATTATTCTTCAAAACTCTCATCCTGATAATCTTAGAAATATAACTAAAATTCAACATGCTTATCATGACTTGATGACCCTCTATGAGATTGAAATACAATCTTTTGAATAATCTTGTCATGATGATAGATGAATTCAGGATATGAAAGATGAATACGATTCTTTGATTAAAATAACACTTGGGAACTAGTCCCTCCTCCTTCTAAGATAAGAATTGTAGGATGCATGTGGTTGTATAAGATCAAATATAAATATGTAGGATAAATTGACAAGATCAAATATAACTAGTAGCTCTTGGTTTCACTCAGAAAATTGGTCTTGATTATGTTGAGACTTTTTCTCTTGTAGAAAAAATGAGCACTATTAGAATTATTCTTTCTTTGGCTACCCAATATGGTTAGGATATTCACCAAATGGATGTCAAAAATTTATTTCTTAATGGTGATTTAAAATAATAAATCTACATGAGGCAACCTAAAGGTTTTGAAGAAGTCTTTGTATGGTCTTAAACAGGCTCCTAGAGCTTAGTATGATAACATTAACAAGTTCTTTCAAGATCTTGGATTTTCTAACTACTGCTCTAATAATGATTTATTTGTTAAGTTTGAAAACAATCATATTATCATTATTGTTCTTTATGTTGATGATATTTTTATTACTAGCAGTGGTAGAAATTTTACTATTAGAATCAAAGAAAGATTAAAACAATGTTTTGCAATGACTGATTTAGGTTTGCTAAATCATTTTCTTGGCATGGTTATATTTCAAGATCATAAGTCTATTTTTGCATCTCAATCTCAATATGTTGTGAATTTTCTTATAGTATTTAATATGATTGATTTTAATCATGTAGTTATTCCTATTGAAGTTGGTGTTAAATTAGATCCTAAAGCAGTTTCTGCTAAATTCGATCCTACTCTATATATATAGTTAGTTGGTAGTCTTATTTATTTGACTATTTCTATACCTAATATTTCTTATGTAGTAGGAGTAGTTTCAAGATTTATGCAATAACCTTATGAGGATCATTGGAAAATGGAAAAAAATAATTTTGAAATATATTAAAGAAATAGTTAATTATGGTCTTTGTTATTCTTCTTCTAATGATGCACAATAATTTGTCTATTGTGATTTCGATCATGTTGGTGATGTTATAGATAGAAATTCTACTTCTGGATATGTTTTCAAGTTGGGTGTAGGTACCATCACTTAGATTACATGTTTTGAAAGACACTTTAAAGATAATTTTGATGAGTTTGGGATGATTGAGAAGGATGGGTTAGTAAGGTGATAACATTTGTGTGGATATAGGATGTAGAGATGGGGAGTGAAGTTTGATCATGTTGTTCAGGTGGACAAAGTAAATGAGATTCTTGTGAAGTTTGGATAGGGGTATTGATAACAACAGTGGATGAAGAAGTAATGGGGATAGAAGAAGTGGGGATAGTGTTGATACGAGGTAAGTTGGGTGGTATGAGCACCACCAATTGAGTGGATTGATGGTATTGGGGAAATGTGGTGGATTTATAGATAAGATAGTTGCAAAGGGCGACATTATTATCATCAAGGATTTTCTAAAAATCTGAGCATACATGAGGGATAGTATGAGGTCCAAGGGTCTCTAAAGAACCAACAGATGGAGGTGTAGTTATTCTAGAGGGAAAGTACTGATGAGTGATAGAAGGATTGGTTTCAAGATGTGGATAATTTTGGATGACATGTGTCTTGTGAAGAGATACCATAAAGAAAAATGTTAGGAGACCGAAGGCATGGTGATCATAGGTGTAGAATAAATAGTGGCAAGTGCAGAATTTTTTAGGAAATATCATGGGAAGTGTGGATGTTGTTAGATGAGGTAGATTGTTGCATTTTCCTAGCCTGATAATGGGTGATAACAGGCATGAAATAGAAAAGCAAAAAAATGTACAATTTATTAATAAAAAAATCAAGCAACAAAATTTTGATCATCTTAATTATTTGTAATGATGTGAAAAAGAATAAAATGGGCTCAAAGAGAACCTAAAGAAGTGTTCAAACTATGGATGGTTTCAAGTAGTTTTGGGTGGCATCCTTGATATAGCCAAATGTACGTGAGGCTAAAATCTAAGATGACTACTAGTATAGGGCCTAATATTGGGGCCTACCCCCATACTTCATGCATCATAGCAATAAGGGTGTCGAGAGTTTAGCCAATATACTGATAGTCAAAAAAATTATAACACAGCCAGAACACCAAAATGGATTTCCTATTAGGTGATGAATTCCCAATAGTTTTGCCTAGTAGGAGATGTTTAAGATTTGTAAATTGATGTGTGCATTTTGGATGTGTGTGGAAGAAGTGAATATAAAGAATTGAACTCCTAATTAAACTATGTTGTCAAGAAAGTATGAAGAGGTTCTTTAACTTCCAAATTGAAATGTGAAATTTAATGAAACAAAGCAGAAAAAGAAGGGAAGACAATGAAAAAAGAACAAATAGGGAAAAATGAAGAGCACCTGGATAACGCTATTTTTATTTTTATTGTTTTGTTTTTATTTTAGATAGAGCATTGTTTATTCAAGAAAGAAATGCATCACACACGCAAGAAATAAAATATCCTACTTATGAGGTTAGTAGAAAGAGAGAAATTGAAAATGGAAATGAAAGAAGATGAAAGAACTTGTCAAATAAGGGTGGCTTCCACTGGGAGTTCCATAATTTTAACCAAATTTTCTCACTTCTGTTTCAGATTAGTGAAATAATAACAAATAAAATAAGTAACTCCAATAATGAGATGGTTTAAGGCTACATCTAGATAAGATGGTGATGGATACGGGTGTAAAATACCCTCTTTATAGTGAACTTGATTATCTGAACAACAAAGAAACTTGAGAAATAAAATGTTTAATAGATAGGAGGGTGGGTTACCTGAAAAATACGGTCCCTAGAAGTGAAGACCTCCTAAGATGGATGTCAACTCACTTTGATATAAAATAAGGATAAAATGATAATGGATAAATGATATGATGCAGCAGATAACTTAAATGAAATAGAGATATGAAATGTGCTAGATAAGATAAGATGTAAATCTAATAAAAATAAAAGATGAAAAACTGAACCAAACCTGGTTGAGTCGATGATAACATGGGACTGTAGGGAAGATTCAATGGTGACTGAGAAGTATAGGCTAAAAATAAATGTAGGAAAGGAGATATGGAGGAATTGTTCTAAAGATGATATGGAACTTAAAATGATGTTGAGATGAAGCAGGGAGTCTAGATCTAAGTAAAATAGAAAGGTTGTAAGAAAATTGATAAATTTGATAACTGCAAATAGGGTCGATGGTGACTGGTCTAGGTCGACGGTGATTGGGTCTGGGTGTACATCGACTAGACTGGGTTGATAGAGACCGGGGTAGGAGATGAGAAAGAAACACACAAAATCAACAAGTTCTCAAAAATTGCCTCCTTAAGAGAGGAGGCCTATGGGTGTATTTATAGGTTTGACAGTGACCCAGATGGGTTGATGGCAACTCAGATGGGTCTCTAGCGACTATGGTAGTCCATTGATTTTGGTGGTGGGATGATGCCCAACTTAATGTAAGGTAGCCTAAAGAGGGCATATTAGGGATTTAATGTGTTCAAGAGGGTTAGGGTTGCATTAGGAGGATAAAAGGTGGTTGAGGGATAGGAAATCATCAAATAAGGGTAGGTGGGAACCTAGGGATGGATAAAAGGTGGTTGGAGGGTGGAAAAGCATAAAATGGGGGTCTAGGGATACTAAATGGGATTTGATTAGGATAATAAATATGATTAGGGATTAATTAAATGGGATTAAGGGTAAATTAGGGGAAATAAAATAAATGATGGGATCAGATAAGAAAGTGAGAAATTAGAATGAATGGGAATTAGGAGGGAAAGGGGAATTCGAATAGAAAGAGAGATATGTATGTGTGAGATGGCGATGAAGAGGAGTGAATGCGGGATGGGGGAAAGCGTACCAAAAATTGGTGTCAACATTGGGTTGGAATAATGGTGTAACATGCTCAGTATGAATTGTATAAGCTTCATCTATAAAATAGTGATCTAAAAGTTATTCTGGACAATACCACCCAGAAGGGGACAATATCACTTAAGCACTAGTGTCTGAATTAGGAGCTAGTGTCTTGGTTATGAGTATAGATCTGGTTTGTTAGTGTATGATTAAATGTCACCTTCACTTCACTCTTTTTTACATCCACTTTGTTGAAGGGTTCTCTTGTCACACATACTCATACAAAACAAACCCTGGCTACTTGCATAAAACTCAAGCATATATTAGACTAAATAAAATATGCACATGTTTAAGTCATAATGACCTCGATGGTCACCCCAATATGATTGTCACTGAGCGTTGCACTATATCTCATACTCTATGTAATTATGGTGTGTGTGTGTGTGGTAGAAATTGTGTCCCTTAAAACCAGGTTATTAGAGTACAAGTTGCACCAAGATAATGGGCTATAACTAATTTAAACCCAAGATAATATGTGTCATGAAATTCAAAATTTTCCCTTCATATGGAATGAATTATGCATCCCAAATACACTCTTTAGGTTACTCCTTTTTTCCTAAGTAGTAGATAATAAAAATAACCCAATGCCCCTAAGAATAGTTAGTAGGTTGTGTATATATATGATTCCTTTGTTTGAATTTTGACATTAACAACCCTAAAAGTCAACCCAAAGTGATCAATACAAGTTTATAAAATATAAACAAGTGGTGTGTAATTTTAAAATGTAAGAACACAACTGAAGGGATAAAAGGTCCCATAGGGGTACAATATCAATGGTTTTTACTATCCCTTACGGGGCGTTTATGTCTAGAAATATCCAAATATTAATCAAGAAATGCTCAGCTGAGTAACACATTGTTGTAATGTCAAAACATAATGGGATAATTCCATAAAAGTAGAGGAAGAAAGCATGGAAAGGTAAAACAATTTCAAACTAAAGTAAAACAAGTGTTAACAGTGTCTAGTTTTCTTGCATAAGAATCGTGCATATAACAAAATACTAGAGGCATAATGTAATAGTATTAATTGCATATTTTTGTGTATACACTAAGACATAATTCATTCAATCTTATTCTAAATCTAAATCCATTGAGTCTACTCCTATATCCAAATATTCTACCTCTAAAACTAAAAATAAATTTACTCATCCATATCCCTTTTGTAATAGACCTAGTCATCGATAAAATAGGTGTTGGAAAAAAATGAAAGCCTTTGAATAAGTAATGAAGAAACACAATATTATTATCTCTTCTTCTTCCTCTTCTACTTCTTATCCTAAAGTAAAATGGAAGTGACTTTCAACTAAATAGATGATTACCTCTCTGGTGTCATGTGTTATTGTAATGGCAAAAATCAGTGATAAAACATGACAACTATACCTTAGTGTCAAAAAAAATTATTATAAACCCTCCAGAACACTCCTCCGAATTATTTCCCCCTCTATTTCAGGCCTATCCCAGCCCTCCAAATGCTCAAGTGTTTTGTAATACCCTTTTGGCATCCACCTAAAACAAATCGCCAAAACATAACCATCCCATAAACCTTATCCCTCCTCAACCCCTCCTTATCCCTCCTCCAAATTCATCCCTTATACCTCCCCAAAGTGAGAAATGCAAGCATATTCTTTTCCCTAGGTGGATCCCAACCAACACTCCCTCCACAAGACAAGTGCCAATGGAAAATCCCTTATCCCTCCTCTGATAAACCTCATAGTATTCTCTCCACACCATACCCTAAGCATTCTACCCATCCCTCTAAGAATTGTAAACACAAACACATTCAAAATTCATGCTAAAAGAGGGGAAAACGGCAATTTTAAAAGAGTGAGATCCTACCTCTCCATAATGGAGACTTGTTTCTAAAACAGCAGTCTTTATTGCACCAAAAACCAGTCCCAAATCAGCAAGGTAAATGAATGCACAAGAAAATCCACTTCTTCCACAAAGCAAGATCCAAAATCCAAGAGGAATTTTTCCCCAAGAGTGAAATCACCAACTTTCAACAACCTCAAATGAGGAGGCAAATCAAAATTTTAAAGGAGAAGGTGGAAGAGGATGATGTGGATTCCAAGTGGGATGCCACATCATTTTTCCTCATTCCCCAAGAGTGCAATCCACATCAACAACAAATCATCATTAATGAAATATGAAAAAATTACTTACACACACAATATAGCTCATACCCCAAAAGGAATGCATTTAAAATTTGTAAGACAAGTGCAATCAATACTTACCCAAATTTATGTCAAAATACAATAAAATAGATTGATTTTGACTCCAAATCAATAATCATGGTTGGTGGAGGATTTTGAGAGATGTGGGACAAGTTTAACTTGTCCCGCAAGCCTCCAATTTAGGCTCCCAAGACCAAATCCGAGTTTCAAAGAGGATGGAGTGTTCTACACTCCAAAATTTGCCTTATACAATCTATCATTTCACTTACACAACTCTTACATCCTCTTACAATTTCTTACACATGCATTTATATTTATGACATTTATTTATTACAATCTTTTATAAATATTTATTTATTTACCACATGGTTATAATATATATAAATCAATTTTCATTTTCAACCAAGACAATAACATTCAATTTATATTTCACATCCCAATTAATTTAATTGAAATTTAACTATAAGACTCTCACATTATACTATCACATTAAAATTTATTAAAATAAGGAACACCTTATAAATATAATACACACAACAATATTGAAAAGGGAACATACAAATAAAACACACATAATCAAAACACATACATGTCCCATGGTCACAATAATGGAAATCCCCCCCATGGGAAATCCTAACAAATCACAACATACAACTCAAACACAGTTGCCATGGTGACCTTGTTGATTTCACACTGAATTCCAATATGGTTAGTCTCCAGTCCCCCGACATTGTTGTGAATTTTTTTTTAACCTGCAAAATAACAATACCTCCTTCAGCCTCCTTCAGCCTCGTGACCATATCAGAACATCCAAGAGATATAAAATCAAAATATAATTATCAAATCCAAATCAAAACAATATCAAGGATTTAACATTTATCATTTAAAATTCAATTTGTAACTATATCATCATCCAATAGATCTCTATACTAGAGCTATTCATAATACCAATGTCACATGTCTAAAATCAACATCAATAAATTGTCCATGTCAACCAATATGTCATCATCCACATAATAATAATAATGTCTCCATGATCATCAAGCATAATAACTTAATCCAGATCAATGTTAATCCATAGTCTAACATCTAATCATCATACTGAGCAAAATATAATAATGTCCATAGTAATCCATGATCTATCATATACACATCATACTACATCAAAAACATAATAATATCCAAAATATGATCAATAGTGTCAGGAACAGTATCTAAACAATGTCAAAGGGAAGTGGGCACTATATCCCCCTCCCCTTAGTCTTGACTTCCTCCTGGAAGTCACTGGAACAAATGTGGAAACTGCATTCGTAAAGTAGTAGCATCCTCCCAAGTGGCTACAGTCTCATCATATCTATCCCACTGCACCCGTACCTGATCAATCTCTCTACCTCGAAGTCCTAGGATCCTGCGAGCTATGATACGGCTAGGCTCCACCATCACCTGCCCCTTATCTTACACCTGTAATGATGTCCAATCCAGTACATGAGAAGGATCTGTGATGTATTTCCTAAGAACATAAACATGAAACACATCATGTACGTGAGACAAGTTTGGTGGCAATGCTAGACGGTAGGCCAACGGGCCGATACACTCCAAGATCTCAAAGGGTCCAATGAACCGAGGAGCTAACTTATAACCTTTTCCATTATGTATAGGGCTCTTATGTGGCCTAACATGAATGAAAACCTTCATGCCCACATCAAAATTACTCTCATTTCTATGTTGATCAGTGTACTTCTTCTACCTATCATGTGCCTCCTGCAATCTCTACCTGATCAACACTACCTGCTGCTCTATGTCTGGAAAAAGAGCTAGTCCAAGAGATACTCTATCCTCCAACCTGTCCCAGCTAAGGGGTGTCCTGCACTCCCTACCATACAAGGCCTTAAAAGGAGCCATGCCTATAGAACTCCGAAAGCTATTATTGTAGGAAAACTCAACAAGATACAGATACTCCTCCCATCTCACCTGGTGATCCATCACGTACATCCTGAGCATGTCCTCCAAAATCTGATTCACCCTCTCAGTCTATCAATCTGTCTCTAGGTGATAAGTTGTGTTGAAGTTAATCTTCATCCCGAGAACATACTGCATGGTAGTCCAAAAATGGGAAGTGTACAAGGGATCGCGGTCACAAATGATCTTCCACGGAATCCCATGTAACCTTACAATCTCATCCAAGTAGACACATGCCACCGCACTAGCTTTATAGGTGGTCTTTACTAGAGAAAAGTGAGCTACTTTTGTCAATTTATCAATTGTGACCATGATGGCGTCATGGTGATATCTCAACATCGGTAACCCAACAATGAAATCCATGGAAATGGTGTCCCATTTCCACTCCGGTATAGCATGAGGATAGAGAAGGTCAGCTGGATGCTAATGCTTGGCCTTCACTTTTTGGCACTCTAAACAGCATGACACAAACTGAGCCACATCCTTATGAAGACCTCTCCAGTGATATAGCTATCTCAAAGTGGCATGCATCTTCTTCACCCCATGATGGGCTGAATAGGGTGCACGATGTGCCTCCGTCAAGATGTCCTGCCTCAAGTCTCTATCTCTAGGAACATATATCTAACCTCGATGCCTGATAAGACCATCTTCCTCTAGAGAGAAACCATCAAATTTCCCCTCAAGGGGTATCTGGGACTCAATCTCTGCTCGAACTGCAATGTAGAAATTGTCAAGAGGAAGCTGTTGAAGGATCCTGCTCCGTAAATTTGTGCTCACTGAAGTAACCATGCTCAAATGCCTCCGTCTACTGAGAGCGTCTGTAACAACATTCTCCTTCCCCTTCACATGATCTATCTCCATGTCATACTCACAAATTAACTCCATCTAATGCCTCTAACAGGAATTTATATTGGGCTGCATGAAGAGGTGGCGAAGACTCAAATGATCTCTCCTAAGTATGAATATCCAACCAAGAAGGAAGTGTCTCCAACGAACTAAAGCATGCACAACTACTGTAAGCTCAAGATCATGGGTTGGATAGTTAAGCTCATGATATTTGAGTTTGTGAGACTCAAAGGCTACAACTCTACCCTCCTACATAAGAACACCTCCCAGGCCTGCCAATGAAGCATCCGTACACACAAAGAAATCACCATGTGGGTCCGGCACTGCAAGGATAGGTGTTGTAGTGAGGCATTCCTTCAGGGTCCTGAAGGCATGCTCACACCTGTCTAACAAAACAAACTTCTTCCCCTTCCACTGAAGGGAGGTGATGGGGTGCGTTATCCGAGAGAAATCCTAATCAAATCTCCTATAGTAACTGTTGTTGCAAATCAGCAGCACCCCTATATGTTGATCAAATTTCTAGTTTGATCATCCTAAGCATCCAGTGTCATTGCACAACATTGAATCATCTCCCAAAGTGTGGGACTTGTAAAAATGGGAGAGGATTCTCTAGATTAGAGGTTGATTCCTTAGCTCCTCTCATTAGATTTATCACTTACAAGTTGCAAAGGTTTATATTCCTAATCCCTACTCTAAATTTCAAAGGGGCAGAGATAGAGGATGCAAAAAACTAAAACTAATGCTAATAAGGTCATGCACCAAAGGAGTGGTGAGTATTTTTTAATTCTGCAGATTGATACAAATCATGGAAATGCAACAAAAATATCATGCACAAACTGATGACATGTAATGAAATATCAGAAAGGAAGCAAAAAACATAAGTAGAGGACTGAAACTCATTCACAGAGCTTGCATTGTCATTTTAATATCAAAATACATGCATTAAAATACCTAAGAGGCAAAAAATAAATTGCATTTCTTAGAAAAGGTATGATATTCCACCAAAATCCCTTCCAAGGTGAAAAAGGGAGCCTGCTATACACAAATAATGTTCAACGCTTAAAAAATGAGCTAAATTTGGCTTTTACAGTGCAAGGGACGAGCCCAGGAGAGAGAAACACAGGAAAACATGGAAGGGATTCAACCATTGACAAAAACATGATCAAAACAGCATGGGCATCCTTACAAGCCTATGCCCTAACATTTTGGGCCATGTTGGGAGAGAATGCGAGCCATTCTTCATTAAAAATAGTGGTTGAAACGTCATTTTTGTCCATGACCACGTGCCAGAGGCTTTTTTATTTTCTCTCTCTAAACTCCATCAAAATGCAAAAATGACCCTAGAATCCTGTAGAGAATTTCACCGTCTTTTCATTGATATCAAGAACATGAAAAACTGAGCTCTGGATCGAAAGATATGGCCAATTGAAATTTTAGGGCAAAACAGGGCCAAATCAGATTGGCGGTTGAAAATTTGAATTTTTTCACCTTTTATGCAATTGGGAAAATTTCCCAAAAAAACCCCACACTCCACCTTTCCAGGTGCCACGTGGCATGTTTTTATTGGACACAGACCCATCCTACTCCATTTTCCTCTGTTTTGCCCTTTGGGAGATTTCCCAAAAAATCCCCGTTGGGCCGGTGAGTTTAGGCCACGTGGCGCATGCTGATTAGGCGCAGGCCTTTTTTCCTGAATTTTCTGTGGGCCGCTTTGATCATTTTCCCCTTTCGACATGTGGTGAAACCCCATTGGATGCAGGTTTTCCCCTTCAAATTTTCCATGCAAGCTTTTCTTTGATTTTTTTGTGCCACCTGGACACGTGGCGAGATTCCATAGGCTTGCATTTAGGGGGCGGGCTTTTCCCTTTGAAAAATTCCTTCGTTTTTCCTTTGGGAAAATTTCCTAAATTTTCCCCACCCTCCGCCAGTTTGAAATATGTGGCGAAATTTCATTGGTTGCGGGCCATCCACAAAATTTTTTTACTTTTGCGCCAACACTTTGGGAAAAAATCCTAATTTCCTCCCGCGCTCCGCAGCTCTGACTCCCGGGGACACGTGTCGAAACATGATTGATTGGTGGGGGCAGCGGGCCAAAAACCCCTTCTTTGAAATTTGGCAAAACACTTTGCCAAAAATCTAACTTCTCCTCCACCCTCTAAAACTGCCACGCCATAGGACACATGGCACAATATGATTGGGCGCGGACCTTCCCTCCAAAATTTTCCATGCGCAACACTTACCCAAATTTTTCAAACTTCTCCCTTGGACACATGGCATCATCTAATTTGTTGGTGGGCCTGCGGGGAAAAATCTTCCTCTTGAAATTTTTCCAAAACACTTGGTAAAAAACCAAGCTTTCCTCAGACCCCCACCACTTCCTTAGACACGTGGCGGCGTTTCATTGGCTGCGGGCCTTTCAGGAGAAAATTTCACACAAAAACTCCACCGAGCCATAACTTCAAAAATACATGGAGTTAAGAGGAAAACTTTACCTTTCTGGAAAGTTGAGAGAGAGCTCTATCCAATGGTGTCATTTCCAGAAATTTTTGAGTGCCTGAAAAGAAAAAAATTATGTCTGAGGTACAAGAGAGAGAAGAATGAAAGGAGTTAGCCACAAAATGAGCAGGGGGGCACATTTTGGATAACAATTTTGGTGACTTAGAGGGGTCATCTGCCTGCTGGATGAAATTACCAGTTACATGAAGTAATCCATTGGGCATGGAGTCATTGAATTCTCTATTTAGTACCCCAACTGACTAGAACACTGTAAGGAGGAAGATGGAGTATCATCTGATGCAGCAAGACCTGCAAACACATCTCTAGGAACAGCAAGCCTGTGCCAAAGCACTTAGGGAAAACAAACTAAACTACAGCAAAATAATGTGCACAAGCACTTGGAGGAATGGAAACCTAATATAATATGTACAAGGTGGAGAATTTCCCTTTAATAGAAATGCTTTAGATGGATTCCATTGACTGGAATCTGCAGTTCCTCGCCATCCAAAGAAGACAATTGGAAAGCATTGTTGTCCTTACACTTTGTGACCATGTATTGGCCACTCCAAATGGCATCAAATTTTGAATGCCTTCCCAGTTTTTCTTTGTCTGCATCCCATTTTAACACTAGATCTCCGACTTGGAAGGATCTATTCTTGGCCTTTCTATTAAAGGTCTTCTTTATCAAAGCCTGATCCTTCTCCATTGCTTGGGATGCCTGATTTCTGATTTCTTGGAGCTCCATCAATTCTACATATCTGAATTCCATGGGCTCAAACTCCAATAACTTCAACTATTTCATGAGTTCCAATGTTGGAAACTCAAGTGAAATGGGAAAAATTACCTCTCTCCCATAAACAAGCTTAAATGGAGAGTTACATGTAGATCTCTTGGGAGTTATCCTATCAACCCATAAGGCTGATTTCAACTTAGTATGCCAAGACCTCTTATTTTCATCAAGAGTCCTTCTAATGATCCTCAACAAGTTCTTGTTTGTAGACTCAGCCTGGCCATTACCCTGAGGGTAATAGTTTGATGAAGTACTTAGGTAGATCCCATTCTTGACATCCCATTCAGTCACCTTGGACCCAATGAATGCCAATGCATTATCTGATATTATTGTAGCAGGTATGCTAAATCTGGTTGATATTCCCTCATAGAAGTCTAGGATGCTAGATTCTTTTGCTTCCTTGAGTGCTATTGCTTCAGTCCACTTTGTGAAATAATCTGTTACTGTTAGAATCCATTTGTGCCCTTGGCTTGAATTGGGATTAATGACTCCAGTCAAGTCTAAACCCCATTGCATGAATGGCTGGTTAACTGAAATTGGATGCAATGGAAGGGCAGCTAGCCTCTCTTTACCTGTGAACAATGCACAATTCTTGCACCTCTTGATCCATGCATAACAATCATTGAAAATCTTGGGCCAATAATAGCCAGCCCTCATGATCTTTAGAGTTGTCACTCTTGGTGCAAAATGACCACTAGCTGGTCCACCATGGAATTCTTTCAACACCCTATGAATCTGATTTGTACCAATGCATCTCAGCAATACTCCATTCACATCCCTCTTGAACAAAACACCATCAACAAGGGCATATGGGACAGCCTGCAATCTGAAGTGTCTTCTTTGGGTCTTGTTCATCTTGGGAGGGCACAGGCCTGTGCTTAGGAAGTGCATTATATCTTGGGTCTAGCAAGGAGTGCGGACATCATCATTCTCCTCTTGAGTGCTTCCTTTCTCATGGTTGTCTTGCAATGCCAAAAAAGCCTCCTTCTCATTGCATGCTTCCTTTTGTTTGCCCAAAATCATTTGCTCACACAATCCTTTCCCTCTGACCAACTTGGTGACTTTGATCTCAATGTCATACTCCATGACATGAGTAATCCAACCTGCTCTCTTTTCATTCAAGTATTTGTTGAGGAGGAAATCTTTAACTCCCACATGAGAAACCAGCAATTGGACCTTATTGTTTGAAACTAGATGCTTGAACTTCTTCAAGCTCCTGATTACTGCAAGACCATGCTTCTCAATGAAGGAATACTTCACCTCATATTCCTCCAGGATTTGGCTGAAGAAAGTAATTGGCTGCTCATCATTGTCTTTGTTCTGCTGCACCAAAATTGCAGAAATAGTATCATCACCCCCAAATGCATAGAGGATGAAATCCTTGGAGAAATCCGGGTTGATGAGAGTTGGGGCTTGAGAGATGGCTTCTTTGATTGCTTCAAAACTTTCCTTGCCTTCTGCTGTCCATTTGAAAGCCATGATTTTCTTTAACATCTTGGTGATAGGCTTGACTAGGGCTGAAAAATTTGGGACAAACCTCTGAAAAAAATTAATTCTCCCCAAGAAACTTTGAAGGGCCTTCTTGTGGCTCGGAAATGGTAGTGCTCTTATGGTTTTAACTCTCTCTGGATCAATTGCTAATCCTTCTTTGGAGACAATGTGGCCAAGGAGCTTTCCTTCATGGGCTAGAAAAATACATTTTGTAGGATTCAAGGAGACTCCAAATCTTCTACACCTTTGGAACACTTGTCTCAAATGAGAGATGTGGTCTGCTGCATTTTTTGAAAAGATAGTGATATCATCAAGATATATCAGCACAGTGTTGTTAATCAAACCCTTGAATGCCATGTCCATTACTCTTTGGAAGGTAGCTCTAGCGTTGGACAGCCCAAATGGCATTTTCCTGTATGCATAAGTTCCCCATTTGGTTGTAAAGGCTGTCTTGAACTGATCTTCTTCCTTCACCATAATTTGATTGTACCCCGAATAGCCATCAAGTAATGAAAACCTCTCGGAGCCAGAAAACAACTTGCAAAATTTGCTCCATAGAAGGAAGTGGATAATGATCCTTGAGAGATGCTCTATTCAAATCTCTGAAGTCAACACACAATCTGATTTCCCCACTCTTCTTTCTTACTGGAACCAAGTTGGCTACCTAACTAGAATGCTTGATAGGGAATATGATTCTTGATTCTATCAACTTATTCAATTATTTTCTCATGAGAGGCTCCATGTGGGGTTTGACTGGCCTTTTTTTTTTCCTGATGGGTTTAGTACTTGGATCCAATTCAATGGTATGTTGAGATAACTCGGGATTGAAACCTTTCAAATCTTCATAGCTCCAAGCAAACACATCAGGGAATTCTTGACAAAGCTGTATGAACTCATACCTTTCTTGCTCAGTTGTCATCTTACCAATTTGGAGTGATTTGCCTCCTTCTACCGAGATGGACACTGAATCTTCTGCCTTGATTTGGATGTTTGCTTTCTCCTTCCTAAACTGATCATTAGGATTGAAAATGGACTCCAAAGTAATAAGTCCCCTTAGTAGCATGTTGGTTCTCAGCTGCACCACTTGGTCACCATACTGCTGCTCCAACTTTTCCTGATTTTTAGCTGAGAACTCAGCCTCTTCTTGCAAGAAATGGATGATTTGTTGATCATTTTCAAACACTTGCCAACTTACATTATTATCTGGCACTGAAGGCCTCACAATCACATGGATGTTTGGTTGTACCTTGTCTTTCTTAATGCTTTCAACAACGTCAAAGGCTGCCCCAACTGCTGTAAGCCTGTCAGCAGCTTGGTTTTCCTTTCTAGGAATGAATTTTATGCCAAAACCCTCAAAATCTTCAATGAGGTCCCACACCCTGTTCTTGTAGCATTTGAGTAGATCATTCTTGACAGCATGCTACCCCTTAACTTGGTTAACAATTAACTCACTGTCACCAAAGACTTGCAAGTTTTTTATTCCTCTCTTGATTGACCAATGCAATCCTTGTATCAAAGCTTCATACTCAACAATGTTATTAGAGCATGCAAACTGAAATCTAAAAGCTGAATAATACTTAACTCCTCATGGTGAAACAAGCATATCTCCCCTTCCTGCACCTTGTCTACTCCTTGACCCATTAAAAAACAACTGCCATACCTCATTGTCATCCTTGTGGTCTGGCTTGGTGATGCTAGGAATAGGCTGATTTTCTTCATGCATGCAATAGACTCCTAACTCGGATTCTTCTATTTCTTGATAAGGATCAAAAGCATGCACCTTGTTTGCCCACTCATCAAGAGTTAGATCTAGGATGCTTCCTACCTTGGTGTCAGCTTCATCAGTGCTTGGATAATCCTCTTGATCAAACGCTGAACAATTGGTATTGATATGTCTTGGAGTGTAAGGCTCAATGTGAAAGTTTGCAATAGGCTCAGATCTGATTGTGGCTTTAGTTCCATATCTTGTTCTGAACAACATGTGTGACCAATCAGTAGATAAATAGCCTCCAATATTGGCTGTGAAATCCCTTGACAGACATAGGGAAAAGAGTGGTGGAAGGTCTATTACCGAGATATCTTGTAAAACAACAACGTTGGGAAATGCATGCAAAGTAAGACTTAAGTTTTTTATCACTTTGACTTACTTGTCCCATCCAATTACACTACCCCTTTGGATATGACTTCATACTGAATTCCCAACTGATCAGCTATTTGCTTGGGCATTACTGAACTACTTGCCCCGGAATCAATCATGCAATTATGTACTAGTTGATTTCCAATGATCAATGAAACATAGAATGGAGGGGGCTTCAACATTTTACCTTGTTGTCCTCCATGATTCCCCTCCTATTGGGCAGCATTTTTGAGCACCTTCTCTTGCATTTGGACCTGCTGATTTGAAGCTGACCAGTCCTTCATGGCAGCTTGTAACAAATCTCTTTGACCTGGGATAGATAGTGATTCCCACATTGATATGTTTACATTTGTCTTCTTCATCTGATCAATGATATTGAATGGAGATGAAGCATCTCTTTGCTGTCCCTTGGCCTGCACATTCATTCCTTGCACATGGGTAGCAGCAACTGGTATTTGAGTTGGCTTAGGAGCTGTTTTGGGCAGTCCTTGCGTGTTTGGGATTGGATTTTGTTTGCCAATAGTTTGTGGAGTGATAGAAGATTGAGGATTGCTTGGGGCTAATGGTTGTTCTTCACCCAAATTTCTCCTCTTTGACCTTGTGTTGGCTACAACACTTTGGGAAACCATTTGATTCATGCCACAAAAATCTTCTGCCTACCAGTTTACAAGTGTGGTATCATTTGGAGTTGACTGCTACTGGAATGTTTCTTGACTACCCTCACCCTCCACACCAGTTGTTGTCACCATTAATGCTTGATTCAAGGCACCGTTGAAGCACATGGATTGGTTATGAGGTTCATTACATGGGAAACACCAATCATACTCTTGAGCCATATTGTTTTGTACTGGCACTAATGCTTTAGAGGTAGATGTGGCATTGGGATTATAAGACTGAAATGGTCTATTGGCAGGAGGCCTTGCTTGATTTAGATTTGCAACTGGATTGGGTGGTCTTTGGGGTTGATATGGCTGCCTGTTAGGCTAGCTTGGGGCTGGAAAAAAGGTCTAAAGCCTTGGGCTTGCTACCTCTTGAGTGTAACCAGATCATTACCTAAATTTTGTAGCTGCTTCATGACTTCTTGAAGTTCATTTGAGGCACTAGAAGATGAAGTAGAAGCTTCACTTGAATTCTTGTTTCTAGGAGTGGGGATAGGAGCTAAATTAGGCGTTTGATTAGTGTTTGGGCTCTCTAAACTTAGAAACAGTGGCATTGGAGGCCTAGGAGCTAGCTTTCCAGCTTGAATCAAACAATTTTCAGCTCTAATAGCAATGCTATAAGCAATGGGAATAGTTGTGCCTCCCATGGATTGAATTAACATAGAAATATCAGAATTTAAAGCTTTAAGGTAATAAAGGAAAGCACCTTCTACTGTTGGCCTGACTGCCACTGGAATTCTCTCCCAAGTCCTTTGAAATCTGAAATTAAAATCAGTCAGCTGCTCATTGGGAGCTCTCTTGATGGTTGTCAACTGCTCCAAAAGGGACAAGTTGTCTCCCTTTTCTCCAAACTGCTCATGGAGGGCTATACATAGCTGGTTCCAATTTTGAATAGAACCTGAGGTAAGACTCCTGAACCATTGCAAAGCTTTCCCTTTGAATGAAGATGCCAGTAGTTTGACAACAACTTGCATCTCATTGATCTCATGGATTGCACAAATGTTAGCAATATCCTTGACATGATCACCAGGAGTAGTCTGATTCTCTCCAGTAAAGTATGGAATGTTCTTCAATGCTGTAACTGGAATTGGATTTTGTGCATTGAGAGCAAGTGGGCTGCTACTAGTGAAATTGACATAGGGGTTGTTTTGTGCCATTCTGATTGGCCTCAAAACCCTTGTTGATTGAATGAAAGGCCTACCAGGTGGAGGAGTTGAGAGAGTTCTATTTGGTGGAGATGGAGACCTTTGAATCCTCCTCCCTCTTTGCCTTCTTCTTGGAGATAACTGCAGATACTCAAACAACACTTCTTCTTCTCCAACTCTTGACCTTGTGGTGATTCTTCTCATGATTTTTCAGGACTGACTGCTAAAACCAGCTGATTCTTCTTCCTTGGAGTCACCAGATGTGCAATTTAGGGCTCTTTTAAGCAAGAAACTTGCAACAAATGCACATCAATTTGTTGCAATGAAGATGAAGACCTCTAAGGTCCCACCGAGTGTGCCAAAACTATTGTTGCAAATCAACAACACCCCTGGATGTTGATCAGATTTCTAGTTTGATCATCCTAAGCATCAAGTGTGATTGCACAACATTGAATCCTCTCCCCCAAGTGTGGGACTTGTAAAAATGGGAGAGGAATCCTCTAGATTAGAGGCTGGTTCCTCAGCTCCTCTGATCAGATTTATCACTTACAAGTTACAGAGGTTTATATTCCTAATCCCTACTCTAAATTTCAAAGGGGCAAAGATAGAGGATGCAAAAAACTAAAACTAATGCTAATAAGGTGATGCACCAAAGGAGTGGTGAGCATTTTTTACTTCTACAAATTGACACAAATCATGGAAATGTAACAAAAACATCATGCAAAAACTGATGACATGTAATGAAAGATCGTAAAGGAAGAAAACAACATAAGCAGAGGATTGAAACTCATTCACAGAGCTTGCATTGTCATTTTAATATCAAAATACATGACATTACAACACCTGAGAGGCAAAAAATAAGTTGCATTTCTTAGAAAAGGTCTGATATTCCACCAATATCCCTTCCAAGGTGAAAAGGGGAGCCTTCTATACACAAAAAAATGTTCAACCCTTTAAAAAATGAGCCAAATCTGGCTTTTACAGTGTAAGGGACGAGCCCAGGAGAGAGAAACATGGGAAAACATGGAAGGGATTCAACCATTGACCAAAACACAATCAAAACAGCATGGGCATCCTTACAGGCCCATCCCCTAACATTTTTAGCCATGCTGGGAGAGAATGCGAGCCATTCTTCATTAAAAATGGTGGTTGAAACGTCATTTCTGTCCATGACCACGTGCCAGAGGTGTTTTTCAATTTTCTCTCTCCAAACTCCATCAAAATGTAAAAATGACCCCGGAATCTTGTAGATAATTTCACCAGATTTCCATTGATATAAAGAACGTGAAAAACTGAGCTTTGGATCGAAAGATATGGCCATTTGAAATTTTAGGGCAAAACAGGGCCAAATCGGATTGGCAGGCGAAAATTTGAATTTTTTCACCTCTTTTTGCATTTGGGAAAATTTCCCAAAAAAAAACCCCACGCTCTGCCATTCTAGGTGCCACGTGGCATGTTTTGATTGGGCGCAGACCCATCCTACTGGTACATTTTCCTCTATGTTTTCCCTTTGGGAAATTTCTCAAAAAATCCCCGCCGGGCCAGTGAGTTGAGGCCACGTGGCGCATGCTGATTGGGCACAAACCTTTTTTCCTGAATTTTCCGTGGGCCGCTTTGATCATTTTCCCCTTTTGACACATGGCAAAACCCCCTTAGATGCTGGTTTTCCCCTTCAAATTTTCCATGTGGGCTTTTCTTTGATTTTTTGGCGCCACCTGGACATGTGGCGAGATTCCATTGGCTTTGCATTTTGGGGGCGGGCTTTTTCCTTTGAAAAATTCCTTCGTTTTTCCTTTGGGAAAATTTCCTAAATTCTCCCCGCCTTCCTGCTGGTCCAAAACACGTGGCATCATTTCATTGGTTATAGGGCCATCCACAAACATTTTTTACTTTTGTGCCAACAGTTTGGGAAAAAGTCCCAATTTCCTCCCACGCTCCATAGCTCCGACTCCCGGGGACACCTGTCGAAACATGATTGATTGGCGGGGGCAGCGGGCCAAAAACTCCTTCTTTGAAATTTGGCAAAACACTTTTCCAAAAATACAACTTCTCCTCCGCCCTCTGAAACTCCCAGTGCCATAGGACACGTGGCACAATATGATTGGGCATGCGGACCTTCCCTCCAAAATTTTCCATGTGCACAACACTTAGCCAAATTTTTCAAATTTCTCCCCTGGACACGTGGCATCATCTGATTCGTCGGTGGGCCTGCGGGGAAAAATCTTCCTTTTGAAATTTCACCAAAACACTTGGTAAAAAACCAAGTTTTCCTCCGACCCCCGCCACTTCCTTGGACACGTGGCGGCATCTCATTGGCTGTGGGCCTTTCAGGGGAAAATTTCCCACAAAAACTCCGCTGAGCCATAACTTCAAAAATACATGGAGTTAGGAGGAAAACTTTACCTTTCTGGAAAGCTGAGAGAGAGCTCTATCTAATGGTGTCATTTTGAGTCCCTAGAAAAATTTTTGAGTTAGCCTGAAAAGGATAAAAAAGACTCAAATTATGTCTGAGGCACAAGAGAGGGAAGAATGAAAGGAGTAATTAATCTCGTGATCCTTGAGTTTGCGAGACTCAAAAGCTACAACTCTACCCTCTTGCATAAGAACACATCCAAGGCCTGCCAACGAAGCATCTGTGTATACAAAGAACTCACCATGTGGATCTGACACTGCAAGAATGGGTGCTGTAGTGAGATATTCCTTCAGTGTCTTGAAGGCCTACTCACACCTTTCTGACCAAAACAAACTTCTTCCCTTTCCGGTGAAGGAAAGTGATGGTGTGTGCTATCTGAGAGAAGTCATGCACAAATCTCTTGTAGTAACTTGCTAACGCCATGAAGTTGCGCACCTCTGTCACTGTAGTGGGTGCTGGCCAATCCATAATGGCTCTAATCTTGGAAGGATTGACTGCGATACCTTCCACCTGAGATGATATGGCCCAAGTACTGAATCTCTGACTGAAAGAAAGCACACTTCTCTAAGTTCCCGTAAAGCTGCTGCTCACGAAGACACTGAAGAACCTGACAAATGTGCCCCTCGTGCTCCTCACACGTACGTGAGTAAATTAGAATTTCATCAAGAAAAATGAGCATGAAGCGATCTAAAAAGGTCTTGAATACCCCATTCATCAAACTCATAAACACTGTGGGGGAATTTGTTAAACCAAAAGGCACCACTGTGAACTCATAGTGCCCATACCTCATACGAAAAGTAGTCTTATGGATGTCTACCTCCGTAATCCTCAACTGATGGTACCCAGAACTTGAGATCAATCTTAGAGAACACCGTGGCTCCCCTCATTTGATCAAAAAAGTCATCAATGCGAGGCAGGGGATAACTATTCTTGATCGTTACCTTATTCAGCTGGCGGTAGTCTATGCACAACCGCAAGGATCCATCCTTCTTCTTAACAAATATAACTAGTGCACCCCAAGGGGATACACTAGGATGGATAAGGCCTTTCTCTAGAAGGCCCTCCAGCTGTAACTTGAGCTCACAGAGCTCTGGGGTGGTCATCCGATAAGGAGCTCGTGAGATAGGCTCTGCTCCTGGAACCAGATCAATATGGAAATCAATCTCACGTGGGGGTGGCATCCCCAATATCTCCCCCTAGAAAAACATCTACATACTCTCTCAAAATGGTATGGTCATCTAGCAATGGTCCACTAGATCCATCATTTGTTCGGTCACTGGACTCTGACTACATACATCTGACAACCCCATCGCACAAACAACCGCTTGAGTTGCATAGCGGAAATAGTGTGCAAATAGAAACATGTCTCCTAACCCCATAAATCATCGACTCGATTCCAAGATCGTCTGCATAAGATATAGTCTTATGATAGCAATATATCCTGGCCCTATGTGCAGACAATAAATCCATGCCTAAAATGACTCCATACGAGCCCAAAGGAAGTATGTAGAGATCTGAAGTGGTGGTGAAAGGTCCCAAGTTAACAACACACTCCTTTACCAAGGAGTCTACAGAGACCTTGGCTCCCGAAGCCATCTCGACATCCCAACTATGACCCTGTCTAACAGCCACCAGCCTGCATCGCTCTACTAAGGATGGTGTAATAAATGAATCAAAAGAACCAGAGTCAAACAATATGGAGGTAGGAACACCTCCAATACTACCTGTGGTCTCAATGACCATGCTCTGGTGCTTAGCCTGGTGGTTCTCAACCATTGTGTAGATCCTGTGACTCTCGTCCTTATGTCTCCGACTATAGGCTTTGATATGGGTGCCTTACCCTTATTAGGGTTCTGGGGGAAATCTCTCCAAAAGTGTCCCACTACTCCACACCTAAAACAACCACCACCTGAACCTCTACAAATATAAGCACCTCCAGAAGGTTCCCTAGAGGTAGGTGTTATGGATCTTGATGATCCAACTATAGTCTATTATGGCCTCTGTGGTCGAGCTTCTGCTGACTGAGCTCTAGCTCCACCTTGTGTCCTAGTGGGTCCCGTAGGAGGAGGCCCCATACTATGACCTCTCAGTGTATCAGCTCTCTGAGGAGGCCTAAACGGTGGGCGGGACAATGCTACTGCTACTGCTACTACTATGGTATGAAAGATGACTACGAAGAATGCTGACCACCATGAGGAGGAGGAGCTGACCCCATTGATCTACTATCCTGCAACTGCTGAATATGGCTCCTGACCTGGTCTCTATCCTATTGGGTTTTACCCCAAGTCTCCTCTACAATGTATGCCTTCTCAATGGCCTCTGCTAATGTCTGTGGGTAGTGGATCTGAACTACACCTCCAATATCTATATTAAGGCCCTAGATGAACCTGTGGATCCACACTTACTCATCCTTCATGTAATCAACGTACTAAAGCAAGTCTAGGAACCTACACTCATACTCGGCCATTGTAATGGAAGCCTGTTGAAGATCATGGAACTCATCGATCCTCTGATGTATGAATCTCCGTGGCAAGTATCTGCTCCTAAATCTTTCCTCAAACAGCTCCCAAGTGACTGACTCTGAATCTATATGGAGCTTCTGCTCCTTTTTCCTCCACCATACTCCAGCTCCATCCTTCAGTAGATGGATCGCAACACGAAATTTCGTGTTACTAGAACAAGGACAAAGATTGAAGTAGCCGCTCAAACTAACCAGCCAAGCCTCTTCCTGGAATCCCCCTATGTCACCTAAATAATGTGAGGGCCTAAGCTTTAGGATCTCCCTGATGTGATCTATAGCTGTGGTGTGATGGCCTCTGGGCCTCTCTATAAGCTCATCCCTAAGCTTAGGGCTCTGAGAGCTCTCTCTATGCTCTAAAACTTTGTCACCATGCCTCCTAAGTGGTGAATTTGCTCTGACTAACTTTGCATGAAAATTATCTCCTCCATCCTCCTCATTGAGTGGAGGGGGTGCATGTCCCTCTATGGAAATATCTCTATCATGTCTGCCTAAGTGCCCTCTTACTGATCCTCCATGTAGGGTAGCATTAACATCCTGGAGGGTCTACAAAATTTGTGGTAGGATAGTTGCTAAACCGTAATCTAGTGGTGATGGTGGTGGTGGTGGTGGTGACTCTGAGTCTCTGTGAACATTTCTCCTACTCTGTCTGAGCTCCCTGCATAGACCAAAGTGGGAGTTTAATTCATTACCTTGAGTTTCCTGCATTTTTCTAGGTTTACTAACATGTTCAATTTTCAATCAATTTTGTTTTCTAGATTATCAATTTGCTAGTTTTTGGTTTCAAGTCTCAATGTTTCTAGTGTGCCCAATGGTCCAAGATTTTGAAAGCACTCACTCTAATACCAAGTGTAATTCCCACTTCAACTACCACTTGAGACCAAGAAACAAACTAGTAAAATTATGGAATAATTTTTTTTTGATAAGAAGAGTCTACAACTAAGTTGCAAGACACTAGTTTGAAACTAAATAGGTTCTGGAATAGATTCTGATTAACCAAACACAAGATTTCTATTTTTTATCTTATGAAAATTTTACAAGGTTCCAATTGTAGGGTTACATGTTTTACTTAGGTTCAAGGAGCAAATTTCCCTCATGCCTATTCTCAAACAGGCCTAGAAGTTCAAGTAGATTTTTCACACATTTAGAGTTATCAAAAATTTCCTAAACTAGGCTCATTGGATAGGAAATTTCATCACCTTTCCAACCATATAAATAAGTCCTCCTAACTCCTTGTAAAACTCAAGTTATGGCCGGGTGGAGTTTTAGGGGAAAATTCTTCCTTGGAGGTCCGCAGGGTCGACGAAGTAGGACACGTGGCGCATGATTGGCGTGGGGAAACAAGGAGTGGTGGAGAAGGTTGGATTTTTAGGAAATTGAACCCCAAAGTGCAAAGGTTGAAAAATAAATCACACGCCTCCGCTAAGGTGGAAAATGGGTGCCACATGGCACTCCCCCAAGCCACATGTCAACTTCCTATTCGTCGCGGGGATGGCGGGTCAACAGAGTGAAATTTAGTGACAGGGGTTTTAGGGAGTAAAATCGAAAAGGAGAAAATATCTCTACACCCCCACCGATGCCCAAATTACCATGTGTCAACACATGATTCGGCCGAGCCAGCAGGTCGCGGGGAAAAACTTGAAATTTTCCCAAATAATTTTCCGAAGGAAAATTTCCCTCCGTGCCTCCGTGCTTTCTCAAATGGCCACGTGGCACCTTTTTATTGGCCGCGGGCTGGTGGAGTGGCAGAAAATATTTTGAGTTTTTTGCCAAAGAGATGTAAAAGGTTAGAAATGAATTACGCGCACCCCGTGCCTCCGAGGGGGACATGTGTCAACACCCTATTGGCTATGGGGGTGCGGATCCGCGGAGGAAAAATGTAAAATTTTTCCCAAAGGTAAAAAATGGTTAAATTTTCTAATCATGCGCACTGCCAAGCCACGTGTCAGCACGTGATTGGGTCGGGGCAGCAGGATTGTGGGAAAAATTGGGAAATTTTCCCAAGGCAAAATTTTCAAAACGATAGAGTTTTCAAATAGTCCGCCCCTCCAAGATGCCACGTGGCATCATCTTGATTGGATAAGAGGGTGGCGGGGTGGTGGGATTTTTGTGGAAATTTTTCCCGCACTAAAATTTAAACTTTTCTAAGTTATATTAATTCATTTTTGGTTTTGGATGGCCATTTTGAAGTAAAACATCAAATGGCCATAACTTTTGATTGGGAAATCCATTTTAGGAAAAAAAGGACTTTCCAGAAAGCTCTTAGAGTCCTCTTTGCAAACGGATCATCAATTTTGGAATTTTAAAAGGCTTTAGAGGTCAATTTTGAAGAAATAATCTGTAGGGTTTTTTACTTCAAAACTGGTAATTTTTCAAACTTGTAATTTTTATAAAATTGAACTCTTCCTCCACTCAACATGTCAATCAGACATGGGGGATCATCTTAGGGAAGAATTATAATGTTTTAAGTATGTCAATTTGATCAATTTATTCAAGTTGTGTTTTTCTCCAACAAGGGATAGAAAAACGACCTAGGAAGGGAATTGTTTTAATTCTGAGATGGTTGAATTGTTTTCTTTGAGTTTTTTTTTGTCAAGTTGAATTTAATAAAGCCTTATCATAAGGTAATGTATAACATTTTAAGTTGTTTGTGAAGTACAAAGTGTGAACTGTTCTTTTAATTAAAAATATACATTACCAGATTTGGATTTTGTACAGTGAGTTGTGCCTTTAAAATTGATTTGGTGATTTGTCTTTTGGATGAGCAATAAGATTCTGACTTAACCCATTACATTGCTTCATCAATCAAACATTTAACTCTAACTAAAATGCATCTCTTAATTTTCAATTCAGTATATGACAATTTTGTAAAGAAGATAACACTCATTTTCATTTTGTATGCTTCTTTTCAACATTCCAAGATAAAACAGAGAATTCTTATTTCCTATCTTTTCAAATTAGAATTTCACTCAAGGACAACAATTCAAGTCTATAATACATTTCCATACATATTTATAAAAGAATCAATGTCACTCTTTATTGATCATTCAAATGAACTTTACAATTGAATCCTTTTCCAACTTGATTTGATTCTTTTCACATTTCCAAATACAAGTATACAATACCATTTACATTTCCTTTCAAGTAAAAGTAGAGGATATATTTCTCAATTCAATTCCAACTTCCAATAACAAGTAAACATTTCACATCTCTATATCAATTACACTCATCCACTTGAAGTGGGAAGGATTACATTTTAAAAATTTACAAAAGGGATGACTGTCAAACTGTGAAAACTCTCCAAACAGCAGCATGTTGAATTCTCCATCTTCATTCTTCTTTTGATCACAACAAGGAAGGGGGAAAGGCAACACTCTCCACCCAACCAAGACATCCAATGGGAAAAGAGAAGCCATCTTTCCCCATTGCCCCTGAGCCCCAACCATATTGGAATGGAACATGATAAAACAACACATGGCAACATAGCTTCTTTCACATATAACATACATTCACATGCACAAGGAAATGCAAAAAGAAAAAGATGTAGTTCTCAACCACAATCAAACAATTTCAATCAAAACAAATGCTCCTTCTCCAAGCAAGCAAGATAAGCAAAGAGCAAGAACTATGGATGTCTCCTTATGCCTCCCATGTTGAAATTGGGCATCCACCTAAAACAGACCACAAAAACATAACCATCCCATAAACCGTATCCCTCCTCAACCCCTCATTATCCCTCCTCAAAATTCATCCCTTATACCTCCCCAAAGTAAGAAATGCAAGCATATTCTTTTCCCTAGGTGGATCCCAACCAACACTCCCTCCACAAGACAAGTGCAAATGGAAAATCCCTTATCCCTCCTCCGATAAACCTCATAGTCTTCTCTCCACACCATGCCCTAAGAATTCTACCCATCCCTCTAAGAATTTTAAACACAAACACATTCGAAATTCATGCTAAAAGAGGGGAAAACAACAATTTTAAAAGAGTGAGAACCTACCTCTCCATAATGGAGACTTGTTTCCAAAATAGCAGTCTTTATTACACCAAAAACCAGTCCCAAATCATCAAGGTAAATGAATGCACAAGAAAATCCACTTCTTCCACAAAACAAGCTCCATAATCTAAGAGGAATTCACCCCCAAGATTGAAATCACAACTTTCAACAACCTCAAATGAGAAGGCAAATCAAATTTTTGAAGGAGAAGGTGGAAGAGGATGATGTGGATTCCATGTGGGATGCCACATCATTTTTCCTCATTCCCCAAGAGTTCAATCCACATCAACAACAAATCACCATTAAAGAAATATGACAAAATTACTTACACACATAATATAGCCCATACCCCAAAAGGAATGCATTTAAAATTTGTAAGACAAGTGCAATCAATACTTGCCCAAATTTATGTCAAAATAAAATAAAATAGATTGATTTTGACTCCAAATAAATAATCATGGTTGGTGGAGGATTTTGAGAGATGTGGGACAAGTTTAACTTGTCCCACAAGCCTCCAATTTAGGCTCCCAAGACCAAATCCGAGTTTCAAAGAGGATGGAGTGTTGTACACTCCAAAATCTGCCTTATACAATCTATCATTTCACTTACACAACTCTTACATCCTCTTACAATTTCTTACACATGCATTTATATTTATGACGTTTATTGATTACAATATTTTATAAAGGTTTATTTATTTACCACATGGTTATAATATATATATATATATATATATATATATATATATATATATCAATTTTCATTTTCAACCAAGACAATAACATTTAATTTATATTCCACATCCCAATTAATTTAATTGAAATTTAACTATAAGACTCACATTATACTATCACATTAAAATTTATTAAAAGAAGGAACACCTTACAAATAAAAATACACACAACAATACTGAAAAGGGAACATACAAATAAAACACACATAATCAAAACATATACATGTTCCATGCTCACAATAATGGAAATCCCTCCCATGGGAAATCCTAACAAAACACAACATACAACTCAAACACAGTTGCCATGGTGACCTTGTTGATTTCACATTTAATTCCAATATGGTTAGTCTCATCAGTCCCCCGACATTGTTGTGATTTTTTTTAACCTACAAAATAACATTACCTCCTTTAACCTCGTGACCATATCAGAACATCCAAGAGATTAATTATCAAAACCAAATCACAACAATATCAAGGATTTAACATTTATCATTTAAAATTCAATTTGCAACTATATCATCTTCCACATAATAATCAATAATGTCCATGTCATGTCATCATCCACATAATAATAATAATGTCTCCATGATCATCAAGCATAATAATTGAATCCAGATCAATGTTAGTACATAGTCTAACATCTAATCATCATACTAAGAAAAATATAATAATGTCCAGAGTAATCCATTATCTAGCATATACACATCATACTACATCAAAAACATAATAATATCTAAAATGTTATCAATAGTGTCAGGAACAGTATCTAAACAGTGTCAAAGGGAAGTGGGAACTACAATGAGGCACACTTTTTTGTCCCAAATATCCCATCCCTTATGGATATTTGAGCCAAAAAATCTCCACTCCATGCTTTTTATTCCCATGGGACCTTCACATGACCCTAGGAAGCCTCCGTAGACCCTTTTTTCCTAGTTTATAGCCCCCCGCCTCATGCAACCATATCTTGCAACTTATCATCATAGGGATGAGGCACATTTTTCACACAAACTATTTCATCCCTTAAGTAAATTTGTTATAAAAATCTCCACCACAACCCATCCCTTTCCCAGGTCCCCCATGTGACCTAATCTTAGCCCCTAAGATATTTTTGCATGTTTTTTCTCTCCTCTATCGGGAAATCACAATACGACACTTGTCATGGTGTGGGAAGGGAATATTTTTTGCACCAATTATCCCATCCCTTTGGTAAAATTGGGACAAAAAAATGTGCTCCTCACATAAAATTTTAAAAACTAAAATTTAAAAAAAAAAAATTTGTGGTGTTTCTCTCCTTGTGCGTGCGTGAGAGGTGTTACCAATTTTTTCCAGAAATTATTGATGTTGAGCTATCCATCATTTTTACTCCATGAGCATAAATGATAAATAAAAAATTAAACTTATTTTTTTCCAGACACCATACCCAAATCTTTCCAAAGTGACTCCGTGCGCTAGAATGAGAAAAAATTATCTCCCAAACCGCCAGACAAAATCTAATGAAACTTTCATAGCCTACCTATTTCCCAGAAACTTTTAAGAAGAAAGTGGTATCAAAATTAATGATGCCCTATATTTTAAATTTCATAAAACCTTGGTTTTTTCCCTAGTTTAAGTTTTTTCATTTTCCCATCATTTCGGCAGACAGGTCGACCTGAAATTTTGAACACAGAGTTGAGAAGAAAAACCTATTCCGATGAAGCTGGTTTCATCTAAATCCAAGGTGTGGAAGGGAAGTTTCTAAAAATATTAATTATTTAGTTCCCTAACTTACTATAAATATAAACTTTCACAAAATAGTAAATTTCATTTCAAGACAATGAACTCAGAAAACATCAGAAATGGCAAACTAGGCAATCTAATCCAAAATAGCACAAAAAATCAAATTTCAAAAATTTAACATACTATAAATATAAAGTGTCCAAAATAGAAAATAAACATCTGTAAAATTGTTCCTGGCATGTTTTGCATTCCACATAACTGATTCCAAGTCAAAAAATCAATATTTCCCAAAATAGTAACTCTTGAGCCTTAACTGATAAAAATAATTAGTTCTCATTTTGAGTGTAGAAAGTTGTAGTTGGCCCTGTATTCATCCATATCACTACTTTTCAACATATTTTAATTTTTTTATAATGGTTTACTATCTCAAACAAATTAATTTACCCTTCACAAGTATTTTGAGGCATCTTTCTAGTCATAGTTGTGTATGAGGGTGGAGCAGAACTCGCAATGTGCAGCAGGTAAGATCCAGAGGCATTGTGCAAGAAAAAAGAGATTTAAAAAGATTCAATCTTTTAGTTGAATTTCAAGCTAATTTGGTCATCATAACTCTTCAATTTCCATCCACACCTCCCTTGTGATCTCAGTAAGCTAGGAAAGTTGGCCAAAGTAAGTTGAGTTGTCTAAGTGAGCACAGTAGGTTATTCAAGGTAAGTTTTTCAAGGTAAGCATTGCAAGAAGGATCTATTAAGAAAGAGATTATAGGTTCCCAAGCATTCCTTACTCAAGGTCAAAGCTTCCCCATGGTGATAGAGATTTTATTCCATAGCAATCTCTTGAAAAGGCTCCAGTGACAGACATCATGTAAACACCTGAAGAAACATTCACATGGATCTATGAAATGATCAAGAGACATCCAAGGATAACATGGCTTGCTATCATGCCCATTCTTGAAGAAATATCAGGAACTATGAATTTTAAGTGAAGAAAGAAGGCTCAGAAAACATCTTTCTTTTTCAGTGTCATCTCAAGTAATCAATATGATGAAGTTACTAGGCCTAAGATTAAAAATAATATCAACCAAATGGATCTATTAGATTATGAGATGACCCACATATCATTTGTCCAAGCTTCACATGAGGGTTACTCTCATCTATTCAAATAATCCACTTCCCACCTCCTCACTCAGAATGAAAAATATAGGAAAACAATTGTCTAATTTGAAGAACAAGTAAAGGTTCTCAGTGATCACATTCAACCCTTCTTAGAACCTGACTCAACAGGTTAAAAAATTCTCTTCCTATAGAAGACATTCCTTCGATTGGCATTGTTGATCCTGAGGCAGTCAATAAATTGCAAGGATATGTGTTGTGGGGGAAGGCTAGTGAGAATTGGACTAAGAAAATATTTGATCAAGGTAATGTTGATCGAGTTTCTAGCTTCCTATCTAGATTAGTGTATAAGAAATCAATAAACACAAAACAACATTGAATATGCAAGGGCTTAGTACCTTGGAGATGGTGATTAACGATATGTATGTCAAGTCAATGATGAACTCCTCATTGTGATCTTAGCAAACTTACAACTCAAAGACACTAGAGAAAGATTGTTTAGATATTTTATGTGCGGGCTAATGGGTGTCGTTGTTCCCTTCATTTAATAAAATCTCTATTGATGTCATATTCAAACCAGGGGTGTGTCTAAAGCTATATGCAATAAGAAGAATCTTATAAATCTAGTAATCGATTGTAGGTATTTTTGTGGTAATTATTCCCACTTGTCATGCAGGTGACCCGGGTTTGATCCCCGACAACAGTGCTAAAAATGATGGGTATCATTATTCCCTTCATTTAATCATCATCAAACATTTTTTATGGCTAAGAGACAAGTTGTGTTTCTCACATCTTGTCAATACTTTGTCCAAATTTTTCAAGGCATCATCAAATGTATCTCCATGCACAGTGAAGTCATTCATATATATCTCTACACAGTCATTTATTAGGTCTACAAAAATTGCTAACACAACTCTTTGGAAGGTTGTTGGAGAATTACATAATCCAAATGGTAATACCCTGTAGGCAAAGGTACCCCATGGACATGTAAATGTAGTTTTATCCTAATCTTCAGTAGCAACTCTAATTTGATTATATCCACTAAAGCCACCCAAGAAGGAAAAGTATTTTTTACCTAAAATGTTGTCTAAGACTTGATCTATGAATGGTAAGGGAAAATGATCTCTCAGTGTGGCTTTGTTTAGTTCCCTATATTCAACACAAATTCTCCATTTTTCATTCTTTTTAGGGACAATTACAAGAGGAGACACCCACTGGCTATCTGAGATAGGGTAGATAAAACCTATTTGTAATAGTTTTCAATTTCTTGTTTGACTATATCCCTTAAGGCTGGATTAATCCTTCTCTAAGGTTACCTAACTGGTTTAATGTTTTCAGTATAGATGTGATGAGTGAAAATACTTGGGTGTATTCCTTTCATATCTTTGTAATTGCAAGTAAAAGCTTTAGTATGATCTTTCATAACATCAAACAGTTTAGCTTCTTCATTGTTCTTAAACCAGCTATTAATATTCAAAGTTTTACCTAGTTGAATTTCAACATGTTTGGTTCCAGTGTATGATGAACTATTTGTTGAAAGGGTCCCATTAAATTATTTACTAGACATGCATGTGGCAACAACATATGATATATAGCAACATCTCCAAAAGTTCCTTGAGACAAAATGTTGGACAAATGACAGTAAGAAGAATTATGATACTTATCTTGTTGTAGGTTGAATTCTTCATCACTACAGCCTTCCAAAAATCCTTCATCATCTACTGATAGATGTGAAGCTGAAGCTATAGATTCTTCCTCTCCCCAAGAGAAATCTCATTCCTCTAGAGTGAAATTATCTTCATTTGCAGGGAATTGTTGTTGGTGTGGTTCTAGAACTAATTGTGATGGTTTCGAAACTAACTGTGATGGTTCCAAAACAAATTATGCATGTTCCAGAACTAATTTCATAGGTTTCAAATCTATTCCCAACTACTCCAAGGATTATTGGTGTACATTCCGTGGTGGGTTAATCATATCTTCTATTTCTCATATGTGATCCTACAATGTGATCATGGCTAATGAAAACAAATTTTGCCCATTAATATCAGGATTATCAACCCATAATTGCTCTTGATTATCATTAAAAGGTCATGCAGAGGGATATAATGAAATTTTTTTAGAACTCTTACCATTTGAAATAGTAATATCACCTGACTTGCAATCAATTAAGGCAGCAACTGTATGTAACCACGATATGTGCAAAATAATGGGATAACCCAATGTTTTACCTTTTGGTCACAATATAAGGAAGTCAACTAGATACTCCCATGACTCCACCATAACCACCATATCTTCAATAACTCCTTCTAGTTTTTCTACAGACTGATCTTCCATCTACAATATGGTGTTAATAAGTTGTATACATGTTAACGACAATGTTTTCAGGGTGTCCACTGTCATTACATTTATAGCTTCTCCCAAATAAACTAAAACATTATGTATATCTGTATTCCCTATAGAGACAGAAATAACAGGGCTTCCAATATCTCCATATTTGGGAAGTAGGAGCTTACCGACTAATAAATCAGCAAGTTTCCCATCTACTTTTATATTCCTAGGGTACTGCTTCTTCCTTCTAGGCTTTTTCAAACATAGAAATTTGATTAATTTGTTCAATTCTATAATTTCCTTAATTGCGTGTTGATTCTGATTAGGATATGTTTTCCCTTGAGTATAATTATTAGGGCTCCATCTAGGTTGTGACTAAGCATACTGTTTATTTTGACTAGTCCATGGTTGTTGATGTCCTTGTGCATACCAGGATTGTCCTACCCAATCCTGAGGATTCCAAGTTGGTTGAGGGGCCCAAGGTAGTTGTCCCCAACTTTGTGGTATTGTTTGAGCATCCCATGGCATCATCCAAGTATTAGGAGATGGCCTTGGCATGAACTTTCTTTGGGTAGGTTGTCTCTGGAAAAAAATTAATTCTTCTGATGTGTTGGTTTGTTTGAGTTGATTCTTTATAAATGGAAGAAGAGAAAAAACATTACTCTCATAGTCACTAGATTCATAGATAAGGCACATTTCTATTTTATCCTAAGGACAATATCTTAATTCATGCTTTTTCCTACATCTAGGACATTACATGGCTAATGGTTCAATCTTAGCATTTGCTTTATCTTGTAATCCATCCATAGTACAGGTTAATTGAACTAAAAATTTTGTTTTAAAATTTTCTAATTCATCCATTAGTTTGTTCATATCTGGATTCAAAATTTTTGCTGATTTTCCCTTCCTAGGTCCACCCTTTGTTCTAGAATAGCTTCTACAAATGTCTTTAATTTCATTCATCCTTAATTGATCAATGTTTCCACCTCCTATCAAGTTAAGAGCTTCCCTAGATTCATCTTCAAAACCTTTGAGAATATGGTTTTTCTTAACTCTTCTTGAAGTAAAAATCCACATCTTTTACTCACAAAGAGGAATTTGTCTAAATAATCTTCCATATTTTCGTCCTCTTCCTGTTTGATTTTGAAAAATTCTTCCTTCCTATTTTTTCCTCTATAGTAATCTTGATATTTTTCTAGGAAGGCAGTTTCCATTTGTGCCCAATTTGTAATATAATTAGATGTTAATCCCATAAACCACCTCATTGTTGCATCCTTCAAGGTAGATGGAAACAACTTGAGCTTTTGATTATTTGTCTTGTGATCATAGGTCTGACACAGTATTTTAAATTCAAATAGAAATTTGTCAGGATCCTCAAATGAAATTCCTCTAAATGTGGGCAAGTGTGTAGGTGAAATTTTTTTCATAGTGGTTTCATCATCCTCCAACTGAATGGGATAGGTAAAGGTCCTATCAAGTTGTCTTTTAACTTCTCGTTCCATCTCTCTAGTATTCTCTAGTCCTTTCTCCCAATCAATGTGGTATGTGATTTGTTTTGGGGATGGTGAAGAGTCAAGAGAAGGAGGTTGACTACTCAATTGTGAATCAAAACTTGCTCTAAATGGATTTTGAGAAATAATATTTTTCCTAAATGCTCTACTTCCTTCTGGTGATTGATCCCAGAATTCTGAAGGTGGAAATTCTACTTCTTGTCTTACAGGGGATAATGGTGCTTCCAATTCTTGGTCAACTTCCTTATTTAAACTAGAGGATGATGGTAATTCTTGTTTAGATATTTTTGGGATAAATATACCCTTGGATTATCTTGGTCTACTCATAAATTTTGTGATAGCTTAGGGAAGATTTCTTCAATTACTAAATGTATGATTGTTGCTCTTATTGACACCTAATTAGAAAATTCTAACTAGTTATTCCCCAGAAATGGCACCAAAAATGATGGGTTTCGTTATTCCCTTCATTTAATCAACTCTTTATTGATGTCATATTCAAACCAGGGGTGTGTCTAAAGGTATATGCAACAAGAGGAATCTTGGCACTCTAGTAATCGATTGTAGGTATTTTTGTATTTTATGGGGGTCTTTTCAATGTCTTAAGGACTTCTTGGTTAAAAACCTTATTGGAATCAAACTATTGAAACATTTTAGAATTAAAAACACTTTACATAAATGAATTGTTGGAAATAAACACACTTTGCTTTGAAAGTAAACACACTTTACAAAAATGAATTACTGGAAATAAACACACTTTGCATAAATGAATTGCTGGAAATAAACACTACATAAATGAACACATAATTAAGAATTCTTAGAAAATTATTGCAAAGAAATAAGAACTTAATCCAGAACACCTGTAGGGAAAATTTTATAACAAATTTTAACTTAAATAAATGAAAGTGATACAAAATTAACAGATCTAAACTATTTGCTAAAAACATAAATACCAATAAAAATGAGGATCCTGGTTCTTGGAGGAGTGGGCCCTTGCTCCACCTTGAAACATGATTGAACAACTTAATTTTCTCTCAAAATAGGAATGGCTATTTTATTGATAAAATATTCTGCATTACAAAAACTTGTTGGATATGTGTATTAATCTATCTCTATCTCATCCTATATATCTATATTCCTCTATCTTTTCTATATATATTTTAATCTATCTACAGGTCTATATGTATATACTTCTTCCATGGGTGTATTTATAGACGTAACTGTTCCACTGACATGATGGAACTGAATCAGACCCAGAATAGATATTGAATTGGAACATGGTTGGACGTACAGTTGTGTGATAATTATCCTGGATCTACAAGTATGGAGAGTCGGAAGTCTTCTAATCTACTCCTGATTGATAGGATCATTGATTTGAAAAAAAATTGGCTATTTGGAATAGATTCTTATCAGTTCTAGAACTCTAGAAGAGTTCCAGAACTAAAGAAAATCATTACAGGTTTAACTGAGAGAGTTTCAGAGCAATCGGTAGGTGTTTCGGAACTAATTCTGATAATTCTAGTACTAGAGTTATGGAACTAAGTCCAGAAGTTCCAGAACTATGTGATAAAGCATGTGACTGTGTAATGGAGTTCTAGAACTAGCTTAGAAGTTTTGAAACTCTGTTGTAGTGAAACAAATGCTCAAAAACATGTTGACCACTTCATACTTCATTCTTCACCTGAATGCGACCTGCTTTATTAAAAAATTGAGTTTCTAAAACACTTTGTTAGGAATTACAGAGCTTTTACATGTTAGAATCATAATCAACAAAAGATATACAATTACATCCTAACTCATATCAGATCAAACAAAAGTCACAAAATTTAGTTAGAGTTAATCAAAATGAGAGTAAGATGAGATCATTTATTGTACATTTAACGGGCATATTCTGGCCTCATCAAGGGCTATCTGACAAAGAAGATCTAAGAAGCGTTAAATTCCTCGATGGTTTTCAACCCCCACATGATAAATAATAATTATAAAATACAAGATAAATAGATAAAATGCAAGTTGATGAACAAAGGAACCTGACGTTATTGGTATGTAGATGGTGCGACTAATCTGATCCAAACACAACGTGCAACAAGAACCATGTTACATGAACTAACAAATCATGAGTTGAGTATTGTGTGGATTACAATGTCATTACAAGGACATCATGAGAATATTATGACAAACAAGAAGCTTGAAATTCAAAACAACATTTTCTCAAATTTTCCAAATTCACTTTCCGATGGGGGAAAGCCCATATTTATAGCCTAAGGGTGAGGTTAGACTGTGGGTTAAAAGGTAATCATGTTTGGGTAAAGTAACCTTGATTAAAAGAGGTGATGTGATTCAGCGGGGCTCATAATTTGATTTATTAGGTGAAGTGGGGAGCATGATTTGAATGGGTAGGTGAGATTATAGATTCCATTCTTGAAACTAAGAATGGAGTGTCAGATGGGTTTATTATTTCTCATGAATTGAATAATTTTAAGAGATACAAAAATTCAATTATTAAATGGGTTTATATGGAGCCCATTTGATAATTAATTAAATTCAGGTGAGTAAATGGATGGGATTTCTTTTAATTTAAGAAAAATAAAATTGAGAGTGAAATTTGAATGAATGTGAGATGATGGAGGGGCATTATACCAAAAATTGGTGTCTACATTTTCCCCTTTTTGTTGAGTGGTTTCGATAGCAAGCCATGAGACAAAAACAACAAGAGTTAGATGAAATATGTGTTCACAAAAGGGATGACGATGAACAAAAAAACATGACCAAACTTAAGATGCCCCAGGAAAAAAAAACTGGCAATGAAAATGAAAATAAATCTAGCTGTGACTCTAATATCACATCGGTAGAGGACAATTACAGTCTCAATAGAGATAGGTGACAATGTTCTACATACTAGTGAGTGGGTTAATACCATAGTAGTATGGATGTAAATCACAATGACCAATGTGTCATAGAAAAGCATCAAAACATGTACAACTAAATGTGAAAGGTATGTAAAATCCTTTTTCTATGAGGAATTGAGTGAAAATTCATGCATCCGCAAAAGGGACGAGGATGAAAATAATGATGCCCCAGCACAGGGAACTAGAAGGGGAAAAAATGAGTTATATGTGTCAACAAGTATAAGGATGAAAAGGGGCCCCTATTATCACTAGATCACCACACCCTACTATTGCACAAGTGTGTGTGCTTGAGTTCACAGTGTGATTGGATAACATGGGTACTATCTCCAAGTTGTGGGACTTGATATTTGAGATAGACCTCCAGAGAAAGCTAGTTTTTACTCCTAAACTACATGCCACATTCTACACTAATTCAAAAAAAACTATCTATCATAATCTAACTTCCTAAGGGACCAAGGAGAATTATTTCATGAAAAAAAATCCTACACTAAAGCGGTGATACACCAGAAAATAAGGGGGATGAGGATAACCTTCCAATGTGTGAAAAGTGGAAGAAAGATATATGCCAGAAGAGGTGATCACAGTTCTCCATAGTCCAACAAAATGCATTCACAACAACATTTCATACACACACAATGATAATGGATCCCTGTAAGAGCATAAATAGACACAATATATTTTTAATGAGTTTGAAAGGGAAATAAGAATGCAAACAAACACATTAGGAAAGTATCTACAAACTTGTATCTATTGCTTCATTGATATGCACAATCTAATCTATTATAGAATAAGGGCCTAGATCACCATGCAAGGAGTGCACTACAAGGGCCTATAATACGTTGGCTTCAGAAAACAATTTTGATAAAGTTTTGCTACTCCAAAACTACCTCTCCCCTTTTACAATGAGCCCAACACTCCAATTTATAGAAATATGAGAAGAGAGAGAGGGGGGAAAATGAAAATCCTGAAATATGTCCTTCAACCACTTGCAAGATGTATTAAATGAAGTGAAATGATGTTTTTTTGCTTGAAAAACTTTCCCCATACTGTCTCATGACTTACAGCAGTGAGAAATGTCAGCCCATGCTACATTGAATGAATCCCAACTACCAAATAAAACATTGTTCTGAACCTAGGCATGTTTCCTAAAAACTAATCATCAATTCTTCATAAAATTTCATATTTCTCACTTTCTATGCATTGGGTTCAGAACTATGATTTCAACAGTACCAATTTTGTGAATTTTCATTGAGAAATGTAAAAGTTATAGCCTTCTAAATGCGGATAGCTATGTTGGGTCTACCAGGCATTTCTGTCATTTAATAGGAATGAGCATCTGATTGACTATACCAGAAGATGTTCCCTTTTTTTCTTAAGGCTACCCTCATCAAAAGTTTTTGTTACATAGAGGACATCATGTTCATTCCAGAAAGTCAAATTTTGTGAAAATCAGAACTCAGCATCTAAAGTTATGGTCGTTTGAAGTTCAGGGTCTGATTCGTAATGTTTTTCCTTACATGTGGATATGTCTGGTATTTCGGGTCCTAGTGTCTCAGATGTACCTTGTGTGACTTGAGAAAAAAACCCCACTTCACTTGCATCACACTTGATCCACCTTGTAAATTGGTCAAATCATCTTTTGGTGTCTGACTTGTCCCAACATTAACTAGGTTGTGAGGGCCATTGACCTCCACCTTTTCCACATCTCCCTTTAACTACGGTGATTTCAAGTTTTTGGGTCCTATGCATCTTGACGTTCCAAGTGTGGCCTAGGACATTTCGACCTGACTCTGTCGATTTACTCTTGGTGTGATTATTTCAAGTTTTCGGGTCTCACATGTCCCGCGCGTACATGTGCAGCTTGGACCGAAAAAAAACCTGACTTTGCCAATTTGCACTACCTGTGGTAATTTCATGTCTTCAAAGAACTTTTTTTTAGATGTTCCATGGACCGCGTAGGAGAAAAATACTTGATTTTTCTGATTTCAACTATTTTTGGCCATTTCAAGTGAATCGGGTTTCTCAGGTCCCAAATGTCCCGACTGAACCTGTGCATCCTGGGCTCAAAAAACCTGATTTTCCACATTTCAATGTTCCCTTATCATCTTAAGCTTGAATTTGGTATGATGAACCCTGGTACAATCCGCCTTAGTTCCATCTGTAGCTCCTAGACCTGATTTGCAT
This sequence comes from Taxus chinensis, assembly GCA_019776745.2. Classification (NCBI taxonomy): domain Eukaryota; kingdom Viridiplantae; phylum Streptophyta; class Pinopsida; order Cupressales; family Taxaceae; genus Taxus; species Taxus chinensis. The sequence goes on along the minus strand of CM034147.1, from coordinate 646,546,591 downwards.
TATAATAGGCCTGTGACCTTGTTTTCTCATATTTTGCATTTTTTTACTAACTCCTTGGATTTTTAGAGAAAAGAGGAGTGGTACCCTGAAAATCCAAATTTTTGCCCTTGAACCATTTCAACTTTCTTGAGCCTAAAGAAACATGTAAGTTATTCAATTCACCTTGAGGGGTGAATTTGGGATAACATCCCCATCATAGGGCATGAAGATGACATAATGGAAGATGCATATGGCCACGAATGTGGATATGAAGAACATATCAGATAAATGGCCCAAGAGGGTGTTAAATAGGATGTTGAATAGATGTTTCTTAAGAATGGTTTACAATTGAAGGCAGATGAATAATGGGGCAAAGAAGAAGGAAAGTAGTTCCACTTCTTTAACAAATGGGAAAAGGAGTCGAGCTACTTTTGTGAAAAAGTAGAACAAGCATTCGTGGAAGATAACATGATCAGATAGGTGATGACTATTATGGTATCCTCCAAGACAAAAAACTGTCAAAGGAATATGGGATAATGGATGTAGAGGATAGATGACAGAGATAAGAGGAAAAGGACATGATTGGCCTAGAGTGGACGTGGTGGAGGAGAGGAAGAAAATGGAAGAGGATAAAGAGGATGAAGTGTAGTAGGATGGAGAAACCATGGTCTACGGATAATGAGGGGTGTGAATGGAACTTGATTGTGATGGAAAGAAGAGGAAGAGAATAATACATAAGAACGATAAGGGAGGTGAGAAGATAGATGAAAGCACAAAAGAGAGAGAGAATGATAGTTAATATGAAGGTAGTGAGAAAAGATAAGGGGGAAAGAAATAGATAAGGCATGATGGACCTAGAGAAAAATAAAATAGAAAAAGAGAATAGGAGAAGAAGGGAAGGAGGAAGAACAAATAAGAAGAATATGAGATGAGAAGAGAAAGGAGATTAGGGGAGATAGTGAATGTACAGAGATGTACCATAGTAAAGAAGCACCAGATATAATAAAGAGGAGAGATGGTGGGAGAAGGAAATGATGAAGGAAAAAGAGGAAGAAGACAAGAAAATGATAGAGGAGAGAGTGAAATGGAGATGGAGATCAAAAACAAAGGGAGAGAAAGAATGGATCACAAAAGAGATGATAGAGCTAAGAAAAATAAGAGGTGAAGAATATTAGAGAAGCATGATAGGAGAGATGAATAAGACATGATGAGAGTAGGGGATAATATCAGGAAAAGGAAGAGAAGGATGGAAAGATGAAGGGGATGAAGAAGATGAAGAACTTAAAGAAGATGAGAGAGGAGGTAAAATAGAGAAGAGAAAGAAAGGAACAATGATGAGTCAAGAGGTTGTAGAGGAGATGAGAGAACGGAAAAGAAATGTATGTATAGAGATGGAATAAGATAGGGGTGGTAGAGAAAGAGTTTTGGTAATGGGAAGATAGAAATAAGAGGGAAAGAAGATATGATAGAACCAAAACAGGAAGGGAATTGAACCAAAGGTGTTAGGGGTTATGTGCAAGTGTTTCTATAATTTTAGCAAGAAAACTACCACCTAGAAATAGCTTCCTAACCTAGCTAAGAATGAGAAATTACACCACCATGATAAAGAAATGAGAAATTCCTACCCTTAATATTAATAACTTTGAAATTAATAAAAACACAATGTAAATTCATGAACTCTATTCTCCTTAATTGTCTAATTAAACATTAAAATGAACCTAAGTAGTTCAAATGGAAATCAAATCATATTTACTTGCTTTGATCCTTCAATGGATGCTTGGTTGTGAGGCTTAGCTCTTCAAGAATGGAGGATGGATATCTCAAGAATGACAAAAGGCTATTAGTATGAAACTATATGCTTACTTTTATCTCTTGAGAGATTTAGGTGTAGGTATAAAGGTAGAGGGAGGGTTGTTTATATAGCCCAAAGGATAAAGGATTCAACACATCCTCATGAATGTGGGACTAATGGAGATGTGGAGTTAGTTATAAATAAGGGGGTTTAGACGGGGTTGAGTAAACTTTAGGAGGGTTTAGTTTGTCCTCAAATGGCTCATGTGGATAAAGAGGGTGTATTAATTAATCAAGATGATTAATTAATACATGTGCAAGGTTTAATAAGATTTTAGATGGATATTAGTGTGATTTGGACCATTATAAGGGAATTAAACCAATTAAATAGTGATTTATTGATTTAATGAGAAGTGAGGCTAATTAATTAATAATAATTAATTAGACTAGATAGAAGGTGTTGATCAATGAAGGGTCATTAATTAGGGTATGTGTTGGATAGGTGACTTAATTAATTAGCGTAATGTAATCAATTAACGACAATGGAAGAGAAGATGGGCGCTATTGACAATATGTTGTCAATTTGTGGGAAAGGAGATAATTAGCGCAATTTAAGTATTTAAATTGCTCGGACGTAATTATAGGTGTCTACATTTTCCCCTCTTTGGGGTGGCATAAGTGACACCACTTCAAAGATAGTAGACGAAAGAAAATTTTGAAGGGATAGAATAAAAATTAGCAAGAGATAGAGATGCCCCCTTGAGTGTTGATGGGGTGATGAAAGAAGCCGATCAATGATAAAAAAAGGTGAGAGATAGGCAGAAGAATGGGGAAGAGGCAGGATGCCCTAGTGAGAGAGAAAATTAGGGGTGAAAGGGAAGTGATGTAGAAGAAATATGGATGAGGAGAGAGAAGAGCTTAGCCTCTGCCTGCTGTTGATTGGAATAATTTAGATGTCATCATATTGTCATAGGAACTACATTATCGGTCCTTATGAAAAATATAAGCATATGACAAAGGTAGAATGACATGAAAATCCATACTATGAACAATTTTCCATTGCTGAAATTACCAACTCCACAAAACATACAATAATACAATGCAATATGAGAAGGAAACAAGCTCATATAATAGGGAAAACAAGTACAAATGCACATATCTAACCCAACAATGGTCAAGAAAGTTGTACAAATGTTTTGTTATCAGTGCTAAAGAGATCCACAAGTTCATAATTGACAACAAGGGTTAAAAATGATGCCCCGAGCAACAATACATGCAAGGGGAAATGACAGTGGATATGGAGTCCATGAAAAGTATTTGTGCGCAACAAAATAGCACCATGCAACGAAAGTGCCCCAGAGTATAGACGAAGCTACAAACTAGCTTTGTGAATGGTTGTGAATCCAGTTATCTGTGAGTCATATTAATTGGGGAAGATGCAAGACAAACCAACAAGACATGGAGAAAATACCATGCGCAAGACACAAGTTTCAGCCGAAATAAGCAAGTTACCATTTTTGTAGGGTTTTTTACTTTTTAGGATTTTTGAAAAATTTTGCCTTGTTTTTGGATTTTGGACATATATATTGTTTTTATTGTTTTTGCTTTCCAAACCATGGTGAATAGTAGAAGAAAGTGGAAGAAGAAAGCGAAGGGCATAGGGGCAACAGGAACTGCCCTAGGTGGAAGAAAGAAGAAATAAGCGACAAAAAATGGCCTTGTTTAGTGGAAAAATTAAGAAAAAATAATTATTTGAAAAATAATTATTTACAAGAGTGTGGAGAAGAACAAAAATCACCAAGGAGCAATAAAATTGCCCAAGGGAGAAGAAAATGGTATCGGACAGAAAAAAAATGCCCCAATACGGTGAAAAATAAGAGAAAAATAATTATTTAATAAAAATAATTATTCCACAACGAATAGAGGAGAAAACAGAAATCGAAACGGGCCTCCCGGCCCTCCTGACGGTGAAAAATAGGTTAATATACCCGACCAAGGGGGGTAAAAACATCGTGACCAATTCATTTTAACTGAGCAGTTTAGAAAATTTACTGTGAGGCTCTGACACTGAGGAGAACCATGATGATCACACGAGACTAATTGAGGCCTATAGATACAGTCCGAGGGTACCAGTAGCATGCATATGACGGCCCGTTTGTGAGTATCAAAACCTTGCTCATTAATTTTTTTCATTAATGCATTAATTTTAGCTTTTAACCATACGAAAATGCATAGGCGTGCCTGCGCGCAGGCACAGGCATCAAATAGGGGGCACAAGTGCCTTTTTGGAGGTGCAGGCATCTTTTTGGGGATGCATGTGCCAAAACGTAGATGCGCACATGCACTAACATAAACAAAACACACCCACATGCACGCGCACATATGGAAAATGGGGCGCACACACGAAAAGCATTGCGCAGGCATGAAGAGGGCAAGCGCACACATGGGGGCATACGAGCGCAAGCACAGGCACCCAATGTGTGGTGCATGCGCCAAAAATGGCGCATAGGCACCCGAAAGAGGTTGCAAGAACCAAAAGGCATATGCGCGCAAGTGCAGGTGCCAGAAATGTGGTGCACATGCCAAAAAAGGGTGTACAGGTGCCCTAGATAGGTGGAAAAAATATAGGAAAGTGTTGAAAATATTACATTTAGGAGAATTTTTAGGATTTTTGGGTTAACCCTAAAATATGAGATAGCTTTTTAGAAGAAATGCTAGGAATTGATGAGCGGTGTGTTATTTTGTAGAGATGACTACCAATTTTACAGATGCAGGAGTGACATACCCAAATTACAGAGTTAGAGGGTAGTATGCACCGGCGTGACTGGCAAGCCATGGCGATATTACTTGAGGTGGTGGGGCTAGGCCCTGTGGCTTGGATGCCCTCTATTGTACTGAACCACAGTCTTTTGACTGCGTTAGCTGAGTGATGGCATAGTGAGAGTCAGTGTTTCAAACTGCCAATATGATAGATGACTGTCGTTATTGAGGACATCTGGCGGATTCTTCCCATGCTAATGATGGGCACGTTGATTGAGTACAGCTCTAATGTAGGGCTGATTAGATCAGCTTGCAGTGCCCTATTTGGTGTTGACGATATCCCACATGACAGGATGACTATAGCATTACATGAGTACATCTCTAACCCCACATTGCATTGGGGACCTCTCTACATCATGGCTCTTATCAATGGGTTCCTACTCACTAATAAGACAAGGACTTCGTTCCAGAGAGGATTACTACCTTTTGTTCATGGTATCTACAATGGTGATAGATATTGCTACGGGCAGTGCATACTGGCCCACCTATACTGGGATTTGCACTTGATTACATACCACAGTCAGAATACTGTGGGGCCAGCCTCATTACTATATATATGGCCGTGGGATCATATTGCGATTGGACGTC